>OZ024865.1:39894199-39896699 GCA_964017155.1 Oasisia sp. SBJ-2009
TATATATATATTTGTGTGTGTATGTACTGTGTACTTATGTTACATATTTAAAATTAACGGTAACATCTACAACAATTACAAGTAATCTTCAAACATTACAGTTGACTATTGATGGATATTAAAGATTGGTTCAACAAGGAAGATCTCTTGAATCCTGGTTTAGTCGAAATATGACAAAAGATATTTTGTAAAAGCAAACTCGAACAAATAATACAATAATTTCAACGAATAATACATGTAACCAGTTTTGATAAGAAACAAAGACTTACAAGATGGCCAGCGTGTTCAGGTGAACACTTTATTGGAAACTGCACAATCTTCATTCATTCATCTTTACAAGGAGAAGAAATCTTAGTTCTTAGATTGTTGTTTCCTCCAAACAGCCCAAACTTGGGCTAACGCAGGAGTTCTTCCCTAGAATTATTGAGTCCACACATTTACCCCCTGTGTTGGATCTTTCACTTTTACTTCCCTTGATATAGACACCAGATAGAAGGGACCACCGGCTTTTAGTGTCTCTTCCGAAAGACACAGGCAAATGTGGGGTAAACGAAATTGCCTAAGTTTCGAAACGGCAGTAGTTGGGATCACCGTCCCCTTCGATTGAGAGTCCGGCGCTCTACCGCGCGACCACCGCTGCTCTTTATTCATTCGCTCACTTTTACAAGGCGACGAAACCGTCGTACGACCTAGCGCTGTGATTGATTCATTTGTCACTGGCGGCGGTACCAGACACCAGCCTAGAAAATAAAAAAGGACCGCCTTGCCTAAACAGTGGCCAGAGGCAAACCGACTGTGTGCACGATCCATCTTCAAGAAAAACTGGCAACAGCGTCATTGCTGCATCTTACGTGGTAACACGACAGGCCATCAATCGTTGTCTGCTTTTCAGAATTGTCACAATACGATTCACCGTAGAAGTGATAAATTGCGTTTATATACAACCCGTGTGTACGCAGCATGATAGCGTTTTACCCCTTTTTTGCATCGTCATTTCCCTTCGCAAGGTAAAGACGTCTTTTTTATAGCATCAGACACAAACGATATATTCCTGTTTCAAATTCTCATGCCGCTGCATCGCACAATGTGCAAATTCGTTCACTTCATACTTTCGCAGTTCACTCGCCCTGGGAATAAGCACCTAGCTGTACACGGTGTTGCAATAATTTTGCATGAATAGTTTTCGCGGCACAATCACACAGTGGCTAATACGTCCCAGAAATGTCGTGCGACAAATCTGCCCCAAGGTGAATTATAAACTGTTCTGGCGATTCCTAAGTACAAGAGACGACATTTTATAAACACATTTCTCTTTGAATGAACTGAAGAAACGACTACAATATTATACTTTTGCTCTTTTATCATTTGGACTATAGTGTCGGCCAATAAATGCACATAGGCACACCCGCACTCTCACACACCCGCACGGACGCACGCACGCAGCCCCCACCATCGGGTGATTATATTAAAGAGATCTGGGGTGATGTGGAATTTGGTGCTGACACGGAAGAGATCTGGTGTACTTGGAAGTCGGGAGATGACACGGGAGATGTTTGGGTTGATGTGGAAGTCGGTTGATAACACGGTAGAGATGTGGGTTGATGTGGAAGTCGGTTGATGGCATTGAAGAGAGCTGGGGTGATGTGTAGGGCGATTGACAACACGGTAGAGATCTGGGTTGATGTGGAAGTCGTTTGATGGCATATAAGAGAGCTGGGGTGATGTGTAGGGCGGTTGACAACACGGTAGAGATCTGGGTTGATGTGGAAATAATTTGATGGCATTGAAGAGAGCTGGGTGATGTGTAGGGCGGTTGACAACACGGTAGAGATCTGGATTGATGTGGAAATCGGTTGGTAACACGTTAGAGATATGGGTTGATGTGGAAGTCGGTTGATGGCATTGAAGAGAGCTGGGGTCATGTGTAGGGCGGTTGACAACACGGTAGAGATCTGGGTCGATGGGGAAGTCATTTGATGGCATTGAACAGAGATGGGGTGATGTGTAGGGCGGTTGACAACACGGCAGAGATCTGGGTTGATGTGGAAGTCGTTTGATGGCATTGAATAGAGCTGGGGTGATGTGTAGGGTGATTGACAACACGGTAGATATCTGGGTTGATGTGGAGGTCGGTTGATGGCACTGCAGAGAGCTGGGGTGATGTGTAGGGCTACTGACAACACGGTAGAGATCTGGGTTGATGTGGAGGTCGGTTGATGGCACTGCAGAGAGCTGGGGTGATGTGTAGGGCGAATGACAACACGGTAGAGAGTTGGGTTGATGTGCATGTCGGTTGATGGCACTGCAGAGAGCTGGGGTGATGTGTAAGGCAGTTGACAACACGGTATAGATCTGGGTTGATGTAGAGGTCGTTTGAAAACACTGAAGAGAGCTGGGGTGATGTGTAGGGCGGTTGAAAACACGGACGAAATCTATTATTTGTATTAGATTATATATTTATAGGGCCTACGTATGTTTCTAAGAATTTCGGACCCTACGC
>OZ024865.1:39904199-39914199 GCA_964017155.1 Oasisia sp. SBJ-2009
GGTGATGTCGAATTTGGTGATGACGTGGAAGAGATCTGGTGTATGTGGAAGTAGAGGAATAGCTCGGAAGAGATTTGGGTGATGTGTAGGGTAATTGACAACAGGGTAGAAATCTGGGTTGATGTGCAAGTCGGCTGATGGCACTGAAGAGAGCTGGGGTGATGTGTAGGGCGGTGGAAATCTGGTGGAAATCTGGGTTGATGTAGAAGTCGGTTGCTGGCATTGAAGAGAGCTAGGGTGATGTGTAGGGCGGTTGACAACACGGTAGAGAAATGGGTTGATGTGTAAGTCGGTTGATGGCAGTGAAAAGAGCTGGAATGATGTGTAGGGCGGTTGCCAACACGGTAGAGAACTGGATTAATGTAGAGATCGGTTGATGGCACTGAAGAGAGCTGGGGTGATGTGTAGGGAGGGTGACGACACGGTAGAGGTCTGACCTGATGTGGACGTCGATTGATGGCAACGAAGAGAGCTGTGGTGATGTGTACGGCGGTTGACAACACGACATAAATCAGGGTTGATGTAGAAGTCGGTTTATTGCATTGGAGAGAGCTGGGGTGATGTGTACGGCGGTTGTCAACACGTTAGCGATCTGGGTTGATGTGGAAGTCAGTTGATGGCATTGAAGAGAGCTGGGGTGATGTGTAGGGCGGTTGACAACACGGTAGAGCTCTGGGTTGATGTGGAGGTCGGTTGATGGCATTGAAGAGGGCTGTGATGATGTGTAGGGCGGTTGACAACACGGTAGAGATCAGTGTTGATGTGGAGGTCGACTGATGGCATCGAAGAGAGCTGTGATGATGTGTAGGGCGGTTGGCAACACGGTAGAGAGCAGAGTTGATGTGGAGGTCGGTTGATGGCATCGAAGAGAGCTGTGGTGATGTGTACGGCGGTTGACAACACGACAGAAATCAGGGTTGATACAGAAGTCGGTTGATGGCATTGAAGAGAGCTGGGGTAAGGTGTAGGGCGGTTGACAACACGTTAGAGATCAGAGCTGGTGTGAAGGTCGGTTGATGGCATCGAAGAGAGCTGGGATGATGTGTAGGGCGGTTGACAAAACGGTAGAGAAATGGGTTGATGTGTAAGTCGGTTGATGGCATTGAAGAGAGCTGGAATGATGTGTAGGGCGGTTCCCAACACGGTAGAGAACTGGGATGATGTAGAGGTCGGTTGATGGCACTGAACAGAGCTGGGGTGATGTATAGGGAGGGTGATGACACGGCAGAGGTCTGACCTGATGTGGACGTCGATTGATGGCATCGAAGAGAGCTGTGGTGATGTGTAGGGTGAATGACAACACGGTAGAAATCTGGATTGACGTAGAAGTCGGCTGATGGCATTGAAGAGAGCTGGGGTGATGTGTACGGCGGTTGACAACACGGTAGAGAAATGGGTTGATGTGTAAGTCGGTTGATGGCACTGAAGACAGCTGGAATGATGTGTAGGGCGGTTGCCAACACGGTAGAAAACTGGGTTGATGTAGAGGTCGGTTGCTGGCATCGAAGAGAGCTGGGGTGATGTGTAGGGCGGTTGACAACACGCTAGAGATCAGAGTTGATGTGGAGGTCGGTTGATGGCATCGAAGAGAGTTTGGGTGATGTGTAGGGCGGTTGACAACACGGTAGAAATCTGGGTTCATGTGGAGGTCGGTTGATGGAAATAAAGAGAGCTGGGGTGATGTGTAGGGCGGTTGGCTACACGGTAGAGAGCAGAGTTGATGTGGAGGTCGGTTGATGGCATCGAAGAGAGCTGTGGTGATGTGTACGGCGGTTGACAACACGACATAAATCAGGGTTGATATAGAAGTCGGTTGATGGCATTGAATAGAGCTGGGGTGATGTGTAGGGCGGTTGTCAACACGTTACCGATCTGGGTTGATGTGGAAGTCGGCTGATGGCATTGAAGAGAGTTGGGGTGATGTGTAGGGCGGTTGACAACACGGTAGAAATCAGGGTTCATGTGGAGATCGGTTGATGGAATTGAAGAGAGCTGGGGTGATGTGTAGGGTGAATGACAACACGGTAGAAATCTGGATTGATGTAGAAGTCGGTTGATGGGATTGAAGAGATCTGGGGAGATGTGTACGGCGGTTGAAAACACGGTAGATATTTGGGTTGATGTGGAAGTCGGCTGATGGCATTGAAGAGAGCTGGGGTAAGGTGTAGGGCGGTTGGCAACACGTTAGAGATCAAAGCTGGTGTGAAGGTCGGTTGGTGGCATCGAAGAGAGCTGGGATGAAGAGTAGGGCGGTTGACAACACGTCAGAGAAAAGGGTTGATGTGTAAGTCGGTTGATGGCATTGAAGAGAGCTGGAATGATGTGTAGGGCGGTTGACAAAACGGTAGAGAAAAGGGTTGATGTGTAAGTCGGTTGATGGCATTGAAGAGAGCTGGAATGATGTGTAGGGCGGTTGCCAACACGGTAGAGAACTGGGATGATGTAGAGGTCGGTTGATGGCACTGAAGAGAGCTGGGGTGATGTATAGGGAGGGTGACGACACGGCAGAGGTCTGTCCTGATGTGGACGTCGATTGGTGGCATCGAAGAGAGCTGTGGTGATGTGTAGGGTGAATGACAACATGGTAGAAATCTGGATTGATGTAGAAGTCGGCTGATGGCATTGAAGAGAGCTGGGGTGATGTGTACGGTGTTTGACAACACGGTAGAGAAATGGGTTGATGTGTAAGTCGGTTGATGGCATTGAAGAGAGCTGGAGTGATGTGTAGGGCGGTTGCCAACACGGTAGAGAACTGGGTTGATGTAGAGGTCGGTTGGTGGCACTGAAGAGAGCTGGGGTGGTGTGTAGGGAGGGTGACGACACGGTAGCGGTCTGACCTGATGTGGACGTCGATTGATGGCATCGAAGAGAGCTGTGGTGATGTGTACAGCGGTTGACGACACGGTAGAAATCTGGATTCATGTAGAAGTCGGTTGGTGGCATTGAAGAGAGCTGGGGTGATGTGTACGGCGGTTGTCAACACGTTAGCAATCTGGGTTGATGTGGAAGTCGGCTGATGGCATTGAAGAGAGGTGGGGTGATGTGTAGGGCGGTTGACAACACGGTAGAGATCGTGGTTGGTGTCTCCAGTGGTTGATGTCTCCAGTATCCACCATCGGGTGATTATTTGGAAGACATCTGGGGTGATGTCGAATTTGGTGATGACGTGGAAGAGATCTGGTGTATGTGGAAGTTGAGGAATAGCTCGGAAGAGATTTGGGTGATGTGTAGGGTAATTGACAACAGGGTAGAAATCTGGGTTGATGTGCAAGTCGGCTGATGGCACTGAAGAGAGCTGGGGTGATGTGTAGGGCGGTGGAAATCTGGTGGAAATCTGGGTTGATGTAGAAGTCGGTTGCTGGCATTGAAGAGAGCTAGGGTGATGTGTAGGGCGGTTGACAACACGGTAGAGAAATGGGTTGATGTGTAAGTCGGTTGATGGCAGTGAAAAGAGCTGGAATGATGTGTAGGGCGGTTGCCAACACGGTAGAGAACTGGATTAATGTAGAGATCGGTTGATGGCACTGAAGAGAGCTGGGGTGATGTGTAGGGAGGGTGACGACACGGTAGAGGTCTGACCTGATGTGGACGTCGATTGATGGCAACGAAGAGAGCTGTGGTGATGTGTACGGCGGTTGACAACACGACATAAATCAGGGTTGATGTAGAAGTCGGTTTATTGCATTGGAGAGAGCTGGGGTGATGTGTACGGCGGTTGTCAACACGTTAGCGATCTGGGTTGATGTGGAAGTCAGTTGATGGCATTGAAGAGAGCTGGGGTGATGTGTAGGGCGGTTGACAACACGGTAGAGCTCTGGGTTGATGTGGAGGTCGGTTGATGGCATTGAAGAGGGCTGTGATGATGTGTAGGGCGGTTGACAACACGGTAGAGATCAGTGTTGATGTGGAGGTCGATTGGTGGCATCAAAGAGAGCTGTGATGATGTGTAGGGCGGTTGAAAACATGGTAGAGATCAGAGTTGATGTGGAAGTCGGTTGATGGCACCGAAGAGACCTGGGCTGATGTGTAGGGTGGTTGACAACACGGTAGAGATCAGAGTTGATGTGGAGGTCGGTTGATGGCATCGAAGAGAGTTCGGGTGATGTGTAGGGCGGTTGACAACACGGTAGTAATCTGGGTTCATGTGAATGTCGGTTGATGGAATTGAAGAGAGCTGGGGTGATGTGTAGGGTGAATGACAACACGGTAGAAATCTGGATTGATGTAGAAGTCGGTTGATGGGATTGAAGAGATCTGGGGAGATGTGTACGGCGGTTGAAAACACGGTAGATATTTGGGTTGATGTGGAAGTCGGCTGATGGCATTGAAGAGAGCTGGGGTAAGGTGTAGGGCGGTTGGCAACACGTTAGAGATCAAAGCTGGTGTGAAGGTCGGTTGATGGCATCGAAGAGAGCTGGGATGAAGAGTAGGGCGGTTGACAACACGTCAGAGAAAAGGGTTGATGTGTAAGTCGGTTGATGGCATTGAAGAGAGCTGGAATGATGTGTAGGGCGGTTGACAAAACGGTAGAGAAATGGGTTGATGTGTAAGTCGGTTGATGGCATTGAAGAGAGCTGGAATGATGTGTAGGGCGGTTGCCAACACGGTAGAGAACTGGGATGATGTAGAGGTCGGTTGATGGCACTGAAGAGAGCTGGGGTGATGTATAGGGAGGGTGACGACACGGCAGAGATCTGTCCTGATGTGGACGTCGATTGGTGGCATCGAAGAGAGCTGTGGTGATGTGTAGGGTGAATGACAACATGGTAGAAATCTGGATTGATGTAGAAGTCGGCTGATGGCATTGAAGAGAGCTGGGGTGATGTGTACGGTGTTTGACAACACGGTAGAGAAATGGGTTGATGTGTAAGTCGGTTGATGGCATTGAAGAGAGCTGGAGTGATGTGTAGGGCGGTTGCCAACACGGTAGAGAACTGGGTTGATGTAGAGGTCGGTTGGTGGCACTGAAGAGAGCTGGGGTGGTGTGTAGGGAGGGTGACGACACGGTAGCGGTCTGACCTGATGTGGACGTCGATTGATGGCATCGAAGAGAGCTGTGGTGATGTGTACAGCGGTTGACGACACGGTAGAAATCTGGATTCATGTAGAAGTCGGTTGGTGGCATTGAAGAGAGCTGGGGTGATGTGTACGGCGGTTGTCAACACGTTAGCAATCTGGGTTGATGTGGAAGTCGGCTGATGGCATTGAAGAGAGGTGGGGTGATGTGTAGGGCGGTTGACAACACGGTAGAGATCGTGGTTGGTGTCTCCAGTGGTTGATGTCTCCAGTATCCGCCATCGGGTGATTATTTGGAAGACATCTGGGGTGATGTCGAATTTGGTGATGACGTGGAAGAGATCTGGTGTATGTGGAAGTTGAGGAATAGCTCGGAAGAGATTTGGGTGATGTGTAGGGTAATTGACAACAGGGTAGAAATCTGGGTTGATGTGCAAGTCGGCTGATGGCACTGAAGAGAGCTGGGGTGATGTGTAGGGCGGTGGAAATCTGGTGGAAATCTGGGTTGATGTAGAAGTCGGTTGCTGGCATTGAAGAGAGCTAGGGTGATGTGTAGGGCGGTTGACAACACGGTAGAGAAATGGGTTGATGTGTAAGTCGGTTGATGGCAGTGAAAAGAGCTGGAATGATGTGTAGGGCGGTTGCCAACACGGTAGAGAACTGGATTAATGTAGAGATCGGTTGATGGCACTGAAGAGAGCTGGGGTGATGTGTAGGGAGGGTGACGACACGGTAGAGGTCTGACCTGATGTGGACGTCGATTGATGGCAACGAAGAGAGCTGTGGTGATGTGTACGGCGGTTGACAACACGACATAAATCAGGGTTGATGTAGAAGTCGGTTTATTGCATTGGAGAGAGCTGGGGTGATGTGTACGGCGGTTGTCAACACGTTAGCGATCTGGGTTGATGTGGAAGTCAGTTGATGGCATTGAAGAGAGCTGGGGTGATGTGTAGGGCGGTTGACAACACGGTAGAGCTCTGGGTTGATGTGGAGGTCGGTTGATGGCATTGAAGAGGGCTGTGATGATGTGTAGGGCGGTTGACAACAGGGTAGAGATCAGTGTTGATGTGGAGGTCGATTGGTGGCATCAAAGAGAGCTGTGATGATGTGTAGGGCGGTTGAAAACATGGTAGAGATCAGAGTTGATGTGGAAGTCGGTTGATGGCACCGAAGAGACCTGGGCTGATGTGTAGGGTGGTTGACAACACGGTAGAGATCAGAGTTGATGTGGAGGTCGGTTGATGGCATCGAAGAGAGTTCGGGTGATGTGTAGGGCGGTTGACAACACGGTAGTAATCTGGGTTCATGTGGATGTCGGTTGATGGAATTGAAGAGAGCTGGGGTGATGTGTAGGGTGAATGACAACACGGTAGAAACCTGGATTGATGTAGATGTCGGCTGTTGGCATTGAAGAGAACTGGGGTGATGTGTACGGCGGTTGTCAACACAGTAGAGATATGGGTTGATGTGGAAATCGGCTGATGGCATTGAAGAGAGCTGGGGTAAGGTGTAGGGCGGTTGACAACATGTTAGAGATCAGAGTTGATGTGAAGGTCGGTTGATGGCATCGAAGAGAGCTGGGATGATGTGTAGGGCGGTTGACAACACGGTAGAGAAATGGGTTGATGCGTAAGTCGGTTGATGGTATTGAAGAGAGCTGGAATGATGTGTAGAGCGGTTGCCAACACGGTAGAGAACTGGGTTGATGTAGAGGTCGGTTGGTGGCACTGAAGAGAGCTGGGGTGATGTGTAGGGAAGGTGACGACACGGTAAAGGTCTGACCTGATGTGGACGTCGATTGATGGCATCAAAGAGAGCTGTGGTGATGTGTAGGGCGGTTGACAACACGGTAGAAATCAGGGTTGATGTAGAAGTCGGTTGATGGCATTGGAGAGAGCTGGGGTGATGTGTACGGCAGTTGTCAACACGTTAGCGATCTGGGTTGATTTGGAAGTCGGCTGATGGCATTGAAGAGAGCTGGGGTGATGTGTAGGGCGGTTGACAACACGGTAGAGAGCTGGGTCGATGTGGGAGTCGGCTGAAGGCATTGAAGAGAGCTGGGGTTATGTGTAGAGCGGTTGACAACACGGTAGAGATCTGGGTTGATGTGGAGGTCGGTTGATGGCATCGAAGAGAGCTGTGATGATGTGTAGGGCTGTTGAAAACACGGTAGAGATCTGGGTTGATGTGGACGTCGATTGATGGCATCGAAGAGAGCTGGGGTGATGTGCAGGGCGGTTGACAACACGGACGAAATCTATTATTATTTTTATATTATATGGCCTACGTATTTTTCTGAGAACTACACCTGAACTTGTTGTCTTCATCGGCGGAAAAACCCATTAATTTGATTAATGACGGTGGTACCAAACACCAGACAAATAAATAAAAAGGACGGCCTTGTTCAAAACAGTGGCCTGTGGCAAACTGACTGTGTGCACGATACATCTTAAAAAAAAACGGGCAATAGGAGACATCGCTGCATCTTACGTGGTAACACGACAGGACATCAATCGTTGTCTTCTTTTCAGAATTGTCACATTTACGATTCGCTCTAGAAGCGATAAATTGCGACTATATACCACCCGTGTACCCGCAGCATGAAAAAGTTTTACCCGTTTGTGCTTCTTCATTTCCCTTCGCAAAGTAAACACGTATGGCGCGCGGTTGCGTAGTTGTTATAGCTTCAGTCAAAGACCAAACGTTCCTTATTCGAAATTGTCATGCCGCTGCGACGCAAAAAGTGAAAATTCGTTCACTTCATATTTTCGCAGTTCACTCGCCCTGGGAATAAGTAACTAGTTGAGAATAATGTTGCCTGAATAGTTTTCGCGGCATAATCACAACATGGCTAACATGTCCAAGACATGTGTATACGGTGTTGGTGCGAATATATCTGCCAGAAGGTGAAGTATACACTGCTCTGGCCATTCGTAATCACACGAGACGACAATCTATAAGAAGCTTTATTTTCGAATGAACTGAAGAAACGACGACAATATTATACTGTAACACTATTACCATTTGAACAATATACAATGGACGCACGCACGCACGCACGCACGCATGTAGGCCCCACGCACGCACACCCGCCCTTCTGACCTTTTGCAGTTCTGTCTTCCCACCAATCTTTCACCACCCGTGTGGTTCACAGAGATATTTATAAATTGATACCTAAAGACAAGCATAGTCTCACAAAGACGCAGGTAAATCAAAGGGAACCCAACTCGCCGGGTGGTTTGACTTGGCGTGACTGCGTTAGTCTACTTAATGTTTCACGTGTGACGGAGAATTATCACTCACAGATATTGGCCTTTCTGCGTACGTTACTGCTGAAACGTTTTCAACGTGTTTACCGAATCGTCGTATGTTGCAAGTCACTGCAACATGACAAATGGGCTAGGATTGGTGACACTTAGTGCTATAAAAGGGCGTAGAGGTATGCGTCAAATCCAGTTGCGGAGAGCGGACAAAGTCAAAGTAATTCAACAGAAGTCAACGGAAGTCAACAGAAGTCAACGGAAGTTAACGGAAATCAAGGTATGTCAACGGAAGTCAACGGAAATCGCGATGGTAACTTTACCTCAATACATGGTAGTGTGTGAAATATATTTAAATGTGAATGTAGTCCGCGCGTTCATTCTACCTCATTTTGAGTAGATTCTGAATTACCTACTTAACTTTAAAAGTACGCTCTTGTTCTCAAACAGTGTTTCGTGGTTTCTTGTTTGAACAATCGCTTTTTACAATGTTTTACTTCTTTATCTCGTCATACAATTTATTATATTATTAGGCTAATTTTATCTAAAGCTACACCATAAACATCATTCATTCCGTCGCTGGTTCCGCTGCGTTGTCGACTTTGCACCGAGACTGACGTCGTCGTATGTTTGTGAAATAGGAGACCAAGATGGCGTGCCTCAAGACGACCCTAGCGCTGTGTCTACTCGGACTCGTGGTGACGTCACTCGCCGATGACACGGCCCAGAAGGAGCAGGATGACGACACGTTAGAGCGCCAAGAGAGACAAAATCGATGGCTGGCGAAGCCTGAAGACACCTTTGTTAAAGAAGAGACACCGAGCTGTAAGTGTTTTAGCGTATAAGTTGATGTGTCACTGTCACGCCCTACGTGTACACTGAAACCGGTTTAATGGTTTTGTTTAGATTACTTAACATTGTTTCTTGTCGCACTGATCTAGGAAACTGCTTCTTGGTTGACGCCGAGTAAAAACAGTATAAATAATTCCACAAATATGTTAACATTCTAACAGTGTAGAGTGTAGTGTAGAGTGTAGTGTAGAGTGTAGCGTAGAGTGTAGTGTAGTGTAGAGTGTAGTGTAGAGTGTAGTGTAGAGTATGGTGTAGAGTGTAGTGTAGAGTGCAGTGTAGAGGGTAATGCTGTTCTCACCCGTTAAATATTCAATAGGCGTACCAGATGCAACGGAGACAGCAACAAACATGGTTATTATTAACGTTAAACAGCTAAATCCGATGTATGTTTGTATGTATGTGTGTATGTATGTATATGTATAAATGTATGTATATACAGCTGTTTGTGTGTGTATTTATATGTATATGTGTATGTATGTATGTATGTATGTATGTATGTATGTATCTATGTATGTATGTATGTATGTATGTATGTATGTATGTATGTATGTATAGCATGTATGTAAGTATGTATGTATGTATGTATGTATGTATGTATGCATGCATTCATCTATGTATGTATGTATAGTGTGTATGTATGTATGTATGTATGTATGTATGTATGTATGTATGTATGTATGTATGTATGTATGCATAAACAGCTATATGTGTGTATCTATGTGTACATGTGTGTGTACGTATGTATGTATGTATGAATATGTGTACATGTGTGTATGTATGTATCAACTATGAATGTATGTATGTGTGTATGTATGTATATATGTATAGTATGTATGTATGTATGTATGTATGCTAGAACAGCTATATGT
>OZ024865.1:39916699-39981699 GCA_964017155.1 Oasisia sp. SBJ-2009
TCGCCATATGCTACGTCTTCACACATAGTTAAAGGTTGATATCGTATAACATGTCCGTCAATATGAAAGCATAATGTCTACCTTAATGTACATTTACAGTCGATGAAACGTCGCGGGACGTTCGATTGAATTCAATGCCAGGATGGCGTTGTTTTGGCTCTCTGGCTATTGTCCACACATACAGCATGCTGTTCTGCCTATTATCCACACATACGGCATGCCCAAATACAAGCTATCGCTACGCGCTTGCATGATCAATAGCTAATTGAGGATGATTTATTCAAGCGTTCATCAAAATATGCAAACAAATCCACGTTAGTTGCCAGAGGCACTGATGCGAATGTATGTTAGGCTGCAACCATCAAAATGCGGCTAGAAATGGAATATGCGAAGCCTAAGTTGATATGCTTACAACGTTACGTAAAGCCTTTCCGTACGTCATACGCAGTCAGTATTGAATAATCAAATAATGATATTCCTTTATCTTAATTGCTTAAGTTAGCGGTATTATTAAACCGTGCCACTTTTAAAATTAGCGTAGGTATGCCAACCACGTATATGCTTATTGAAAAGTCATTACGTCTACTATTATTAGTTGAGGGGCACGCTGTCAAATACACTTATCATGCATGTACTTACTTGCGAATGGATACAATCACAATTGGAGATATCGCGTTTCGACTTCAAACCATTAGGTATACACAAATACGCACTAACACATACACACACACACACACACACACACACACACACACACACACACACACACACACACACACACATATATATATATATATATATATATATATATATATATATATATCATACTATATATATATATATATACGTATATATATATATATATATACGTATTATATATGTATACATGTATGTTTGTAAGTACATATATACATATATGCGTATATCTTTATAATTATATATATATATATATATATCTATAGCATTTCAAATAATAATAAAATATTACGTATATGTATATATGTATACATTATACATATTATATTATATATATATATATATATATATATATATATATATATATATATATATATATATATATATATATATATTATTTTATTAGTATTATATGAAATGATATATATATATATGTGTGTGTGTGTATCTATATACATAGTTACACACATGTATACATACACACTGTAAATATAATCATATATATGTGTGTGTGTGTATACACGTGCATATACTATATAGGAAAAGTTGCGTTTTGAAGCATGTTTAATATTTTTTACAACAGCATATTATATATAGTAAATACTATGCTTCATTTTATATCCATCATCAACAGGTAGTGCAATTGACTGTAATACAATCATAACTTAACTGACACGCGTTGTGTTTGTTTAGCCGGCGACTTTGGCGATCACCATCACGGCTATTCTGCCGAGATCCACAACATAGGGAGCAAGCTGTTTGTCTACAAGAACGACTTTCCATGGTGCAACCATTGCGAGAAAGTGTACATCCTGGACGGTGTCATCACGTCACAACTCATCATCCGGGTGTCACATCACCAGCTGTGCATCAACAATGGAGACGGGTTGACTATCTTCAAAGTCAGCAAGTGCCTCTTCAACTTCGACCGGATGTTTCTGGGGATAAATCGAATCATTTACAATAGATTTGGAAATCCTGCTCCTTATAACCGTCATGGTTCAGGGCTCTGCAGCGTGTGTGGAGCCTGGAGCAATAAGATGATCACTGATCCGTAGCGTGTACCTTGTAAAACAACGATACATCTTTCATTCATTAACTGCTACGACAACCAAGTAAAGATGTTGTTGCTGACTCAAGTGTTCAAATATTCAATAGTGCAGTTTCCCACCACAGGTATTTAAATAGATATCATTTCACCCATGTAAATGTACCCATGTCCACAAAGATTGTGTTCGAGATTCTGCAATGTAGCAATTGTTCATTGTTATTCCATATGTTTATGGACATGCATATAGTGATATACAATCGATATGTTAGGTCATTTCAGTAACCATCACGGCGCTATGTCATAAGATGCTTTCATCTCCTTGAATGAATGAAGGTTGTACGGTTTCGAATAAAGTGTTTATCACAACACGCTGACGATTTCGTAAGTGTTTGTTTCTCATAAGAAAGCTGGCTTAGTTTCTTGTCCGACGTCAAAAAAACTTGAATAATTAAATTAGTTCGGTATACAGAGAAATGTAGTTATTATTTTCCACATTATATCGTTTGTAATTTTATATCGACTAAAACCATAATCGAAAAGTCATTGGATTATTGTATAATATAATAGTTAAAATATAAAGCATACTATAATACTTTTATAGTATGCTTTATATTTTAAGATAAAATGTGTTTAGTTCATTTTAATTTATATATATATATATATATATATATATATATATATATATATATATATATATATATATATATATATATATATATATATATATAATATATATTATGTGTTATCTTAATAATAATTATACTACATAATTTATTATAATGAGTATTCCTTGAATAATCGATTACGCTTAGATTAGTATTACGCTTACACTGTGTAGAATTTACCTATTTCTGTTTATAATTAAACATTGATTCGCACGGTTAATTCTCTTTTCATTATTTGTAAGGAGCAAAGCTAATCATTGCGCCCCGGGAGGATAACATGGTTATTGCTAAGAAATCAAGAAACCGCACGCTTAGTTTTAGACTGTTCTGCTAGGTGGCGCCATGTGCCCACACGCACGATATGGGCGTTTGCCGAAGATTACTTACTATTCAACCGCTCGTAGGAAGCAATAATCAATAAAATACTACGGATCTTTCGTCGTATCGTAGAAGGCACCTTAGAGAGGAAAGAGAGGAGCAACAAAAGCATGTACAGTTGTATACGTAGTCTCAAGTTGTGAAGTAAATTATCCACTGACGACAAGCACCCTAATAGTAATCCCCCCGATTGCCAACATACACAAGAAATGTTCGGTTTGGCGACAGTGCTCTAAAAAGGCTGTCTAACTTAATAAGACCTTTACATTGCAGCCATGTGGAAACATATCAATCAGTTAATAGAAAATTACCAAGCGCTGGAAAACCAGACACAACTACAATACAAACATACATGTCTATGTATATTATATGTGTATGTATGCATGTATGTATGGTTGTATGCATAATATATATATATATATATATATATATATATATATATATATATATATATATATATATATATATATAATGTATGTATAATATATACATATGTATACATGCATACATACATTTGTATACATATACATTTGTATACACTCACACACTCACACACACACACACACTCACACACACACACACACACACACACACACACACACACACACACACACACACACACACACACACACACACACACTCGACCAGCATGCTTTAATATGGATTCTCACCATACTCGTAACATTACCGTAGAGGCAAAGGCGTACGTTTTCGCGCTATTCGCTTCGAATCGAATATTTTTCTTCGTGTTCTACTGGCGATCTTTAACTTTCTGACTTAATTATGAAAAAGACTATAACCGCCAAACTACTCCTCTAATATATTTTAACATTACTTAAGCAAAATAATAAACGTCACAAAACAATACAAATTACCGATGTTATGGTAATCACCGAGCTACAAATATTTATTCATATGATATTTATTTAGAATAAATCCATAATTCAAGTCATTTGATTACTGCACAAATATTTGTCTTTCACAGTGTATTATATGTTTGAAGATAACATTAAAAAAATTCACACACACACACACACACACACACACACACACACACACACACACACACAGGCGGAGGAGATATCAGAACGAATATACTTTGCAAAAATGACTCCTTTAGTCGTTTTAAAATATATTTTATTGTCACTGTATAATGTGTACACATTAATAACAGTACTGACATTATCTATAAAGGCACTCTGGCAAAGTGTGTCTACACTACGGCACACTAATGGCAAAACAAGCACATTATTAAATAATTTCTTATTTAAATTAAGCATTCAGAAAATAAGAACGATTCTCCGATTATGTGTATAATTACACTATTATTACTTATTTACATATTCTCCAAACACGCAGATCTTTCTTATTTCCAGCATGTGTTGTGTGCAAACAGTATTTCTTGTGCAACCCATGAAGTTGGCATATGTAGGTTTCGAACTGCAGCGACCTATGGAAGCTGCACAAATTTGCTGATACACCAGTAGAAAATCAACGCGTTGGTTCCAGCAAATGTCTGCGTATTCATTATAATTATGTACAATTGTCATAGTACTGAACGGTCTCCCTAAGGAGTCTGTACTGTTATTGAATTGTTGTTGTTGGCCTTTCTTTGTTGTGGTGTATATATATATATATATATATATATATATATATATATATATATATCCGTTGTGAGTAGATTGTATTAGATTGGCCTGATCTATTTACGCTGGTACACAATATAGTTTCAATTCATCATAATGTTTATATTTACTACATTATATCACAACATTTATGGACAAACGTGCACATAATTGATCATGATCCAAACGTGCGCTTTGGGACACCTATGAGTCCTAACACCCTTATTGTAGTCTCAATATGTGAGTGCAATCGTGCTATCCACCCTCATATACGGAGCCGAGGCCTGGACAGTGTAGAGACGACAAGTGAAAAAGCTGCATGCCTTCATGATGCGACATCTGCGTTCGATCATGACGATAATCTGGATGGACAAAGTGACAAACAAGGAAATACTCGAACGGACAGGGCTGCCATCTATGGAAGATCTTCTGATCAGAAAGAATCTGCGGTGGACTGGACATCTCATGAGGATGTCACCAGACAGGCTACCACAGCAGGTTCACTACTCTCAACTATCTTCTGGTCACAGAAAGACAGGGCGCCCTCGTCTCCGGTTCAAGGATATCATCAACAGAAACCTGACGCTGAGAGACATAAAGACCGACTCATGGACATCACTCTTACAGCAGAGAGATAAATGGATAGCAATAGTCAAGTGAATGGAAGCAGTCTTTGTCGCTTCGCGACCGACATGATGATGATGATGATGATGATGATGATGATGATGATGACCACAGTAATAAGGAAATAAAATGCCGGTTAACGGCGTAGATAGTTCAGGCCAAGCTATCACCTGGTTGTGAGTCTAATGTCCCCCCCACACCCCTCATGTATGATCACCTATCGCTGTCTAATGAAATGCAGCCGTGAAGACGAGCGTGAGAATTGTAATGGCGAGAAAGACGACGAACAACATCCGATCGATGACTCGCGCCAACTGGATCCATTCGTTGAGCACCACCTGGTGGTGACTACTGGAGTCGCCGCCAGACGTCGCCCGTGCGGCGCAGACTTTCAGGTACTTGCGGATGTCCTGGAGCGTCGCGTCGAGTGCGCGGTCGCTGCCGGCCGTCGCCGCCGATGCCGCGTCCGTCGTCGGCGGCTCCGAGTCGTAGGGGAAGGGCGACATGTCGAGGTCGGCGTCGTCGGCACGAGGTAGACGGGTGTACGGCTCGGCAGGCACACACAGCAGGCGACTGAGCCGGCCCATGAACACCTGCGGACGGAGAGTGAAGTCATAGGTGATGTTTGTAGTTATTGTATTGAACAACTATGTTCTTATTGAAGAACTGAGGCGGCCCAGGAACACTTGCTGACGGAGGGAGAAATCACAGGTGATACTTGCACTTATTATATTGAACAACCATGGTCTTATTTGTCCTAATGAGATGTACATCTAATACGATCTCACCTGCTAGCGTAAGACCACAATAAAACGAGAGTACCCAATCGAAATGGCGTTATGGAGGTTGCTTGAATTTCTGTGAGGATTTGTTTAGGAATTATGTAATTGTGCAGCGTGGTATGAGAGCTGTCAAATTATAACTGATGTCAGGAGGTATTTTTCTGCGTATACAGGCGTCATTCTGATTGGTGATGCGATCCAGGCAAAGCTGTGTTTGATTCTAGCAAATATGAAGGGGTGTCAGGTTAGATACTGGATTGTGGGAAAATGAGTTCTTAGAATTTCGCGAATTTTAAACAGCCCGTGTGTGAATGAAAGGTAGTGATGTCTGAAAATATTAATACCCTAATAAAAAATGTAATGAAGGAAACGTTATAATGGCCGCCTCAAATGTGGTCATCTGTTGTTATCTGGTGAAGAAAAGGCCTTGCAGGGGATCTCAGTGTGTTTGACCAAAAACAGACTGTTTAACCGAAATTGCCAGAACATCGCGCAAGCCCTGTAGATCAACGTAGACTGTCATACACATGGCTACTCACCGACTTCAAGCAGTCAGGCACGCTGCCTCTCTTCACGTTACGGTAGTGGCAGTTGTACACGATTATCGACAGAATGATGCCGGCTGTCAACATCACCTGGTCAAAGGCGATGTAGGCCACTGCAACGGGAAACAACAGAATGTCTAAAGTATGTCACGATGTGAGTCGAGTTGAAGTCAAAATGTGTACATACGTAACTCACGCATTTGTGTATCTGGACGTACGCACACACATGTACGCACGCACACCCGTAAGCGCACGCCCACGCAGCGCTATGAGAAACGAAGTAGAACCATCTGATCTTATAAATCTATAATTATATAACACATACACATACACATATGCAGACACACACCCACACCCACACACACACCCACACACACACACACACACAAATTCCAAAAGTTGAAGAATCAAACTATTTCTACAATATTAAGCTAACATATCTCACCATCATTACCGCTACTTAAGCAGTTGCATTGGCTTCCAGGCGTAAACAAAATTAAATTTAAATTGGCTACTGTTACATACCGTACTCTTTCTACTCAATAACTGACATACTAAGTTAATCTGCTATATTTCTCTGAGATCTCTGTGACCCTTAGATCATTCGGTTCCAAACAAGTTTTTGTTCCTAAAACAAAGCTGAATATTTGCAAATGTGTTTTCTCTGTAGCTGCGCCAACAATTTGGAATCAACTCCTTATTACAATTAAATATTCTGAAACTATAGACACTTTCGTAAAAAAAAACTTTTTGACATCGCTTTTCTACCCTAGATTTTCGTTGGTTCCATGCTCCAATAACGACTTTACCTGTTCCCGTTTATAACTATTCCAAACGATTTTATTTGTTGCTACTCTAAATTGAATTTTCAGGGATATAGGCGCTATAGTGTTACAGTTATTATTATTATAAACCATTTCGTGATAGTACACAAGTAACTGTTAACTGAAACGATTGTTTGTGTTATGTTACAATTTTATTATTTTTTAAACGTAATTTCTCTAAGATGGTTTTGTTAAATCGTCATGTTACGTAGAGCTACTGCGAGCACAATGTCAGCTGACGTGGCAGGTTACATAACCATACGTGTTCTGTATACAACATTAATTTATAGCCATTATGTTTTATAATAATTTGCCTGGTATTGTTATTTTATTTTTTATTTTACTTCTGCTAGATAAACACGTGACCAACTCCAACCGTGGAGGCTAGGCGGGACGTACCGATGACGGGCACATCCCCCGTGTCCCCCGGGACGGCGTCCTCCACACTCTTCAACAGGATCACAGACGCCAGCAGCAATCCCACTCCTGCAACAGAAGCAAACCAGAACAATGCAATGCAATGCAATGCAATGCAATGCAATGCAATGCAATGCAATGCAATGCAATGCAATGCAATGCAATGCAATGCAATGCAATGCAATGCAATGCAATGCAATGCAATACAAGACTACACTACACTACACTACACCACACCACACCACACCACACCACACCACACCACACCACACCACACCACACCACACCACACCACACCACACCACACCACACCACACCACAACACAACACAACACAATACTACACATTACATTACATTACATTACATTACATTACATTACATTACATTACATTACATTACATTACATTACATTACATTACATTACATTACATTACATTACAATACAATACAACTTTATTTTCCCGGAAAGGAAATTGGTGTGCAGTGTTCATACAATAATACACAAATATATAAATAAATGGGTAAAAATAAATAAACAAATGCACATCAATACACAACTAGAACAGTTTCTCAATCTTAATCATGATTTTAAAATGACTAATCTATATCATAATTATAAATCACAAATATTAAAAGCTTAGAGTAAGAAAGCAACTTCAAACAAAATATTCCTATAATTTCAAATGATTGTAAAGTGAAGCCGACAAGTTTTAAGAACACTATTTTGTCATGAGGCAGATTATCTTGATTTTTTGGCTGCCATGATACTAATAGGATGGTCGTTGTATGGAATTGGCACGAAATACTCATTGGCTAACTAGAATATGAATCTATGCACAACGGGGAAATCAATGCTTTCCAGATACTGGTACTGTTGAAAAACAACTCACAATTTATTCGTCTACCTGCAAGCGCAAATGAAAATATGATCTGTCACCGACTCCTAGCGGGAACTTACCGAATACGAGGCGCTCTCCAGTGGCGGCGGGGATAAAGAACATGGCCAGAGTGAGCATGGTGAGTATCATGGCGGGTAGAATCAGGGTCTCGCCGTAGTATGCAGACACCCTGATTATGTCGAGTGTGTACACGGCATGGCTGAAATCGACCGCTGCGGCTATCTGAAATATGGCAGTCACAGTATATAATAATAATAATAGTGACTTCTATATGAGCCAACATCCTTGAAAGTCAATCTCAGTGGCGCGACAAAACCAAGTCAATTGTTAAGCCATCGCGTTATCGTAAAAAGTTCGCGTGTCGTCAACGGATGAAAGTGCTAGGAAACTATAAAGCATTAAAAAGATAGGTTTTTAGATGCCGGCAAAGCGAAGGGCACTTATGTAGAATTCGGACCTACCATTTGATACCTTACACCAACCCTACCGCTACCCGTAATCATTCAGCATTCCCAGGTATATCTGTTTTACTAAATGTGACATAGAATGAGCTATAAACAGGGTTTGTTTAAGCCGACCGCACCTTTTTTCGACCACCAAATCCGTGAAGACGCGGTGTTTATAAAACAAAAATATGCGTGTGATGATGTCAAAAGTTTGAATTAACAAAATGATGTATCTAATGTTGTCAAAGATATCATTATAATGCCAGAATTGAAGTGGGTCTGAATTCTACACAAGTGCCGAATGAAGCTATATTTTCTTCAATTTTAATGGTCGCAAGAAGCCAATTCTACACAGATACTTGGTGGATAAATCGAAAAAGCTCGGGTTCCAGCATTCGTCTTCCCCGAGGAATGTAAATAAGGTTACTACTGGTTGACCGTAGCTGTCTAGGATCTTGCTGGATTGAGCACTAATGTGGTTCGAGGTGAACCACTGATACGTTCTGTTGACTCCCTTTCCACATATAACATTACATTTCTCATACGATCATGTACAATGTTGAATATTGTTCTAAAAATAAAAATAAAACATACACTTAGTTACATTCGAAATTAGAAAACATTATGCAAACTTTAGTATGAATCTTTCTAAAAGAAACGTAGGCCTATGTATGTTATAGCAAACAATAAAAAGTATCCAGCCATGCCACAATTAATGCGCGAAGACTATTCATACACAACTGTCCACCGCCAGCTACTCATTCATATGGCTGAGTGATTGAAGAAATGTAGAGTGAAAACTTCCCGAAGGTTTGACGCGGCAGCACACGATTCGAACCCGGGGTTCTCTTAATTGAGAGTCGGAAGCTCTTACCACTGCGCCTCTAGGTAAAACACAAAGTCTGTGTACACGCATGACAAGGTCACACCTATACAGGTATTGGTGACAACATAAAGGGTATGTGCTTACCTTTGCGTCGTGGGCGTTACCAGTCACACTCTTCACCTTCCAGTTGTCATAGTCGTAGTGAAATGCCGGGTTTGGTTGACTGTTCATCTTCATTTTAAGCTGAAATGGCACAAACACCACAACCACAATCAACACTTTATCACCAGTCGCCCCAGCATATAATCAAGGATCTTATAGCTTCACTATAATATCCTTGATATAACTATTAATAATCTACACATTATAAACACTATCGGATACAACATTCAAAAAACTGATTTTGGATTTCTCCGTATGGTCGAGAAGGTGATGAAATTGATAGGCCAACCGCAATCACACACACACGCAAACACACAATACACCACACGCGCGCGCACGCATACCCGGACGAACAAGAAGTTAATTTTGATCCAAAATGTAAAAACATTATTACACAATAAGTAGATCAACTATATATTATTCTATTCCGCAAATAAAATATATGTTCACACATAATTGCGCAGGGGTGCATACACCACTGCTGCAAAACCAGAATAATGAGCAATTAAAGCAACCAAGTTTTTGTTATTCCCGTTATGACGTAATGTCGCTATCATTGGAGACTGTCACAGTAATCGTCCTCACCTGCGTAGCGTCGTATGACCACGAGCCAAATATGAGGAGGCAGAACTGCGTATCGTGCGGGAAATGACGCATGCGCATGGCGCAGTAACTGTTGAGCATGACGTGAGGCATCCACGTAACGGTGCCATTGCTGAAGACCACTGCCAACACGTCCATGATGTACGGACTCTGAGTGTCGAAACTGAAACAATCAGCATCAACTCCATTTCTCCCGGCAACACAGTGCTCGTTGGGGTCTCCTAAGCACGGTTTCATTAGTGTAGAACAGGGTTAAGTAATAATCTTACCTATTTCACCTATCTAATATTTTTTAAGGAATTTGTTGTATTTGCAAAGCTCCTAATGATGGGTCGAACTGGCTACTGCACCTTGAAGACTATTAGCTCTGACTGTCTTACTAACAGCCGATAACTTGCACTACAGTGATGTGGATGCAGTGATTTGGTATCGTCTCTCACCAAATCCACAATAGAGTCTTTTAAAATTAGAATAGTCAACTGCAGGCGTGCAACCAGACAGAACGCAATACTAGATATCTTGGGTCGCAATTAAGTGCTAACGCATTGCATATAAGAACAGCCAGATATATATTCGAAGAAACAATTGACTAATAACACTACTCACAACGGTGAAAAGCGTTGTTATTTTGGCAACGGTCCAACATGTCTGACCAGATCCCAATATATCCTTTGACATACTTGTTATACAGAATGATATCTGGTGTCCAGATTTTTGTCGCCGGTATACGGATTTCGGTGATGCCTTCGAAATCCGGTGGATTCCATTTTAACTGTGGGTCGACCCAGCGCTGAAGACGGAAACAACGAGAGTTACATGTGTAAGTAGGTCATACCTACCTTGGGCGGTACAAGGTATCAATTCAAAGTAGCACTGTTTACAGATTATTATGTTGACACTCTGTGATCACAGTTAATCAGTCAACTGTTCATACATTTATTTTAATTAATTTATTATTTTAATTAGTATATATTTATACTATTTTATTTACTACATATTTAGACTATTTTACTTATTTATTCATTCATTTTTAATACAGTGAGTAGTTGTGTGCCAATTTAAGTCGGTATTTTAAAGTATCATATTTGTTTTATTAGCATATCCACATGTTATCAAAGTAGCATTGTATTAACTTTTTATTATTATTATTATTTGTATATATATATATATATATATATATATATATATATATATATATATATATATATATATTGTTATTAGTATGTATTTTTATTATCATTATTCTAGGAATAATCATTGTAAAGCCCCCCTGAACAATTATTTGGATGGGGCGCTATATAAGAAATAAACTATTATTATTTATTATACCTCATATGTTCCTTGACGTGTGATACGGTTTGTTTGCTCATGGCAAAATTATACTCGTGTGTCAACATTCAGCGCGGTACGTTAAACCCTTGCGTCAATATCACAAGGATTCAAAGATGGAATTCAATAAGATGAACGCAGTATGTCGTTTCGCGTCTTAATATCGTTTTTATTTTACATTGTGTAAATGTCCGTCCGTCCGTCCGTCCGTCCGTCCGTCCGTCCGTCCGTCCGTCCGTCCGTCCGTCCGTCCGTCCGTCCGTCCGTCCGTCCGTCCGTCCGTCCGTCCGTCCGTCCGTCCGTCCGTCCGTCCGTCCGTCCGTCCGTCCGTCCGTCCGTCCGCCAATCATAATAAAATAAAATTCTTATTGTAATAATAAAATACTTATAATAGTAACATAACATATGTTCATCCTTCAGGCATATTATTTGTATACTTGCATTTGGACGATGCTATTACACCGACGGTCTCAGCTCCTTGGTTTAATTTTTTCATTTAATATTACGTTCTTATGACTATAAAAAGCATGTTGAAGGCTTACTACTTGTCAATTTGTGTCTAATTGCTGTATTAAGCTCGGAACAATGTTCGCAATTTGAAAGACGCCACCCGTTACACGCTCAAATGGTAAACAAAACATCCAGTTTCAAAACAAAATAGATTTACATTAATGCCGAGGTGAGCAGAGGTAACCGCGGTACCTTTGTGTTGTTTAACTTACGCACGTTCTAGACAGCAGACTTCCCTTTACAAATTACTGCTCGGCTGGCACCCTCCCCTTCCCATCGTCGTACCTCGCACCGCGCCATCATCCCGCCCTCTCACTCTCTAGTGTCCGAGGCACGGGTGACATTCCGCCGTCCCACTTACCTTCTCAATCCACGCCTTTGTACGCAAAACGTCAGCCTTGGTATTCTGCAAAATTACCAAAACAATCCGTTCTATGAATAACAGTAATAGTAATAATGTTTCATTTCAGACCGCAACGTCCATGTGTAAATACAAGTAACATATATAAAAATAGGAAAAACTACATACAAAGGTATAGACGCACATAGTTAAAATATACAATATATATATATATATATATATATATATATATATATATATGCCTATATATATATATGCCTATATATATATATATGCCTATATATATATATATATATATATATATATATATATATATATATATATATATATATATATATATATATATATATATATATATATATATATAACAAGACAAGATTGCCACCTAGAGAATCAACTCTAGATGGCAGGTGGACAAGTAAGCCCTTTGGCTTATCGAGAGTCTAACCATCTACCTACGTGTACCCCGCCCTTCTTAGGTATATGTAGATTTTATTTTTAAACATATTAAAACTGCTAACACCTATGCAGTCAGCTGATAATCTGTTCCATTCATTTACTGTCTTTGTGAAAATGAGGATCTTGTAATATCTAGTCAATACTGCTTCTTTGCTAATATATATATATATATATATATATATATATATATATATATATATATATATATATATACTTATTTTATATATATATATATATATATATATATATATATATATATATATATATATATATATATATATGTGTGTGTGTGTGTGTGCGTGTGCGTGTGTTTGCGTGCATGCGTGTTTGTGTGTGTTTATATGTGACTTCTAAATGTAAAACGTAGACTGTATTACTAATGCACGAATGTTGTGAATAACGCAGTGCTCACGTGAGACTTGTGACAGTGTGTTCATACAGTGCTGGGCACCTACCACTTCTACGACTTGAATGTATTTCAGGTTGAAATGTATGTAGACAGGGTCGCTCGCGTTGACTACCGGCCTCACATCCGGGTTATAGGAATGCATGAGACACGTCATCAACCGTTTGTGAGCAGTAATACGCTTCGACAGCGCTGGCAGCGTTGCACTGCATGTCTTGTCGTCACCTATAAAACACGGCAGACATTCGGACAAGTGGCGATTAGGTGACTTCCGGGCAATACACAACTCAAAGAAGTTCTGTTTGCGTTTGTACACCGTACATGACATCCTTGCGCGCCAGGGGTCGCTGCTGTTTATTGCGTCGGTGTCAGCCAGCAGTACCCTGGCTCATACCATTGCAAAACTCTGAATTTAAGCTCAGCCAATGAAATCGCTCAACAGCAGCAACGGTATGCGTGGAATGGTGTTGAATTATTGAAATAACACAATAACGAAGTATCAAAAGCAGTGAAATGTGCAATGATAACGGCAAAATTGACATGGGTCCGAATTGTACACAGCCTGTCGCAATTAAGGACTGGACACATACATGAGCAGGAGCGAGCTGTTGTTGTTATTATTTGTATTATTATTACTAGCATTTCTAGAGCGCCGTATCTGTAGGCATGTACACACATCACAATGAAACGTACACGGAATCATACAGAAGTTACAACAAAATATATCATGGTAAATGTGATTATTTATACAAAACATTACTATACATTATTAAGAATATATAATTATATGTACATATATACAAAGTAATTCATTTGTACGATATTAAGTTAAAAAGCAAAACACATTAGAATAAATAAAGTAAATAACAATAAATTTGTCATAACAAAATCATAACATACATGATCGTAAGGAACATTCCTCGGTGGAAGTAAGCCAGTTTTAATAAATGTCTTGAAACTAATTAGAGTGTCTGACGAATGTTTTCAGGCAAACGAGCTGCTGTTGATAAGTTAAGCCCCAGTAGGGACGATGCGCATAAGTAAGTAGGCAATTTTTCTAACGCTCGTTTGCGAAATGTGACACAACACATATATGCATTAACTTGCAGAGCCATTAAAAAACAAGATGTCAAAATGTCAACCACGCCATTAGCTAATTGGTCGTCCAAAAAAGTTGGTCATTAATATCTGGTAGTACTGGTTTCCGTTCGACGGTTGACGACTATTTTTGGCGTTTGCACGTTTAGTCAGAGTACTAGCTAGATGCGACTGTCAGGAACCAATTATTATACCACCACCCAATGACAGTTACCCATAAAATCACGTGACTGTCCGGACCTCCGGAAATGTCGATGAGAGGTTCAGATTAGCAACACAAGCAGAACAACCAATCAGTCTTCGGTAGACGGGGAATGAAGAAATCGCAAATACTACTACTGTTGTTTTGACTGCATGGCATACCAGGAATGCTGTGACAGAGCTGGGCCCACATTGGCCGAGGTGCCCACTTTACCCGCCCTTCCCCTGTGTTAATTGTACTGAGCACAGAGGTGTGTAAAATTATCAAAAAGTCGTGTCAGTCTTGTAATTGCCAATCGTAAATGTTTGTAATCATGTTAGTTTGAACAAGTGTGTGCTGGTCGATGCAGTTCATTTCACCACTTCTTTCACACTATAGTTTAATTCACTTTATTATCTGATTCGTTAAATTCACATATTATATAGTTTCACTTTGGTATCTGATATTAGCTTCAACTATAGTTTCCAGAGGAAAGCAGAATAAATGTCAAAATGTATCAATCCAAACGTAACTATTTACTTCAAGTACATGGTCCTATATAATTCCTGAACTAGAATATAAAAATTGCAATAACGGGAATAATTCAGTTGTCAAACTTAAATATATTATAGTATAGCTATAACCGAAAAAGATAGCTGTACGTAACTGTATGTATAGCTATAACAGGAAGTAGCTACAAAAGGCCGGTACACAGTAGGCACCAATTGTACACCTGTACAGTGAGCTGTGTAAATAGCAATTAAGGCCGGCCTCCTTGGCACTTGTATGAGTGTGTGTGTGTGTGTGTGTGTGTGTGTGTGTGTGTGTGTGTGTGTGTGTGTGTGTGTGTGTGTGTGTGTGTGTGTGTGTGTGTGTGTGTGTGTGTGTGTGTGTGTGTGTGTGTGTGTGTGTGTGTGTGTGTGTGTGTGTGTTGTATAATTATGTGTACATAACTTAGCAGTCACCGGCCAGTCAGCGACACACGTTACGGTCGCGGTGAATGAACAAGCCGAAGTTTACTACACGCAGGGCGGGTGATCAATAAATCCAGCGGAACCTACACGTGGAGTCAGCGACATGTACGTACCTGTCCCTGTGGCCGTGCCGGTAACCAGCGAGCACACGGCGAGTACCGTCAATATCGCTACTCGTCCGTGCCAACTTGTCATGGCTTCCGTCGTCCAGATCACAAACATTGTCAGCAACGACAACAACGATCTCACGTACAACTTGATGTCGCACCCAGCTGTGGATGTAAATAAGTAAATATGCGTCAACCCCCGAACTTGATGTAGCAAAACCACGACACCAGTGTCAGACAGCGGTACCCGTATGCCTTGGCCTTGACGCAGCGTTGTGACAACACGATCGAGCGTGACCTCGTTTCGCCGTCTCGGCGGTGACCTAGTTGTCAGGGCAAGCCGACAGGTGCAGTCGCTGCCGCTAGCGTCAACCGACAGCGTGTGCATGGGGCATACGTACGCGGCTTCTAAAAATACACACGGTTGTCGTATATGGGTGTACCACTAGTCGGGGCTGTTTTATGAACGTTTTGCTGTTTTTGTATTGTAATTGTCGTCGTTGTGATTGTTGAAATATATAAACTCATTGCTGTTATTTTATTGTCCTCCGGAATTACTGTCATCAGGGATGAGGTTGGCATTGGCTCCTCCTTTTTTCGACATTCTATTAATAATTAAATATTCACACATTTAGTATCCAATATTCTACCCGTATTAAAATATACATTATTGAACGATATCAGAATATGTGCTTATAGAAGGATTAACTCTATAATTATATTATGTAGAAGATAATTATTTAGCCAAGGTTATTATTTGAATAGGTTAATATCGCATAGTAAGCGTATGCACACACACACGTAAACAAACTAAGTATTTTATATAGTTTATATATACTGTATATGCTTTTCATTTATAATCTATTCTATGAAATATTCATGTTTTGCATCATATACATACTATTTTATTGAGTATTGTTATACTTTAAATATTATTCCACAAGGTTCTGATGGCATCCAGCGGCGTTTAAATCGCTGAAAGCTACTGCTTTAATCTGTTGCATATAATCACTTATTAATACTATATTTGTAGTTGTCGGTTTAATAAATGTCATTCGTTCGTCGATCTTGGTCTTTATATGTACTACTTCCTGTATATCAACAATCTCCAATGTCATCTTTATTTTGCTCTTACTCTCCACTCCTGTCCCAGTATTTCCAGGGACGTCTCACTTCAGCCAGTCCTATATATCGCAATATAGTTCTTGCTCTCCGCCCTCCTTCCCCTCCAACTAACCAGGTACAGTAACCTTAGGGCTTTTAGGCCTACAAACACGTGACGTTAACCCCAGTAGGTACACTTCACTGGTTCAATACAGGCTAGCGTGCTTTTTCTGTAGCTGTCCCGGCACTCGGGAAACCAAGTCTTCTGAAACTATAGCCACCTCTCGTAAAAACATTTGTTTGAAACTGCTTTTCTACCATTCATTTTCGGCGGCTCCATACGCCAATAACGACTTTCGCCTGTCCCCGTTTATGACTGTGCCAAATGATTTGAGGTTGAATTTTCAAAGATATGCAATGTGCCTTTATTAAACATTATTTCTTATCTCAACAAAGAAAGCACAACTTCTACAACACTATATCATAATTCCCCATGGGGATGCATTCTGAAGTATGTCAATTGTACATAATTATAATATAAAACAGTGATAAGTTGCTTGCTTGCTGAGGCCAATACGCTGTGTGTCAGCAAATATGTGCAGATGCAAACTTAATCGTAACAGAGGTCGCAACAGTTCGAAATCAACACATCCCACCTTCACGGGATGTATAACATGCTTATTATTATAAATGAAAGAAATGTTTCACTGTTGCAATGTCTTATCGTTGTTATGCATCCATAATCTTCGGTTGTATGTGAACATTCACTGGCGTGTAGAAATTTGCTGACACATTGATGCAGCGACAGAAGATGATCATCAAAATAGTCATGTGATTCCGTGTACACCTGGTACATAACGATTGTAGTTGTACAGGTCTGTTCTGTGTCTGTCGGCATGTGTTCGTCGTTGTAGTGTTCTAGACCACTTGTTCTGTGGACCTCATCAGTATATCGTGGATCTGAAGCACGCACGACGCAAAGGTGACATGACGTACACGGTTAGTACAGTCTGCTTCTTCTTATAATTGTTCCATGAATGGCATAATTAGATGCAGTTAAATGCAAAAGGGACACGGACAGACAAACATACAGACAAGGGGCAGGAAACACGAGAGATATATAAAGAGGATACATATATATATATATATATATATATATATATATATATATATATATATATATATATATATAATTCAAGCCCCATAAGGGGGGATAGATAGGAGAGACAGGAGGCAGAGGTAGATGATGACGGAGTGGGAGAGGGAGAAAACAATATTATTTAGACTTCCTGTAGGATGTGCATGAACGGTGAACGTAGACCCTTCGCACCACAACTTCCGCAAACAGATGGAACGTCTGACGTTGACGTTAAAGGGAAAACAAAGTCAATGTTTGGATCATATGGGATTAACAGAGTTAATAAAAAGTAACAACTTCCAACAACAATCATATTTTAACGTCAGTGGTTTACCAGGAAAAAAATGTAAAACACATAGACATAGAAAGTCTACAGACTACGCCATTTTAGAAACAAAATGACGTCAGAGAGTCTTCTTGGTCGGCGTGAACTGTGCATGCATATTATTATCTGTTACTTTCTAACCTAACCACGAAAACGACCGCCAACAGCCGCCAAACTTCTCCCCACATTTCTTACATACATATACATACACTACATTACAAAAAAATCACTTGTATTCGTCTAACGAAGAAAATTCACAACAGAAACACAAATCTTGGCGAACGGCAACTCGACAACTTCGACTACCGTAAACTCGCTATTATAAGTTAGCTTTACACAAAATACCGCTAGATGGCGCGCGAATATTTATTAACCTAACTGCATTCGCACGCGCGAATTAGTTTAATTAATTATAAATAATATAATAATAATTAGCTGCATCACTATGATCTGCAGAAAATGTTAAACGGCAAACTAAGGCAACGCTTTGGTGATATGGGTCTAATAGAGTTGATAAAAAATAACAATTTAATATACAAATATATAATTTTATTAGTTTATTAATTTTTTTTATATAGCGCCAAATCCACAATTCTCTTCTCTTCTATTCAACATACTGTTATTAAAGTATATGCAATAATAAGAATGCTACCCACAGGTAATATTTAAAAATAAATATTAAAAATACATGTGTCTGCATAATTATCCAAAATTGCCTATTAGTTATAAAAGAAAAAGGAAATTACGTGTTTTTCAATGAAGTCACATTGCTTATTTTATCAATATTTCTATAAACATCCCGCGTGTACTGCGAGCATGCAAGCTTATATTACATAAGCGATGTTTTAACAATAATAACTAAAACAATAACATGTTAATATTACTGTTTTTAAATCCTTCTTTTTCTACCACCATAATATTTCCCATATATTCATATTCCTTTTTACATTTTAGAGATTTATTGTTCCGATAATTAATAAAGTGTCTTGTTCAAAAATAATAATTATTACATATCTGATGGTGGAAATGTCATTCATGAGTAGAACAAATAGCTTCAGTAATATGTTCTTATGCATAATGGTTGTGTATGTGCTGAATGAAAATTATTATTACGTCGTACTTATTTTACTACTTTAATTATTTATTACTATTAACCATACTTTTATATTCATTTATTTCAATTGTTGTTATGTAATTTGTATGTTTATTTATGACTGATAGGTCAGCTTAGTTAATGATATAGAAACATGTATTTTCATTATTTATTTTTAAATAATATTATCTGTGGGTAGTTTTCTCTTTATTGTATTTTTAATAGCATTATTTTGTGAAGCGCCACAAACAATTATGGATGTGGCGCTACATAAATAAAATATTATAGTATAATAAAAACAATTGTTTGTTTATTTAATATAGCGCCACATCCAATTTAAACTTGTTCATGGCGTTTTACATACATTAAAATGCTAAACAACAAATACACACCAGAAGAAAAAAAACATAAATATACTAGAAACATATAAGAACAATTATAAAAAATTAAATATCAATATAAAAATAATAAAACTTATAATTTCCTGCAAATCATAGTGATGATAATAAGTAATTATTATTATTATATTATTTATAAGTAATTAAACTATTTCGCGCGTGTGAAGTAAAACAATTAAATATTAGCAGTCAGAAACGTGGCGTCTAGCGGTATTTTGTGTAAAGCTTTTAAAAGCGATTTTACGGTACCGCTGAGCGGCCGAACAAGTTGTACTCGAGGTCTGCGCGTTTTTGTGTGTGAATTTTCTTCGTCAGAGGAATGCAAGAAATTTTATTACATAACGTAGTGTATGCATATGTATGTAAGATATGTGAGGAGAAGTTTGGCGGCTGTTGGTGGTCGTTTTGATGGTTAGGTCAATCAAATCGGGTCGTCTAGGATCCGCGCTGTGACTGTGTCTGTGACTGTCCAAACGAATCCACCGAACCACTGTTTCAGTTCTGCTCGATTCATAGGTTAACAAGAAGACATCTTACTGATACTGTCTTTCACTGTACTATTACTATAAGCGTTTGAGGAACAGTGTGGCATATTGATGTCGCGATTTCGTTGTAAACCGACGTAAGGCAACTTTTAGCGTACCGCTTGGCTCTCTGTTATGACAGCTGAACCAGCAGACGACTCTCTGACGTATTACTTTTCCAAACTGCTGGGTTGTGATTGGTTGCAAGATCCAAGATGGGCCGGTTCATGGTGTCGGTGATTTAGCTAGATTTTCCCCCTTTAAGACCACTTTCTGAGGTAACCACTAAGGTGAAAAATTGGATTGTAGATGCAAATGATTAGCTAGTGTAAACTCTTTTAGGTGCATAACACTAAACTGTAGCCTTTTTTTTCACTTTAAGCCCCATTAGTCGGCGATGTGCTGCTAAGCAAGAGCTTCACCACGGCTGCCAAACAGGTACTAAACACGTGGGGTGTTCACGCGTTCCATCCTTTATTTTTGTCTCGGATTTCTGGCCCCTAAACGGGTTTCGTTATGCGAATTGTTGTAAAATACCAACTGTTTGTGGGAATGTTTGATTTGCGAGATGTCAAGCAGCAATACAAATATATTCCCATATATAACCGCTAAACATTGTTGGAAAAGACAAACGGCGACGTTCTTGTTACATTAAATAATGTGCGTATTCAGTGCGTCGCCGATAACGTCCGTCACAATCAAACTTTTGCGCGTGTTCTCCATCAAACTTTGCCTTTGTCAATAACATGTTGATACCGCTTACATACGTAAATCTAATTACTACTCTATGACGTCTCAAAGATCACACAAACCGCATAAAAATGTCAAAGAAATATACGATGGAATACACGAATGCACCTTGAGCTTGGGATCCATTTTAATGACTTCACGGAGGTTTTGCTACGGAACAGGGTCAACGTGAAGAATAGATCAATTACGTACACATGTTTGACAGGAACATAATTATGATTCTGAACGTCGAGAAACTGTGACGTACGGAATCTCAACCAATGTATCTAGAAGTATTGATTTGTCTACCAAAACGTATGTCCATGCGTAAGATATATAACAGCCATCACAAAATAATAATTGCATGCTAGACAGTTCGATTTCAAGATATTTTCTATTTCCGCCACTGAAACTCTCTTAGGGGTCCAAATCGCAAACGACTTAGACAATAAACGTCTGCTCTATGCCTTCTATCGTCCATATTTGTGTTCCCTTTATTGGGAATCGACAAATTACTACACAAAAGTAGCAGTGTCAGACAAACCATGTTTATAGAAGTTTTAAAAAGAATTAATGTTCTGTTCACCTGGACATGCGGCGGTGCAGACAACGCGTACAAGACACTCTCCGCAACGTCGTTTGCCTCAAGACCCTGCAAACAGCATACATAAACATCATAACGTATATTTCCATATGAAATGCCATTTCACATTCTAACTACCACAACAATTCACCAGAAGATAATTGTGATGAACAATTATGTAATGCTGACTTTAAGAGCTTATCTGACAAGAGTTGTGGCTTTGACCGAATGTCAAAAATGAATAGTTTTACGGTCCAATAAATTGAGGATGTGGCTAAAATGCGCACTTGTCTACTTAAAAGAAATAAAAACAAGGCATTAGTTAAAATCCTTTTTTCGTGTGTACACAAAGTTTAACAATTTATATAACATGACAAAAATTAAAAATACAGGATAATACATTTGTAGTATAAATTCGATTTTAAACCAATCTGTGTAGCGATTCTCGCGGGAAAATTCGAACTGACAACTATGACGTCATATCTCAGCATCTAGAAAGCTGGCAAAAATATGTATATTCCAAAAAAGCGAGTTACATAGCATAAAAGGTGGTATTTCTTATTCATTTTTGTGTGTGACTTTTGTACTTGGTGAACATGAAAATATATAGCAGAATGTAATATAACATGAATTCAAGGATAAGGTGTTTTATTTCCTTCAATAATGTAAGGTTTTTGATGATGAATAAAATAAACAAGACACCCAACCTTCAAATTTTTGAAGATTTTTTTTGAAAACTGTTCTCCTCCAAGGCGCACAAAGAACTCGGTTTCCACTAGCCCCGGACTGATTTCCTGAAATACAAAACGTCATTTAACATCACGTTTTGTGCAACAAATCTGCAACAAAACGAGTCAGACTTCGCTGTGATTCTGGATTGTTAATATACATCAACTTAATTGATCAGTTTCCTGTTTCAACTTCCAGGATGAAAGCAAAAATGACAAGGAAAGTACAGTTTTGTGCTCCAAAACCGACGCTAGTTGTAATTTGGATCTTAAAAGTAGCAAGCCACAGACCATGTATTTCATTAATCCTAAGTTAAACATCGCCGAACAAAATGTCAACAGTTCCCCTCCTCTGTCTTCTGATGTTGCGTCATACTGAAGCTCCAGCTCAGCAAACAGAATTGCAAGGTTTCTTCCCCAATAAGTTATTTTCTCTGAGCCCACTCCCGAATTGATCAATCCAGTATGTCACGGTTTGCTTACGTCACAATCAAAATGATGCAGATGCTCAGTCAAAACTTTGCCATTGCCAGCAATGTTAATAATAGTTAAATATGTGAAATACATTACAACTGCTACATGACATACCGTAGAGCAATCATTACTGCATACATCTGACAATTTAACAACTTTCCCTTAGGTTTCTGTCATATTCATTTACTCATGTTATGAAACCAGAATTTCAACAAAATATACGTGTTCACGCAGCCATTTTGTTGACTGTTTGACGGAGTTTGCTAAGCAACTTGGATACAACAATTGTTGAAAAAGTGTCAGTTGCTGTACTCACTGTCACCCGGATGTGTGACTTTAGTCCCCTCAATTCAGTCCGGACACCTTCCGTTAACGCTCTCACGGCATACTTTGTTGCTCCGTAGAAACTGTTCATCTTGTTATTGAGAGTCCTGTGGCCAGCCATACTGCAACAGACAATGAGGTCAGTGTGCAACAAGAATACGACATTCTGAGGCTACATCTGTACCACGAATATCTTTAAGTCGAACCTGTGATGACAAACTTTGACATTGAAGCCACTGCATATCAAATCAAAAATGAGTAAATTACGTTACAAGAAAGCCAGCATTCTGTATCTGTTACTGGCAAAATGTCTTGGGGAAACATCACGCCAGTGAAGGTTAAGGTTCTAAGGTTATTATTCAGGAGCTAGACCGTGTTGCTGTTGCTACATGCTATAAAGGTCTTATAACAAATGTACAAGTCATCTGTTGGTTGGATATGTTATTGACCTACCAATGAGTTATCAAAGTCTATTGGTTTGCAAGCATAAAATATTTCATCTGAAATTAATAAATGAAATAACAAATGCTAACGATAGTCTTCACTTGATACAATGCACTTGAAATAGCAAAGGTTAACTTGTCAAATTTAGGCAATCAAATTGGTAGTGAAACTTCTTTGGATATATATGAAAATGAAACAAGCAAGACAGTCAGACGATTCAAAAATAGTTGTGCTGGGACATAGATTGTGTTTGAGATACTTTTTATACAATTTTTTTTATAATAATTATTTTAATATTCTAAGTATATCTGATGCAACTACATGTTTAAACACTAAAACACACTCCAAACTGGCATATATTTTAAGTATTTCATGGCAGTAAAATATTTTATCTGACCTGACCCATTGGCACTGTCAATAAATGTCACTGACCTACACAGGTTGAAAATGTGACCGTCGTCAACACCACTGTCTCTCATCAGTGTGACAGCTTCTCGTGTACAGATTGACACCGCCAGAACATTCACCTGTAGTCATATAGCAACTGGTGTGTAATATGACGACATACTGGTAAATGACGTGAAAACATATTTTTTGTAATGTCTGCTACAGGGTTAGGGTGAATTGTGGTCAAAGTACTTTTAAATTTAAACAACGAACAATATTAATCATATTATTATTCAAGCTCTTATTGAAAAAAAAACAGAAATATGCATTAAATGCTGAGCATCAGTCAGACTAAATTTCATTTGAAAGTCCTGCACATGAAATGCACTTTATGTTTTTGTATATACAACTAGCCTGGTATAACTATAACTACTACTGTACTAGTAGCTGAAAAAAATAAGTACAAACCTAAATAGAAGTAATAAATCTAAACAATGGTCTGCTATTGAAGGTTAACAGATAAAGTATGTTCTATATAAGATTACAATAGACCATAAAATATTGTACATTAAGTTATTAACAATAACAGTTTAAAGCAAAGTGTGTGTGTGTGTGTGTGTGTGTGTGTGTGTGCGTGTGCGTGTGTTTGTGTGTTTGTGTGTGTGTGTGTGTGTGTGTGTGTGTGTGTGTGTGTGTGTGTGTGTGTTTTTTTGTATGTCATATGACAAGCCCCAGTCATCATCGTCATGTTCCAATTTCAAAAACTAATGTGTTATACAAAACCATTCGACACTGTTGCATTAAACTGTGGAATTATATAAGAGCAATGGATTCCACCAGAGATTGAATGATTATAATACAAATGCAATCGATTACGAGTACAAATACTATGAAGATCCATGAGTATGGTTACGAGTACAATTACTCAAAAAACATGTGTAATCAATTACGATTATAATTACTTTATCATGTAATCATGATTACTTTCATGATTACTAGCACAACCACTATTTACATCCATTAATTAATTAAATGTGTATTACACGACAATCTATGGGAGAGAATATCAGTTACTTGTAATACACTCATAATAGAAACTTTGCTGATCTTTAAAATCATTTGAAAATACAACTGAACATGATGTACAATAGTTCATTCAAATAATTGGGGACTGGACCATGAATGAAAATGGAAAAATAGCATAACACCAATATGGCGGCAGACAAGACTTGTGTGCTCTATTACCCCAATTTCCATAATAAATCATCATCTTCATCTCACATACATCCAACATTTCCTTCCAGTTGTCTGTGTCACCACTAAGGAGTGGGGCGTCCTTCGACAGACCAGCGGCGTTCACACACACATGAAGGGTGCCAAGCTCCGAGCGAATTTTCTCGAACATGCTCGTTATGTCGTCATGGTTACGAAGGTCGCAGCGAACCACAGTGAGGCTGCCCTTGTTGCCCTCTCGCATCTTACTCGACAGTGCCTGAAGGGTTTAAATTCCAGTGTAAAGAGCAGTCACATTGTAATCATAACATTTAATGTTTACTGTTTTCTTACAGTTCTAAGGATATCTAACACAAGATATAATACATAATTTGGTGATAACTTACACAGCTATACTAAAACTAAATATAACTAGACTAAAGCTAATTATATATTAACTCATTAAACATAACTCCTAAAGACTGTGAAATGTCTTAATTATTATCTCTAATTTATACACACACGCACGCACGCACGCACGCACGCACGCATGCACACACACACTTAATAATATAAGTTAATTGCATAATGTTATAAAATAATATTTAACAAAATATTTCTTTATTAGTTACTGCCGGTAATTTATGTTTAACGGATTTTTTAATTACACAATATCCATATGCTTCCTGACCACTACCCCACCACTCCAAAGGAATACCTGAACGTTGTCAACATTGCGGGCGCAGCCAACCACTTTCATGTCCCTGTTGAGTAATGCTAGAGCTACCGCTGCACCGATGCCAGACGAGGCTCCCGTCACTAGCGCCACTCGGCCGGCCCAACGCTCCATTGTCACGACGCTAGGTGCAATCTAACTTATCTATGAAACACAAGACACGAGCTGACTTCAGAGAGACACAGCAAACATTAAATAAATACACGTTTTCTCATTTAAACTACTTCTCTAGGCCTTGGGTTTGGCATGTCACCATGTCCATGCGCCGGCCATCGAACCTCTGAGTTCAAAGTTTGATACACCGACCTTCACATTTACGATTAAAGTAGTATTCAGTGGCGCCCTCTGGCGAATATAGCGGAGTTATATTATTGCATTCGTAATTTCGCCGCGAAGATATATATTTTAATATTATGCTTTGCTTATAAAATCCATATTCAGTGTCACTGCTCGAAGCCGTCATACGGCATCGTTGTTTCGTATTAATTAACAGGTGTACGAGTTTAATAATAACTAACTTATAAACTATATATCATATGCAAGAACTTTTACTACACGCAGATATACATACATACATACATACATATATATATATATATATATATATATATATATATATATATATATATATATATATATATATATATATATATATATATGTGTGTGTGTGTGTGTGTGTGTATGTATGTATGTATGTATGTATGTATATACCACACACACAAATAAAACCATCCAAGAATATTTCCATTTAAGACATGTTTTCCACTAATAAAAAATATTTCGATCTCGGCCTGCAAGAAAAAGAAAAATACTCTAACATTTATTATAAACAAACAAATAACCAGAAAGACATACATCAGACATACCTTATCGCAACTGCTTCAAAAAAGCTTTCTTCCACAAATTGCATTTGACAAAATGTACACCCATTGATATCTAGCCTATGTAAATTACTGCAAAACATGTATCTTAATTAAATAAATGTGACGCAGAATATGACACCATGCAATAACTGCTACAATTGCAAACAGAATATACCAGCTGAAGCATAAATATTATTTTGCCTGCCTAAATTGTTTAATATTGTTTGTAATTATTTAATACATCATGGAAATTATAATTCTGATTCTGATTCTGATAGTTTGTAGTACAAAACCCCTACTGGGGCATCACGCACTAGTGAGGGTGGTTGGTTTCAGGATGGCTGGCTTCATGTTATCTGGAAGTGGAATAAGAGTATGTGTGCTTGGGAATGTGGAATTAGGATGGGGTGGGTGGGGAAAAGTACAATTTAATGTTGGGGGATGACATGGGTGTGGTAAGGATGGGATGTGGAGGGGGTCTGGGGGGGGGTATGTTGTCTATTAGAGGTGCCTCAAGGGTGCAGTTGTCAGGTTAATATCCTGCAATGCACCCTTGAAGGCGTCAAGACTGTTGTGGGCAAACACGTTAGGTGGAAGTTTGTTCCACTGGGCTATTGTTCGGGGGAAAAAACTGTATTTATAATAGTTGTGAGAGGTGGATATTTGTCTGTATTTGTGTGGGTGGTTGGATCTTGTTTGGCTGTGTCCGGGTATGAGGTATTGATTGGGATTGATGTCTACAAGATTGTTGGTTATTTTGTATAGTGTGCAAAGTCTGGCCTCAGCCCTCCTCTGGTCCAGGGTTGGCCAGGAGAGGGCAGAGGCCAAGGTGCATCCAGATGTCTCCCAGCTGTAATTGTGGGCCACGAATCTTGCTGCCCGGTGCTGGACGCCCTCTAGATGGTTGATATTTCGGATGGTATATGGGTCCCACACCGGGCAGCAGTACTCGAGGTGTGGGCGGACCAGACTCCTATAGGCATATATCTTGATGGATTGTGGGATAGATTTTAGGTTTCTTTTAATAAATCCAAGTTTGCTATTTGCCTTATTTACTATTTTGTTGATGTGTGGATTCCAGGAGAGGTTGTTTGATATATCTATGCCAAGGTGGGTTGCTACTGGTACTGCTCTGAGTGGTTCGTCATGTATTGTGTATGGGTTGTGTATGGGTGATTTAGATCTGGTGATGTGCATAATTTCGCATTTGGATGGATTGAAAGTCATTTGCCATGTTTTTTCCCAGTCAGTTAGTCTGTCAAGGTCGTTCTGTAGGTTGTCTTGGTCGGTGTGGTTATTGATCTGTCGGTATAGCATTGCGTCGTCGGCGAAAAGTTTGAGGGAGGTTCCTGGTGAAATATGGGAGGGCATGTCGTTTATGTAAAGAAGGAAGAGGAGGGGGCCAAGGACAGTGCCCTGTGGGACTCCAGAGCTCACGTATACCTGACCCGACTTTTTGCTTTGCTACTAATTATATTCTTATTAGAAAACCAAAAGACAGTTTCACCATTGACACCATTGTGTAGTATTAGTTTGTTAGAGCTATTAGTACCGTTAAATATGAGTTTCATAAATGCACATGTGTATAAAAAACAACGACTAACGTACCATAATGTCTACGTAAATTACAATTACATCTCCTCACCTCCAACACTGCCTAAGCATCAACATACACCCCTTCCTCAAAGAGGCGTGAATATTTGGGGGCAATCCTATTAAATAAATAAATAAAAATAAATAAAATAAACTTATATAGCGCCAAATCTAGCTTTAAAACTATTCAGGGCGCTTTACATGTACATTTACATATTAACTGTCCACATACCAAAAAGTCTCGTAGCTCTATCCACAGACCAGATAATAATGGGACGTTTTCATTGAACGCGGTGTGCACTTCATATCCGGGTACCTGTTGGCGGAATGACGTCATTTTATTCGGTACACCCATGCATGCTTGTGTACGCCGACTCTGACGTTTGGTGAAAGGAGTTGCGAAAATGATCATCAAAGAATTGTATGTACCAATCTTGATGTGCAAGTACTTTTACAGTTTGAAACGTGAATGTATTACAGATTCAGCTGTGTAGTTCAATTAAATGTTGTCAATCCGTAGTGCCTGTGGTTTTATAATTAAATTAGTCAGTGGTCTGAGCCATCTTTTAGAAATGTCTTCCGTTTCTTGTTCCAGTCGGGTTGTCATGCCGATGACGGTGGAAGAGGTACGTGTTACTCTTGTTTGTATTCGTTACACGGAAATCAACATCTGTTTTATAGTACTCGATGAATGTAGACGGTTACTACTTCAATTCCCATTACGAATTACCAGCGTTAGTCAATATTTTGACAGATGCCAGATTTAGGACTGCCATTTTGAATATATTAAAAAACTTCAAACCATTTTATTTGTAAATCTCAGATAGGCTAATCTCTTTGGGCCAATTTGTGTGCATGGTTTTAATGTACACTTCTTGTAGGCGTAATACCTGTAAGAATCAGTACAGGATTAGTATTGGTAAACAGCTTGCACATTTAACCAGTTGACTCATCAGAACCAGGATAGACAATTATTGGCCAATTTTTCTTTTTTAATTTCATAACCTGGCATAAAAGAGAATAATTTCATAGAAATATCTGCTAAATATGAGATAATATCTCTAATAAAACACAACATCCTACTTGTGTATGTCTAATGTTGACAACCTGTAAATGAAGGGGGCGTGTCAGAAACCAAGAGGATGGCCCTAAATATTGATCAGTGGGAGTTTCTCTGATATAAATATTAGTTTGTGTTGTTAAACTGTTTGCTCCTATAATATGTGGTAGTTCTGGTTCCTCCGTTTAGTACCAGGTGGCACAGTTGTACTCAGTGGCACAAGCGAGCAAGAATGAGACGGGAGGTGGGGAAGGAATTGAAGTGCTCAAGAACGAACCCTTCACAGCCACAACAGGGATACAGCCGGACACACCTCTCCTGGATGGCAGCTTCAAGTCTGGGCAGTTCACACACAAGATCTATCATTTAGCTAGGTGAGTCATATATGAGCTGTTGTCTTCTTCCATCGTTCCTCTGTGTCAGTCAAATATCATGCTAGTTCATGTGGGGTGTGATGGAGGGGCCCGTGATGGATGTCAACACCCCCTCGCCAATATAAAATAGTTCTGCTTGGGATGTGACTGGGAGTGTACTGGACCTTAAAGATTTTAGGGTGACCCAACAGTTAGTTTGTGCATGAATTACAGCAATGTTTGTGGAACATGTTTGTGCAGTGACTTCATATTCTGGGTATCAATTGTTGTCTGTCATTTTGAAACATTGGACAAGTTTGTCCGGTCCACATTGCTCCAGTTCATGTTGCTGTAAACAGCTGTGGATTCTTACAGTTGCAAATACTTGAATTGTTTCATGCAAAAATTGCATAGTTATCAAAGTGGTATATTAGCTGGAAATGGAACCCAAGCTTTCTCAGTTGCCACACCAACTGTGTGAAATTCACTTCCTGACAGTGTTAAATGAGAAGATTCATTCCGCCGGCGTCTAAAAAGATATATCTCCTCTTCAATGCTATCTATCCTCTTTATCTTCCTAGCACCTTCAACCATCCCTCGACAACTCGCGCATTGTTTATGATTCCGAGATTGCTTCATCCCTTAGTTTTGTCATGCCATTGAGCTTGATTTTCGAGGATATTGGCGCATAAGATGCAGGCATGAGAAACTTATGCGGTTCGTGAACCCGATTTGGCTATTTCTGTGATTCCTCCAAATCCGATTTTTTTTAATAAGGTTGCTGGTAAAAAAAATCGGTAACATTATAAAATTTTTGTGTCAATTCCTGGTGTGGAATTCCATTCGTGACCGTCGTCCTTTTAAATGTAAGCCGCATTTGGATTAGCTAGGAACTGCGGAGCGAATCAGGGCAACGCTTACAATTCACGCATGCCTACCATTGGAAAGCTGCATACATGTCTCTATAATATTATATAGTAGATGACCAAATAAGGCTGATTTTACTACGCTCTACATCAGAAATTTGCATTCCCATTCAAAAGGTCAGAATCTGGAAAGTACCTGTGGAAAGCCTAGTAATTGGTCTATCCAATGTATATTACATCATGATCAGCCAATCAGCACCAACTAACAAACAACGTTTTGTTGACGTGGGTTTTCCATGAACCCGGTCAATGCTGTTTTAGTTACTTCTTCGATGACATAAGTCAAATTATTTAACGTTTCCGTGTCAATATATCGGCAAAATGCCTGACAGTACTTAGCCATGGATAGTTATTATACCAGCTAGTTGCTGGCGAGTACCGTACGTAGTCTGTAGGTCACTGGAGATTGTCGTAGCCACAGGTCACCAAAGGTCTTGAATGACTTTGGATTTGTTGTTCAAGTACCCTTAAATGTTTTTGAATTTCACTGAATGTTTTTGAAGAGTCTCAAGAACATCGATCATTATAGTGGCAAAATGGTGAGGAAAGGATTATAGTAACATTTTGCGAATACAACATAGCAGTAACATGATTTAGTAGATGGCACATGAACTAGTAACGAACACGATCGCTCAAGGTCACCACTCGAACACGTGACCTAATAACATGTGCTCTGTCATAGTCTTCATCGTGATGATTTGTTTTCGCTTGCATCATAGTATTTGCTTTATAGTAGTGACATAGCCAAGCTGAAACTGAAAGGTGACTGCAAATTTAGATATCAATAGTTTAGCGGACAATGATCATAAAATGGGATCAGGAAAGAGTGCCACGACATGCAAAATTTAGTGTTCTGCAAGAAACAATAAACAAATGTATGACCCCTTCTTCTCCTGTTAGCCACGCCACGTGTAAATATTCCTCGGAACTGACTTGCCTTCTCTCATATTCCTGAAGATGTCATTATTGTTATTATGTCTGGTTGAACAGGTCTATCCAGGAGTAACAGTATAAAGGACGGGCAGTATTAAAACCTGAATCCTATGAGAATTTACCTTAAATTACGCACATTGCCATTAAAGGAAACAAATAAACAGTTAGCTTACTCACTACACTAATCCATGTGGGTCTTTCTGACTTAAGTATAAAAAAGACTATAACCGCCAAATTTCTCGCATATCTCATATAAATATATATATATATATATATATGTATACATATACACACAATAGGTTACAAAATAAAATCACTAACCTTACTTAAACAAATTTATTTCACAAAACAAACTCACGTAAAACTCGCCGGCAGCGCGATGTCTTTACCGTTGGTAGCGGCTACGTGTAGCTTACTGTATTAGCAGACAGAAGGGATTAGTAGGCTACTGCCCGAAGGCATTCTCCATTTATGGTGACCACTGAGAAAGATGATGAGGTAGGGATTAATAACCAAGATCTAGACAGTTACAGCCATAGCTTACTGGCAGCTTATCTTAGAATTCATCCAGGCTGTTATTCGACATTCTAGATATCTTTGTTCGTGACAGAACTAGGAAATGTACAAGTCTGGAAGTAGTTTAAATACTATGTAATGATAAAACATAAAAACAAAAATATAAAAACAAATTAATTATATCTTGGTAGTTATGTGGTAAAACAGAATACATTAAATCGGTAAGAATTTAGCCTAAAATGATTGGGGGCCAGCAGGGCCCCCACTTTTCAAAATCTAGGGGCCCGACACAAAAAGTGGGGGCCATGCAACAAATGCACGTTTAAGTCGCATTGTAACTATAACTTTATTCAACACAATTCACATGCCACAAACATAATGGCTGTAGCCTATGTAGCAGCTTAATTAGTAAGTGCTAATGATAATTTCAAGAGATCAATGGAGGGTTGTTAATTTTCCTCTCAATCGGAGCTGCTTGAAACCTGTAGATCTTCCTCTTTGGGCTGCCTGGGTTTGTAGATGGCAACACGAGGTTGCCTATTCCTGCTCCCCCACCCACCCACAACAGCTTAAGTGACTGTGCGAAGTCCCGTTCCTTCCTTCATTTTACCGCCATTTATGTACTTTAAAACAGTATTGGCCATAAGCTGTTTAAGCCAAACATTGATGCCTATGTACCTATATACCTTACCTATTGCCACAGCATTATGGAAAATGACAGTTTAGTTACATCGTAAAACTTCATAGTAGATTATGTCTAAGACCTGTCTATTTCTAGTAACACAATCCTAGGTTATTAATTCTTTTTCTCTAGCCTAGTGGACAGGTTTGTCCACCTGACCTCGGCAACCCCTTGTCAATCAATTTTAACCCTGACCAAGGGCAGCAACCTTCTGCCCCCCCCCTTCCACCCCACCCCAGGCAGCAGCCAGCATCATTTACTGGTAAAGTGAATAATGATATTTTCTTTGCCTTGGCCTCTGGGATAGGAAGTTGTCAGGCCATTATTTATAAATTTTACAGTTCTGTGACCTGGGGGCCAGTCGGACCCACAGAGTTCAACATCTGGGGGCCCGACAGTAAATGTGGGGGCCAGCTGGCCCCCCGGGCCCCCCCCCCCCCCCCCCCCCCGCTAAATTCGAACCCTGTAAATGCAACTAAATATAAATAAGTTTAACAGAAACAGTACACTGTACTGGTAATTTCAGCAACCCAGAGATGGCGTTGTCCTGAAATAATGTACACTTAGATCCAAGTACAATCCCGGTCATGGGAGACTCATGACTGACTCACACAAAGCTCTGGTAAGCATAACCACAGGACATTGTCAGAGACTTTAATAGATGTCTGGATCTCTTTACAAAAGTACAATGGTTCACAGAGAGCAGGGCTTTATGCAGGATGAAATTATTGCCAGTCACATTGTAAGGAATTATGGTTGCATAAATTCCTTGTAATTACTTTTCATGAAATACTATAATTATTATACATGAAGTCATATTAATGCTATAGGCAAGCTAGAAGCTTAGCTTGGTTAAACCAGTTATATCCAGTTGTCTGAGTTCTCTAAGGATAGACCAGGCATAGGAGATTCCAGCTTATTATTATCTCTGAGACTCGACTAGAGCGTTGTCCGAAGCTTAGCCAGCGTTGGCCAGAGAGCCTAACTATATAAGGAAATGAATGTCTAGTTAGTGACTGCCACTTGGCAGAGAGTATTTAAACCCAGGCAGTTAGACGAGAGGAGAGAGAGGAGAGAGGGGAGAGCACGCACGCACCATGTAACTTCACGTCTGGCGCCCACGGAGCGAGGCCAGTTAGACAATTGTATTAACTTCTGTATTATGCTGTCTGTATTAAAGTTCTTGAAACGAACACTTGGAAAAGTCTTCTGCAAATGATTGAGTAATTAGAATCTCTCTCCGTGAGTATCTGATTTCTATTTGACAGTGACACTGTGGCTGAACTCAATAGGTCATGGCTAACTGTCTAGGAGGTCAGTACGGAGGGGGAATATTGCCCAAGATGAGAACACCGCGTCTACGACTATATATAAGAAGATCGAGGCAGATGCGAAGAAGGGAAATTAGTAGACCGGCCAATTCTTACAGTGGCTTCGCGAGCCAGTTGAACTTGATATAATACAGACGGTATGTACACTTATACAGTGGAGACGCACGCCGTCTGAACTATGTCTACGACAGACATAGGCGAGTACAGTGACGAACGGCCAGCGCAGAACGACTGAGCGACAACCCGAGCTACTACGGAGGTGAGCAGATGAATTATCATATCAATGATTGGCGAGCCAACAACGCGCCCAAAGTGACCGCTGACAATCTCCTCGGGAGATGCGACACCGACGACGATGCATATCCAACCGCCATGGCTGCGTGGACGGCTCCACGCAACAAATACACTGCCGCATACGACTGTATCCGTGAGTACCCACCATCCTGCTTCCCGCCTTCTACAACCGCGGATAAGCGTTGGCATGATGCTGGGCAGCCAACAGAATTCGTAGTGACCGAACGCTTTTGAATAAACATTTGAGTGACGCTAACTGTGCACTTAGTTCATGCGTGATTGCGACAATTCTTATATGCTTGTTACCCTGTGCTCATGCACTCACCATGGCGAAGGTGGGCTTGCACAGAGGCAGAGTATTTTTAAACATGGCCGGCACGAGTGGACTGGTCACTGGATGGAGGTCAGCGCTCCCGCAAGCCAGTTATGAAAATAGACAACGGAACGATATGCTACCGCTGACTACAAGAAACGTTCACTCTGCTGCGACTCGGCCCAGTGCAGTCGCTCTATACAGAAATAAATGTTCGGGAGGCTACCGCGTCCATAAGGGGAATGACCGCTTCGACTGACCAGTACGTTGGTCATGACGTCAGCCTGTTGAGGCCAAGCCATGGAATCTTCCTGTTTCCTGCATGGAGGACGATACGAACTAAAGATAGAGACACCTGCCACTTCACAAGACACACACGTTGCATATTATAAAAGTTTTTCATGAGCAGTGACACTGACTTCGAACATTTATGTTTATAAATGGGACTTTTATTTGACTTCTAGGAACATGAAACATTTGGTAAGATGCATTGTTATTTAATTCTACTTCATACTAATAATGTTTACGCTGCAGTTATCGGTTTGATGTTTCATGGGATGCAGTCATCATATTGTGTTTTATGTCAGTCCCTGACTTTTTATTCTTCATTATTTCATTGTAATATGTTGGTGATGTATTTTGTGTTGCGGGGTAAATTCATCGTGATATATACATATATCTGAACACGACCGTTTACCTTAGGACGTACGATATTTCTTATATCGCCGGAGCTCCACAGTACTCAACTATATATTTTCAATGGTTCAGATTTAAGAATTCATCAGTGTATGTATACACTTGAGATGTTTTGTTGTTGGTGTAATGGCATTTTTTATGATCAGTGGCAAATGGATGTTATATGGCGTTCAGGTTAATAAGAGGTCAAGAGTTTAATTTTTTGACATGACTTTGTTGTATAGTTTCAGATGTTAACGTACTCCATTGCGCAAGCTGCCTTATTCGGCATGATTAGCTAGCTCTGGTTTTTTAAAAATCTGAAACATAGTGGAGTTCATGTCTTCCATAGGTTATGTAGGCATTCTAATGTTCGAATTGCCGTTGTTTTTTAAGTACAAGGTTCTTACGTAAGAAGGTCCGCTAAGCCATACTAGCGTTGAGTAGTGCGGTGTGTATCATAATGGCTGTCTTTGGGATCCACAAAAGGAACGGGTTATGGTATATGAGCTATCCATCTTAGGAATGGTAGTTACTTGACTAGCAAGTCCGCTTAATTAGGTTTCCCGGATAAACGTTAAGTGGCTGCGCAGCACTGTTTATCGCGGAGGTTGATCCCCAATTGATGAATTTGTGAAATTTGCCCGGATAAACATTAGTGATTGCAACACTATTTCTCGCGGAGGTTATGATAGGATCCTAATTTTGGCATTTTTTTTGTCGGATAAACTCTTAAATCACTGTTTATCGCGAAAGGTAAATTGAGCTCATTTGATTTATGCAATAGGTTTAGCAGCAATAACACTGAGTTGAAGAGGTATGGTCCACATCATGATTAGAAGAGATAGGTTGATTTATAGATGATTGCCGAGACAAGGCTGATTTATAGATTGAGTTGACGAGGTATATATGGTACAAATCCACTATGCTTCACGTACAAGTAGCTGGTCCATATGGTAACCCAGGTACTTAGCATTGAGGCTATATTGTTGACGGGTTCTTTATTTCCTGTAATGAACAGGTAACATAATTACGATTACGTCAGAAAATGCTGCAAAAGAATGGCATTGTCTGACAAGGATGTTGCTATGTTTCTCTATGACATAGGCTGAGGAACATTGTGTGATTTGTATTCTACACAGAAGATTAGCGTGTTTGCTTGAGATAGTCTGATACTATGTTGTGTTTTCTTGAGTGTGAAACTGCTTTTTAGGCAGTTATATATGATATGTTGTATTGCGGTATTTTCTTACCGATGGTTTACATTTTATATATGAGTACTGTTAGCTGTTATCATGGACGTATCCATGTTGCATGACGGTTTTTTAATGCTCACAGTTTACAATGCCCACCCGACTTTCTACGGTTTGATCGCCCATAGACGAGTGGTGCAGTTATTGTTCCTGTAGAGGGTTATGAACTTGTCAACCTAGTTAGCTACAGTGCACCATATGGCGTGGTTTGGTTTCACACGTTGAATTTAAAATAGAGGAATTTTGATTACTTTGGTATACCGACAGTTCATGTCAAGTAATTACTTCTTTTGGTTTTTACGTGATTTACCGTAGATAAATCACTAGTTGGGTGATGGAGGTGTAAGGAATTATGGTTGCATAAATTCCTTGTAATTACTTTTCATGAAATACTATAATTATTATACATGAAGTCATATTAATGCTATAGGCAAGCTAGAAGCTTAGCTTGGTTAAACCAGTTATATCCAGTTGTCTGAGTTCTCTAAGGATAGACCAGGCATAGGAGATTCCAGCTTATTATTATCTCTGAGACTCGACTAGAGCGTTGTCCGAAGCTTAGCCAGCGTTGGCCAGAGAGCCTAACTATATAAGGAAATGAATGTCTAGTTAGTGACTGCCACTTGGCAGAGAGTATTTAAACCCAGGCAGTTAGACGAGAGGAGAGAGAGGAGAGAGGGGAGAGCACGCACGCACCATGTAACTTCACGTCTGGCGCCCACGGAGCGAGGCCAGTTAGACAATTGTATTAACTTCTGTATTATGCTGTCTGTATTAAAGTTCTTGAAACGAACACTTGGAAAAGTCTTCTGCAAATGATTGAGTAATTAGAATCTCTCTCCGTGAGTATCTGATTTCTATTTGACAGTGACACTGTGGCTGAACTCAATAGGTCATGGCTAACTGTCTAGGAGGTCAGTACGGAGGGGGAATATTGCCCAAGATGAGAACACCGCGTCTACGACTATATATAAGAAGATCGAGGCAGATGCGAAGAAGGGAAATTAGTAGACCGGCCAATTCTTACAACATGTTTTGGTGGACACGTGGATGTTAACTGTTAAGCTAGTTTACAAACTTTCAAATTGTGCCTGATGACCTGAAATGGGCTACAAACACACATTTGACATAATTTACACTCACTTTCAAGGCATAACTAGCAATATCTATGTTTTTTTTTTGCTCCTTTTTTTGCCCGTCCACAACCCGTCCTCCATATTTCTACCCGTCCATATTCGTTTTTACCCGTCCAAATGACGGGTGGACGGGTCTCTGGATAAAGCTATGACAGAGAGTATACAGCCAAGAAAGTGTATTTAGAGGGGGTGTACTGTGTATACTGGATAATATTGGTTCTATCACAAACCTGTTGGATTTGTAATAGCTGCAGTGTTTGTGTGCACTTAAGTGGGTGACTCAAGTCATACCTACACTGGCATAATACCAGCCTGTTGTTTACATCAGCCTCAGGCTGTATAGTTACGTTACATAATCATCTAAATAAAGCAAGAACACAACATTCAGTGGTTTTATCTGTAACAGGACATACCTTGTTTAAATGTGTATTCTGTGTACATTTATAAATGTACATAACTATTGGTTTCTGAAATAATCAGATTTTATCAGTTATAGTGCACATTTAAATTACGATCAGAGTTCAGGCAGCATTTAACAACCCAAACCTTTGTCTTGGCCAGCCTTCGTCTTGGTTCTAGATTGATTATTCTTAATTATTAATATTCTGACCGATGCACTGATTGAACCTGGCATTTCTATGGATTAGTGTCTTCCTTCCAGAGTTCATAGTTCTTTTATTTGAATTGTGCATCTCTTGATTTGATTGTCAGTGAAAAAATAGACAGTAAGAACCAATGGTTAATTGCTTCTTCGAATGCATGGATAGACATATATTCATAGGCAGGCAAAAAATGCAGGAACCACCAATATTAACTGGGTTTGGACACTATTAGCTAGTACTGCCTAGTAGTAAACGCTAGACAAGCTGGTAGATACTGGAGCGGGTCAGTTTCTCAGTGGTTTACATGGTCACGCTTCACTGACTTCCAGTTGTAGTGGATGCTATGTGTTTACATTGAGGCCACTTGGACATGCAGCGTCATGGTGTGTGGCTTGAATGGTAGTCACCCAGCCGTAGGTTCAAGAACTAGACTGGTTCACGAAATAGGGTAACACGTTGGTTCTTCGTTTCAATCATGTTATTGTACACGCAGGGTTTTTGTGAAGAGCCATGGCAAGGGTAATTTACCTGGCTTTGCTGATCCATGTCCCTGGCTGTTCCAAATCTAAAGCAAACTAACTACTACTGGGGAAAGTTTTATTTATATCTGTTGAAATGCATTGATAAAACTATTGTCAGCTAATAACCAGACTGCCTAAAAGGTCTGCCTTAATGTTAAACAGGATGCAAGTTCTATAAAAATTGCTGTGCATCTCTGGTGATGACCATGAAACACAACACAACACAACTGCATGGTTAGCAACTGTTGGTTCTATGGCTTATTCCGTCCGTCCACGTTGCCGTCCCGTAATTCTTTGTGATACTGTTGATTCCTGATAGAGTGAGCCACTGCATGTTTTTCATAGAAACAGAAACAAGTTCGGCATGATAAATAAATAGAATCAGAAATTTGATCTATGACATATATGTAACTTTACCCAGGTGTAACTTGAAACATGTAATTTTTTAAACCCAAATTTAACTCAACCTCCCAGGTGTAACTTGACCCATCCCATAGATTTATGCAAAACCCAAAACATAAGGTCTACCAAAATCGTAGATGTTGTCAGTTATGCCTTGAAAATGGGTTTTGTAGTTTATTATAGGTCAAACCACATCTCACATAGCTTATGAGGATATGAGTTAATATACATGTGTCCACCGAAAAAGTGTGACTGGCAAAAATGTTGTCCTGCATAAGGCCTTGACTTGACCTTATGCGCAACTTGATCTGGCATGCATGATATGTTACTAAGTTTAACTTGACCCAGCATGTAACAGCCCCATGTGTGACTTGACCCCAAATGTAAGTTGACCCTATAACTATATGTGTGACCTTAGTATATCTTCACCCCAATTGTAACATGACCCTAAGCCAGGAGTAATATTTTTGGCCAGTTATGACATCACCATGGTCATGGATGGAATTGCACCATTCAAAATTGTTTTGCAGGCGACAGTTGCACCACAAAAACCTTTAAAGGGGCACTGTATGGGATTGAACCTTCCACTCGTAACGGCAAAATTTGGCCGACCCGCAAGAGGCAGCACCGTCAGTACCTAAAAATATCTTGTCGACAAAACTGCGACAACTGACAAGACAAGCTTGCGGCATGATAACTGTTGTTGCTATTTTTAACTCATGGCTTTTAAAAGTGATCCTGGACAGTGCAGTTGTGGAAACATCTGTAATAGATTGGAAAAGAGTGGCGTGTGTCCGTGTTTTATTCAAACGTCAACAAGATATTTTTAGGTACTGACGGTGCTGCCTCCTCACGGGTCGGCCAAATTTTGCCGTTACGAGTGGTAGGTTCAATCCCATACAGTGCCCCTTTAAGCTCCCAGGCGTGTTGTTGCAGGGGTGGCAGCTAAAAGGAAAAAAACTGTTAGCAGCCGAAATGACAGGTCAACACAATTCGTATCCGTCCTGCCTGAATCACTCCAGCCAAATGACGGGCTGTCTGCTAAGGCCTGTGCTCCAAATGTAAACTGGTTCTCAATAAAAACTTCTCATTGATATTGAACAGAAAATATACCTTTGATATCAACACGAACCATGCCCAGAAATAGACGCCAACCTACTACTGTGATTATGTTATTAAATATACTTAATGAATGATCCCTGTCCCATGGGACCATCCATGTGTTTGCACTGGTCAACTCCATGGCAACTGGTCAAACAGTGTCTCACCTTAATTGGTACATGTCTGCTGGAGTTATAAAAAGACACTATTAGTGTTAAGTCACCATGAGCTGACATTTTGGAAGTCCTGATTCATTTAGCTGGAAGGTAATTTGCTATTCCTAAGGTGACTTGTATAATCACTTGCTATTAATAAAGAGTTTCTGTGGAAATGTCATATAGCAATAACTAACAATTTTTTATTTATTGTAAAACCATAATATAACACAAGTACAATTTAAATTGATATCATAATGATCATCAAAATGTGATTTATTGAACTCATTTGTAGATATTAACACTGGCTGGCCTTGCCCAGTGGCCTGGCCCACCTCTTTTTTAAGCTGCCAGGCCAGTTTGGGCCACCCGTTTTCATAGTTTACGGGCCCAGTAGGCCACTGGTTTCAATTTTAATAGCCACTGTCATCTTAAATCGTTTCTGTAATTTCTCATCCAGTGTGTTACTGGTTTTTATAATCATCATCCACTAAACATGTATCTTTGAATCAACAATCACCTTTCATGTGGCAGTAATCAAACATAAACAGAATAAACTGAATAGAAAACAGGATTTAAAAAACAAACAGTAAGGAAAGCATGCATCTATTGGTTGGCATATTCATGTTCAATACCCACTGGTAATTGCTTTTTTTAACAACATTTTGTCAGCATTTGGATAATGAATTTGTTTAACCAGTTTCCTTTATTGAAGCTGTTCTTAACCTGTCAAGACAAACCTGCGAAGCTATTTTGAATTAGTTTCCGAGAACGTCCAGCGACTGTCCGAAAATAAATTTATTGTCTCACAGATGCATGCAGAATTGATGAGTTAAATCCCATGTTAAATGTTGTATCACTTCCAGTGTTTCCCCGGGGTAAAATGATGGGCAAGGTGGTCAAATGAACTGAGTATACACCGAAGGCACAATGTGATGCTATCATCAGGGTTTGGGGCATACCACCTGGAATTATTTTAAAACTAGCTTCAAAATGGTGCATTATGAAGTGTGTTTTAACCTAGTGCCTTGCATATAGTGGAGACAGAAATTACAAATTAGCATGTCCTGTAACACTACTTGTCGATTATCATTAGTGATCAGTGGTACCCGGAATAGCTATGAGGTTGCAATTTCAGCATGTGTTGGGCGAGGTGGCTTAGAAATGCAGTGAGTTAACTTACCTTAATCGTCATAAAGCAGGAGCAATATTGAATTTGAAATGCTGGCATTTGAAATGTGTATGGCATAAATTGTCCACTTTGCATGTATCTGGTGGGGCGACCAATTAGGGTTGATGTGAATAAATGAGGGTAACATGAATATTCTTCCAACACTTTCTGAAAAGAGTGTGAGCGTATCTGTTCTGTCTGCCGTCTTTGACTTATTTGCATATATCTAAATTTGATGCTCGCTCCAAGAAGAAATTCCAGACAGCTATGATCAATCAGTAGTAACCCTCTTTACATTCCTCGGGTGAAAACGAAAGCTGGAACGCGAGCTTTCTATATTGCACCAACTCTGTGGAAATTGTTTCCTATCATATTAAATCACAAGGAAATAGGGGGCCTATAGTTGCATTCCACCGGCATTTAAAAACCAATCTCTTTAAAGCTGCCTATCCTTCTTAGATTCATAGCACATCCATCCAGCCAGGGCCCTATGCAGATAAATAAAAATATAGTAGTATAAATATGTGATAAATAAATAAAATAGTATAAATTTGTGATAAATAAATAAAAGTTCACGTTCACATGCAAATTTCTACCATAAAACTTGTGACTGACAAAACGTGATGACACACGGAGCCCTGAAAGATCATGCATGGCATGTTAACACGAGTAAATGCAGTGGAAATTGCCAGCGAGAACATCTCACTTAGATGTTCTGTGCGGGCGGCTGTAATTGTCCGACCGCTCCGGGCCTCTCTGTGCTACTTGCGACAGCAGATGATGTAATAATCAATGATCAATAATCACTTTGTGACGTCCTTGCTGTGACGTCCTTGCTCTGTGGTTCAGTCAGGACATGTCCCGACGCTGTCGCTCACTCGCATTGATTTTATCGCGTTACCGAGAAATTAAACTGGCAGATATGATTTCTGTGGCCTGATTGAATGCCTTGCAGGCTGGTGGCGCTATCCGGGCAGTTTAGTGATGTTTCATTTCATGTTAACAGCCTGTTTATTTCCCGGGTCATTCAGTGTCTCGTGGAGTCATGCGATGTTAACTGTGTTGTCCCCCGTTGTGGCGTCGGTGATTGGCTGTGCTACACAATGCCACCCCAGTACTGGTGAACCCGTTTGTGAAAGAGACTGTCTGGTGTCCACTTGAGAAGGAGTCTGTATTAGAGACAGTCCAGATGCTGTGTTCTAACAGAGACAGTGTCTGTATCAGAGACAGTCCAGATGCTGTGTTCTAACAGAGAGTCTGTATTAGAGACAGTGCAGATACTGTGTTCTAACAGAGACGGTGTCTGTATTAGAGACAGTCCAGATACTGTGTTCTAACAGAGACAGTGTCTGTATTAGAGACAGTCCAGATGCTGTGTTCTAACAGAGAGTCTGTATTAGAGACAGTGCAGATACTGTGTTCTAACAGAGACGGTGTCTGTATTAGAGACAGTCCAGATACTGTGTTCTAACAGAGACAGTGTCTGTATTAGAGACAGTCCAGATACTGTGTTCTAACAGAGACAGTGTCTGTATTAGAGACAGTCCAGATACTGTGTTCTAACAGAGACAGTGTCTGTATTAGAGACAGTGCAGATACTGTGTTCTAACAGAGACGGTGTCTGTATTAGAGACAGTGCAGATACTGGGTTCTAACAGAGACAGTGTCTGTATTAGAGACAGTCCAGATACTGTGTTCTAACAGAGACAGTGTCTGTATTAGAGACAGTCCAGATACTGGGTTCTAACAGAGACAGTGTCTGTATTAGAGACAGTCCAGATACTGTGTTCTAACAGAGACAGTGTCTGTATTAGAGACAGTCCAGATGCTGTGTTCTAACAGAGACAGTGTCTGTATTAGAGACAGTCCAGATGCTGTGTTCTAACAGAGACAGTGTCTGTATTTAGAGACAGTCCAGATGCTGTGTTCTAACAGAGACAGTGTCTGTATTTAGAGACAGTCCAGATACTGTGTTCTAACAGAGACAGTGTCTGTATTTAGAGACAGTCCAGATACTGTGTTCTAACAGAGACAGTGTCTGTATCAGAGACAGTCCAGATACTGTGTTCTAACAGAGACCGTGTCTGTATTAGAGACAGTCCAGACACTGTGTTCTAACAGAGACCGTGTCTGTATTAGAGACAGTCCAGACACTGTGTACTAACAGAGACCGTGTCTGTATTAGAGACAGTCCAGATACTGTGTACTAACAGAGACGGTGTCTGTATTAGAGACAGTCCAGATACTGTGTTCTAACAGAGACAGTGTCTGTATTAGAGAGTCCAGATACTGTGTTCTAACAGAGACAGTGTCTGTATTAGAGACAGTCCAGATACTGTGTTCTAACAGAGACAGTGTCTGTATTAGAGACAGTCCAGATACTGGGTTCTAACAGAGACAGTGTCTGTATTAGAGACAGTCCAGATACTGTGTTCTAACAGAGACAGTGTCTGTATTAGAGACAGTCCAGATACTGGGTTCTAACAGAGACAGTGTCTGTATTAGAGACAGTCCAGATACTGTGTTCTAACAGAGACAGTGTCTGTATTAGAGACAGTCCAGATACTGGGTTCTACCAGAGACAGTGTCTGTTTTAGAGACAGTCCAGATGCTGTATTCTAACAGAGACAGTGTCTGTGGCTATAGATATGGGCCGTTGACAGGGCATGCTGTTCATTTGACAGAGGTTGTTGAGACGTGTGGAGGGACTTCATGCAGCACAGGTTCATTATTGATTATTGATCAGTCCTACTTACATGGGACTGGGAGGCTGGTCACATGACACAATGTCAGGTGACCATCATGAAAACAGAACTCACCAATTGATGGACTTATTGTAAAAGGTCATAAATTCTGTTAAATATATTATCCGGATTCCAAGTGTGTGTTCTATGTTTTTTCATGCACATGATTTAGGGTGGGTTGTATTGAAGTACGTCAATCAGTGTTGACTGCATAGAGTTTTACTAATGATCATTTCCTTTAAATCATTGCACAATCGACAGATGGTAACCATTGTTTAAAAGCAGGAGTGTACTGGGTAGTTGACATAAGTTTATACCTGTTGTAACCATTTTTAATTGCTGCCATTTCGGTTAAAACCACTGAAATGGTTAAGTTGGTAGGATTAATAATATACCTGTTTTTCACATAGATCTGTGTTCTTCAGAATTCATGTCCCTATTTTGGCAGGAACAATATCCAAATAAATTAGTGTAACTGTTTTTCTCCAGAATTCTCACTTGGCAGGTGGAGCCGTAAGCTGAAATACTGTCGACGTCAACTGTGATTTTAATTGGGAATATCATTGAGCATTTATTGATTGAGCTGCACTGGCCGGATTGTTCTTATTGATTACTTTGCCTTGTTGAACTGAGATCCACATGTCGCTTTGACCTAACAAGAACAGTTGCCTGATTTATTTCTGTTTTTAGCTGACATTTCTTAAATCTGAAGAAATAAAGGCAGTGTCATTTCCAATAATTGTCTATGTAAATTAGTGGCAATGTCTTCTCCGTCGTCTGTAATAATATTGTCTGACAGATATCTGGGAATAGTATTGATTTTCATGATCATTAGTTTAACCAAATCTTGAGATTCCTGGGAATATGGGCATTACAGAAGTCTACTATTATTATTTTAATTATTATAGTACTAGACGAACGAATTATGCAGTGACGATTGGGGAAAAGGCTGTTAATTAAGCAAAGACATTTGAAACTTACAATTCCCTGTGGAAATAAACAAATCCTCAACCCAAGGTGTTGGATAAATATTATAACTTAGTTACTTGAAATTGTCCAGATAAATCCACGTCTGTGCCAGTGAAATCTATAATATTAACGATTTGTTTGTGGTACACTCACATAACCTTGCTTGTGAACAAAAAGCAGTCATCTGCGCAAAAAGTGAGAAAATTACAGTGCATTTTTTCAGTGTGTCCCACAAATAGGTCACCTTGTCATGTTCAAGTACAAGTTGCAACCAAATGTTAATATGAGGCATAGTCCACATACAGCCTTTTGAGATATATAGCCCTCAAGTTTTCCAGAATTTTTTGAGAAAGTCTGAATCTATGAACCACAACAGCAGGCTCACAGTCAATGTCAGCTTGATATTTGGACAAATGACCAAGTTATGGATTCACATACATATGCACATATACCGGTACACATAGAAACACTGTTGTTTGATATTGACAAAACAATTGTACTGAGGACACCGAATTGTCACTAGTTAATCAACTGGAGGGATGAATTATAATAAGGATGTGATTGTTAATCCAGATGACACTGTTACCTGGCTACAGGATGTGGAGACAGCTTGTCATTCAAGGTGTGACGTGAACCGTGCTGTCCTACATGTCACACCTGTGTCAGGCTACACCCGCCTACATAGACTTACTGCTGCAGCACTCGCTTCACTAAGTGCACTGATGTAGTAGGTGTTAATATCAATAGTAATTACTCCACGACCTCACCTCGTGCATTCTTCCAGTTGCGTATGCTCTGTGAATGCCCTTTTCTCGATTTCTGTTTCTACTCGACTGCGAATCTGACCAGCCGCATCCTGTCGATTTCACATGTACGATACGTGGATAGTTCTCGGACAAATGCGGCTGATGTAGACCTCTCTAATATACATAGCTTATTTCACATACACGTATGATAAGTGGATATCTCTCGGACGAATGTGGCTGATGTAGACCTCTCTAATATACACAGCTTGTTTCACATGTATAATAAGTGGATTTTTCTCGGACGAATGTGGCTGATGTAGACCTCTCTAATATACATCTAGCTTGTTTCACATGTACGATAAGTGGATAGTTCTCGGACGAATGCGGCTGATGTAGACCTCTCTAATATGCATACTATTTAAAGACCTGCTAATGTGGCTTTGCTTCAGAGGGACAAATTATGATAAAATATGTGCGTTGTTGTGTTCTTCACCAGCGTAGTAGTTTGAATGACAGTTATTGTGATTGAGAAGCATACACGTTTGATGGTAGAGATAGTACTGGTGGATTTCTGGAATTCATTTATTATTTATAAACAATTGTTTTCATTTTGGTGCCCTAGATGGTGTGACATTTGGTAAAAATAGAAATATAATTTTTTGGCCATGGTTTATTAGAGTTATGCAACATTTGTAGTAACAAAAATACATACAGCTGTATTTCTCACAGGGAAATGCAGCATATCTGGTTACTCCTGGTAAAAGTCTTCTATTTGAAGACAGGCAATAAGTAAATGGTTTGGTGAAGGTGTCTCAGACTGAGACTGAGAGACAAGAGTGACTGAGAGACAGTCAGCTCCAGTATAGGAGCTGTTCATTGTGGTCAGGTCACAGTTAGCAACCACAGGTTAAAATAACACGTCTGCCTGGAAAGTGGATATTTTGAAGTCTAGTCATTGGCCTAGTTGTCGGACGTCGCTGCGTTCTGTGGCTGGGTCCTTGGTTGGCTGCTGCCGGGCTGGGTCCTTCAGATGGTTCTTTGTTGGGTCCATACCTGGTCAATGCGGGTCCTTTGCTAATTCTTTGGCTATGCACATAGGTAAGTATGTATCTGTGCTGTGACACTGTTTGTTGAAGGTGAGAGTGACACTGTGTGACTATTGTTTGTTGTGGTCATAACACAGGTGTTGGGGTCTGACTCACACAAAAGGTTAGTGTCACTGTCTGTCTGGTCCTTGTCACACAGCGTCACACAGTGTCACTTTGTTAAGACCAGGGTGCAGATGGAACACCCTGACACAGGTGGGAGGGGGTGGAAGACAGAACACCCTGTCACTGGGGGTAGGTGCTCAAGATAGAACACCTTCCCACTGGGGTGAGGCAATGGTTGCTGTAAAGCAATTGATTATGGACATGCAGCAATTACAGCTGTACCTTTATTCCACTGTGTAGGGTTATGTCCTGTCTGACAGATGAGTGAGATGACTCAGTGTTTAATGGGTAGACAAGTGTTTAAAGATCAGATGGCATTTGGGTGTAAATGTGTTAATATCTATTCTCACAGATGAAGATTAATGAACGGAATAAAGTTTATACTGAACATAAAAATTATTATGCTTGAAGTCTGATACATTTTAATAATTGATGTAATTTACTTGTAAACAGCCACACACACACACACACACACACACACACACCGCACACACCGCACACACCGCACACACCGCACACAACGCACACAACGCACACAACGCACACAACGCACACAACGCACACAACGCACACAACGCACACAACGCACACAACGCACACACAACGCACACACAACGCACACACACACACACACACACACACACACACACACACAAACACACACAAACACACACAAAAACACATAAACACATAAACACAAACACAAACACATAAACACACACATGTATGACAAACATGTGTGCTTACACACATTCATCCATACTTGCACAAATACACGCTTGCATGCTCACCATATATATACACACACACACACACACACACACACACACACACACACATACACACACACACACACACACACACACACACACACACACACACACACACACACAATTATAGTTATATTGTATTAACAACCAGCGACATAAATTAACATATCTAACACATTGCACTGCACCATAACCAGTTTCTGCCTCGCCCTGACTACAGGTTGCAGGTTGAACTGAGAAGCCATGTCTGTCTGCTACTGTTGTCTTACTCGTGTGTTGGTTTCAGCAAAGTGCCCCTGTTTATGCAGTATCTTGCCCCTCCCGGCTCTCTCAATCTCTACGAGAGGGCATGGAATTGTTTCCCATACTGTAGAACGGTACTCATGGTAAGCCTAGATGGAAGGGGTGGGGTGGGGGTGGGGCACGTTTGTTTCTGTTTCTGTTCTGTTCTTGTTTGCCTACTAACACAGTCACCCTGCTCCATTCGTTCGCCCCCCCCCCCCCCCTCCCCGCCACTCCACCTGCCAAAACCAAAAAATCTCCCAGGTATCATCTCTGACTTTCTTGTCCGACAGCAAAGTGCCCAGCTATATCCGATGGCTGGCTCCGGCTGGTTCTCTCGAGATCCACGAAATAGCGTGGAATGGCTACCCCTACTGTCGAACTCTAATTACGGTAAGCACCCTGTCGTTGCCATGATAACAGAACCACTTCAAACGTAGTGTCCCGTCGATTTCTTAATAAATTTTCATTCTCTCGACCGTGAAAAGTGAAATGCAGCAGGGAAAATAAATAAGTGAAATAACATCTCCTTCATGGCACAGTGAATAAATTTCAATTTTTTTAGTAATGGCCTTTATTCTGCTGTGATGTGCTTGTCATGCCATCTGGTGAGCAGGAGAAGAATTAAATCCAACAGTTATGCTTGAAGTTGTTGAAATCTCTGAAATAACTTGCCTTTATAATTGTGTGGAGAAAAACGTTTTTAATATCCAACTCAATTTTTTTTTATTTAAGCATTTTGTTCATCGGAGAAAGAAAAGGTCCATATTTTGGTTTGATATTACACTGTTCCTGTTTAGTTTTTCTTTACCTTAGCTCAAAATTGTAGTCCATAGGACCTTCAACTATCACAATTTGGTTGTCCAAATATTATCTTAAATATTGACATAAATTACAGAAAATACACTGAATTAATATCACCTATATTAAAAAAACTACAGGTCGGCCCTTTCTCTTTCAGTGTTACTGACCTGTTGTACTATTTATTGCACAGTGGCGGTCAGTCGCCAGTCATTGGGTTGACAGTCATGTTGAACACTGTTCTTGTTGTTTAAGTGTTCCTTAACCTTTAGTTAACAATGTTAATGTTGAATGCCGCACATTACAGTGTTTTCATTCTGTGTTTTGTGATATATATATATATGTGTATATATATATATATATATATATATATATATATATATATATATATATAAATATATATATATATATAGTATATCTATTCATGACATATTCATTTTTAACAGTTGTGTGCAGTTTGATAGCTATGAACTTTTTCATTTGGGTTGATACCACCATCCTACCATCTCACATATAATTTTACTCAGTGGAAACACTGCAATTGGGTTGCACTTGGGCTTGCTAAAATATCGTTTGACAAAACTTCTTGATGCGTTATCAAACCATGTGATGTATATTGGTCCCTTTGACGTAATACTTTCAGATGAACTATATAGGTTGGACGCCTAGGAACTGATGATATATACTGTATTTCTCTCAAATGTTGCAACTAATCCACGTATGACTTCATCGTTACAGAATCCAGAATACATGAAAAACGACTTTTTTATTAAGATTGAAACAATGCACTTAGGTGATGCGGGGACGACTGAAAATGTGAGTATGATGTGAGTCTGCACCTGTAGACTAGGAACCAGATTCCTCAAATACGGTATTTGTTCTATTAAGCTTTCATGCCTTAAAGGCAGGGTGCCAGTTTCTCTCCCCCGAATTGGCAGAGCAGTAATTTGTAACAGGACATTTGTTGTCTAGACCGTGGGAAAGATAAACTTCAAAGGGGTAACTCTGATCCCCTCGGAATTATTGCCAATCAATTTTGTTTTGAAACTGGATGTTTTGTTTACCATTTGAAAGTGATGCAGGCAGAATCTTTCAAACAAAACCAAAGTATATGTTAAATTGTCAGCATGTTGCATTGCATGGATGTCACTTGGCTAAAAGCCGTCGTCCAGTGACACCATCATCATTTAAAATAACCATCATTACCGTAGATGTATATACATTTGTAGTTTTACAGCAAAATACAACAAAAGAATTGTCAAGGTGTACTACTAAACATGGATATATAAAGTAAGTAGTTTGTTACTGTTGCTGGGGATATCCGACAACGATCCGAGAAAATTGAAACACTTTTTGAATATAAATGAGTATAATTATGTAAGAAAGCTTGCTTTATTCTTCCTCATGATCACAGATGATTTCCTGACTGTATCATATATAAGATACAAACAGATTAGGAGCTGTACATATGTATATGTGAATGCATGTTTACATGCTAGCTTGGTTGTAGTTACATATATAAACAAAATATATCTAAAAAATATGATAATGCAGTGTCGTGATGTTTCAGGCGCACAAACTGACTCCAGACCAGCTAAAGAAGAGAGACGTAGTTATGATTGACATTGCAAATGATCCTATCGAGCCTCAGGTTTGTGGTACTTCTGTCAAACTTTACAGTAAAGCCACCTCCACAATAGGCCCACCCCGCAATTAACATATTGTTTTAGTAATGATAAAGGAAATTAGTGATTACTAGTGTCTCTACTGGGGGAACATAGGCATTTTATTATGGACCTCCTGGCTTCACATAACAGAAAACATATTTTGGCCTTTACCTCTGTAGACAGGTTTACAGTTTGCACTTATTAATTAGACACAATAGACAGGGATTTAGCAGCTAACTGCCCAGACCCAGTCAGGATTCTGGATACCTAGGAACCATGACTAGTCATTCACACCATACTGACAGAGCAAACAGTACAGGTGGGGCTGTGTTATGGAGTCTAAGATCACAAAGCAAAATGTTAGGGGATGCTTATCTACTGCAGGGCTTCCCAGAGACTGTGGCAATATAACTTTGTACTACCAGTACTACAGTAAGCAGGAGGGTCAGGAGATGTGGCTTCTCTGGGAGAGAAGGTATTAATTAGGGAAATCTGACTGAATATTTATTTAACTGAAATGCTCAACAGTAATAGAAAATTAATAGCTAAATTATTATTACATTTATTAGATTACTAGTAATATTGCCATTTCTATCTGTCAATATAATATATTTGCTTGCAATAGTTCATATGGAAAAAAATTTAATTGTGAGAAGTAATCGTTAGTACGATTTCTTTGGTAATGTACTCGAGTACGAGTATGATTACTTTGCTTCATACTCGAGTACGAGTATGATTACTCAAAAAGTACTCGTACTCGAGTATGAGTACGAGTACAAAGTACGATTACTCCATCTCTGGTATGAAATGATTGACTGAAGAAAGGAAATGTGATAACATTGATGGTGTAATTATGTAGCTCTGTGAGTTAATTTACAACTTTGTTTCAGGACTATAAGCCTGACCAGGATCCCACGAAGTACAAGTCACAGAACACTGGCCGAGGACCACTCGTAGGGTCCTGGATGGTAGGTCCTCTATACGACAGTAACAGCTGAGTATTTAACTAGGACCATGAGTTATTAGTAACTAGGACCACTTGTAGGGTCCTGGATGGTAGGTCCTCTGTACGACAGTAACAACCGAGTATGTAACTAGGACCATGCAGCAGTTAGTCGGGTTTTTGATGATATGTCCCCAACACTTAGATAACAACAGAGTTATTAGTAACTAGGACCATATGATCATTAGTAGGGTTTTTGATGATACATCCCCAACACTAAGATAACAATGGAGTGATTAGTAACTAGGACCATAAATTATGGCAGTTACACCCTGTAGTAAGGTTTTTGAGAATATATCCCAAACAGTAAAATAACAACAGAGTTATTTGTAGCTAGGACCATGACCATTAGTAGGGTTTTGATGATATGTCCCAAACACTAAGATAACAACAGAGTTATTAGTAACTGGAAACATAAGGCCATTACCCTGTAATTAGGGACATGGATGGAATGCATCAAAGCCAAGACATTTGTTGTCAGTTAGTAACTAGGACCACAGATTCACTGGTAGTGTCCTGAACTATATATATATATATATCTGAATCACTTAGATATTCCATTGAATCGCATATATCGTATCAAAGTTACATTTTTATGGAATACATTTTCTTCTACTAATGCTTTCATGAGTAAAAGATACAGATTAGTGCTGTTTCTTGTGGGATCACAGCTTTTCCAAGCGTGACGATAACGTGAAGAATTTTCGCGTCACGATATTTACCTGGTGTTACTGTGCGTTTGTTGCAGACCAAGGTCTCGCCAGTCATGTGTTGTTACAAGCTGGTCACAATAGAGTTCAAGTGGTTTGGACTGCAGACTAGGGTAGAAAAATTCATCCAGAAGGTAAGTGCACGTGCACTTTATAAACAATAACATTGACCCTTTACCATTTTACCTAAACTGATAGTACAAAAATAATGTTGGCATAATTAGGTGACTTCCTCAGATAGAGCCGTGCAGATGGTGAAACGGCGTTCATTATCCAGGTGGCGTTATGTATAAAGTTTTCCAAAGCACACAGACCGCTATTCTGGCTTTGGCAGTCTTCGCTGTTCAAAGCATTTTAATTCATGATTATCCAGTACATGGAGCCACATATTATATACGGTGGCCAAGCTTAATAAATTTTATATTTAATTGTTGTTGTAATTTATTATTGCTTAAGAATAGTTTACAGACATTTTCCGATGGCCACAATAATGGAAGGAAGTATTTTGAAAAGTAATTTGTGATCATATGGTTTGAATGGTTTATTTGGTAGCTTTGGCGAAGAAACTATATCAAATGATGATGTTTGAAACTACAACTTGGACGATGTTGGTGAACTTACCCACGAAACTGACCATTACAAAAGGAGTTTTTTATTGATACTCGGACGGGGGAGGAAGAGTTGCATATTGTTGTCAGTGTAATATAGTACAGCTAGTTCAACTCGCCGACTATCATACTTTCTGATCTGAAAATATATAACATCCCTATTCATAAAATGCATATTTGGTCCTCAAATCTTCACTTAAAATGAGGTTGACAGTTTTGCTGCGCATTCACTGGGAAAGCCATACTCAGTAGTTGCATCAGATCAGGGCTGTGTGACTGAAGTGGTTAAGAACGTACCTTGATGTTACAGTCGGAGCGGCGACTCTTCACAAACTTCCACCGGGGCATGTTCTGTTGGACGGACCAGTGGTACGGACTGAACATGGCTGACATCCGCGCAATAGAGGAGAAGACGAAGAAGGACCTCGATGAGGCAAGTTCAGCTGTCGCCCTCACGCACAACAAATTACCATCCTTGTGGTGGCATTAAGCAAGTGTTACTAACGTTGTTACACGCATGAAAGCTTACAATTCAGGTGGGGCTGTAATTATGCCAAGGAAGATTGGTTTCCCCATTTCAGAACTTTAGTTTCTTGAAGAGATTCTTAAAGAATTTTAGACACTTGGTAATGTACAACTTTTAAAAAATGAATTATTATTTACCAAATTTATCTAGCATTCTTTTCATGCAATAAAGCTTGCTCAAAATCACTACGTAATCAATAAAAAAATAAAATTGTAAAAAAAATCATTTAAAAAACAATAAGAGACTGCTATAATAAAAAGAATGGCTACAATAAGATAAATATATACATAATATGTACATAGTATACATATATATATACATAAAATAATATACACATACATATATATATATATGTGCATATACACACACATATACATGTACACATATGCATATATATACACACTATATATTGTTAATATAATTATTTTCAAGTCATTCTATGCATTTATTTAATTAGAACTGTGTTTTAGTAATAACAAATAACCCTAAAATGATATACTGTCAGTATATCATTTCCATTTAATTTACTTCTCATAATGGACGGCGGATCTCACTGACTGTTTTATTTCTCCCCTTCCAGCAAATCCGGACGGGGGAAGTACGCGGGCTGAAGGAGTCGAGCTAGGAACTTGTTGATTGGTGTCGTCGTTGGTCGCCGCATAATCTCACTTGGCGCATATCGTTAGGCTGTCTGTACATTGAGTCATATCCGACTGCCTGCGACATGACGCAGACTGTCGGGGGTGACCACAAGCAAGTCGTGACCTCATTGTGACCCCACCGTGACCTCTGGTCATGATCGTGTATCCAGCTTGCGTGTGGCCTCGTTCTTGCCCCAGTATCACGCGAGGCTACAAGTCACCCCACCCCACTGTGTCGCCGTCACTTCACATCTATGTGCAGGTCATAATCTGGGTCAGTAAACGGGTCAGGTCATGACCTGGGGGTCACTTATGTTAGTTTGAATAATTTTCCTGGGTCGGTAATATTTATCCACATACAATAGTTGGTGAAAAACGTAACGTGTTTCTCTCGGAAAAGGCAGATGTTATACTTTCTTGGTTTTTGTGCTATTTGGTGATACGTGTTGAAGAAATCATCTAACGAAATATTGACAATCAGTTTATGGTTTAACGAATTGTTATAGGAACTGCCTGAATCCAACACCTGGAGTTGATCAAAGTTCTCCCGCAAATTTGTTGGTTCATCGTCAGTAATGGTTGCCCCCCATATTTATAAGTAGCAAGCAATAAGGTGAACATGCGATACCACTTAAGTAAGTCACTCGTGTTGCTGTAGAGATTAGTCCTGTTTCAAGTGTTAAATAGTGACATATTCCAGCACATTCCGTCGCAGAGTGGCTGGATTGATGATCTGATGACATTCCTAGTCCCCGACCCACTCCATCTGGACAAAGTTCTGTGATATATGAGGCTCGTCAGCATAAGGTCCTCACCCACCAGACTTCGTTCTAGGATCATCCACAAACACTGAGTTTGCTGGGACATGCACAGACAAAACACTTCACAGATGCACCAAACTAATGATGACGTCTTGTATATTGTCAGTATGCTGTCATGCGTCGTCTGATGTCATGTATGCTGTCACGTGATTGATGTCACGTATGTTGTCACGTGACAGGTTGTGACCCCCTACTGTCATGTTTACTGTCTTGCGTCACATCGGCTGTCGCGCACAATTGTGTTGTATATTTTATTCACATTCATTCACTGAGTTTTGTACTTAGGATGCAATTCACTGATGGCTGTATTTCTGTCTTTACGTGCCATTATTCCTGTTTTCATGAGAATTAAATGTCTTGCTGCAGTTGATAAGATCTTGTTTTTAAGGGGGTGGATGCCCCCAGAGTTAGTTACCTCATTGACTGTTCCTCAATCAGCTTATCAACTCGTAAATCTGTTCGTCAACAAAATAAATTGTATGTCTCTGTGTTCTAGGCCCCCCAGTTGTATCTATGTTGGAACCTGACTATTATGATCACTTTCAACTCTGCCAGGTTGTCCTTAATAGCCAGGTGACTGTATTGACATTTGGGTATGTGTTGTTGGGTTTCTGTAAAACGGGAGGTAGGAGGCAACCTTGCCTGAAATGAGAGTCACTGTAATTGACAGTGAGATGCATGTATTGTGTACATTTGGTTGATGTCCGCAGCAAAATGACCTACATGGGTGATTGTGTGGCGAGTCCCGACGTCAGAAATATGGCGTCAACTGACAGCAGCGACTTTATCAAAGGCTACTTTTAAATTGTCTAGTGAATTCCTCAACATGTTCTGTGTCGTTAGCAATGTGTAAATAAAGGTCACAAGACTACTACGTCTTGTGTGTTAGCAAGGTGAAGCAGCAATGTCGTTCTTGTCGGTTCCATTTCAAGGGATCTGTTTCTACCAGTGTTTGCTCGTTTTATGCTCGGAAGTCGAGCGGGTGTAGATAATTTTACTGCGCTTCGGCAAAGGATTGCGCTGTGTTACAAGGCTGCTACTACAGACTATTTAAATTAGGGTGTATTGGATCATTATGCGTTATTAAAATGTATACTTAGAACATGAGATTTTGTGATAATGCAAGATGCTTCGATCTAGTTATTATTTTCTTATCAGTTAAGGGCTTTGTAAGTATAAAAACACCAGTAATCCACAAACATTGGATAAGATCAATGGCACCCACCCACCTTCATAAAAAAATGGAAATGCCAGTCAATTGCAATGATATGGCCGTTGACATTAATCAATCCCTTCAAGTGACGGAACTGTTAAGATAATTACAGGGTGTACACAGACAGGGTACCAGTTCAAGAATGGGTAGAACATAAGTAAGTGAATTGCAAAGTTCTGGTTTATTTTATAAAACACTAACCACACGTTTGCAGGCACAGCTGTATATTAAATGTATATTAAAAGCAGAATTTGCCCACTTGTTTTCTCTGAAGTACTATATTTAATAGTTTTATTCCAAATCCAAATTACTTTTAGATTATTTGTTTTTATATTGCCAAAGGTTTACAAGGGTGCTCCATTCGTTTTTAATGTAAAGCCACGAACAATATCAAGTAGTATTTACCGAGAAAAAACAACTAAATTCAACAGTTGTGTTAAAAATCTCCCAACTCGAAATCTTTTTTATTTTACCATTACGGCGAATGGAAAGTATCCCCTTTGGTATGCTACCTCGTTACGTTCGCAGATTAAATTTTTAATATTAAGCATTTCCATGTGTCCATTTGTTAAATGGTGATTATTTACGACGTGACTCTGAAATGTTGGAATAAAATAAATTAATAGGAAAAGCCACTTGAATATTTTGTTCCTTATATTTACAACATATAAGTTGAAGAAGTAGACTTAGTAGTAGATAACATTATTGCGAATATTTGACTTCATTATACATATCCAAGACCTAGAGGCCTAGACTAAACAAAACATCGCAGATATGATGACCTTGCGGGGGTCGTCTGCTCAGATGTCAACAGCTAAGAGTATTGAGATATTCTTTCAAATTTTCAGATCAAGCATTGTTGTGCTGAGTTATCAGTGAAAATATATAGCAAAATGGTGAAATAAAAACTTCATTGTATTATAAGAGAACATACATGTGCAAGACTGTTTACTTATACCTAGACATTTACAAGTAATTTATTTTAGGACACACATTCATCAATATAAGTTGTCTTCTTATAATTAAACATTGCATAAAATGCATTATACATACATTCCTGTACCTCTATGGTTATGCCTATGCCTTTGCGACTGAATCAAAACCAAAGAGCAAAACAGAAAGTTTTATTTTCCACCAACCCCATTCTGATTCATAATCACGACACCTACTGTGACCTACCCCTAGTGAGTCCTATTCATTAATTCAACCACTAAGACAAGTCAATCAATCAATGTTTATTTTACAGTCACCGAGAGCAAATCAATGAACGTCTGTAAACTTGTAACAAAGTTAAAATTTAAATACGGGGCAAACCGGTTTTTGAGTATAAACACTTCACTGCACCATAATCCGTGATGGTAATATACAAAACCGTGACGGGGCTAGTGACAGTACCAAAATTGTATTATCAAGAAAAATCACTACTGTCAGTAGTATTTTCTTGATAATACAATTTGGAGTATTTGGTCTTGTTAGTCGTGTAAAATAATAGGTGCTTCACTCTAAGTCTAACCAGTTTCATCAAAGTATAAATTGCTTATACCATTACAAGAACGTTTAAGGCATCATATGGAAACGTGCCTTGTTTGTTTACACGAGAAATTTCGAATGACTTACTACTCGTTGGTACTAGTAGTAGGCTCTACGGCTACGTAAAATTATTATGCCGCCACCTACCTTATCTTAGGACGGTTCTGATCGTAGGATTCTGTGTTCCTCTGTGATCAGCTCTTCGTTTTCATTATCTATTAATATTAAATCGCGTGTTCCGGTTCTATTGTTAGTAATTCTTAACGGTGCTTCGAAGTCATATAAAATATCCTGGTTATACCAAAATTTGTCTAGTCGTGTTTTAAATGAATTTAGTGATTTTGCTGTTACCACTGTGTCAGGGAGACTATTCCATGGTTCGGTAATTCGAATTGGAAATAAATGTTTTCTTAAGTTTAGTTTGGCTCTTTGTGTGAATAGTTTTAGGGAATGTCCTCTGTTTCCTGTTCTTTGTGATATCTCTTTGTTTTTCAACAGATGTGGTACAGATTCGTGGTCATAAATGTTGTGTATTATTTTATAGACTTCTATCATGTCTCCTCTTAATCTTCAATATGCTAATGTAGGCAGTTTAAGCAATTTGAGTCTTTCTATATATGATAGGTCCCTCATACCTGGTAATTCTTTAGTGGCTCTTCTCTGAATATTTTCTAAGGCAATTTTGTGTTTTATTTTATATGGGTGCCATACTGCCATAGCATAGTCTAGGTGTGATCTAACCATTGTTTTGTAGAGTGGCAAAAAAGTATGTTTATCTAGAAATTGGAAGGTTCTTCTAATTATTTTGGTCATTTTAGTTGCCTTGTTTACCACTTGGCTTATATGTTGATCAAATGTGAGTTTTGAGTCAAAGGTTACCCCTAGGTCTTTTTGTTTATCATGTGTGTCTATTGTTTTTGTGATATTGTTCATTGTTATGTAGTATTGATTTTCACCTACATAATTTTTTCCAATTTCCATGTGTACATTTATCTGGGTGTAGGTAGTGTGAGCATCCAATCATGACTCCATTTTTCTATGGTGGTTATGTCCTGTTGTAGTATATCTTGGTCATTGGTATTTTTTATAGATCTAAATATTTTAATATCATCAGCAAATAGAAATGTGTCAGATTGAGTAAGGTATGGTAAGTCGTTTATGTATAATTCAAAGAGTAAAGGTCCTAGGACTGTTCCCTGCGGTATTCCAGATGTTACATCATGCCAATTCGACTCTTTCCCATTTACTGCCACCTTTTGTCTTCTGTTTGAGATGAAAGCCTCTATCCAGTTTACTATTTCTTTACTAATATTTAGACTGTTTAATTTTTGTGTGTGGTACAGTGTCGCAGGCCTTTTTAAAGTCCATGTATATAACATCTGTGTGGTGTCCTCTGTCTATTTCATAGGTCCATGTATCTAGTATTGTTATTAGTTGTAAGACTGTAGATCTGCCAGAAATAAAGCCATACTGTTTTGGACTGAAAAGACCATTTTCTTTCATATAACTGGTAATGTGATTTCTGACTATTTTTCCCATACATTTGCAGACTATGCTTGTTAGACTTATTGGACGGTAATTACTGGCTAATTTTTTATTTCCATTTTTGTAGATTGCTGATATCTTTGCATCCTTCCAATCATCAGGAATACAAGATATATTTATCGATGTTTCAAATATTTTACACAGAGGGTGACAAATTACATCTGACAGCTCCATTAGTAGCCTAGTGCTTATTTTCGTCAGGACCAGGTGATTTACTAATGTTAAGTTCTTTTATAATTGATAATATAGGGTCTTGAGTTATAGTTAATTTATCCATTTCTGTTTTGTTGTTAACTGTGGGCATAGTTGGAATATACCCTGGCTATTCTGTAGTAAAGACACTAGAGAAGTAGTCTGCAAATATATTTCCTTTTTCTTCATCTTTTGTTGTTGTTTGTGATTTTGAATCTGTGTAATCTGTGTTTAATTCACCGATTCCTTGTTTGATTGTAGTTTTGGATTTGTAGTATCTCCAGAATACTTTTGGGTTTTTCTTTGTCTGGTTTACTAAGTTTCATTCAAACTCCTTTCGGAGCTTTCTTGTTAATGCTCTGAGTTTATTTCTACTTTTGCAGTATTCTAGATACTTTGTCCCATCCCTGGTCTCCATATATCGTGTCCATAGTCTATTTTTACGTCTGATTAGCTTTCTGGTGTTAGCGTTTAAAGGGAAGTTTCCCTTTCTATTACTTGAGACTTCCTTTTGAGGTACATATTTATCCTCTAATGTATGTAATATTGTTTTAAGGATCTCCCATTGATCATTTACATTGTCCTTACAAAGTCTGAATTCATCTTCCCAGTTTATGTGTGCGAGGTCGGTCCTCATTTCATCATAATTAGCCATGTTGAAAAGCTTTCTCTTTTTTGTATAATTGTTTATAGCGACATTGCAGAGAATGTTAAATCTGATGACACTGTGATCACTTTTACCCAAAGGGTAATTTCATCTATATTGTCTTCCTCATTTGATAAGATTAAATCTAAGATATTTGACTTATTTGTCCCTCTTCCTCTAGTTGGTTTTTTAACATGTTGGAACATAAAGTTGTCCCTGAGACATTCGATGAATTTAAAAGGTATATTATTTGGGTTTTCTGATTTGGTTGTCCAAAGATCCCAGTTTATATCTGGTAGATTGTAATCACCTGTGAGTACAATATGTGTATATTTAAGTTTGGACACTGACCCAATCATATTTAGGAGTTCAGTGTTGTTTTCCTCTGTCCCCCCATCACTTCTATATAAACATCCAAATAGTAGTTTTGTTTTGTTTTTAAGTTTGACATCTATAAATAAGCATTCTTTGAAAGTTGTGAGAATATTTATTTGTTCTGCTTGTAGGGTATTAATTGTATAAATTATGATATCTCTACCTTCACTAGATTCAATGTTTTTGGTGAACATGGTGTATCCTTTTATGGAAAATTCTGGGATTGTTACATTGCATTTTGGGTTTTACCTCGTTTATAGCAATTATGTGGGGTTTTAATTCTTCAATTCTTCTTTCAAATTCATTCAATTTATTTCTTAGTTGATCTGCATTTGTATAGAAACACAGGATATTGTTCATTTCAGAATTTTCATTTATTGTGTTTACCTTTCTGTCTGCATTTTTTTGCGGGTGTCTAGTGTTTATTGTGTTTTCCTTATCTTTCTTATTTTTCGTTCCCATGGTGGACCCCTGACTCTGTATATGTATTCCCCCGACTGATCAGCTGCTTCCTGTCTCTTTGCTTCTTCAAATAGTTTTTTTGATTCCTCTCTTTCTTGTTTTGTTTTGTCATGGTCTATTTTGATGTTTCCAAATTTTTCATTGTTTTTCAGTCGGTGGAAATTTCTCAGGATAGAACGTTTATTGTCACCGTTTGGAAATTTGATCTGAAGTGGTCTGGGATTGCTTGTATCTTCGCTTAATTTTCCAACTCTACGGATTTCCATGTGCATGATGGTGTCTGTTTCAGTGAAGTTGTGGTCTATTTCTGTGCATAATTCCAGGATTTGTTGTTCGTCGTGTTGCTTCTTTGTGGTTTTTAGCTGGGATGTTGATTCCTGCCTCGCCCAATTTCGAAATTCCTGGCTATGCTTTCCATCCCTCACGATTGACATTACCTTCCCAAGCTTCTAATCTTTTCCTATCAAAAGTGAATCCATATAATTTAAATTCGTTGCTGTTGTTAGAGCATCCCCAAGCAGAACAGCAAGGCATTTTATGGTATACGGTGTACTGCTTGAACTTGATTGAAGACGCTTTAATTTTGAACGAAAATGGCGTCCACATCCATCAACCAATCAAAAATCGATACGTCAATGGCAAAACTCTATCTAGTTGCGTATCAGCGCCTCTAGCGACTAACAGGTCAAGTCCCATTTTGAAGTAATTTTTAGCGATGATATTACATTAATTTGTCAAATATTGAAGAGATCTGAAATGCATTTTGTCCGTATGGTCCGATGTCTGAAAGTTCCCGGATTTCCTCCATGAAATAACGATTTCTTTGTATATGTATTTAGAGAATGTTGTGGTTAGTTATTTGTATTGATGGTCACACTACAGAAATAAGTAGGCCTAAACATATTGTAATAAAGAAGTAATAATTCAAGTAACTTTATCGAGGTTCAAATAGTTAAAAATTAGTCGCCAGTTGAACCGTTTATTGCACAGACGACTTCATTCAGATGTAACTTTTTCTATATATGGTTACCCTAGACAATATTTATATCATTGGAATCGTACTTTAAAAAAATCAAAATATGGTAAAATGTTATATGTTTCTGTATTGCATGACAAAACTAGAGGTAGCACTCTGAAATATTAACAGTAGGCGTAAATAAAACCTGGCGACTGTCCAATATGTGTTGTCCAAAGTGACCGGATTTTATATGCAGTGTATTGTTCTGCATAAACTTTGCGCCACAGCAGAAAACAAGGTATCAGTTAGCACAAATACAGCAGTTTTTTTTTAACTAAACAGTTGCTTTATTGAGTGATATAATAAAAGATACACAGAGGATACATACACACAAATCAAAACACACAACCTCAATACGCTTAGAATAGAAGCAATTGGCGTGTAGTTCGTCTTTTTCAATTAGCAAAAACAATACGTTTGCCACTTAGCGAAACGATTCTGATACGAGCATACACAATTGTTTAATCGATAATTGTGATACAAATGCGATAACAGGTTTTATATTTTTCCAACTATACAGTACGCAAATGCTAGTGCATAATGGTTATACTAAAATGTACTAACTACATGGAGACAACTTGTAGTAATGTTTCATGAAGTTATCACGAGTTGTGCGCGCAAAAACATACCACTTGTACACCAAGGCAACACCTGACAACATCAACCAGAATATCTCAACATCACCACAGCAAGATGTACCAATTTTCAGAACAGACTACAGAAAGTTCTCATTCTTTTCCAAAATCATTCTAGATTGGAATGAATGTCAAGGGTCAACTCCCACTGTTGTCTACGCCAAGTTAAGGGAGCAACCCACGTCAGTTCCAGTAAACAAAACTACCACTTTTCTTGCCTCCTTCCCCATCCAGTAAAGTAAAACTCTTCAGTACTGATGATATTAGTCGCTAACATTGTTCACGATAATCCGCAGTTGATGTTTCAAGAAAGTCGCAATGACGTCATTCAGACCCCTGGCGAATATGATACGACGTATGTACGAGACGTGTAGAGTCCGGCCTCGTTGAAGGCGGTCAGGGTCACGTGATGCTCCTTCGTGTGGTCCACGCCAGTGACCCGAAGTGTCGTCTGCTGCGTCTCTGTCCCTGACACGATGTCGATACCGCCTCTCGTCGACCCTGAAACACGAATCATCGATATTAATTGAAACACGTATCGTCGACATGAAATACGTGTCGTCGACCCTGAAACACACACACACACACACACACACACACACACACACACACACACACACACACACACACACACACACACACACACACACACACACACACACACAAACACACAAACACACACACACACACACACACACACACACACACACACACACACACACACACACACACACACACACACACACACAAACACACAAACACACACACACACACACACACACACACACACACACACACACACACACACACACACACACACACACACACACACACACACACACACACACACACAATAGATAGATCGATAGATAGATAGATAGATAGATAGATAGATAGATAGATAGATAGATAGATAGATAGATAGACAGACAGATAGACATACAGACAGACAGACATACAGGCAGACATACAGACAGACAGACAGACAGACAGACAGACAGACAGACAGACAGACAGATAGACGGAGTTATGATAATGATAGTGTAATTACATAAGTACGGAAAGCTAGGTTTATACGACACGACTTCCAGTGCAAGTGTTCCATACCTATGTTGACCTCGTACAGCAGCGTTGAGTTGGTGGTGAAGACCCCAGTCCAGTCCAGACTCAGAATCCAGAGGCGAGGCCAAGCGCTGTTTAAGCGACTATCTGGAAACATCATAACGCTGGCAATTAGGCATTAATGACCAAGTCATCATGTCGGAAATTAAAAGGTCGCAGTCGTGTTTGGGAAGAAGGAAGGATTGTTTTCCAGCGGAGAAAACAAGTTGTCGCCTGAAATAGCGCCGGGAGTTTTAATTGGAGCTCCCTGGGTACGGATGACCGATACAGGGTCGGGAAACGTTTCGTAGGTATGGGCCAAAATGTGTCTAGTCACCAATTCGTTGATCTAAATTAGATACAATATACTTGTGTGTACGCTATTTGTAACGAGTGTGTCATCTGCTACTTCGATAAACATCGATAACAATGAAAAGTTGCTATTCTCGACATGGGTTTTAAATGCGATAATTGCATTTCATGAAATAGTGTATGCAGCATTAAGGCGATGGTGTCAAATCCTAGATTTATTTGTTTCCAGTTAATATTACGTTCTTATGACCACAACATGCTTTGTAAAGTTTAGTGCCTGCCCATTTAAGTTTAGTTACTTTATTAAGCTCGGAAAAATGTTCGCAATTTGAAAGATTCCGCCTGCAACACGTTCAAATGGTAAACAAAACATCCAATTAAAAATATTGTCTATAATGCCGAGACGAGCAGTGTTAATCACACT
>OZ024865.1:39986699-39996699 GCA_964017155.1 Oasisia sp. SBJ-2009
AGTAATACACGTGCTTCTGCCATTCGCTAGATGTCGCTACCGTCGGCACAACGACGAATGCCGCATGGAACCCTGGGAGTTGGATGAAGCCGAGCTGTTGCGAATGGAAGCGGGCGGTGTCAGGGGAATGGACATAGAAAGTGACCCGATACTTCTTTGTCTTCTCTGACGTCACTTCCTGCTCTACATGACCGCTGACGAGGTCAACGTATACTTGTCCGTCTTGTGGGTTCATACCACCGATGACCCCTCTCACTGCCTGGTGACATGTACCGTCTACCGACCAGCCTTTGGGGACGGCATCAGTTACCCCCGACGGTGTGTCCTCGAATGACGGGTTCTTCAGCAGGTTCTGGCCCAGCCGGAACTTGTGGACAGGAAGTGGAGGCGTCGAATCGGTGACCACGCCGTCTGAGCTGACTCCGACCGACTTGAGGCCGGCGCCGTTGACCGCGTACACAGTCGAGTAGAGTCGGGTCCCTGAAAGCAAATCATATACACGACATCATATCAGTCTTACAGTGGAGAAGAGTCGGGTCCCTGCCAGCAAACAACGTAGGCCTGCGTGAGAGCAACACGACGTACAAAACACGTATAAAACGACACTGAGTTCACATTTCTGTGTCGTTGATTGCGATTATTCAATTTTTGCTGATCGGTGGCGTCCACCTTGGATTTTTCCACGACCTATGGACGAAACAAATTGGAAATAGCTGTTGTGACGTCAACGTCTGTCACATACTGCTTTCACATGACAGGGCACATGACACATGTGACGTCAACGTCTGTCGCATACTGATCTCACCTGATTGGACAGGAGACATCTGACTAGTGGTCCTTGTGCGAAGTCCAACATTGTGACAAGTGACCACGTCCTGTTTCCCTGGCTGTGTACCGACACACCAGACGTAGTGGTCAATGTACGACTGGTCATCGCTGAAGCCGCGCCACCACGCCGACACTGTCCGGTTGTCCCGACTGTAGTCTTGGTCAGCGAGACCGCGGCCGTCCCAGACTTGACCGGTCACTGGCGGCGTCTTGTCCAACTGGAGAGATAGGTCAGTGGTGTGGTCAGTGAGAGGTCAGTAGGGTGGTCAGTGAGGGGTTAGTAGAATGGTCAGTTAGGGGGGTCAATAGTGTGGTCAGTGAAAGGTCAATAGTGAGGACAATGAGAGGTCAATAGTGTGGTCGGTAAGAGGGCAGTAGCATTACATTGAGGTGGTTACTGTGGTCAGTGTGAAGTCGGTGGTGTAGTCAGTGAGAGGTCAGTAGTATGTATATATATATATATATATATACACACACAACATTACACATATATATATATACATGTATACACACACACGCACGCACGCACGCACGCACGCACGCGCGCGCACGTAAGTACACTTGACATAAGGGACGAGAAATGGCACAGCATGTACACATTGCACATATTACATGTGTAGGCCTACACTAGTTTGCACCGAAGCATCGATGAGGTTGTATAAGCTTCCGTTGCAGATGTAGAGCACAACAACGACAGTGACACACGCGACAGCAATGACATGTGGTGTCATGGTGCGACAGTGTACATTGACGCAGTTTTAACTTACCTTGAAGCCGTCAGAATACGCTGCTCTGACCAGACCCGCGTCATTGAAAGCAGACACCGTGACGTAATACACGTCATTTGCGTCAAGCGTCAGTCTGTCAAATGTTGTTTGCGTCACCGCCGATGTCAGTTGTATCACTGACATGTCACTGCCGCCCAGTGACTTACTGACGGAGACGACGTAGCGTTGAATGGCGGCTTGAGTGTCACGGAAGACGTCACGCCATGACACTGACACGGCTGACGTCGACGTCACGAAATCGACGTCACGCCTCGAAGTGTTACTCGCTAGGTCTATCACCCTCATGGCGCGTGAAAGGCTGGGTGGGGAAGAATCAGTCTCGAGCCCGTCCGTCATGTACATGGCGTACGTGTCTGCGTCGTACCACGCACGTACGTACATGACGTACTTTACGCGAGGTTCCAGAATCACACCTAAAGAAATATCGCACTGTCACTAAGGAAGTCATCTACACGTACGTTAAGCTAGGGTAGAGGTACATACGGTGCAGCATAAAGGACTGCTCGAAGCTTAAAGATGTTGAGGGTGAGAGAAGGTGAGTGGTGCGGAATAATGAGGAACGAAAGAGGTGGGAGAGACGGGGATAGAGAAACAGTGAGAGAGATGCAGAAAGAGAGCCACAGAGACGAATATCAAAGAGAGTGAGAGAGACAGATGGGGGGGAGAGAAGAAGGAGAAAAGAGAGACAAAGACATACATACATACATACATACATACATACATACATACATACATACATACATACATACATACATACATACATACATACATACAGACAGACAGACAGACAGACAGGTAAAACAGATTAAGTGAGCTCGGAGCTTCGAGGAACTGTGTGTGTGTGTGTGCGCGCGCGCGCGTGTGCGTGTGCGTGCACGTGTGCGTGGGTGTGAGAGAGAAGCGTAGAGAGAGAAGCAAAGAGAAACGGGAAGAGAGAGAAGCGAGGAGAGAGAGCGATAGAGAGAGAGATAGACAGACAGACAGACAGAGAGATAGCGAGAGACACAGAGAGAGAGAGAGAGAGAGAGAGAGAGAGACAGAGAGAGACAGACAGAGAGAGACAGAGAGAGACAGAGAGAGACAGAGAGAGACAGAGAGAGAGAGACAGAGAGAGACAGAGAGAGAGACAGAGAGAGACAGAGAGAGACAGAGAGAGACAGAGAGAGACAGAGAGAGAAAGAGGCAGAGAGAGACAGAGACAGAGACAGAGAGAGAGACAGAGAGAGACAGAGACAGAGAGAGAGAGACAGAGAGAGAGACAGAGAGAGACAGAGAGAGACAGAGAGAGACAGAGAGAGACAGAGAGACAGAGAGAGACAGAGAGAGACAGAGAGAGACAGAGAGAGACAGAGAGAGACAGAGAGAGACAGAGAGACAGAGAGAGACAGAGAGAGACAGAGAGAGACAGAGAGAGACAGAGAGAGAGAGAGACAGAGAGAGACAGAGAGAGACAGAGAGAGAAAGAGGCAGAGAGAGACAGAGACAGAGAGAGAGACAGAGAGAGACAGAGAGAGACAGAGAGAGACAGAGAGAGAGAGAGAGACAGAGAGAGACAGAGAGAGACAGAGAGAGACAGAAAGAGGCAGAGAGAGACAGAGACAGAGAGAGAGACAGAGAGAGACAGAGAGAGACAGAGACAGAGAGAGAGACAGAGAGAGACAGAGAGAGACAGAGAGAGACAGAGAGAGACAGAGAGAGACAGAGAGAGACAGAGAGAGAAAGAGGCAGAGAGAGACAGAGACAGAGAGAGAGAGACAGAGAGAGACAGAGAGAGACAGAGAGAGACAGAGAGAGAAAGAGGCAGAGAGAGACAGAGACAGAGAGAGAGACAGAGAGAGACAGAGAGAGACAGAGCTGTGAGAATAAAGTGGTCAAAACATATTATGACCAGAAGAACCTGGCAAGGAGTCGACTAACGTGAGCTGGACACGTAGAGCGAATGAGAGTAGAATGGTTTCTGCCAAGAAAGCAGCCGCCCGGGGTCCGGAAGTCGTAAGGAGCGGACGACGACCTCGACAGTGATTGGTCGTGGCGCGGAGAATGAAACCGAAAATCATGAATGAGCGGAGGGAGTTGGTGGAAACAGCAGCGTGAGATAAGTAAGAGGGAGAATCATAAAAGAAAACGTAACGGAGAACCAGTATCGAATCATCCTCACAGGAGGGAAACAAAACGTAATATCAACCGTGGGGAAACCGGAACCGAGTAAATTCTTTGCTCTCTTCACAATCGCCACCATTGTGTCTTTTGTATTGAACATATTTAATGAAATAACCTTATTTAAACTGTTTCAAACGGCAAGGGTACAATATGTCTATCAATGCTTACAAAAGCAGCACTGCATCCACGCTTGAAGTGGGAAGAGAAACGATAAACAATTGCTCCTGCTGGCAATTTCTTCTTAATCATGCATTTACCTGGTGATGTGAACAGACTCATAAACAGTTCGTTTTCAAACATTGAATATCCCAATTTTATAGGTTCTACATTTCCGTGAAACACAACCGGAAGTCAACTCTGACCCCATCGGCCGTCCTACCAGACTTGCGCGAGCTCGCGGTCGTGAAGACGGCCATGTTGGCGACTCCCGCTTCCCGCCAGGTCGGCTCCTGGAGCACGGCCAACAGGTGCTGTCCAACCGGCTCCTGCTCCACTCCCACGCTCCACTCGTACCGTATTGGAGCCCGCCCTGCTCCACTCACAGGCCGCCAGGTGGCAGCAAGCGCGCACCGAGATCGCGTGAAGTTTACGTCTTGTGTGTTTGATTCCGGACTGACGGAATAGTCCACAATGTCGTAGACAGACACTGGTTGGTAGCCGAGCATACCTGAGAGCAAGTGTCAACATGATATCACAGATAGGCCTATGTTGGTAGCCAGGTTTACCTGTGAGTAAATGTCAACATGATATCACATATAGACACATCTAGCTGGCAGGTTTACATGGCATTATATACGACACGGCACATATAAACAAGGAAAACTACAACAGACGTTACTATACGAACCAATATATCGAGCACCCACCCGTGACGTCTTTACAAGCTGCCGTCGCCTCACACGTGCCCTGTCCGTGCGGGGCGCAGGTGCAGTGTCCCTCGCAGGTGACGGGCTGACACCGTCGCACCAAGGCGAGCGTGCCGGCCGCAGACTGCGACGGCACGGCCGTGAAGGTGCCGTGGAGACGACTGCTCACGAGACCGACCTGAGACAGACAGAGAATTGATAAGAGTACAGGAGAACACCCGATACAGAGGCATGACGACTGCTCGCAAAATCCACCTGGCAAAGCAAGCGAAGATCGTGACTGTACAAATAAATTTACCAAAAGGATATTAAAAAAATTCATAGCCACATTGTTTATGCTCACCCCCTCTCTCGCTTGTACACACGCACGCACGCACGCACGCACGCACGCACGCACACACGCACACACACACACACACACACACACACTCGCTCTCTCTATCTCCCTCTCACTCACTCACTCACTCACTCACTCACTCACTCACTCACTCACTCACTCACTCAATCACTCACTCACTCACTCTTTCTGTCATTCTCTCTCATTCTGTCCCTCAATATCTCTAACGCTTATATTTATCTATCAGTTTGTCCGTCTGTCCGTCTGTCCGTCTGTCCGTTTGTCTCTGACTTTGTCTGTCTGTCTGCCTGCCTGCCTGCCTGCCTGCCTGCCTGCCTGCCTGCCTGCCTGCCTGCCTGCCTGCCTGCCTGCCTGCCTGCCTGCCTGCCTGCCTGCCTGCCTGCCTGCCTGCCTGCCTGCCTGCCTGCCTGCCTGCCTGCCTGCCTGCCTGCCTGCCTGCCTGCCTGCCTGCCTGCCTGCGTCCGTCCGTCCGGCCGTCCGTCCGTCCGTCCGTCCGTCCGTCCGTCTCTCTGTCTCTCTGTCTCTCTGTCTCTCTGTCTCTCTGTCTCTCTGTCTCTCTGTCTCTCTGTATGTCTGTCTATGTCTGTCTGTCTCTGTATGTCTGTCTGACTCCCCCCCCCCCCCCCCTCTCTCTCTATGTTACCTTGTTGTGCGCCCACAGCGAGACGTAGAACCGCTGGTTGTGTTGAACGGCCGATGTCAGAGACACTTGAGCCTTCTGCACGAAGCCTTCGTCTGCGTGTGGGTCATCGGTGGTGTGGGTCACTGCCACGGTCTGACCACTGGGCTGATGGAAGAGACAAGACGACAACAGTGCTCTACTGCCACATGATAATACTAAACTATTGTAAGAAGATAACTTCCCAGGATGACAGGGTACAGCACTATAGAACGTTTTATCTATATACGCATTATAATAACAGTAGTAACAATAATAATTGTAACGCTTCTGTGGCGCATATATCCTCGAAACCGCCAGCTCAGAGGCGCAACAAGCAAACTCATTTGGTGTAATCATAAATTGGGACATGCAAAAGTCGTCATTGGAGCATGGAACCGTCGACAATTTATGGTAGAAAAAGGAAATTTGAACATATGTTTTACGTATTTTTACGAAAGATGGCTACAGTTTTGAAGATTTAATTGTAATAAAGAGTTGTTTCTAGATTGTGGGCGCAACTTTTAGTTTAACAACGGTTTTTGTTTAATGACGAATTTTCCTTAAGATCTCTTTATCTTAGTTAATAGGTCCGTGTTTCCAATGAATATTCAACAGTTCGCATATGCAAACTTGTGACTGTTCCCCTGCACAGAAGTAACCAGGTGAACGTAAAGAAACAGAAGAAGAAGTTCACTGACAAGAAGATCTGACGCTCCGAACGTTGTTCCGACGTTGACGTAGTACGTGGTGACGTCACAGTGTGCGTCAGAGAAGCCGAGCCACGCGAGACGTAGTGTCTTCTGGTCATACGTCATCCAGCCGCGTCGATGTCGCGTCAAGTTGGCGGCGTGGTCCGTGGACACGGCGAAGGCTCCGGCAGTCGGCGGGGTGCCGTCCACCTACACACGGGGACCAGTAGGGAGTCAGCTAGACGGAGAGAGGGATGGAGGGAGGGAGGGAGGGAGGGAGGGTGGGCGGTCGGGCGGCGGGGCGGACCGACGGACGGACGGACGGACGGACGGACGGACGGACGGACGGACGGACGGACGGACGGACGGACGGACGGACGGACGGACGGACGGACGGACGGACGGACGGACGGACGGACGGACGGACGGACGGACGGACGGACGGACGGACGGACGGACGGACGGACGGACGGACGGACGGACGGACGGACGGACGGACATATACATACATACAATACATGCATGCATGCAATCATACACACATACTTACACATCCATTTATATATATATATATATATATATATATATATATCTATATATATATATATATATATATACAGAGATAGACAAACATACAAATTTACAGAATCACAGAGGGATATCCATACAGACATATATAAACACATACACACACACACACACACACACACACACACACACACACACACACACACACACACACACACACACACACACACACACACGCACACGCACGCACACGCGCACACACGCGCACACACGCGCACACACGCGCACACACAAACACACACAAACACACACAAACACACACACACAGATTACGATTACGATAAAAAAAAGTCATATTTACACAGATATATTTACAAGACAGACAGACACGTAAATATATCTACTGAGACTGAAATACATAGATGTGTAGAAAGACAGACCGAACAAGAAGCAGATACAAAGAAAGCACGTTGTCCTACTAGGATGCCTTCACTGACGGACGTTGTACAGAGTCTGGCGCCGTTGCAGGCGATCACCTTGGCGTAGTAAGTCTCTCCGTCCGCCAAACTCACGTTGCTGAACGTGTACTCCTGCACGTCTCCGTACAACTACAAACAGCAGTCGGCGACATACTATGGATACATATATAAAGAAAACAGATACACACCACACACCACACACCACACACCACTCATAACTCACACACCACACACACCACACACACCACACACCACACACCACACACACCACACACACCACACACTATGCACACCACGCACACACGCACACGCACACGCACGCACGCACGCACGCACGCACACACACACACACATACACATATATATATATATATATATATATATATATATATATATATACATATATATATATATATATATATATATATATACATATATATATATATATATATATATATATATATATATATATATATATATATATGTATATATATATATATATATATATATATTACTTTAGGCAATATAAATAAACCCCAAGCTGAAAGCGAAAACAAAGATGGCAGTCTACAACGCCTGAGATAAGACTCAACACCTTCCACCTGAGAAGTATTCGCCGTATCCTGGACATATCATGGAAAGACAGTGTCCGTAGCCGAGGTCCTGCCCAGCGCTGGCCTTCCCAATATGCACACTCTACTCAGGCAGTGCAGACTGCACTGGCTGAGTCATGTCGATGGCCAGATTCTAAAAGACATCCTCTATGGAGAGCTGGCATTAGGGAAGAGAACCTCTCGTCGCCCACGGCTATAATACAAAGACATCTGCATAAGAGACATGAAGGCGCCCGACATCGATGCAGCATCCTGGGAGGGCCTTGCAGCTGACTGACCGCAAGAGGTGGAGAAGTACCCTGAATCAATATCTGAAGACGGGGAAGAGAAGGTGATGAACGCAGCAGAAGACAAACGGATACGCAGAAAGGAGCGCAGTAACTCCAACAGACAAGAGACCACACACAGGTGCCACCTTTGTGGTAGAGTCTGCCTCTCCCGTATGTCTTCAGCTACAGGCGACGCTGCTCCAGCCGATCAGACAGTTAGAACAGTTAGGATGCTTCACCCATGGTTAGCCATGTATATATAGGCCTATTATATACACACATACATGCATACTTACGTAAAGCCACTTCTCCTCGACTAATATATATCCACAATGATACTGGTCTACAACAACATGTGTTGTGGATTTACCTTGCCTTTACCTTAATGCCTTATCTAGTTTATCAACTGTGCAGTCTCCAAGTATATGACCTCCCTACCTTGACCGCAGGCACGTCATGCTGGACGGAGTCTCGTGTGGTCAGAGACAAAAACTGTTCCACTATGGAACTCTCAGGATCCGACATCTTCCACTGGACACTGAGTGATGACAGCCACACCTACACAAGGTAAACACGTCACATTTGCTGGTGTAGTGATGACAGCTAGACCTACACCAATCAAGTGTCCATGACGGTGCTGCATTGTGCGAGTGTCATCAGATTAAGAAATGATTTAACATTTAACGAACGGAAATAATTATACATTTATACAGTGATATTAATTTATATATTATAATAATTATATGTCATTATTATTTTAATAATTTGAGTGCATTTAATTATTTACTAATTTTATGGGTTATTTTTAAAGAAAATACAGTTGATTAAATTTACTAGTAATGATTGCATATTCATATTATAAAGTATTTATCTTGTATGTATGCCACAGTTTCTTTCACTACAACCCTTGTAAAGCACCACAGAACAATGCTTTGGATTATACTATTTGAACTATACATAAAATATATTATTATTATCATTACTTCATCAAGTAAATCACATAGCACAGCTACGAACTCAACACAACATGCAACGAGTTGTTACGTAAGTAATATAATCGAACTTTCTGATTGTTTAAATGAACACTTTTTGATCTCGTTTTTCATCGCCCTTAGAGCTATGACAATCAGTGGTTATTTACGTTCAAGTATGTGGTTGTTCAACCACATTTACGAGCTTGTTTTAAATGTCAATCTCAGTAATAATCCATTACCTTATACTACGAAATGTAAATATCTTTGTCATATAATCAACCACAATCTTACTGATGATGACAACATATACATTATATATATATATATATATATATATATATATATATATATATATACACACATATATATATATATATACACATATATATATACACATATATATATATATATATATATATATATTTATATGTATATATATATACATATATATATATATATATATATATATATATATATATATATATATATAATAAATGTCGTCTACCTGCGTGTTTTTCGTTAGCGAGCCCAGGTGTCCGTTGACAGCTACCCTAGTAGTCGTGACGGGAGCGGTGTTGTCAACATTGAAACCATCGGACGATGTCTCAGTCGACAAACCTACAACGAGACTTCTGGATACACGTCGACGAAGCAGCGTTAATATCCGACTTGTCAGACAGGTTTATTCGTCGTGTGCATATGTGGCGGTAGACTGTGCTTTTATGTAATTCATTTTGACAAATTAAAGAAGAAACGTAAGAGCTTAACCAGTTGAATTTGTGGATC
>OZ024865.1:40001699-40009199 GCA_964017155.1 Oasisia sp. SBJ-2009
AGCTCTGTCGTCTCGTTGACGTCATCAGCTCTGTCGTCTCCACGTACGTCATGACGTCACAGTAGCCGGCCCTTGACCCGAGGCACCAGTAGAAGCGGTCAATTCCTGCAGTGTTGACGACACAACTTAGAACAATACAAGTATTTCCAATGTTCACGGTCGTATCATGAACATATTTTTTCTGTTTAGTTACAACTATTGATAACATAAATTATGCAGCAAACATTGACAGAATCTGGTTATTTATATATGCGTGTTAGTAAATATACTGCCGTGATGTAAATATATTATGTTTTATTGTTGACCTGAAGTGCAGAATTACTGTAAATTAATGGAACCTTTGACCAGTACAAACAATTACTTTCCATCGGTTTACTGATGAATGTGTAATATTAAAAGTGGCGTTGTAGCTTAACCTGTCTTTTAGAGTGCCAACTCGATAGCATGTCATCACAAATCTATCTAACTTAACTGTTATTATATTTTTATTTACGTCAGTAAACTACTACATGGAACGCAACATTTCACTATATCCTGTAATATTTTAATATTTGTATCTAAAAACATGAGATCGTTCGCGCACCACTTTCTGGGTCGTTAAAGACGCCCTTCCACGCTGCCAACAGCGCTGCACGTCGCGTGACGTAAGACCCCCCAACGTCAATCGGTACACCAGTGACATCTGGCGGCGTCGAGTCGACTGTGATCCCTGGCGAGTGAACATTGGTCGATTTGCCCACATGGTCGGTGGCTGCAACAAAAAGACTTAGTTAGTTTTTAAATAGTTGTCCTTTCTGAGCTATTGCAAATACAACAGCAGCAGCAGCAGCAGCAGTAAAAGCGGCAACAACAGCAACTGCAGCAGTAAACAAAAACAACAACAGGAGCAACCACAACAATAGCAGCTACAACCACAGCAAAAGTAGCGGCAGTAGCAGCAACAACAGTAGCAACAGCATCAGCAGCAACACCAACAACAATAGCAGCAATAGTAGTAGCAGCAGCTGCATTAGAAGCGACAACAGCAGAAACAACAGTAACAGCAGCAGTAGTAGTAGCAGCAGCAATAGTAATAGTGTTAGTAGTAGTAGTAGTAGTAGCAGTAGCAGTAGCAGTAGCAGTAGCAGTAGCAGTAGCAGTAGCAGTAGCAGTAGCAGTAGCAGTAGCAGTAGCAGTAGCAGTAGCAGTAGCAGTAGCAGTAGCAGTAGCAGTAGCAGTAGCAGTAGCAGTAGCAGTAGCAGTAGCAGCAGCAGCAGCAGCAGCAGCAGCAGCAGCAGCAGCAGCAGCAGCAGCAGCAGTAGTAGTAATACTAGTACACACCACGTACTGTGACGTAATATGTACGTCCATCCAGCAGTCTCAGTCCTGTTGCCATGACCACGTTCGTCACCCCGACTTCCACGAAATCCTTTATGTCAACGCCATCTGGCGACGTGCCTATACGCATAAAAAAAAACAATTATGAATGACTTATTTATTTACTTGTCCATAAAGACGTGCCGAAATGTACTATATACCAATACTATCAATATAGGTATCAACGCTATATATCAACGTAATATATATATATATATATATATATATATATATATATATATATATATATATATATATATATATATATATGTATATATGTATGTATATACATATATATATATATATATATATACATATATATATATATATATATATATATATATATATATATATGTATATATATATATATATATTTATATATATATATATATATATATATATATATATATATATATATATATATATATATATATATATATATATATATATATATATATATATATATATATATATATATATATGATAGAGTATGATGTATGAAAGTAAGGCAAAACGGATGTAATACAAACTCCTTCAAATTACTGAGTGACGCTTACTCACCGATGGCGTATTCATACTTGAGTACACCAGAGTGATGTGAAGAATGCCCGTAGGCTTCAACGTCAACAAACGAGCTCCAGTAGATGTCCAACTGTGATCTTTCGATCTGAAATACGCGAAATTCTAGCTGTCAGAAGAACGAAATAAACATAGACTAGGCCATACGTTATGTTTACTTAATCGGAAGAAATATTTTTTAAGAATAGAAAATGAAGCAAACATCTACAAAATCAAATGATTGACAAATGTAAATATTTTGTTCGCACGGCAACTCAGTTTCCGCTTTTCTTTCTTTTCGGTTTCGGTTTGATACATAGCACATTTGATTGACACTTACGTTTAGTCTACATTTAATTTTAATAGTAATAAATTGAACAGCGTCTTACCCAGTGTAAATTATTTCATTGATATGTGCATATGTGATCTAAATTCCAAACATAATACTTTGGGTTACAACCCAATATACTCCTTTCTATATTTATGTGCGACACTCTTTGTTGTTACGACACCTGATAGCGCCAGTGATTCTGCCGACCTCCGACCCACACTTGACCAGCGGTGGGCGGCGTTGTGTCCACTACGATTCCGTTGCTGCACTCCGAGTTCTGCTCCAGATGTTGAGTGAACTTCTCAAACTCGAGGTCGGTGGCGTTGGCCAGGATACAGATGTAGTAGCGCTGACCCTCTTTTAGGGGCAAACCATGGATGTTCACAAAGTTATCCTGTAATAACAACAGATACATGACATTGGCCAGGATACAGATGTAGTAGCGCTGGCCCTCTTGTAGTGGCAAACCATGGATGTTCACAAAGTTATCCTGTAATAACAACAGATACATGACATTGGCCAGGATACAGATGTAGTAGCGCTGGCCCTCTTGTAGTGGCAAACCATGGACGTTCACAAAGTTATTCTACAACGGGATTTTACAATATCAGTTTCAGAAATTGTATTAAATATGTTAGCCTTTAATTAATAAAGTATGTATAGTTTATTCTTAACTCCGAACAAATAACCAATGAACTTGAAGACAAATAAATAAATAAATAAGGTATACTTGCTATATGTGATTATGGTAGGATTTAAACCTGGCTGACTATCAATATTACGTTTTCAATTCTACAGTACTTGTAATAATTTAAATACACTTCACGAAGTGTTTTGTCCAAGGCAAAATGCGTGCATAGAAACAACTAGTTTACACTGAGTTTATTTGATTAATGAGCACAGCTTGTCGTATTCTCGTACCTTAGTATCCCCACATGCCAACACTTCCGGTGCTGCGCATTCGTAATCGGTGTATGCTGGAGATGTTTCCGGTTGCACGTATGCGAATCTCCTGATGGCGTCGTCCGACACGACCTTCCAGGCGTACGTGCCGTGACGCAGGTCAGGCCACACGGCACTCAAGGTCGAAGAGGACGGGGTGTACTCTCGGTCTCGCTCGTGCCATTGTGCATTCTTTTCCAGGAAAATATCGCTGCAAAACATTACCTTGTCAGTTATCAGTTATAAGATAATTATGCTAGAATAGAGGTACTTTAATTCTACCTACCAATTATTTATTTGTTTAATATTAGTGTTACAGTTGCACTAACATAAAGGTAACCATGAAAATTATGTTGATAGGTTGTCATCCACATGACGGAATGGCATGCACACGTTTCAAAAACACATAATCCCAAATACTCAAATGTCAACGTTTAGATATGACCGTTAAAACAAATAATTGATAATTAAAACCCGATTACATTCTCGTGATGTTACTTTGCAAATACCTTCACCATTACTATTCTCTTGATAATGCACCTTAGGTATAATTCAGTTATGGTTTTGTAAGCAGTATTAACCAGTGTTATAACTTTATATGAAAGCGCATAAACAATAATGTGCAATGTACCCTTTTTGAAATACTATGCAATACTACGCAACATAACACGAACGCGTTAGTCGGTGGTGACACTATATTATATTACTATACCTACATATATGTACTATTCCACTTACCTATTAACCGTTGCTGCTACAGCGTCAAGAACTGATAGTTTCACTTTGCTTGTGACGTCACACCCCCTTAGTTGATGAGTAATAGTTGAATATAGGCCTACTTTGTTGTACGCCCTCAACGCTAGCAGAACACAACTCGAAGTCTCTAGTGGCGCCGTCAGATGGACCCAGTAGGAACACACCTGTAAAACGAAAATGAAAATAACTTAACTACAAAAACATGCAGTAACTTATAACATGACCTCTCATTTCTATGAATCTTGCAATGTCAGAAATAGGAAATCTGATCAAACAATGAATCCTGCGTACGTTTCTGGCCAAGCCAGACTTTAATGCAAGTCTTCTAAATCGTTTCGCAAACACACATCATGCACCATATTGTTAATTTATATTCTTTTTTTTACATTCTCATGTAAACAGTATCGACGTTAAATAAATATGCTACGTCTAAGCAATGCCCATGCAAGTGTTGCTCGAGATGTAAGTCAACATGAAGACGTAATATATTGCAGAACTATTGAAATGTTATTATTGTGATACTAAGTGGAACCTGCAGTCAGAACCTTCGTAAGGTAAAGGTAACTTACTGAAAATAATCCCAATGAATGACATATCTGTATATTCAATGTTGCCTTTAACATAATAATAATAATAATGACAATTTGTATAGCGCCGGTATCCGCCACGTGGTGGTGCTCATGGCGGTTTTACATCATTGTGTTCAACAGACACATATAAAACATCATGCTAAAACAATACTATTAATGTAAATAAAGCGACATTTTAGATTTTAAAAATTTAATTACCATTCATTATAGTATTAATAAAAACGGTGAGTGTGTAAAGAAAAGTAGAGTAAAGTAGAGTAAAGTAAAGTTTTAACATGACGACGGAATATGTATTGGACGTAATGTAGTTTAGAGTTGAGCTACAGGAGGGTGCCAATGAAGTTGAAGGGGAACATCTACAAGATAGTAGTCAGACCAGCAATGTTGTACGGAGCGGAGACCTGGGCAACAACAAAAGGACACGAAGTCAGGATAGACACGAATGATATGAGGTTGTTGAGATGGATGTGTGAAGTAACAACGAAAGAAAAAATCAGAAAGGAGTATATTACAGAAACAACTGGAGTAAAACAAAAGATAACCGAGAAAAAATTGAAATTACCTGACCAAGTGATGAGAAGGGACGACGAGCACATAGTGAAAAGAGTACTGATGACAGACATAGCAGGAAGAAGAGAAGTAAAAAGGACGAACAAAAACCAAGTGGAAAGCTGTCTGTCAAAGAGACATGTACACCGTAGGTCTCGAGGTAGTCGAGACAATAAACAAAGCGACATGGGAGAAGATCATCAATAGCCCACAGGAAAGGGAACAGCCTGAGAAGAAGAACAAGATGGAATATGTGTGCTGAAAAACACGTGTTGGTTTGCGATCGATCGCACCTCATTTGTTGTGACGTCACACCGGAAGTGTCCTCCTGTCACCTGTCGCCAGGGATGCAGATGCTCCGGAGTGTCTCCGTCAGTGTGCTTGACCATCAGTGTCCACTCATGACGGGATATGACATCAGCAGCAGATGATTTCATAGCTAAGTCCTTGAACTTTGACCAGGTGAAGGTGAGGTTTGTGGCGGTCAGAGAGACAGCAGTGAAGCCCGTGGACACTGGAGGGTCAGATGTGATGGTCACTCCGTCGGAGTAGAGAGGCTGAAAGGAAGGATTACTACTATGAACTCTTCACGCTACAGCATATGCAATGTCATGCATTTAAAACACGACGCCATCTTTTACTTGTACACACCCCTGAATTTAATATGTAAAGAAATGAGGTGTTTAAATAAAATTATTATTATTATTATTATTGTGTCAAAGGAAGCGACTAAGCAAATGTTAGAAGCCAGTGCGTGAATTGTGTTGTTTTGTCTGCTTTTATGTAAATTATACACACCTGTAATAAAGTTAAATAGGTGGCATATTGCAGCACGCTAGCCTGGCATCAATCGTGAAGGAAAGATGGCTGTCAAAAGTCACAATGTGCTAGTTTTGGTGGCTAAACCTTCACCTGTGCGTACATGGTATTTTCTTATAAGAAATTATGTTATGATCCGCCATCATAGATTTCAATTTTCATTCACGTAACAAATTAACAAACAACGTTGATTTGTCTTAGGAGGGAAAAAGATGAGATATTTTGTTGCTGTCCGTGGCTCCAAATTATTTCCTCACGTCCTATTACTCAATCGCTGAGCTACGGGCAGTATGTCCCTATGTTGCTATGACTGCCCAAATTGGCCGTGCACTGACCAGGAAGCAGCCGCCAGGATGACAGAACTGGACAACTGCCCGGTACTCGTGTCCAGCCTCCAAATGTAGGTTGGTGGCGATCACGTGACTGACACGACCAGCATCAGTCGTCTCGCGGAAAGTTGTCCAATGACTAGTAAATAACAACGATAACACAACAACGACAATGATAACAATAAGGATAATAGCAACAACAATAATAACAATAATGTTAACTACAGTACGTTAATTAACAATACCGATAATAAGAATAATATTAACAATAATAAATATGAAAGCAACAACAATAATAACAATAACTACTACGGTAATTTACAATAGTAAATATATTACATTGTATATAATAGTTATAATAATAATTGCAATAGATACAATATATATATATATATATATATATATATATATATATATATATATATATATATATATATATATATATATATATATATATATATATGATAATAATGTTGATTGCAGTTATTACAATAATATGTGATCGTAGAAGTATATTTTTAACACAAATAAATTGTAAATATATGTGTCCGGGGTCGTGCTGTCTACACAACTTATTGTATTGTGGGGATAAACGTAAGTTTGATGTTGCATGTATATATGGTAGTGTAGTATAAGTAAATGTACCTGTCGTTGTTCTCTTCAAGTCCCCACTTCACGTTTGTCACTAGAGTTGAGACATTTTTCGGCAGATTCCACAGGATGCCCATGTGGGTGATGGACGACTGGAAGTCTACGTCGACGCCACATGATCTATCCGGCAGGGGAGAGGTGTGGTGTGACGTCACAAGATGGCCGCGACCGGCAGCTGCATGGAATACGTAATTTTCCTTAGAACATTAAAGCGACGTTGCCAGCTCCTAGGTTTTATATTTTTCATTGAATATTACGTTCTTATCAATACATCATGCATGTTGAGGGTTCACTGCCTGCCAATGTGTGTTCATTTACTTTATTGAACTCGGAACAATGTTCTTAATTTGAAAGACTCAACTGAAAGCACATTCAACTGGTAATCAAAATATCCAGTTAAAAAAAATTGAATACTGCCGGGTGCGTAGAATTAACCGCAATACCCGTTGTTTTTAGGTTTTTCAAGTTCTAGACAGCAAACCTCCCGTTAGAAATTACTTTAGAAAGGACTTTTTAGACAGGTCTACTGTAAACGCGTACTAACCGGACACACATGGCAGACCATCTAAGACAGTGGCGCCCTCGATCGGCGTATCCGTCGGAAGTATCGTCACGCCGT
>OZ024865.1:40014199-40021699 GCA_964017155.1 Oasisia sp. SBJ-2009
ATATTAGCTCCTTACCTCGAGATTTATTGACCCACATTGCGGAATGCCTTGATTTGGCCAGGCGAGACAAAGTAAACATCTTACCTGGACCGTCTGTTGTCCCGCCCTGTTGACAGCCTTGATGTGACCAGGTAAGATAAAGTAAACATCTTACCTGGACCGTCTGTTGTCCCGCCCTGTTGACAGCCTTGATGTGACCAGGTAAGACAAAGTAAACATCTTACCTGTACAGGCTGTTGTCCTGCCCTGTTGACAGCCTTGATGTGACCAGGTAAGACAAAGTAAACATCTTACCTGGACCGTCTGTTGTCCTGCCCTGTTGACAGCCTTGATGTGACCAGGTAAGACAAAGTAAACATCTTACCTGTACAGGCTGTTGTCCTGCCCTGTTGACAGCCTTGATGTGACCAGGTAAGACAAAGTAAACATCTTACCTGGACAATATGTTGTCCTGCCCTGTTGACAGCCTTGGTGTGACCAGATAAGACAAAGTAAACATCTTACCTGAACAGTCTGTTGTCCCGCCCTGTTGACAGCCTTGATATGGATGTAGAAGGTCTGTCCGTCCATCAGGTCCGGGTGGTAGGTGGTGAAGTGACGGTGGCCGTGAGTCGACGTGTACGGCAGCAGATCCACGTCCTCGGATCCCGTCGAACTGAGTCCCACTTCGTACGTGTAGATGCCACTATCAGCATCCGAACCAAACCAAGACAACTCCAACTGCAGACAGAAAGTCATGGTTAATGACGAAAATCACCTGCAAATATGCACCAAACCAACACTATTGATTATGAACTAGAACACATTAATTTAAGAACTACAAACCATGTTTTCTTTGCTGAGGATGATCTTTTCCGCAGTTTGAAATGTCGCTTTCGTGCACAGGGATTTGCTATCTTCGCCAGAAGTATTTTGCAGTTGTCGGATTCGATACATGGTAACGTCGTTCGCTAGCCGTGCTGTTTCCCTGTTTCCGCAACATACAATGGTTATAATGTTCAACTAGTTAATATACTATATATATATATATATATATATATATATACATATACATATATATATATATATATATATATATATATATATATATATGTATATATTATATACAAATATACATATATATATATATATATATATATATATATATATATATATATATATATATGTATATATTATATACAAATATACATATATATATATATATATACATATATATATATATACATATATATATGTATATATATATATATATGTATATATATATATATATATATATATATATATATATATATATATATATATATATATATATATATATATATATATAGTATATGAAAACTAGTTGAACATTATAATGAATTATAGTACTGTACACTCAGCCCCGGACCGAGAAACCGTAATGATGATTACAGCGACGCCTGACCTGGGGATAAATGGTGGATATATTACTACAACTCAATTAATTGATTTACGAGATAGCCCGTCGTAAAAAGCATTATATATTAGAGGCACTTAAGTAAATAACTTAATAGCAATCGCTGTGAATTTTCTGAAATACATAGTCGACTGGTACATTACAGTTCAATCGTCCAAATGAGCGAATGCAGTTAGGAGGATGTGAAAGGACCACGGCGGAGATGCACTTACGCCGCCCCAAAGTTAGCGTATAAATATATGAATTGTGTTAGGCTCGGTTACCCAGGTTCCGTGAGATGGCACCACTTTTAAGCCCGTCAACACTGCCTGGGGAATTAGTGAGCTGCAGTTGTAACCACCAGGGCGGCCTTACCCCAGATTAGGGTAGAGACGCTGATTGGTTCTCAGGCCGAATTTGAAATAACAAATTAAATAACAATACGTATTTGTTATCAGATAATGCTGTACTATAAAAAAAACTATTCCAAATTAAACTTAAACTAACACAAAATAAGTAGAAATACAAATTTGTAGTTGTTTATAAAATAGGAATTACGGTAGGATTAAATCCGTGAGATGGCAGCATTGTTTAGCCCCACACGGATAATATTTCAAAGCCGGCAAAGTCACCAGACTGTCTTCTCGGCGTAGTTCCGCAGCCGGCCGACAGTCGGTTAAGCAAGACTATTGTGTTAGACCCTCACCTGCAGTTGTCACTGGGTTTCTCCAGTAGAACACGGAACCTGTTCCTGTCAATGTACCACACGTGGCCGGTCGAGTCCTTCACGAGTCCGTCCTTTGTCCACGAGTTCTCGATGGACACTTCGTGGATCTCTGGCGCCGTCGTGTCGACAGTGACGCCGTCGGAACACACGGGCTCCGAGGGCTCGAGGGCCTTGTTGTACGCGACGACAGTGCAGTGGTAGGTCCCGGGGCCCGACACCGTCCTACTGGCGTACGTCAACGTCGTCTCCTTCACCTGAAGTGAATCGTTTGAACTATACATATCCTCTGCGCGAGACAACGGCAACGAAATGTCATGTATTACTGCGTTAGCAATCGTGCGGTTACAATGTAATATAAATAGTTTATATATTTCCCTGCCAAACTATGCATTTCGAATACGCATTCAACATTGACACTTCCCAGCGCCAGGCATCAACAATTGCATTAAATAACTGCAGTCAGAGTTAAAATGGCAGAGGATGTAACCGATTTATTGAAACTAATTGAGCATCTAGACGTCTACTCAAAAGAATGCTACAAGAGAATGTTACCTTTCCCTTTGGTGGCACGGAGAAGTGACTGGCCGTAAGACAGTGGTCGGAGAAGGCGAACTGGTAGAACATGACGCCGCTCTCTCGGTCAAAGAATCCCTGCCACGAGGCGTGCTGAGTGGAGCCTTGCTGGAAGTCTACGTCTGGCTCAGACTGCTCGCTGTCTGACACCACCCCAGGTAGAGGGGCGGTCGTGTCTACAGTGATCTGAGGGAACAGAGAGAGCATGGCGTGATGTCAGGCTGTCTGACACCACGCCAGGTAGAGGGGCGGTCGTGTCTACAGTGATCTGAGGGAACAGAGAGAGCATGGCGTGATGTCAGGCTGTCTGACACCACCCCAGGTAGAGGGGCGGTCGTGTCTACAGTGATCTGACGGAACATAGAGTGCATGGGGTGATGTCAGGCTGTCTGACACCACCCCAGGTAGAGGGGCGGTCGTGTCTACAGTGATCTGACGGAACATAGAGTGCATGGGGTGATGTCAGGCTGTCTGACACCACCCCAGGTAGAGGGGCGGTCGTGTCTACAATAATCAGAAAGAATGTATATGCGTACGTGCGTTAGAGAGGTACCTTGAACATGAAAGTACTTGACAACATGGCGTTGTTGGTGACGTTGAGCACGAGTTGGTAGTCGAAGTCGTGGTGTCCGTGCGGTTTCGTCATCTTACTCATGTCTGGTTTGATCTCAAAGTGTCGTAGGAAGCATTCGTTGTCTTTGGGGATGCAGTAGCAGCTCGGAGCGACGCAGTCTGCCGCGGCTCCCTGTACGTAGGTCAAACGTGTACTTTCTGTTGTGGTAGAAGTGCGTGCTTTCCCGAAAATCAATTCTAAATGTGCCGCTTTTTATTTTGTCTTCGTTTAACACTCAGTAATATTACATTTACAAACAATTAACTATAATTCAAAAGTATGTTGATCATACAGACATGGCCTGATAGACTTATAATTAAGCATAATTATACATATGGCTGAGGGACAGAGATAAGAATAATGCATGAAGCATATGGAGGCCATCTTGAAATCTAAGATAGTGCAGATACTGTATTTTGTAATAAACAAAGGCAAATTTTAATACCATATACCCACACATAAACGTTTATCGAATGAAATGAGTATTCTACGCTACCAACAATCCCGGATACAAGCTACATATGGTCGAACATTTTTAGCAAACATTTTACAATTCAAGATGGCTGCCAATATGGCGTCATAAATGACACAGATGGAGTTATGTTGCATGACAAAGCGACAGAATGATCGTCTTGGAAAACCCTGTTAATCAAATACTACACTAAAACATGCACATTGACATTGTCAGTCAGACACACTGTCTAGATTCAAGACTGTCCTTAAGACGTATTTATTTAAACCATCACTGAGGAACTGTTCTGTGTGACAATCTTATGATCGTGTATTTTAAGAATAATTGCTATTTTTTATACCTAATTTTATGTTATGTTATGTTATGTTATGTTATTATTATTATTATTATTATTATTATTATTATTATTATTATTATTATTATTATTATTATTATTATTATTATTATTATTATTATTATTATTATTATTATTATTATTATTATTATTATTATTATTATTATTATTATTATTATTATTATTATTATTATTATTATTATTATTATTATTATTATTATTATTATTATTATTATTATTATTATTATTATTATTATTATTATTATTATTATTATTATTATTATTATTATTATTATTATTATTATTATTATTATTATTATTATTATTATTATTATTATTATTATTATTATTATTATTATTATTATTATTATTATTATTATTATTATTATTATTATTATTATTATTATTATTATTATTATTATTATTATTATTATTATTATTATTATTATTATTATTATTATTATTATTATTATTATTATTATTATTATTATTATTATTATTATTATTATTATTATTATTATTATTATTATTATTATTATTATTATTATTATTATTATTATTATTATTATTATTATTATTATTATTATTATTATTATTATTATTATTATTATTATTATTATTATTATTATTATTATTATTATTATTATTATTATTATTATTATTATTATTATTATTATTATTATTATTATTATTATTATTATTATTATTATTATTATTATTATTATTATTATTATTATTATTATTATTATTATTATTATTATTATTATTATTATTATTATTATTATTATTATTATTATATGTAATCATTCTGGTGCTTTGTCTCACCGAGTGTCTGCGGACAGCGATCTGCCCGCTGCCGTGTAGCGTGGCGGGGTTGACGTGGTCGTGTAGTCGCCAGTGGATCTCCTTCAAACCCGAGTGGAAGTCGTGACTGTTGAACTCGAACCTATGTGAAACAGGCACGTTGTCAACTAGTTGAAACACTTCCCCAGCACGTACACACACCAGAGTATCGCCGACTCCGATTTATAAGTCAACAAGCGTTGTTTATAAATGGGTTTGTTGGGAAGATAATGGTCTTAAATTGCGCAATATCCAATCCCGAGGATTGTTAAAGCGGTTTACAATTTACTCCCTGGCAGACCTGTTCGAATGCACACTGTCACGCTTTCTCTTATACGTCTTACCAGTACATGACGATGTAAGCAATATCGCTTATCTGCAGGTAGCTGTTAAAAACGTGTTTCATTATAAATTTGAAGAAAAAACTCATCCTAAGTGTATGTCGCTATAAACGGAAGTACTGTTACTCACTTTGTATCGAACAAATCGACGGAGTGGTGCACGGCGAGCTGAGTGCGGCCGTGTCGAGACAGCCAGACGTCCTGGATGACAGGAGGAGACGAGTCGACGTGCACCAACACTGAGTCGGTCTTCGTGTTGCCCATCACGTCCGTCGCCCTCACCCACACACGCACCGAGTCACCGTCCTCTCTCGGGATGTCCACAGTCAATGTCTCTTTCTGAAACACAGCATAGAGTAGTCACGTCCGTCGCCCTCACCTAAACACGCACACAGTCACCGTCCGCTCTCCACTCCTTTCTCTCTCTCTCTCTCTCTCTCTCTCTCTCTCTCTCTCTTTCTCTCTCTCTCTTTCTCTCTTTGCTCTCACTCTCTCTCTCTCTCTCTCTCTCTCTCTCTCTCTCTCTCTCTCTCTCTTTGTGTGTGTGTGTGTGTTTGTGTGTGTGTGTGTGTGTGTGTGTGTGTGTGTGTGTGTGTGTGTGTGTGTGTGTATGTGTGTGTGTGTCTTTGTGTGCGTGCGTGCTTGCGTGCGTGCGTGTGTGTATGTGTGTGTGTAGTTGTGTGTAGGTGTAAGTGTGTGTAGGTGTGTGTAGGTGTGTGTGTGGATGGGTATGCATGAGAGAAAAACGGGGAGGAAAGACGAGAGAGGGAGAAGAGAGAGAGAGAGAGAGAAAGAGAGCGAGAGAGGGAGGGAGAGAGAGTGAGAGAAAATGAGTGAGAGAGGCCCCCAGAGAGAAACAGACAGAGATGGGGCGAGGGAAAGAGAGTGAGAGAGGGGGAGAGGGATAGAGGGATAGAGGGAGAGAGGGAGAGAGGAGGGAGAGAGGAGGGAGAGAGGAGGGAGAGAGGAGGGAGAGAGGAGGGAGAGAGGAGGGAGAGAGGAGGAAGAGCGGAGGGAGAGAGGAGGGAGAGCGGAGGGAGAGAGGAGGGAGAGAGGAGGGAGAGAGGCGGGAGAGAGGAGGGAGAGAGGAGGGAGAGAGGAGGGAGAGAGGAGGGAGAGAGGAGGGAGAGAGGAGGGAGAGAGGAGGGAGAGAGGAGGGACAGAGGAGGGAGAGAGGAGGGAGAGAGGAGGGAGAGAGGAGGGAGAGAGGAGGGAGAGACGAGGGAGAGAGGAGGGAGAGATGAGGGAGAGAGGAGGGAGAGAGGAGGGAGAGAGGAGGGAGAGAGGAGGGAGAGAGGAGGGAGAGAGGAGGGAGAGAGGGAGAGAGGGAGAGAGGGACAGAGGGACAGAGGGACAGAGGGACAGAGGGACAGAGGGACAGAGGGACAGAGGGACAGAGGGACATAGGGGGGAGAGAGAGAGACAGAGGGCGGAGAGAGAGACAGAGGAGAGAGAGAGGGGGAGAGAGAGGGGGAGAGAGAGGGGGGAGGAGGGTGCGAGTAAGGAGAAAAAATTACCAAATCAGAGCGAATGCACGAGGATTATTACCTTGGTCATTACTTACCTGAAAGTCTTTCACATTGACCCAGCCTGTCGGGACGGTGATAGTGCGTCCTCCATCATGATCAACTGCGTGACATAACTCGTACTTGACGATGGCGTTTACGTTTGGTATGGCCTAGAACAGTATATATATATATATATATATATATATATATATATATATATATATATATATATATATATATATATATATATATATATATATATTCATATACAGTGATAGATTACGTCGTCGGTCGGTAACTTACTACTTGACAAATCACGTTGACGCACACGCATTCATAAGAATGCACTCCTTCACGCCAGCGCCTTACGCATGTGAGCTACAGACGCAAAGCACGGGGATAGTTCATATGAATACAACTATCCGTTATCAGTGTTATCACATGCTCGTCATTGGACACACCATGTGTAATGGAATGTTTTGCATAATGACGTTTGCCTACGGGTGGATTCATTTCCGACGCATAACGCCTGCATGATTGTTGTAGAACAAAACGACGATGTAGTGTTCAACGACGAAATGTTAGCTGTATTCATGGATGCCATTGCAGTTGTACCGTGCTTGTGGTTCGTGTCTAGTGCATATTACCTACGTCCATAGACAGACTATATGCCTT
>OZ024865.1:40026699-40044199 GCA_964017155.1 Oasisia sp. SBJ-2009
GGTGAAACAGATAGAGATACACGTATACATTCTTACCTCGGGATAGCTTGTAATGAAACTGGGCCTCGGTGATGCCAACTTTAAAGACATTGATGTAGTATTTGGCAGGATACTCGCTAGCTGACGGACCCTTGAACGTGCTTTTAAATTCGATCTGTACAGGATGGTTTTTGTACATATACACACACATATAGGTACGTACACATACACAAACATACCTGCATGCACACATGCGCCCACACGGCACATGCATTCGCATATGCATAATCACGCACACGCATACATAAACAAAAACAAACAAAAAGATTTTAAAAAATGGCGCACACGAATAATAATAATATTAATAATAAATACAAAATGTTATGTCAACACCATGAAATCCGTTATAATTATATCGGTGTATGGTGATTAAAAATAACATAAATATTATCTAGTATATAATGTAATACATAAAAACATATAAAATAAACTATGTAAAATGCTATACTTGATATAAAAATAATATACTTATATATTATGTAAAATATATATTTACAAATAAAACTATATATTTTTAAATAATATTAGATATACGAACGTATACTGCTGCCACCTACCGTCGCCTTGGTGACGAGGACATTGGTGTAGACGACAGCATTGGTTGGCTCTGCACACGTCACTTCCACCTTCTCTGAGCTGGCGCCCCGGGTTCCTTCCAGGGTCACGTGACAATAGGCGACGCCAGGCTTCGTGGTGACTGAGATATGGGAGACGATAGCGATAAGTAGCCTTTATAAACTGGGCTAGTTTGCATAAAACGATGTCATTTTAAATCTTCTGTGCCACAAAGTTGGTTCGAATTCCAAGATATTTGATAGTCGTTAACATGTGTATTTTTGATGAATAGTAATGTGTCGATAAAATCACATTGTTAGGTAGTACAAACTCACGACCTATTTATAATGGGTGGAGCATAAATAATAACAACTATGTGTTAATCTACCAGAACAAATTCAATATTCCAAATGAAAGCCGAAACGTTGACCCAAAGACTATTTAGAGTTGTGTACCCGTGGACCAACACGCGGCGAATTCGATATCAAAACGTTGGCACTTTAACAGCAGATTAAGTAAAGAGGATGCTATCAAACATCCTACGTCATGGCAAGCTAGCACAGTCAAGTTGTACTCACTTCTCATACAGTTGGCCGTTTCAAACCCAGGCGCACACTGACAAGTTGACGGAGTGCCTGGACACTTTCCGGGGTAACAGTAACTGCTGTCTGAACGCCACGAGCATATTTCTAAAACATAAACAATGATAAAATAATGATATATAGCAATGTTTCATCTTAACAAGTTACTTAACGAAAGGAAGAAATCTACATCATGAACGATTCTGAATTATGGCTTCTTGAGCTAGGTTTATCGATGACGTAGCGCCATATAAATGTATTATTTTAACGTAATTCTTCTTCTATATAATCGTTATAACAAGACAGGCACGATTTATAAGATACATCGTGAGGAAGAAAACATATAGTAATATCAGGCAGGACTGAAGGCAAATGATCAAGTGGACGCCAGCGAATAAACATATTTCAGTATGTCAATGTGGTGTGGAATGCGCGCAGCAGAACTATTATGAACCACGAACGACCGCGCGGTTTGGAATGCCATGATCGCCGACGCCTGGACTAGACATGCACCGAGAAGAAGACGGCGACGAAGACTGTAATCATGATAACAATCAATAATGCGTATTTGTTTACTAACTTTCACAAATTCTATTAGTATGTCCGTCCTTTGGCGCCAGGCGGTAAGCTTTCTTCTCCAGGCCGTAGTTTAAATTGCATCGTCGACACTGCTGGTCGCTGCCGGAGTTACACACCAACTTTTGACAGTCAGCTATATCCTCGCACGCTGCAACAATCACGTCAGAGTTACACAACGATTCTCGACAGTTAGCTATCTCATTACACGCAGCTAAAGTGACGCCATACTTACACACCGTACCGTCTGTCTTACATATCAACCCTTGACAATTAGCTATCTCGTCACACGCCGCAAAAGTGACTTCAGACTTACACACCGTACTGTTTGTGTTACACACGAACCTTTGACAATTAGCTATCCCGTCACACGCTACAGAAGTGACACCAGATTTACACAATGTGGCGTCTGTGTTACACACCAACCCTTGACAGTTAGCTATCTCGTCACATCAGTGACGTAAAATTTACTTTAAACCCATCAGATTTATATCCCCACTACAATTGAAAATACGTTTTACAAATTAGAAATGGTGCGAAAGGATTAGCGTGGTCCAAGACAGTTTAGGTAACTTATTTGGTCATATGTTATCTAGTCCACTACTGTTGTGCGCTAGACATGTATAGACACATAAACATAATACATCGCAAGTGTATGTATTTTTCTACTTCACGCTGTGGAGCCACGCAACAAGTCGTATTACCGCACGATGGCGCCACCGTAGCACACCGTAGCACGGGCTTGATTGATCTATGTTCCGTATCTATGTCTTCTCAATGATAGAGTTACTCAAATAAATACAATGGATATCTACAGACAGCATCACAATTCGTTCTATTGAAATGAACGGTTAGAACACATTACACGTCAGTAAATTCCTGGTTTATTATCTCCAAAAAACTTGTTTTGTTTACAGGCATAGCTAAAAATGTATTACAATCAGAATGTGTCCACAGTTTTTGTTCACTGCGTAGTAAAAAAAATATTTTTTTCCATTTGTATTATTTCCAGTGTGGACTATTCACCCACCCAGCCCCATATTGCAATGTTTTTATATTTACAAAGCCTCTCACTATGTCTCCCATTTTGACGAGTTACGTTAATTATACTGACCAATTATTTACCCGGAAACTGACTTTTTAAATAATAATCCAAACATTTTATAGCAAATGTAGCATCTACCTCGGACATATTTCAAGGGTTTTTGAACTGTTTTATACCCAGGAACGTGTCTTCTATATAAAGAGTCTACTCCATTTATTCAAGAGGAAAGTACTTTAATTATGGTAAATACGTCTGCTATTTACCGCATATTAAAAATCCTATTTCCTATAGAGCTTATGACCAAATTAAAAAACGAGTTCTGTATACTGTGAGTGCGTCAGCTTAGAGTAAAGGTTGTAATACCTTTATGTATTTTGATATCCTGACTCCAAAAATATGTGTTACCAAGCTGGATTTTGGCCCCCATCATATTCAAAATGGCGATTCAAAATGACCGGTTTTATGTCAACTATATTAAGGTCTTAACAATGTTAACATTTTGAAGGTTTCCGCCACGCAACAAGTTCACGTCGCAAACAAAATATCCAGTTTTATGTATAAAATAGCCACCTTCATGTCACACTTTATTCACAATACAAGTATCACTTTAAACACGTTTATATTTCTCATATCGAATATGAGCTAATGTATCAAAAACCGTGTAATTTGCACATTAAAGTCTCACGTTGAATGCAATTTACCAGCCGCTATACTACATTTAATATTATAGTTATAATAGTTCATTTCTGTCTTGGCAACCATAGAGATTGAAACGGGTACATGACACACACAAACACACACACACACACACACACACACACACACACACACACACACACACACACACACACACACACACACACACACACACTCACACACACACACACACACACACACACACACACACACACACACACACACACACACACACATACACATACACACACACATATATATATATATATATATATATATATATATATATATATATATATATAATTTAATATAATTTAATATAATTTAATATAATTTAAATAAGTTAAGACATCTTAAGATGACTGCCAACTCACGATGTCCACAACACGTCCCCCAAAATTCGTCCGGACAGTCGCAGTGTCCAGCCCTGGGAGTGCCGCCGTTGTGACAGAACCTGTTACACTCCTTTGATTCCCTTGAGCTGCCCGCACAGTCGCTGCCTCCGCACTTCTTCGCGGTCGCTACACTCCGACTCCGGGTCTGCGTCCCTGCGTTACCACACGGATCACTACAGGCGCCCCAGTCCGACCAACCTCCCCAAGCGCAGTGGGTGGGTCGGCATCCCGATCGGCGTCGTCGTCTCCACCATCCTCCCGCCGACGGGTTGACTAGGAGCAACAGAAGGAAGGCGACCAACAGCAATCTCCCGGGCGCCATTGCTCCGGTGTATGATACGTCGCAATGACACGGTGACTGGACCAAAATACAACGTTGCTCCCCTTTGGCCGTCACGACGACCAATGACATTCCTAGTCATTGTGTCATACGTAGAGGGTTTCTTCTTACTCATACCTCAATTTGGGCGCATTTGTATGCGTCGTGCGTGATGGCAACGGTAGCGTTCGGTTCACTGGAGCGTGACGACCTTGGGCACTGCGCACACCGCCGTAGCGGCTCGATGACTGGAGTCACCCTGTCAACAGATTTACCCCATCAGAGCGAGTGCTCATTCGTCATAGCAGCCCTCGCGTCAACGGAGGAACGACTCAGGTGAACGCGTTTGTAGAACGCCACCAACGACTGTGGACAACCTATTGAAACGCACCAGGTACGTTTCTTCGTTGCATTATACCATGGCATAGGCGCAGGAACTGGGGGCAAGAGGGCAACCGCCGTCTTTGAAATTTCGCTGGTGGGCAGAAATCTGTGCCTGAATGTGTGAATATTTTTTTGAGAAAGTCAAGAGGGTGCAAATCGAGGTGTTTGCGAGCTTTAAGATACTTGTGGTGATGGGTGCATTATGGGGTTTATGGTTAGCTTCAAACCATTTGAACGACCCCGCGAAAAGTCTCTAACAGCGCATCTCCCCCTCCTGTCTTCCGACGGTGTGACTGAAGGCGGTGTGGCGACGACATTCCGGTTCTCAGTTGTTCCAATGTAAATCTCGTTCATCGCGAGTTTACCTCGGAGAAAAGACGACATTTGGTCGGTACTGAATGCTGTTAGTAACCTGATAACGTCGTCGTGAGTACCTCGGTCGTAGGCCCCACTACGGCGGTATTGGTAAACAGGTGTCACTCGCCAGATGTCTATGCCAGCTGAACCAAAGAAATGGCGTGTCATGTTATGAAGCCAGTGACATAATTGCAATCTGGTGTATGGCGCTAGAGCTGAACAAGGTGTCAAGAATGCAGGACCACTGCCGGCTGGGTCAATTGTCCCGGCTTGGCCGCTTGGACAACAACGGCCTGGGGTTATATACGCCTTTACATTGATGAGAACAAACACAGCGGTCTTACTGGTCTTCTTGTATCTTGCCTCAATTAGCCTCATTTTTATTAGGCCACGCCCAGAAAACTGACACGACGACAGCCACCTTGGAGTTTTAATTGAATTTCGCATTTCTCTCCCCTCCCCTCCCCTCCCCTCCCCTCCCCTCCCCTCCCCTCCCCTCCCCTCCCCTCCCCTCCCTCCCCTCCCCTCCCCTCCCCTCCCCTCCCCTCCCCTCCCCTCCCCTCCCCTCCCCTCCCCTCCCCTCCCCTCCCCTCCCCTCCCCTCCCCTCCCCTCCCCTCCCCTCCCCTCCCCTCCCCTCCCCTCCCCTCCCCTCCCCTCCCCTCCCCTCCCCTCCCCTCCCCTCCCCTCCCCTCCCCTCCCCTCCCCTCCCCTCCCCTCCCTCCCCTCCCCTCCCCTCCCCTCCCCTCCCCTCCCCTCCCCTCCCCTCCCCTCCCCTCCCCTCCCCTCCCCTCCCCTCCCCTCCCCTCCCCTCCCCTCCCCTCCCCTCCCCTCCCCTCCCCTCCCCTCCCCTCCCCTCCCCTCCCCTCCCCTCCCCTCCCCTCCCCTCCCCTCCCCTCCCCTCCCCTCCCCTCCCCTCCCCTCCCCTCCCCTCCCCTCCCCTCCCCTCCCTCCCCTCCCCTCCCCTCCCCTCCCCTCCCCTCCCCTCCCCTCCCCTCCCCTGCCCTCCCCTGCCCTCCCCTCCCCTGCCCTCCCCTCCCCTCCCCTCCCCTCCCCTCCCCTCCCCTCCCCTCCCCTCCCTGGTCTTCTTGTATCTTGTATCTCCTCTCATCTCCTCTCATCTGTTCTCTCCCGTCGCCCCCGTACAAGTCGCTGCACTCGTTCTACGCGGTCAGCCAGTGGTCATCATTGCGGACACTGGGCAGTCATGTAACACTAACCGAACACATACACCACGGTCCGCCGCAGCCTTCGTTATTGAGATATGACATAGCAAGATGTCAACTGGGCAGATCCATGGAGAGCCGGACATATGCCCCTTAGAACTCTGGTGGGAATGTCACGTGTCTCCTAGACATTTTTGAGCGGGCCCCGTTACGTGACCCCAAACAATTATAGGCGATTGGAGGTTTCTGGAGCCCTCTAAACTATCTTCTCTGGATCCGTCCCTTTCAACTGTATCGTTGTCGTAACCAGGTTTGTCGCAGCAGAATAGCACCATTACATTAACCAGTGACTGCAGCTGCCGTCGTCAATGCGTTGTAAATCAATACGCTGTAAATCGAGCTCGTTCGCACTAGTAAAATGTATTTATCGCAACATACAGCGTCTCACGGAACTCATTTGTGCACGTGCAACTGCCCTGGTCATTATTGTAATTATTTTTTTCATAATATTGCCTTTAAGGATATCACAAAATTACAACGTGTTAAACATTGCTTAGCAAGGGTTGTGACTTGATCTCCACGTTTTACTCATTCTAAGCCGCTTCTAAAGTCTCGGCGTGCATTGGTTTCCTGGCCGCTATTGTATCATCTTTAAGGTGTGTATTATTACTAACCAGGCACTTTCCTGTAAGCAGCACGCGTACTTACTACTTACATTCATTGTTTTCCTGTAAGCAGTTAGCAGTAAGCGTACTTACATTCATTGTTTACTCCTATAAGAAATCCTGTCCTGTTTTGATTATCAAATTTTTATTTACTTGTTGTCCCTAAATCAATACTAATATTGGGACCACGGCTTTTAATTATCTAATTATTATTTACTTTTTGTCCCTAAATCAATACTCATATTGGGACCACTTTTTTTTTTATGTCGGTGCACCTACTTTATTGAATATGCTTCCTTCTAGTGTTAAATCAGTTGAAAATATTGTTAAATTCCGCCGTCATTTCAAGACATTCCTCTACAACCTTGCCTATCCACCAAAGCTCCCTAGGGTGTGAACCAATCTGATGGCAACTGGAATTGTTTATTAATTCTGAGATCGATTAACCCATTGGCATTAATGCACCTCTGAGATTGATTTCTAAGGATTAAAGTATTATTTTTATCTAACAAATAACTAAATAAATAAATAACATATCTAAGATGTCCTTTAAAATTATAACTTATCTATTAATATATAATTATGTTAAGCTAATAAATAATATTAAAAATAAAAATATTTAAAATGATTATGTTAAGCTAAGATGTATGCTTCTATGAGTGTTACGTCTCTATATTACAGGGTGCTTCAATCGGTAGCCATGACTCGCGATTCGTCGACCACTTCACGCTTTTGTGTCATCGTCACAGTAGTCGTCTTGATCGGCCTCACAACCGCAGAAGAACAAGGTTCGTGTCATTATCAGAAACGATTTCCAGTTACCATATTCCATTTAGTAACTTTCAGTTGTCATTAATGCGCAATGTTATTTTCATCTGTTTGTTTCGATTGTCATGTTCAGTTGTGATTTTTTTCATTGTTTAACAAAATAATGATTCGAATCAGCCTGTTCAGGTGTCATAAATAAATATTACTTTAAAGCATAACTGTTGTTGGTATTTTTCAGTTACCTCGTTGAGCTAGCCTCTTCCATGAACATGTACAATTATAATAGCGATAGCACAATTACAATAGCGCTTCGTTGGACTGTTTTCATGTTAATGTTGTCATTATCATTATTATCGTTGTCGGTATTATAAAGGTTCTAATAATTATAATTAGTATGCTTTAGATTCTGATCACAGTATGCACGATTATGCATGTTTTAACTCTGAATATGAAATATAATATTCTGTAATAACGTTCGTTCGTTCGTTCGTTCGTTCGTTCGTTCGTTCGTTCGTTCGTTCGTTCGTTCGTTCGTTCGTTCGTTCGTTCGTTCGTTCGTTCGTTCGTTCGTTCGTTCGTTCGTTCGTTCGTTCGTTCGTTCGTTCGTTCGTTCGTTCGTTCGTTCGTTCGTTCGTTCGTTCGTTCGTTCGTTCGTTCGTTCGTTCGTTCGTTCGTTCGTTCGTTCGTTCGTTCGTTCGTTCGTTCGTTCGTTCGTTCGTTCGTTCGTTCGTTCGTTCGTTCGTTCGTTCGTTCGTTCGTTCGTTCGTTCGTTCGTTCGTTCGTTCGTTCGTTCGTTCGTTCGTTCGTTCGTTCGTTCGTTCGTTCGTTCGTTCGTTCGTTCGTTCGTTCGTTCGTTCGTTCGTTCGTTCGTTCGTTCGTTCGTTCGTTCGTTCGTTCGTTCGTTCGTTCGTTCGTTCGTTCGTTCGTTCGTTCGTTCGTTCGTTCGTTCGTTCTTCCATTATCGTCATTACCATCATTGTGTTTGTTTGCAGTTTCTGGTGACACGTGTGGCAAGGACGATGACTGTGTCAGGTAATGCAGCGTCTTTGGAAAATAACAAGTAAAATAATATTTCATTAAAATGATCACCAGCTGATTTTTTCAGCAACAGTGATTACGCGAATGTGTACGTATGTTTTATCATTATGTATATTCCCAGGATTTCTCGCAGCAAACCAGTACAACCTTGCAATCCGCTATTACATTAATGGATTAGCAAATCCCGTCAAGCGGTCAATAATATGGCTGCCTGAACAAATGTTTTTCGTTGTATAGTTTGTTGACATTTTGATTTCAGGAGATTATCTTTCTGACAAACACCTAAGGGAAGGTTGTTATGTGTCGCGTGTATGTAGTAGTGTTTGCTGTAGGTGATATCAAGTCGCAATAGTAATAAAAATCACTTAGTTAACCGTTATAAACATTGTTGGCATAGGCAGAGCTTAACGGAGGCGCACGTACTGGATACATAAGTTGTATTGATGGTTTTCCAGAAGCCGTCAGCGTCGAGCCGACTGCAGCGGATCGATCTACACCATGACTCACCTCGTAAAAACCATTGAGCAGCTCGAGACAAAGGACACCGGCAAAACACCCAAAGAATACGCTGGCTATTTGCGCAAATTCATGTATGCAAATCTACGTTTTCTATCGAGACAACAGTGGAACTACGCGTGCAGCCAGTTTACGGCAAGTTCTATGTCAGACGAGGCACTGAAGAAGAAAGAACAGGAAGATCTTGCGCTAATGATCAGACACGGAAATGACGTCATCACGGGCAGGGAGACGGGAGTTGTGTTGACGAAATTGTCTGGAACCGTCGCAGCTGGGCATGTCGTGACAGGTATCAGCTGCGGAGGTTTTGCTAGGGAGACCAATATGAAGGCCGCCAAATGGTGGGCCGGCGCGACTTCCAACATGGACAACTTGTTCTTTGTGACGATCTCTGGCGACGTTGGACAAACATCACTGTTGTTTTACTCCAATGAAAACATACACGAACTGTTCGGTCCGGCAGGAAAATGGGACGACCCGTCGTGTCCCAAAGAATACATTCTCTCTTCTACGCCAGTGTCGGAATTGACGGAGGCGGAGGTAAACGGAGACATGGATGGCGTCATTCTGGGAACACTCATACCAATGATAAATGATCGACGGTGGAAACTCAGTGGTTTATTCCGCGACTACTATCAAAACGACGGGATTCGCGTCGGCAAGAGGCTTTTCAGCGCCACAAATCGTAAAGAGATTTTCGGCGAACTTGTCTCTGATGTGGAACTAGAGGCTCAATCAAGGGCGTTTGCCGAGGCCTACTATGGGAGACATGAAGATCGTTACAACGGAAGGTCACTACCTTCCTTACTGCATCACATTCCCGAGGCAATTCAGAAATTCTACAAGGACTACGTCCCGTGCACAGGCAAATTAAAAACAAAATACACGATACAGTACTTTCTTAAACTCGTAAAAGAACTAGAGGACGAGAATAAGTCAGGCGCTACCAAAATTACACGAGACATCGTTGGCATGAGCGAGTACTTCACGGAGTCCCATCTCGGAATAATGTTGACGATCCGTAAGAATGGACCTAAATACACGGACCACTTCGCGTGGTACGTGCTGAGAGAGCTGGTGAGTCACGGCTTCTCTCACGGCTTCTCCCCCAGTGACAGACGCCGGGAGTTGGGAGTGATCGAGGCAGGCGGGGACGTAGTAGCCATCGGACACGTCATCGCCGGTATCCACGCTGCCATGGACCGGAAGTCTCTGTACGGCGCGACTGTGGCGGGCAGTCTCGCCCGCGCGGCCGTCGGTAGGCACCAGGCGCCGATAAAGACGTCGCCCACCATGGGAGCAACCGGGAGGTATATATACATAGGAATAAATAAATGAATAACTGATTGACTGATTGAACGAACGGACGGACGGACGGACGGACGGACGGACGGACGGACGGACGGACGGACGGACGGACGGACGGACGGACGGACGGACGGACGGACGGACGGACGGACGGACGGACGGACGGACGGACGGACGGACGGACGGACGGACGGACGGACGGACGGACGGACGGACGGACGGACGGACGGACGGAAGAACGAATGACTGACTGACTGACTGACTGACTGACTGACTGACTGACTGACTGAATGAATGAATGAATGAATGAATGAATGAATGAATCAACGAACGAACGAACGAACGAACGAACGAACGAACGAACGAACGAACGAACGAACGAACGAACGAACGAACGAACGAATGAATGAATGAATGAATGAATGAATGAATGAATGAATGAATAATCATATTTTATTTCAGACAATCATCATGTCCATATTTAGAAGTACATCGATAAAATTATGTAAATATAACTACAACATGAATCGATAAGGACAACGTATTAAAATCATTCTGTCGATTTAGAGTGATAGTTTGAAATCTATTCCAGATGGGACCGGTCCAAATGTCCCATCATTAAGTACAGACTGACCAGGAGCATAAAGTCGGCCCAACACACGACACGCGCTGAACTCCTGGGTGACATCGACGGCTTCGTGTTGGGACGTCGCGTGTCCGACTGGCTGAAGGCTGAGCCGAGACTGAAGCTTAGCACAGCCCTCGAGCGATACTACGGCAAGTCCTTCAACCCTGTGTCCAGTCAGGTCCGGTTCGAACAGTTTAAAACGTACGTTGACAAATCGAAGTTGATCACGGAAACAAAGATCGCTTGCGAGAAAATCGTGGAGAGGAACACCGCATGGTATGTGGGGTCTGAGACAGACTTCTGCGCGGGAGCTGCTAAAGCAGCAGTGAACGAATTCTACAAAACGGTGCCGTTGTCAAAAGGTGAATATCGAGTAGTCGCTACTACGTGGTCTTAATACTTCACATACACACATGCACTCACACATGCACAGGCAGGCAGGCAGGCAGGCAGGCAGGCAGGCAGGCAGGCAGGCAGGCAGGCAGGCAGGCAGGCAGGCAGGCAGGCAGGCAGGCAGGCAGGCAGGCAGGCAGGCAGGCAGGCAGGCAGGCAGGCAGGCAGGCAGGCAGGCAGGCAGGCAGGCAGGCAGGCAGGCAGGCAGGCAGGCAGGCAGGCAGGCAGGCAGGCAGGCAGGCAGGCAGGCAGGCAGACATACAGACATACAGACATACAGACATACAGACATACAGACATACAGACATACAGACATACAGACATACAGACATACAGACATACAGACACACAGACACACAGACACACACACACACACACACACACACACACACACACACACACACACACACACACACACACACACACACACACACACACACATACACACATACACAAACACACACACACACACACACACACACACACACACACACACACACACACACACACACACACACATTACAAGAGCGAGTGTTATGAACAAACAAATTATCAATAATTATCCCACAATCGTCTGCAGCAACGCATAAGCTGTATCCGTGAATAAGACACAACAAACACATATTGCATTATTTGACAATCAGACAAACTATAACAATGTGTTGACATCCTTCAGACGAAGCGAAGACATCCTACGAATCGAAGATGCTGCCCGACTACAACACCCTGGTCGCCGCTTATCCTGGCGATAGGGCAAAAGGCGGCGTCATCAGTGGCGCAGACCTGCGCAGTAAGCTCGCCGGAAATCGTATAATCGACAAAAGCCAAAAGGCCGTCGACTCGCTGCGGATATCCGCTATGCTCAACAAGATGTTTGGTCATCGCATCCCGATGACCGAGACCCAGAACTCAGTCATCCGTGACGGCCGCGTGTACATTTACGACCTGGCGACACTGAAGAGCTACCTGACCACGAAGTACAAAGCTCCGTTGTCTGAGATCAGCGGCAAAAGCGGCATCCTGATGCTGGAGTCATCGGACGGCAGCGGTCTGTCGGTCGGACTGTGGAACGGACGCAAGATGCACCAGATCGCTGACCGCAATAGTCAGTCGGGCGTGACGAGGTACCTCTGGCAGACACACGGTACGTCGTCATGGTTGACTTCAGGCAAACTACGTCATCATCTATTCACTCTCACTTGGTCGCAGTACTGGAATGTGCTGCTTCATAATGTAACCTTTCTATTATATGTCGGACACTGTTTAGTTGATACATACAACCCTTTGTAGGATTACAATGGGTTACATGTATGATTACAAGGGGTGACATGTATAGTTACAATGGGTTACATGTATGATTACAAGGGGTGACATGTATAGTTACAAGGGGTTACATGTATGATTACAAGGGGTTACATGTATGATTACAAGGGGTTACATGTAGGATTACAAAGGGTTACATGTATGATTACAAGGGGTTACATGTATTGTATAATTACAAGGGTTCCTTGTATGATTACAAGGGGTTACATGTAGGATTACAAGGGTTTACATGCAGGATTACAAGGGGTTACATGTAGGATTACAAGGGGTTACACGTAGGATTACAAGGGGTTACATGTATGATTACAAGGGGTTACTCTGTCTGTCGATAACACTATGTACTTGACACGCATGACATGTGACAATATTTATTACTTATTCATCTTGGTTATGTACGAACATTGCGGAACCGAGTGATATAATACCTTGCGCATCGGCCTTGCGCATCGGACTCAATCTAAACGGACAATGCACTATTCTACACCACTGTATTCAGATTTAAATTGAGGGCAACATTATTATTGCGAGTTCAATAGACTAGCTGTAATCACAATCATCTGCCGTGTTTACAACTTTTATTTGTCAAACGTGATCCACTATGTCCTCTGTCGACCATGGCAGGTTGCTCGACCCTGAATGACGCAGGCAGCTGCAACTTCTACAAGTGCATCAACTGGGCGTCTCATTGCGGCACTAGTGGCTACGTCCTCGGCTATGGCTACCGGTATTGCCGGCAGTTCTACTCGCTGTATGACAAGTTTGACAAAGAGGTACGTTTGACGTAACGTATACGTCACCACCATGCGTCATTACGTCGGGATGTGACTCGTAATTAACTGTTCCAGAAGTTGACGTCATAATCGTATTTGTCCACGTAACTTCTGTCAAGCTTCGCTAATTTAAATGAATGTAGCGATTTGCTTGAGGAAGTTTTTGGGGGTAAATAATTCCATTACTTTATTGTGGTCGGGAAGTAGCTGTTTCCAAATATGTTTGCAGAGTGTCTAATTTGTTAGATTATTATTATTATTATTATTATTATTATTATTATTATTATTATTATTATTATTATTATTATTATTATTATTATTATTATTATTATTATTATTATTATTATTATTATTATTATTATTATTATTAAAATTATTATTATTATTATTATTATTATTATTATTATTATTATTATTAGTATTAGTATTAGTATTAGTATTAGTATTAGTATTATTATTATTATTATTATTATTATTATTATTATTATTATTATTATTATTATTATTATTATTATTATTATTATTATTATTATTATTATTATTATTATTATTATTATTATTATTATTATTATTATTATTATTATTAGTATTAGTATTAGTATTAGTATTAGTATTAGTATTATTATTATTATTATTATTATTATTATTATTATTATTATTATTATTAGTATTAGTATTATTAGTAGTAGTAGTAGTAGTAGTAGTAGCAGTAGCAGTAGCAGTAGCAGTAGCAGTAGCAGTAGCAGTAGCAGTAGCAGTAGCAGTAGCAGTAGCAGTAGCAGTAGCAGTAGCAGTAGCAGTAGCAGTAGCAGTAGCAGTAGCAGCAGTAGCAGTAGCAGCAGTAGCAGTAGCAGCAGTAGCAGCAGTAGCAGCAGTAGCAGCATCATTAGCAGCAGCATTAGCAGCAGCTGTAGCAGCTGTAGCAGCTGTAGCAGCTGTAGCAGCAGTAGCAGCTGTAGCAGCAGTAGCAGCAGTAGCAGCAATAGCAGCTGTAGCAGCAGTAGCAGTCGCAGTATATATATAATCGAGAACCCGGCATCGACCCATGTGCTTCCTTGTCGAAGCTAGGCATGTTTGCATGTATTGGACTGACATTTTGCATGTTACCTAGCTAGTCCATCGGGGTGGTTTCTAAACATTCGTCCGCGGCTCGGCTTGAGAACATGGGTCTTTTTAAAATATACTCTGCGTTGCTCCAATTCAGTCGACTGTACTAATGTTTACCTGGCGGTGGATTTTCATATACGAATAGTCTTTGCGCATTAATTGCAGCGTTGCTAAAGGCTTCCTAGAGATGGTATTTTACAATAGCATACGTCCTTTGGTGCGCCTAGGGTCAACTATGGTTGAAGGACGTACGGCAATGTCTGATGGACACAGTAGAGATGTTACACAAGAGACAACTCGGCTGTGATGACTTCAGAAGGGTCGCGTTTGACTCTCACGCCGACTGCTATAAAGGAAGCAAGCACTTCTGCAAAATGGCATCCGCAGAGAAAAACCGGGACTTGCTGTTCGTTATCTTCGAACCGGATAAGCGCTGGGATTTCTGGGGACATGATGCATGGACAAAGGTACCCCTTTATAGTTTATTGTATTATATAATGCTATGTTATACTATGCTAATTATATTACGTAATGTTATATTATACTATACTAATTATTTTATGTTGTGTTATATTATGCTGTGCTGTGCTGTGCTGTGCTGTGCTGTGCTGTGCTGTGCTGTGCTGTGCCGTGCCGTGCCGTGCCGTGCCGTGCCGTGCCGTGCCGTGCCGTGCCGTGCCGTGCCGTGCCGTGCCGTGCCGTGCCGTGCCGTGCCGTGCCGTGCCGTGCCGTGCCGTGCCGTGCCGTGCCGTGCCGTGCCGTGCCGTGCCGTGCCGTGCCGTGCCGTGTCGTGTCGTGTCGTATCGTGTCGTGTCGTGTCGTGTCGTGTCGTGTCGTGTCGTGTTGTTTTGTATTATCTTATGTTTTCTTATGTTATCTTATGTTAGCTTATGTTAACTGATGTTATCTTATGTTATCTTATTTTATGATACGTAATGTTGTTGCGTTGCGTTGCGTTGCGTTGCGTTGCGTTGCGTTGCGTTGCGTTGCGTTGCGTTGCGTTGCGTTGCGTTGCGTTGCGTTGCGTTGCGTTGCGTTGCGTTGCGTTGCGTTGCGTTGCGTTGCGTTGCGTTGCGTTGCGTTGCGTTGCGTTGCGTTGCGTTGCGTTGCGTTGCGTTGCGTTGCGTTGCGTTGCGTTGCGTTGCGTTGCGTTGCGTTGCGTTGCGTTGCGTTGCGTTGCGTTGCGTTGCGTTGCGTTGCGTTGCGTTGCGTTGCGTTGCGTTGCGTTGCGTTGCGTTGCGTTGCGTTGCGTTGCGTTGCGTTGCGTTGCGTTGCGTTGCGTCGCGTCGCGTCGCGTCGCGTCGCGTCGCGTCGCGTCGCGTCGCGTCGCGTCGCGTCGCGTCGCATCGCTTTGCGTGGCGATGCGATGCGTCGCGTCGCGTCGCGTCGCGTCGCGTCGCGTCGCGTCGCGTCGCGTCGCGTCGCGTCGCGTCGCGTCGCGTCGCGTCGCGTCGCGTCGCGTCGCATCGCATCGCATCGCATCGCATCGCATCGCATCGCATCGCATCGCCTTGCATTGTATTATATTTCAAAATCAACGAAATTATAGGTTCGTACGCATTTATGCATGCCTACGTGCACATATGCAGAAAGGCAATATTGTTCATGCGGGTGGCTGACTGTTTAGCCTGTCCGTGATTGCAGATGCTAGACACGCTGACGTTTTGCCAGAAACACGTGACAAAGAAAGTACTGGAAAATATCATCGAATACATTAAACAGGGTCGTAAAAAGCTGGAGAAAAGTCTCTCGTCAAAGCAGCAAGACGAAGGTTATAAGACAGCCAGTGTGGAAACAGGTAAGTTAGTCACAAGAAAACGCTTACCTTATGAATAATTTATCTATTGCTTATTGTTCGTAACGTACGCATTATCGTGTAAACTGCGTGAAGCATAATAATGCAATATGTGTTTGTTGTGTCTTATTCACGGATACAGCTTATGCGTTGCTGCAGACGATTGTGGGATAATTATTGATGATTTGTTTGTTCATAACACTCGCTCTTGTAATGTGTGTGTGTGTGTGTGTGTGTGTGTGTGTGTGTGTGTGCGTGCGTGCGTGCGTGCGTGCGTGCGTGCGTGCGTGCGTGCGTGCGTGCGTGCGTGCGTGCGTGCGTGCGTGCGTGCGTGCGTGCGTGCGTGCGTAAATAACGTAGGATCTCTGGAGTTGATGACATGAGTGACGTCCAATTCCTTCTGATCACATGTAACAGAATGTGTGGCCAATGTAGAACGATTTTGTTTCTCAGAATCGTCGCAGTGCGTCGCCTACGCCAATGTCGGCGACTGCCGGTTCTACGAGTGTTTCCACCGGAAGTTCCCGTGCAGTGTGTTCGATGCGAGTCACGTGACCGACTTCGAGTTTCCGCTGTGTCGTGATCTGCAGAATCAGAACTTGATGCTCGACACAAAGGTATTCGTTAGTTTTATACATATAGGTGTCGTCTCGTTTGTATCTATCTGCCACGGTGTAGGGTCTATATCTATTAAGGTCTATGATGTTTTCTACCCTAATCGTCACACAAAGGCCCTCTTATTCCAGTGTCCAATTGTCCCTTTATCTTCATGTCTGTTCTTATCTTGTCAATGACCTGACTAACATTCGTTACATTCGATGACCGTTTAATATCGATGGTCTTATTAGCAGTCTTCCTAACGTACGTTAGCTATTGCACTTTGATGTTGTACAGTTTAATTAATATATATGCATAATCTGCACTTCTCAGCACATATTATTTAAACATTGAGTTGTACATGCATTTTAACTTGATCAATTTGCTTTACTCGTGTGTCAAATAAACGCTTCAGATTTCTGGAGGTCATTTAATTAATTTTATGTAACGCTGTTAAACCCGGTTTTGCTCTTTAAAATCT
>OZ024865.1:40046699-40056699 GCA_964017155.1 Oasisia sp. SBJ-2009
GAAAATGCCTCGTCACAAGATATATTATCATCACTCAAAATCTAGCTTGGCTGTCACGAGTGTTTACCGGGCGGATGCTGAACAAAGATGAAAGAAGGTCGCAAAATACCAGTTGTAATTCTCCGTTGCGCAAATAGCGTGGGGAGAATGTGTGCAATACGCTAAAGAGATTCCATTATTCAGACTATTCGTATCGTTGATTTACATTGCGCTACAGACAAGGAAGAAGGCTTCAGTTGGTGGTAACATCGCCCACATTAGTCATCCGACACGAAAATCGTAGATAAATCAACGCTGGTGTCCGGGTAACAAACACTCCCAGCCGGACCCGATCGTAAAACACACTTCTGCGCCGTCAGCAAACCACCAACTTGCCGTTGCCAACAATGTTGTCGACGGTGGAAGGTATTATTATGGCGGCGTGAATCTCCTAAATCAAATAGTCGTGCATATGGTTGTCACTTTAAACAAATTTTGGCTTATGTTTTTTTTAATAAAGAACAAACTTCGAAATAAAAATGTCATAAATGTTGACATATATGACGAAGTGCGTGAATGTTTCGTTGTTCGTAGGAAAAGGTTTGGTGCTTTTAATTAAATTAATAGTCTTGCGGAGCTATATTAAAGTCCAATTCGTGAATACATTTGCAAACAAACGAACCCACGGTAGTGCTTATACGTATTCCGCGATAACACCCGGATGAATGCTATGTTGTATTAATAGTAGGTTTTACTCAGTGTATTGTTAGCTTTGTCTGGTATATTCAGCATGATTGGTTGTCTTCTTCAAATCGGGAAGCTGCGATATTCGATCATGGATTCGTGGATCATGATCTTTTTTGAAATCGCATGTATTATTGTTATTATTATTATTTTTAGTAGTAGTAGTAGTAGTAGTAGTAGTAGTAGTAGTAGTAGTAGTAGTAGTAGTAGTAGTAGTAGTAGTAGTAGTAGTAGTAGTAGTAGTAGTAGTAGTAGTAGTAGTAGTAGTAGTAGTAGTAGTACTAGTAGTAGTAGTAGTAGTAGTAGTAGTAGTAGTAGTAGTAGTAGTAGTAGTAGTAGTAGTAGTAGTAGTAGTAGTAGTAGTAGTAGTAGTTGTAGTATGTATTAGTCTAACAACATCTTATGTACCTAAGTTTAAAACGTCGAATACGTCCTTGGGTGCATAGTTTATGATAGTGGGCTAAGTGGCTGTTCGTTACTACGTCCTGCCACTTACTTTATTGCACATTTATCATAGGCAGACACCTTTTAACGGGTTTCAATTGAATTATTTATACAACTGGAATGGGTCATATTATATATGGTTGACTAGCCAATGCGACTTTTCTTTGCAACGCCCAGCAATTTACACGTTTTTGGACATTTATCAAATTATGAATGAATGATTCACAGCTTGCACACTTACTCGACACAACTTATTTAAGTCACAACGGTTTCTTCAGACTGGCTGAGAAATTACGTCCTTAATACCACTTCTCTTTAAGGTAGTAACAACAAAACGCGTGGGAGAATCATAATATAAAGACAGTTTATATTGAATCTACACTATAAAATAATGTATGATTCTTGGCGTGGTTTTTTCTGAAAGCATGACTGGCTGAAAAACACCCGTCCCGTCTTTTGAAATCACAGCGCCCATATGTTGTCTGAGTGTTGCGCGATCTATGTATAGCCACAAGGAATTTGGTCTACTTCGTAGAACACAACAAACGATCTAGGAGTGCCTTTAATTGCGCGTCACCGAATGTTGCAAGCTGGTGCGGTTACGACTTGACGCAAATCAACCTTTTATCATGTGTTTGTCGCTGCGTGAGTGAGACATTTATGTGCAGGCCTGGGTATGTCAGTGATTTATGGAGGGTGGGTCTGGCATATGTACAGAGGCGAGCGGTTTAAGGATTGGCAAACAACACAATATATGTGCGCCTGTCAGCGTTCCGTATAACCGAAAGGGTTCTTCGTGACATGGGAAGACCCGACGTGTTGACTTTGTTATTCCTTTTGTGAGTAAATATCGCCCGTGATGCCGCATATTTAAGACTTCTGAAACGTCCATACGTACTATGTTGACCATATACGGCGCAGTGTTAAAACATCCCAGGGTATTTACCAGGCCGGTGTTAGAATACAAAACACACACAGACGATACGGTGATGGATTGTGCTACGCTGTTACTGTGATGTATGGTTATGGTTTTGAATGTGTGTTATTGACTAAACAACTACAACCATGATATAACGTCTACAAGATTGGGGGATTTTACATCGTCATCAGCAATGCAGCCACTTGTGTACAGGTAGTTTTTGTACGCACAAAACAAAGGCAAGTTTAGTCAAACAACGTTTGATCTGGTCGATAGTACACACAAGTTTTTATATTATGTTATATGCTACAGACGTTTAATTTGGTCAATAATTTTTTAATATTATGTTGTATTATTTACATATATTGTTATTAATATCATCATATTACAATAATATTTTTTGGGAAAACCGCGTTTGTTTATCGTTAGTTTGCCGTCGAGCAATGAAAATAACTCTCGGTAATTCCATCGTAACCATTTTCCTTTTGCTCCGTGCCGCTGCGGTTTGCAGTGTACTTGGCCCGTTATCGTGACGTGACACTTCCAAGGCTCGACCCCAAAAGAGTCTCCGGTTGGAATCACTCATGCGGAACGGACTGTACGTGCCGCCTGGCGGAGGCTGTCCAATGCACTGAGCCACCATTGGGTACGTGACGTCACACCCCATATCCCGCGCTCTCTCGGTGAAGCGGTCGACATAAACATTCGCGACACCGCAGCACGATGCGAGGCACCGTGTTATGGCGGTATACGGTGTACGTGTTCACACTATACGTGTTGACTGGTGTATTGAGCACGCACGTTGGACCCACAGACCATGGACCCACGGACCCCGGACCAATGGACCATCCCTCCACGGATCGTGGACCCACAGTGCGGCTACAGCCTGACTCGGATTACATCTATGAGTACGAGGGGCTCACCTACATCAAAGACGTCGCGCAGATCAAAGTGAAAGCGCAGGTAAGCAGAGCGTTTGATATTTGTTTACTATTTTATTAATATAAGTAAACTCGCATAGCGTGCGTAAAAATACAATGAGAATAAATATTAAAATTTATAATTATAATTTAAAGGACTCGTCATGGAAGGTATCATTAAACATGTCATTCATATTGGAATAATGTTTTTGAATTCTGTGTTGCGATTCTATCCACAATTTAGTAGATGTTTTAACTACGTTGTTGCTGTTGTGAAAATGCATTTTTCACTCTGAAGCAAGAATTCCGTTGCGGAGACATATGAGTCGGCCATTTTCAAAATGGCCGCTGTTGTATTTCTTTTGCTGGTTACTACAATGTAGGGGAAACCAAGGTTTGCTCTTACTTTTTTTAGTAAAATTAACGTTTATGAAACAAAACTGACTGACACAATGTAATGAATATAAGTAATTTTGTGTTCTTATCAATTGTCATGCATTTTGTGCATCATAGTTATTAGATAAGTGACATTTCCCAATCTGGTTCGATTGTTATAAATAGGGGGTAGTTGTAACAACATACGGGGCACACTGCTATAGCAATATACATGTGGATTCTGTCGTATCTGTCACATAAGTGTAATATTACTGTAATTATACCATTTGGAATGCACACATTTATACATGTTACACATGCTTATAAATCACAATGATGATGTCCACATCGCCATGTATGCCTACTGTACATTTGCTGTTATTAAAGTGACCAAATGTATCTCTTTTTTATTTTATACGGGGCAAATTCTACTGACGCAACCGTCTTGCTGAATGTTGCACGGGGTTGCTGCCAATGACAACGCTACCTGTTTTATGGCAGGGAATTCACCGGTCGTCGTGGTCTTTCCTGAATTTTATTTCAACCCGTAGCTAGTTAAATTATTTGTGAACTATTCAAGGCTAATGTATGTAGCGCACAGTGGCTCAAACGATGGAGCTTCGGACTATCGACTAAGAGGACCCGGGTTTTAATCCGTTGCCGCGGTGTTAAAACCTTGGGCAAGTTTTTTTCACTCTACATTGCTCCAGTTTACTCAGCTGTATAAATGAGTACCTGGCTATAGACAGTGGTGGAAATGTGTACGAGCAGCCTTCGCGCATTAATTGTAGCTTATGGCCCAGACAAGTTGAGGTGTTTGATTGAACAGGTCTGCCAGGGAAATAAAGTGTAAAGCATATTGAGATGTCGTGATGATTGGATACTGCGCTATATAGGAACTTACCTTTACTTTTTATTAACACCACGGTACTTGTTTCTTCAAATATCACGTGGTGTTAAAATATGGAACTGTATACAAAGATTCCGCAAGCAGAATCCGCACAAAGAACTACAGAAACAAACAAAGATAATAAACACAAATCAACCCTCACAGAGCGTATAATAATAATAATAATAATAATTTGTATTTGTAAAGCGCCATATATCTGGAAATATTTCCGCTCAGAGGCGCATAAAATACATTGTCACACATACATAGTTAAAATATTCATAATCAGTTAAACATGCACGTAAAGACGAAATGTTACATTATAATAATAGATAACTAAATAAAGCTTCTAAAAGTCCTAGTTCATAAGCTAAACTTATCAGCAATAAATATATACAATAAAATAATAAATATATAATAAAATATGGAACCGGCAGCCAGTGTAGCGTATATTACATAAACACAATGTTGACTAGTATATCACAAACATTTAAATATGTATTTTGAATACATATTAATATATCATCGAATTTTTTATTATAAGTAATAAAAAAACTGATCTATGTTATTACTTCCAATATTACTACACGCTTTCACACATTTTTGAAGAATTCTTTTAAAAATATATCTGATCTAATAAACCGTACTGCATGTCTGCAGGTGTGGCTGCTACCAATCCCACAACTAAGAATTTAGTGACCTTAATGCTAATACAGGTCGCGCATATATGACTGATTTGTTGTGGCTGGCTAGAGCGCCTTGCAGATTCATATTAGGCGAAGTAATGTGGCACGACGAGATTTCTTGACATGGAACACACGACCCGTTTAAGTTATTTACAAGAATCTTACGTGGAACGATACCAAGCTGTTTGCAAAGAAAACCAGCCCCGTTGGATCCCTACGCGAAATGTGGAGTTAGCTGAGTCGAACTATCTGTGAGAACAGCGCAAATAACAACCCCAAATATGAAGTCGGATAACACATTTGTGGGTATCCCGGTAAACTAATCCGTCTGTCGAATCGCACGAGCAGCTGAACAGTTTAGTGTATTCAAATACTTGTTGCTCCATCTCAATTAGTGGCTGAAATTACCCAAAATGTTATTCCCCGAACCGAGGCTAACCACACTCCTAATGGACGATTTCATCTGTTGAGCTTTGCAAAGGAGTCTGCCAGGCTACTAGCTCCTGCCTGCTACTGACGTAACCAGCAGCAGCGACCCCTGGCGCGCGAGGACGGATGGTGGGACATCACCAGTGATAACTCAGGATGGCGTCGTCTTCTTGTGGCCACCGTCTGTGAACACTGTTGACAGTAGTCGAAACGACATGAAATAAGTAAACATATTGTTCGCTACGACTGCGAGGGCTCGGGTCTTGCCCTCGCTTGCGGTAACAACAATTGAGGGTTGAATTGGTTTATTATACTCGGGGTCGGCGTGACATTGGTCGATTTGTGTCATCGTGACATTAGTTGTTTCGTATCATCGTGACATTAGTTGTTTCGTATCATCGTGACATTAGTTGTTGTAAATACGCCAGTATTCAGCAATCACTGTTATTTCTGACAAAAGCCTAGTTCAATTTATAATATGTCCACGGTTGCGCAACCGTCGTAAAACCACTGTGTTAAAAATACTTTACATGCGATCTGGAAAGAATTAGGGGGAGAATGGAGAACAACAGCAAAAGATAGAAGGAGTTGGAGACTGTTGTTAGAGAACACAGTGAAAGGAAAGAGACAACAGAAACACGAAGAAAAAGACGACTGTAACCATAGCTACTTCACCCCCGACGACAAATGTGGCAAGAGAAGCACAACAACATGTATGCGTTGAAAATTAGCACAAATGCAGCACGGGACCGTTTTATTCGTGCTTCAGAGATTGTGTGCAAATATATATTTTCTTTACGTTAAAATTATTACCTTTGGAGGCTAATATCTTGCACAATACTGTAGTTACTACAATGTGTCCATTGATAACATAACAACAATAATCGTTGTTGCAATACGTTTTCGATTGCATTAGCATATTCTACAAGTTCTTTGCATATAATTAAAACTGGCTGATTAAAAACAATTACGATATGTCATAATAAATCGTTTGTCCCCTTGCTCCATCCTGCTCTATTTCTATTACTCTGTCCGCCCGTCCGTATTTCCGTCCGCCCGTCCGCCCACCCGAGCCCGTCCATCCGTCCATTCGCCTGTCATAATAAATACACCCATCACACACGCACACACGCACACACGCACACACGCACACACGCACACACGCACACACGCACACACGCACACACGCACACACGCACACACGCACACACGCACACACGCACACACGCACACACGCACACACGCACACACGCACACACGCACACACGCACGCACGCACACACACACACACAAACACACACACACGCACACACACACACACACACGCACACACACACACACATACACGCACACTTCCTCTCTCTCTCCCTCTCTCTCTCACCCCTCTCTCACTCTCTATCTCCCCATCTCCCTCCTTTCTCTCCCTCCTTTCTCTCTCTCTCTCTCTCTCCCTCCTTTCTCTCCCTCCTTTCTCTCTCTCTCCCTCCTTTCTCTCTCTCCCTCCTCTCTCTCTCCTTCCTTTCTCTCTCTCTCCCTCCGTTCTCTCTCTCTCCCTCCTTTCGCTCTCTCTCCCTCCTCTCTCTCTCTCTCCCTCCTTTCTCTCTCTCCCTCCCTCCTTTCTCTCTCTCTCCCTCCTTTCTCTCTCTCTCCCTCCTTTCTCTCTCTCCCTCCTTTCTCTCTCTCTCCCTCCTTTCTCTCTCTCCCTCCTTTTTCTCTCTCCCTCCTTTCTCTCTCTCACTCCTTTCTCTCTCTCTCTCTCCCTCCTTTCTCTCTCTCTCCCTCCTTTCTCTCTCTCTCCCTCCTTTCTCTCTCTCCCTCCTTTCTCTCTCTCTCCCTCCTTTCTCTCTCTCACTCCTTTCTCTCTCTCCCTCCTTTCTCTCTCTCCCTCCTTTCTCTCTCTCCCTCCTTTCTCTCTCTCCCTGCTTTCTCTCTCTCCCTCCTTTCCCTCTCTCTCTCCCTCCTTTCTCTCTCTCCCTCCTTTCTCTCTCTCTCACTCCTTTCTCTCTCTCCCTCCTCTCTCTCTCCTTCCTGTCTCTCTCTCTCTCCCTCCTTTCTCTCTCTCTCTCTCTCCCTCCTTTCTCTTTCTCTCCCTCATCTCTCTCTCTCCCTCCTTTCTCTCTCTCTCCCTCCTTTCTCTCTCTCTCCCTTTCTCTCTCTCTCTCTCCTTCCTTTCTCTCTCTCTCCCTCCTTTCTCTCTCTCTCCCCCTCCTTTCTCTCTCTCTCCCTCCTTTCTCTCTCTCTCCGTCCTTTCTCTCTCTCCCCCTCCTTTCTCTCTCTCTCCCTCCTTTCTCTCTCTCTCCCTCCTTTCTCTCTCTCTCCCTCCTTTCTCTCTCTCTCCCCCTCCTTTCTCTCTCTCTCCCTCCTTTCTCTCTCTCTCCCCCTCCTTTCTCTCTCTCTCCCTCCTTTCTCTCTCTCTCCGTCCTTTCTCTCTCTCCCCCTCCTTTCTCTCTCTCTCCCTCCTTTCTCTCTCTCCCCCTCCTTTTTCTCTCTCTCCCTCCTTTCTCTCTCTCTCCCCCTCCTTTCTCTCTCTCTCCCTCCTTTCTCTCTCTCTCCGTCCTTTCTCTCTCTCCCCCTCCTTTCTCTCTCTCTCCCTCCTTTCTCTCTCTCTCCCCCTCCTTTCTCTCTCTCTCCCTCCCTTCTCTCTCTCTCCGTCCTTTCTCTCTCCTCCTCCTTTCTCTCTCTCCCTCCTTTCTCTCTCTCTCCCCCTCCTTTCTCTCTCTCTCCCTCCTTTCTCTCTCTCTCCGTCCTTTCTCTCTCCCCATCCTTTCTCTCTCTCCCTCCTTTCTCTCTCTCTCTCTCCCTCCGTTCTCTCTCTCCCTCCTTTCTCTCTCTCTCTCCGTCCTTTCTCTCTCTCCCCCTCCTTTCTCTCTCTCCCTCCTTTCTCTCTCTCTCTCTCCCTCCGTTCTCTCTCTCCCTCCTTTCTCTCTCTCTCCGTCCTTTCTCTCTCTCTCCCCCTCCTTTTTCTCTCTCTCTCTCCCTCCTTTCTCTCTCTCTCTCCCCTCCTTTCTCTCTCTCTCCCTCCTTTCTCTCTCTCTCCCCCTCCTTTCTCTCTCTCTCCCTCCTTTCTCTCTCTCCCCCTCCTTTCTCTCTCTCCCTCCTTTCTCTCTCTCTCTCCCTCCGTTCTCTCTCTCCCTCCTTTCTCTCTCTCTCCGTCCTTTCTCTCTCTCTCCCCCTCCTTTTTCTCTCTCTCCCTCCTTTCTCTCTCTCTCCGTCCTTTCTCTCTCTCTCTCCCCTCCTTTCTCTCTCTCTCCCTCCTTTCTCTCTCTCTCCCCCTCCTTTCTCTCTCTCCCCCTCCTTTCTCTCTCTCTCCCTCCTTTCTCTCTCTGCATTAGCACAAATGCAGCACGGGACCGTTTTATTCGTGCTTCAGAGATTGTGTGCAAATATATATTTTCTTTACGTTAAAATTATTACCTTTGGAGGCTAATATCTTGCACAATACTGTAGTTACTACAATGTGTCCATTGATAACATAACAACAATAATCGTTGTTGCAATACGTTTTCGATTGCATTAGCATATTCTACAAGTTCTTTGCATATAATTAAAACTGGCTGATTAAAAACAATTACGATATGTCATAATAAATCGTTTGTCCCCTTGCTCCATCCTGCTCTATTTCTATTACTCTGTCCGCCCGTCCGTATTTCCGTCCGCCCGTCCGCCCACCCGAGCCCGTCCATCCGTCCATTCGCCTGTCATAATAAATACACCCATCACACACGCACACACGCACACACGCACACACGCACACACGCACACACGCACACACGCACACACGCACACACGCACACACGCACACACGCACACACGCACACACGCACACACGCACACACGCACACACGCACACACGCACACACGCACACACGCACACACGCACACACGCACACACGCACACACGCACACACGCACGCACGCACACACACACACAAACACACACACACGCACACACACACACACACACACACGCACACACACACACACACATACACGCACACTTCCTCTCTCTCTCCCTCTCTCTCTCACCCCTCTCTCACTCTCTATCTCCCCATCTCCCTCCTTTCTCTCCCTCCTTTCTCTCTCTCTCTCTCTCTCCCTCCTTTCTCTCCCTCCTTTCTCTCTCTCTCCCTCCTTTCTCTCTCTCCCTCCTCTCTCTCTCCTTCCTTTCTCTCTCTCTCCCTCCGTTCTCTCTCTCTCCCTCCTTTCGCTCTCTCTCCCTCCTCTCTCTCTCTCTCTCCCTCCTTTCTCTCTCTCCCTCCCTCCTTTCTCTCTCTCTCCCTCCTTTCTCTCTCTCTCCCTCCTTTCTCTCTCTCCCTCCTTTCTCTCTCTCTCCCTCCTTTCTCTCTCTCCCTCCTTTTTCTCTCTCCCTCCTTTCTCTCTCTCACTCCTTTCTCTCTCTCTCTCTCCCTCCTTTCTCTCTCTCTCCCTCCTTTCTCTCTCTCTCCCTCCTTTCTCTCTCTCCCTCCTTTCTCTCTCTCTCCCTCCTTTCTCTCTCTCACTCCTTTCTCTCTCTCCCTCCTTTCTCTCTCTCCCTCCTTTCTCTCTCTCCCTCCTTTCTCTCTCTCCCTGCTTTCTCTCTCTCCCTCCTTTCCCTCTCTCTCTCCCTCCTTTCTCT
>OZ024865.1:40064199-40074199 GCA_964017155.1 Oasisia sp. SBJ-2009
AAACTGCTTGATGACATGTTGTCATCCTTGAGCAATTTGAGAAATTCAAGATGGCGTCCAAGATGGCCACCATTACCTATAAATGACCATAACTCCCTACCTATTCACCCTAGGAAGGTGATTTTTGTCTCAATATCTAGGTTTTAGGGGTCAAGCTATTCATTAGAACTAAGTATTATGTTAATATCTTATTACATAATGGTAATTTCCAAGATGGCTGCCAAGATGGCCGCCGTAACACTAAAAGTGGCACATCTCCTTAACTATTTACTGCAAATTAGTCGTGAAGGTGTTTATCACTGGGTATTTTGGAGATACATCTATCTGTATCAGATCAAAGTTCATATACTGATGATGTCATCTAGAAATCCAAGATGGCGTCCAATATGGCCGCCATTACCTATAAATGACCATAGCTCCCTACGTATTCACCCTAGGAAGGTGATTTTTGTCTCTATACCTAGGTTTTAGGGGTCAAGCTATCCATTAGAACTAAGTATTATGTTAATATCGTATTACATAATGGTAATTTCCAAGATGGCTGCCAAGATGGCCGCCGTAACACAAAAAACTGGCATATCTCCTTAATTATTTACTCCAAATTTGTCGTGAAGGTGTCTATCACTGGCTATTTTGGAGACACATCTATCTGTATCAGATCAAAGTTCATATACTGATGATGTCATCTAGAAATCCAAGATGGCTGCCAGTTTACAAGCACTGGTATATCTTCTATACTATTCAATCTTGGGGAAAATATGAAAAGGTAAACGACCACAGGTGTTATATTATAACAAAAAGGTTTCCACAGAACGTCAGAGAATTACGAATGGTAGCTGAAGAGGCATTTCGCGGAATCATTCTGGATAAACCACTACATTGCAATGGTGACCTCATGCAAATTTTTGAAACCGAAGCCAGCAAGAGTTAAGCTACTAAACTTTGGGTCGATGTCTTAATAAAACCTGTCCTGCTCATCATGGTGTTCGTACGAGCTGAGCGCGAAGGTGACTGGCCACTTCATCTGGCATCCTACAAGCAAATGCTACCATACTTCTTTGCTGCGGAGCATGTGACCTGTGCGAGATATGTGTTGTGCTACCTTCGTGAGATGGAACGGCTACCACAATAGGTGTTGTCACACTTCACGAAGGCTGAGCATGTCATGCACCATTCTGCTGGCTTATGGAATGGCATCTGGAGCGATATGATGAGTGAGACGACCTACATGCGGTATGGGCATGCTCCTGGGGGAATAGTTGGCATCACGCTTAAGCCAGAAACGCTGAAGGTATGGGCCCTTAGTCTGCATGCATGCAGCTGGTTGGAATCTGATCTGGATGACATGACGGGTGAGGACACTGAACGCAATGTGGTGACAACACACAAAGAAGAGGCAAAAGCCAGGATCGCTGAAGACAAGAGAGACCGAGATGGAATCAGACATAAAATCGACACTTGCATTAATCCCTTAGATTCTGCGGCACACCCCAGTGGTATAGTCAATGTAGTTAGCGGCCAGATTGGTTCAACTGAAGTCAATGTCCAGAATGCTGTCACAATCGGGACTGAACAAATGAAGGTTTTCGAAAGTCGGTTACTGCAGGGACTTTATGAAACCATCACGAATAGGGTTGTTACTATGGATCATGCAAGGAAGCATGTGAAGGTCGGAGCTGTGAAAGTATTTGATACCAATTTGATTTACTCAAGGGTTATTGGCCTACAGGCTCGTGAGTGGGACATTGACATTAAGGATGTGCTTGGTCATGAACTTGCGCCAGTTCCAACGTCCATGTTTGATGATACTGGAGATCTGAGGATTGCGAAATCGAAATCTACCTTGAAGAAAATTCTCAAAGTTGAGGTGTCTGATAGAGTTGCTGGTGGTGCAAATGTTAGTGTGCTCGGTGGCTCAGCAATACTCTGGGTAGTTCCTTGGCCTGCTGATGGGTCTGTCAACGACTATATAGCGAACTTCAAATATGCCATAGAAAAAAGGTTACGGGTCGAGGACGTGTATCTGATATTTGACAGATACTATGATTACCGCACAAAGCGTGTTACCAGAGGATCTAGGGCAACTGGTGTCAGTAGGGTTCATCATTTGCAAGTCAACAGTAAACTTCTAGCGCAGAAGATTCTACTAGCCTCTTCCAAAAAAAATAGCAACTGATGCAACTGATAGTTGATGATCTAGTCCGGGATAAGAAGTTTCACGAGGAAAACACACGACATCACAAGTTAGTGGTAACAGGAGCAGATCCGGTGCCAATTGAAATCAGTGAAGGTGGAATTGTCATCTAACGGGCAGATATGGCAACTTCACATAACGAAGCAGATAACATAAATTGTCCAACAGGTCTTGAGTTGTGCCGCGGAAAATGAGGAAAGCAAAATCATTGTTGTTGCCGATGACACTGACGTCTTTGTGCTGTTGCTGCATTATCATCACATGGCAAATCTCAAGAATGTTGTATTGATGGAGTCCCCCATCAAAGGAAGGACGGTGGTTGATATAGACAAAACTGTGCAGAAGTATTCTGAGATAGTCGAAGGAACACTCCCGGTACATGCACTTTCTGGCTGTGACACCGTTGCCTCCTATTTTGGAATTGGAAAGGCCACTGTACTCCAAACACTTCGATCGGGACACTCACTTAACTTGTTGGGTGCACCAGGGCATTCTATGGAATATGTTATTCAACAGGCTACCTCCTTCATTTCCGCGTGCGATGGACACACCAACTGTAGTACAATGTCAGACACAAGGTTAAAGGTATGGCTGTCAAAAACAGGCAAAGGGTCACCAACACCGAAGTTGTGTACCTTGCCACCAACAACTGAGGCATTCAAAGAAAATGTTAAAAGAGCTCACAATCAGGCTTTGTCACTGGAAGCGCAGAATCCACCCGAGTTGGACTCAACGGAATATGGTTGGCTAAATGATGACCAAAACAAGTCCCTTCAACCAGTCACCCTCCCTGAGGAAGTCGAACTAGTCCCAGAGATGGTACTACGTCTAATAAAATGTGGATGCTACAGTACTACTCCATGCAGTTCAAGTGCTTGTAGTTGCAACTATGCAAACATGAAATGCACACTATTTTACGCCTCCTATAATCAGGGTTGCTGTAACCCGACATCATAGTTGATTGCATGTCTTTGCGATGCACATGGGCAACGCAATGTACAACAGCGTATATTACTTGGTGAAGTGGTAGCCATCCTTAAATATGAATTGTATAATATGCTTTTGGTAGTCTGTGTGAGAATTCAGATTACAAATTAAAGAACATTTGTGATAATATAACACCTGTGGTCATTTACCTTTTCATATTTTCCCCAAGATTGAATAGTATAGAAGATATACCAGTGCTAGTAAACTGGCAGCCATCTTGGATTTATAGATGACATCATCAGTATATGAACTTTGATCTGATACAGATAGATGTGTCTCCAAAATAGCCAGTGATAAACACCTTCACGACTAATTTGGAGTAAATAGTTAAGGAGATATGCCAGTTGTTGTGTTACGGCGGCCATCTTGGCAGCCATCTTGGAAATTACTATTATGTAATACGATATTAACATAATACTTAGTTCTAATGGATAGCTTGACCCCTAAAACCTAGGTATACAGACAAAAATCACCTTCCTATGATGAACAAGTAGGGAGTTATGGTCATTTATAGGTAATGGCGGCCATCTTGGACGCCATCTTGAATTCCTCAAATTGCTCAAGGGTGACAACATGTCATCAAGCAGTTTTTGAACATAGAGTCCCTTGGCTACCAAAATCAACAGTAAAAAAAACTTAATACAACAATGCAGGGTTAACCCTCTCTGCTCCCGGACTATGCCATGATTCGCAGAACATTGATTTATGACATCAAATTTGTGTCCCAAGAATTTTTGTTAATTCACAGTAACTATATAATAATAATAATTAATCAAACATGAAACTAAAATGAAACTAAATTATATGAGAAACTAACTACAAAATATTTTCATTTATGTATATTTGTATGACATGTTTCGGTATATAGGTTTAATTTTGAATTGTTTTTATAGTATAGTATTATCTAATAAAAAGTGTATCTTTGTTTAATTTGTTATTTTAAAGTCAGTAATTTCCCAGGCAGTTGTGAGTGGTTCAAAATGGCTGCTACTTTACGGCGCCTGGGTATCCAAGGCTATTGAGCGGAACTGACCGTAATACATTTTGATGATGTTCAAACATTTCCCGTTTGTCCACGTTCAACACAGCAGACCTCCAGCTACAAATGCCTATGCTGGCTAACTCCGATTGGAGAACAGGCACGCTTGCTTTGACATAAAGTGGCGAGAAAGTTAGAATAAAAAGTTTGGAATAGAAACATTAAAAGTCTATTAGTTCTGCCTGCCTGCCAGCCTGCCAGGACATATATCACATACAGAGAGAAGCGAGCACTCAACCGTGGAAAATGCGCATGGAAAGGTGTCTGTGAGAAACGTTACGAAAAGTTGTAGATTGGTTCTACCTGCCAGGCCACGTAACACACACAGAGTGTAATATGCAGTCGTTGAAAATACGTATGTAACAATAAACGAACAATGCCAGTTGTAACAGGCGCACTCAAATAGACATGAAACTAACGCAGACCGACCATTTCTTTGGAGTTTATTAGGTTTTTAATGAAATACACCTGTTCGGGACAGTTTCCATAGGTCGAGTTTTGGAAGGAGTGAAACATAACTACTTCCGCATATTTTTAATTACATATTTTCATCATTACGTTCTCAAATGGCGCTTTTATCATCGATTTTATATAACATTATTTCTATGTTTGTTTTGTATGTTAGTAATCCATTCCCAAATCTCCGCCAGTTTCGCATGTTTCGAGCTGAACTGTTTTACGTGGCCCAGAAGATCCACTGGGATAATTCGGGGGTTTATAATTTTTCAAACTTTGGGTGTAAAAATGCAAAATTCAACATGCAAAGGGCGGATTTCTGAACGCTGTTAAAAAGGATCCTCTTCATAGAATTTGCCGAGCAGAACGTTATAACAGGAAGACTGGTGTATAGAATGCGTTAAGCTAAACATACGGGTATTGCTGTTAACTCCACTCTCCCCGACATTTTTACAAAATCAAATTGCCAAGCAGTAAACCTTCAACATGCTTGCAGTACTTCTAAGAACGTAATATCAAACGAAACAAATCAAACCTATCAGCTGCCGCCCTCCCTTTAAACATTAGCTAGCCCCTAACCTTCAGTGTCGCGTGTCGTACATTATGTAAACAAACGAAGCCAGCCGTGTCGTGAGACGCCACGCAGTATGCACACGTCGGCCCATCCTCAGCCGCCCGCCCTATTGTGCCCTGGAGCGGTGAGCGTGTACCCGTCCACCGTCTTTACAACTGACGTGATGAACGAGACAAGATCTACGCTCCACCCTTCATAGAATATCTCCCGGAGGCGATAAAAGAGGCAATTATTTCGTTGAATACAGGTGTGCACTAAATTAGTCGCTGACCCCCATCACAGATAAACCAGCTAGGTGCAGCAAGGTGATTTATTGATTTTTAAAAGTGAAAACAATGTTATTTATTAACAGGGTTGCACTTGTGGTTTTTAGCACACGTTAATACATTTAAGGGTCTGTGACGTATGTTTGGGTTTTGTTTACCCATTTCGTTACACAAATACTGTATTGATTTTGATCATACATCTTCTGAATAGCATGTATAACGTATCGAGTTAGCATATCACGAAGACACGCTACTCAGTTAACTGTATTGTGAATGCAGCGTTCTTTTTAACCTATATCCACTAATGGTCAGTCTGGATATCTATATGGCGATTTCGTCGATCAATTTAACGAAGTTGTCCAACTCTCGAAGTAGAAACCATGTCCCCTTGTTATTATTATTATTATTATTGTGATTTCATATTTATTTATTTATTTATTTTGTCATTATAATTTTTATTATTGCGTACATACATTATAAACGTTAATGGAATCTTGAACAATGTATTTTAAATAGGTATATAATAAAATATAATAAAATAAAAAACATATTATTCAATAAATAATTGAGATACAAGATGTAGTTTACAAACTATTAAGACAATTAACTAAATTAATTAAATTAGCTAAATTAATTAAATTAACTAAATAAAAGAAACTAAAATAAAATAAATGAATTAAATGAATTAAATGAATTAAATGAATTAAATGAATTAAATGAATTAAATGAATTAAATGAATTAAATGAATTAAATGAATTAAATGAATTAAATGAATTAAATGAATTAAATGAATTAAATGAATTAAATGAATTAAATGAATTAAATGAATTAAATGAATTAAATGAATTAAATGAATTAAATGAATTAAATGAATTAAATGAATTAAATGAATTAAATGAATTAAATGAATTAAATGAATTAAATGAATTAAATGAATTAAATGAATTAAATGAATTAAATGAATTAAATGAATTAAATGAATTAAATGAATTAAATGAATTAAATGAATTAATGAATTAAATGAATTAAATGAATTAAATGAATTAAATGAATTAAATGTATTAAATGAATTAAATGAATTAAATGAATTAAATGAATTAAATGAATTAAATGAATTAAATGAATTAAATGAATTAAATGTATTAAATGAATTAAATGAATTAAATGAATTAAATGAATTAAATGAATTAAATGAATTAAATGCATTAAATGAATTAAATGAATTAAATGAATTAAATGAATTAAATGAATTAAATGAATTAAATGAATTAAATGAATTAAATGAATTAAATACATCACATAAATTAAATAAATTACTTACATTCAATAAAGTAAAACAATTACATTAATTAATTAATATTTGATTACTGATTACATCGTTATCACAATAATACACAACATGTTACCACGTTCAAGCAGAGGAAACCAATGAATCTAGCCTTAGACACTGTTTCGGTTGCAGGCTTCCACTCCGCCGTGTACCACGCTAAACCTCTCGACGGTGAGATCCTGTACACGAAGATAAAACAAACGAAGGCTCTGGAGAACGCCAAGCAGGATCACACGAAGGTAGGCACCAGTGACGTCACCCACTCTGTCGACAACTGGCGACAACTCCGTCAGATAGTGTCATATGTCATCATCACAACTTTTCACCGGGACCGCAGCGTGGATTTACTACTCCATAATTATGATCATTTGGTATGTTACCTCAAAGAGAAGGGTTCACAGAGCAGTTTAGTGTACATTTTTGCTTTCTCTCTTTTTCTGCTTTGTGTTTGCCTGCGTGTATGAACATCTTATTGGACTACATATGGAAGAAATAAGTAGATGAGAAAGATCACAATACCTTACCAATTATGGAGCATCGGTATGACATCCTGGTAGATCGTGAAACATATTGCCTGTAGTGTCGACTTCACATCACACGTACATTGCCGTCTGTCTTGTTCTTACGGTACAGATAGTTCGACTAAACACAGCAATGAAGATCCCGTCAAAGATCATCGTCAAAGAATCGTTCCACTCGCCCAATGAAGTAACAAAAGGGTGCGTGTACAGTGAATTATACACATAATTATACACATAATTAGAATTATGTTATCTGCCTTTGCTTTACGCTCTGCCAGCCTTCGGGAGCCAGAGTGATCTTGTAACCCGCAACAATGATGTAGAAACCAATCACTGACAAGTCAATACATATTATGGTGTACCTCCTACTGCCGCCTATGACATTTCCAAAAATAAAGCTTAACCACAAACATTAGTCAATCATCATTAGCAATTTGGACTATAATGCATCGTCAATGAGGGCGCTAGATGGTAATCCAGCATGACATTAGCAAATTCCTCGTGACGGTTTGATGTGTCTGTAGAAGGACATTGCTGTTGATTTAGCTAACATTTAAAATTGCTGGTGGACTGGTTGTTCAACCATGACAAGCTGTGTTTCGTGGTGTAAATATTTATTTAGGTTAGAGTTAAATTATGTGCTTTCTTCCCCAGTTACCGTCCATCGATGCCAGAACACGCGCCAGCGCTAGCGACGGGAAACGCGGAGCTGAGTAAGTAACGGTGTTGCACGTTGATTATGTCACGTTGATTTTGTCAAATTGATTGTTGCGATAACGTTTTAAGGGTTCTCATATCATGATCTGGCCCTGTGTGTGTGTGTGTGTGTGTGTGTGTGTGTGTGTGTGTGTGTGCGCGCGTGTGTGTGTATGTATGCATATTTGTGTGTGATACGTGTGATGTATGTGATGTGTGTGTTTGTGCATGCATGCGTGCGCATGTTTGTTTATTTGAGAACGTATATATTTACTGATTATATATATATATATAATATATATATATATATATATATATATATATATATATATATATATATATATATATATATATATATATATATATATACACATATACTTATTATTATTTTTTATTATGTCTGCGTAATTGCATACATGCGCATACATGCGCATCATTATATTGACAATTAATTTCTGGTTAGTAATGAGCACATGTACATGTAAGTTCCCGTATTCTACTACTACGATACAGTGAACACTGACAAACCTGATTGCGTGTGTTCGTGTCGTGCAGACTTCCCGAGTATGGGCGGCACAGCTACGGCCGTGATGACATTCGTCAGGACTGAAGCGACCAGACAGAGAAATGGGACTGAAGACGAGGAAAGCGGCCTAGTGAACAGCACGCTCAAAGTCGACCCGGTCAGTGTACGGGCATTTATCGTGATACACAACTGTTTAGAAAAGGAAATAAATGCGCCAGCTACACCACCGTGGCAGTGTAAATATTCTTCACATTCAATATTCAGCAATGTCATTGTCCATTTACAAATAAATTTAAATGGAAATTTCTTAAGAGTACTTTGAAATGTCATACGAATACGTATCATAAAGAGAACTAAAAATAACTATTAAAAAAACGTATATATACATATATCTAGGCATGAAACTATATTTTATAATATGCTGTTTAAAAAACCTTTACTTACGAGTAGCGTTAAGAACTAAAAGAGCAGTGGGAATGAACGATTTCTAAAAGTAGTTAGTAGCTGTCACAACTGGTGCTGGCCTAACACAACATTTATAATTTACCTCAGATTCAACCTGCAAAGCTTACACTGGACGACATTGACGTTTACATCAAAAGAAACCTGAGCTGCATCATAAAAGCCCGCGCAGGGGGTGAGTGTACGGCGCAGGGGGTGAGTGTACGGCGCAGGGGGTGAGTGTACCGCGCAGGGGGTGAGTGTACGGCGCAGGAGGTGAGTGTACGGCGCAGGGGGTGAGTGTACGGCGCAGGGGTGAGTGTACGGCGCAGGAGGTGAGTGTACGGCGCAGGGGGTGAGTGTACGGCGCAGGGGGTGAGTGTTCTGCGCGGGGGGGGAGGGTGAGTGTTCCGCGAAGAGTGTGAGTGTTTTGCGCAGGGGGTGAGTGTTCTGCGCGGGGGGGTGAGTGTTTTGCGCAGGGGGTGAGTGTTCTGCGCAGGACGAGAGTGTTTTGCGCAGGGAGTGAGAGTACTGTGCAGGGTGTGACTGTTCCGCGCAGGGTGTGAGTGTACCTCGAAGGGAGTGAGTGTACTGTGCAGGGTGTGAGTGTACTGTGCAGGGTGTGAGTGTACTGTGCAGGGTGTGAGTGTACTGTGCAGGGTGTGAGTGTACTGTGCAGGGTGTGAGTGTACTGTGCAGGGTGTGAGTGTACTGTGCAGGGTGTGAGTGTACCGCGCAGGTGGCGAGTGTTCGACCCAGGGGATAGTGTTCCGCACGGGGTTCTATTAACCCCATATAGTTCCAAGTCACTCAACTATATGAGTGGCTACATGGCTGTATACAGTGGTCACTTTTATAGTTATACTCGATCACATCAATTATTATCTATCGATGTTATGAAGTTTCTCTTTTTATTCGGGCCTATAGTATGTGATTGTTTTTATTTATTTATCTATATATTCACTCAAA
>OZ024865.1:40076699-40084199 GCA_964017155.1 Oasisia sp. SBJ-2009
TAGTGGTGGGTATTTACATGCGAATATTATTCGCGCATTAACAGCCGCGTGGCTGAATGCTTCCCAGAGAAGCCAAAATGGTGTTTGACTGAACAGGTATGCCAGAGAGTAAAGTAATCAGTCCTGAGGACTGGACGCTGTGCTGAATAAGAACTCTCCTGTTTGTAGACGCCGAGTCGACGGAGCTGGTGAGTGACCGGGCGACTCTCGTGCTGGCGGCGGTCGTCGACAAGGTGAAGGCGGCGCGCCCTCGGTGGGCCCGAGACGTCGTCGACCGGCTGGAGCAGCGGCTCGGAGTCCACGGTAGGCGGCGGGCGGGCGGGCGGGCGATTACTGTTATTTGTGTTGTTACTATTATTACTGTTGTTCGTGTTGTTATTATTAGTATTACTGTTGTTAGTGTTATTAATGTTATTACTGTTGTTATTATTATAGTTGCTAATAATAATAATATTATTAAAGTTATTATTACTGCTACTACTACTACTACTACTGTTATCTTATTCTTGCTTTTATTATTGTTGTTGTCGTTGTCGTTGTTGATGTTGTTGTTGTAACTGAATGGCGCTGGCTAGCAGGAAAATATTTGAAATGACATAATAGAACCTTTCTAATCCGGTACTTTGAATCGCGCGTATACTATGTGTATCTTACTTGGCAGCTCTGCAAAGTCAACATTTTAACGCACAACGACGAGTGCCGCAGATTGGTCATAACGTAGTCATCTTAACGTACAGCCCTGACATTGAATATTCCATTTCAGATCCCTTCCATCACCGCCAGCTGCGCTCTACGATGACAGAGACCGAGCTGCAGACCCACCTCAACTGGAAGACCCTCCACATCCACGCCCTCGGCAATGCCGTGTGTGACTCGTCCCTCGGCCACCTCCTGTCCTACGTCAACGACTCCAGCTCACACATCGTCCTGAGGGCCAGCGCCGTCGACGCTCTCGCCAACTACAACCACAAACACGTGAGTTCCACCACTCAGTCAGTCACGCAGTCACACAGTCGCTCGCTCGTTGTTTCGCTCGCTCGCTTGGTCATTTGCTCACTCACTCACTCACTCACTCACTCACTCACTCACTCACTCACTCACTCACTCACTCACTCACTCACTCACTCACTCACTCATTCACTCACTCATTCACTCACTCACCCGCTCGCTCACTCACTCACTCACTCACTCACTCACCCGCTCACTCACTCACTCACTCACTCACTCACCTCACTAACCCACTCATCTCACTCACTCACTTACCTCACTAACTCACTAACTCACTCACTCACCCTACTCATTCACTCACCCAATCACCTCACTAACTCACTCACGTCACTAACTCATTCACTCTCCCAGTCACTCACCCATTGATATACTCATTCACAAACTCACTCAATCACCGTAGGACTTAAGCGGGCTGCTAGCATGATCAAGTATTCATCGTGGTGATAGGTATTATGTGAGTATTATTAATATTGTTTTATTATTATTGTTTGCATTCCCTAAGCCCCGTATCTCCGGGTTTTGCCCACTCGTAGCAGGCTCGCTTAACCGACTCTCGCTCGCCTGCTTAAGGTCGCCGAGAAGACAGTGTGGTGATATATATGTATCCCTTATGCAGCGTCACTGCTCGAGGCGTTCATATGGTGTCACTGTTTTGAATTATATATATATATATATATATATATATATATATATATATATATATATATATATATATATATATATATATATATTATATATATATATATATATTATTATTATTATTATTATTATTATTCATATGTATAACATTTAATAAATTAATTACAAATCAATCAATGCATAAAATAATACATTAATTTATACTATAATTCGTAACATTGTGTTTGTCGTCAGATCGCGGACGTGTTGCTGATTTAATTGTAATCAGTTTTTGTTATTTAATTATCCGCCCTCACGTGGGCTCACACGTAAGGCCAATCGCAAACAAGTCACTTGTATAATATACATTATTTACTACCATCAGATCGCGGACGTGTTGCTGTCGGTGGCGTTGACGGACCAGGAGGAGAATGTCCGTCTGGCGGCGGTCAACGGCTACAAGAGACACCCCCACGGGGGAGACATCCGGGCACTGCTCGACCCCGTCTACGGCAGGCAAGTTGACACATCTGACGCCACCGCTATAACTGAGACAATAACAATAGACATAGCTAGTTATGTCTGTCATCACAACAGAATAATAATCGTTATCATATATAACATTACACTACAAATAACATCACCGACACTAACGCCGCCAACACCGCACTACCAGTAACATCGCCAACACCGCCAACACCGCCAACAGCGCACTACCAGTAACACCGCCAACACCGCCAACAGCGCACTACCAGTAACACCGCCAACACCGCACTACCCGTAATATCGATAACACAGCCAACATCGCATTGCCAGTAACATCGCCAACACCGCCAACACCGCCAACACCGCCAACAACGCCACCACCGCCAACACCGCCAACATCGCCAACACCGCATTGCCAGTAGCATTGCCAACACCGACGCCGCCAATAACGGCCGCACTATCAGTAACACCGCCAATACCGCACTATCGGTAATACTGCCAACACCACCAACACCTCATTACAAATAACACCGCCATCATCCCAATACCACCAACCGTACACCACCTCCGTCACACCAACACCTCTAACAACTACACAATCTCAACCAACCCCACAACTACACCATCATTACCACAACCATCACGTTAACAGCCACTCATCACAACTATGACCACAATCACCACAACCACCACAACCAACACAACCAACACAACCAGCTCCACACGACCTCTATGCCACCGACATCTCTACTTCTGTCCTACCCAGGTCTCACAACATCACCCAGCGAGCTCACAGCCGCATGAGGCGCGGTCTGTCGGACACTCTCTCCCGCATCTGGAAGGGGTTCTCCTTCCGCCTGGAGAGTCCCTCCATCAACTGGGTGAAGCACATAGGAGGGAGCAACCTGGGAGCGTCTATGGGACTCATTGTGAGAAACCTGCTCGACATACAGATCCGTGAGTCGATGCACAGTCACGCCATCTAGCGAACACAATCATCCTCGCGCCAGGGGGCGCTGCTGCTGATTACGCCAGTTAGCAGCAGCAGCAGCAGTACCCCTGGCTGTCCGCCATGAAAACCGTATACTTATGCACAATGATGAGCACTCACACACGCACGCGCACGCGCACGCGCACGCGCACGCGCACGCGCACGCGCACGCGCACGCGCACGCGCACGCGCACGCGCACGCGCACGCGCACGCGCACGCGCACGCGCACGCCCACGCCCACGCCCACGCCCACGCGCACGCGCACGCCCACGCCCACGCGCACGCGCACGCGCACGCGCACGCGCACGCCCACGCCCACGCGCACGCCCACGCGCACGCCCACGCACACGCACACGCACACGCACACGCACACGCACACGCACACGCACACGCACACGCACACGCACACGCACACGCACACGCACACGCACACGCACACGCACACGCACACGCACACGCACACGCACACGCACACGCACACGCACACGCACACGCACACGCACACGCACACGCACACGCACACGCACACGCACACGCACACGCACACGCACACGCACACGCACACGCACACGCACACGCACACGCACACGCACACGCACACGCACACGCACACGCACACGCACACGCACACGCACACGCACACGCACACGCACACGCACACGCACACGCACACGCACACGCACACGCACACGCACACGCACACGCACACGCACACGCACACGCACACGCACACGCACACGCACACGCGCACGCGCACGCGCACGCGCACGCGCACGCGCACGCGCACGCGCACGCGCACGCGCACGCGCACGCGCACGCGCACGCACACGCACACGCGCACACACACACACACACACACACACACACTCACACTCACACACTCAAACAGACTAACACACATTGTCCGTTGTATGTGGCCCAGGTCCTCTACAAGGTCACCTCAAGGTCGACGTCATGGACTCCGCCTTTGCCACTGTGCACATAGGACTGTTTGGATTTGACCTCGATATTTTCCGCGGCGAGCTTTGCTTCAAAGGGGGCATTCAGTATGGGCTGAACATCCTGAAGGTGAGTGTTACGTCGTGTTGACGAAACTACACAGTTCACGTCAGTGCGAATACCACCCATGGTTACTGTACAGGGAGTAAACGGTCAAGGACATGACACCGGAAGTAGAAGACGTGACACCGGAAGTCGGGGACAAGAATCCGGCATTCGATGCCATGACACAGGAAGTCAACGACATGTAACCGGAAATCGAGGGAGTGTTGAACACACTCTTGTGTGGGATGTTGAAGATGCTCCGCGGATTGGGGATGTAGTGTTTGCGATTGTTTGTCGTGTGATGATAGAATAGTGCTGTAGATCTTTTGCCATTCGTCAGAGGAATGGATTTGTGATGGAGGTATGCCCAGTTCGAGATAAATGTGTTTAAAGTTTGTTTGCGGCTCGGAAAGGGTTGTGCTCGCGACTTATCGTGAGACTGTTTACATCATACCTGACATCTAGAGAAGATATCAGTAACATTCATTAAGTATTTCGTGACTTCTTTCACATCCTAAAATGGGGACTCAGGCTTGCAACCCTTCTATTAGACGTCTGTGCTGCCATTGTATTTATGTATAGCGCAATGACTCAGGGGTAGAGCTTCGGATTCTCGACTAAGAGAACCCGGGTTCGAATCCTGTGCTGCGTTGTTAAAACCTTTTGGAGGTTTGTTCACTCTACAACGCTCCAGTTCACTCAGCTGTATAAATGAGTACTTGACTATAGACAGTAGTGGATATGTGTATGATCAGCCTTTCACACATTAATTGTAGCATGTGGCTGGATGCTTCCCAGAGAAGTTGAGATGGTATTTGATTGAACAGATCTGCCGTGGTAATCATTTGTAAAAGCGCTTTGAGCAGTCCTAAGGACTGGATACTGCGCTATATAAAATCTTACCTTTACGTTTACGTACTTTACCTAATCTTGTTTCAGGAATACAATTACGAAGCTATACAGAAATTCGCCGATCTGTACGACAAAGTCGTGAAAAGGGTAGTCAACATCATAACAGAAGCTGTCAACTCATTTAAAGAACTCGTCGGTACGTTCAAAAATACGAAATTCTCCGATATCCTCCACAACTTGATCGAGTCGGTGAAACAACTTCCGGGCAAAGTGTTCAACCTAAGGCGCATCGGCAAACGTCTGTATAAAGCCATCGGCAAGTTCGTCGAGCTGCCGCCAGTCGTGACCCAGGTGAAGGGCCTGGTTACCAAGGTAACGACGCTCTTCAACGACATCAAGACGGACGTGATGAAACTTTACAACGTAAGTAGCCCATCTACAAGCTCGGGTAGTTTGATTACCCAGGCTCCGTAAGGTGGCAGCATATTTTAGCGAAAAACCTAAATAAAGATATACTTGTATATAAGATAATACTATACTTGTAAAAGTAATCAACTTTAAACTTATATTCACACAAAAATAAACGGAAATACAAATTTGCAGTTGTTTGTGAAGCATGATTAGCGTCGATTATCCAGGCCCCGTGAGGTGGCAGTACCTTTTAAACCCTCACACTGGTAATATTCAAAAGCCGGATAAGTTCCGAGACAAATTTTTGTTCGGTTATGTTTTGTAGCCGAGCGAGAGTCGGTTAAGCGGTTCTAAGACCCCGTAGTTGTTCGCCTTCGCTTATAGCAAACTCGAATTAACAAGAACGAAACACTCAAGGCGTGTTTTTTAAATTTATCCTATGTGATGCAGTAACCAAGACGGTGGTGCCGCCTAGCGGATTAGGCCGGTGATATCCTGGCGGGTTAGTCAGGTACTCGGGGGACTTGCTTGCGCGTAATGATATGGCGAGGGAATCAGCCCTCGGGGTTTATAAATCAATGCTACCCAGTTATTCTGCCCCTTCGCTGTTCGACGTCAGACGAGCAGCACGTGTGGTTATCGGATTCGAGTTTATTATTCACGATTTGCGTTATTTGTTACATTTATATTTGGTTATTGTTATACAGTGTTATTGTGTCTCCCACCCACCTCCCCATACCACACCTGATGTACTCTATAGTTTTTTGACGCTTTTCCCTGTTCCTTATTACGTACACGAGGTTTTCACTAGGTTTTTCCTCTACATGATGTACGCAGGGTTTTTAGGGCGGTAAATAAAGCAGGTGGTTTTCATAGGAGGGAGTGCGGAGTGACCCCCCTGACAATAATTGTAAACCTAAACGTGCTGCGGTTCTGCGCTTTAATGACGACCCGATCTTGCATGTCCCCGATCAAGATTATGCCGTATGATTACCGTATATTGCGCCTTTGAGCCCTGAGCACTGTATTATGTAAATTTGATTAACATTATTATAATTATTATATTATTATTGCTATATTATTAGTATGATTATTAATATTATTAATATTGATATTAATAAAATTATTAATATTATTCGTACTAATAATAATTATGATTATCATTATTATTACTATACCCACTGCCTTCCACCGAGTATCAGGTCACTCGTTCTCAGACGTACATTACCCATCAGTCAGTTATCTAACGTTTCGAGAAGGGCAGCACAACATATGGCTAAGTATATTACAATACTATACAAGTTGGCGTGATGACACTGCACGTATGTCATGTGTCACTGTGCAATAGTAAGCAACGCTAGCGTTTTCAAACAAAGTGTAACTGAAAACTACGGGATGCGTCATGCGAACGTTTACCATGACAAGCCATACTTCGAGTCACTAGCCTTTACTTCAACGGTTCTTGCAGGCAATCGCCGACAGTGTCAACACTGTCATCCCGTGGGCGTGGAACGAGATCAAGACCGCCTACGAAGGCATCCGAAAGGCGCTTAAGAAACTGTTCAAGAATCCCCAGTCTGCTATCCAAGACATCGGCGAGGCCATAGCGAGGTAGGTCACTGTATTGGCGCAGAAGATACTGCAGAGTTCAAGTGTACGCAACCAGGGTCCGTGTATATACCTTTTTTCCTTTTTCGTTTTGAAATTTGCGAACGAAAAACGAATTCTTAATTCGTTTTTCGTTTTCAAAAGAGAAGTAAGAAAAACGAACGTTTTTCGTTCGCAAATTTCAAAACGAAAAAGGAAAAAACGGTATATACACGGACCAACCAGGTCCAGGATTCCGTTGTAGGGCGATATCAAATATCTGGCATTTAATTTGCAGAACATTGTTTAAGCCCAAATCGTGTGTGTGTGTGTGTGTGTGCGTGCGTGCGTGCGTGCGTGCGTGCGTGCGTGCGTGCGTGTGCGAGTGTATGTGTGCGAATGTGCATGTGTATGGAAGAGTGCGTGTGTGTGTATACCTATATGAACAAACTCTATTCAATATTGAATGTGACTAGTTACATAGCGGAACATATTCAATATG
>OZ024865.1:40091699-40121699 GCA_964017155.1 Oasisia sp. SBJ-2009
TTCGAATTGTCATAGGCGGCGATTGGCAACGCACTAAAAATGGGTTGGCGATCACATTTTGAAAGAATCCATAGCGGTAGTTATTGAAGAACCCTTCTATAAACGATCAAATTATTCTATGTCGACCCTAAGTTGGTTTATTTAGACCGGGTAACAATCTGAGATGTGTCCATAATTATATGTATGCAACTAGTCACATACACCCTTCTAAACTACATCACCACACATTATTTACAATTGACACCCTTTATGTGGGGGTCACCACGCCTATAACGCACCCAGTGCTTACAATGTGACACAATGAGGCGGGTGGGGTACAAAATACACCCTTACTATATATCTAAAACAACAATTTTCAGAAATACGAAATAAAATAAAACTCTTTGCAAACGATACGTGAATCTTCTCTGCTGTAATCTGACGACTGCGGCAGAGTCCCGCTCTGCACCAGAATTTATACGAACCCGTTGATCACTCAATTGAAATTCGTCCGCTTAGCGCGAGTGATATGGTTTCCGCCCTATTTTATACTTTACTTAATCCGCTAGATGGCGCCACTCGCATTCATGTTTTGCATAGAATATTTTTAACTACAGCACACTGATTACAATTGGTAAACTTGCAAAATATTCTTATTTTCCTAACTCCAGAGGAAAGGAACTCACAACGAGTAGTAACTCTTACAATCTCCGTATTATTCTAATAAAAGAACATCACAATTGTGAGTAGCTTATTCGTGATTACTTTTACGATCTGCTGCCGTGGTGCGTAGGAAAAGAAAATCGGCCAAGGGTCGATATTGGGTGGGATCAAGCAGGACAACACGACGCCAGAAATGGACGAATCAGCCAATACTGACGTGGCCACCCTAGATGCGACTGACGGCAAGACTAGAAAGAAACGTACCATATTCGACAAGTTCAAAGGTCAGTAATGAAAAAATGCGTATTCACATAACCATTCCAGTTTTTTATTTTATTTTATTATTTCATTTTACATTAATTTATCAACTTATTTTATTTATTTCTTATATTGCATTATGTTATTTTATTTTATTATCCTGTTTAGGAATCCTCAATTTCGGCATGGTGCATCAGCAGAATAATCGAAGGAATTCAGAACAAATGTGAAAGTTTGTTTTGAATTGTCACCCTTAAATATTCTGCAACCAGTAATGCTACCATTTGTTGATGTCAATGAGACACATCGTGTGTCTTCACTTTAGTGTTCGCAAGCACCATTGCTGAATACTTCCCGGATGTTATATTCGATTTAAAATGAGGAACACACGGTGTTTCGGGGAATATCGACCGGATACAAGAACTTCCTCTTTACGTGTTCTTCGCTGTGATTCTTCCACAGAGTTCGCCAAACGCCTGGGTCTGCCGGACATATCGAAGCTGAAGGAGGTGTTCAGTTTCGACATGAACAAGGTCACTGTGAACAAAGTGCTTGGGTATCTCGACAAAATCGGCCTGTCGAAACTGAAGACGAAAATCATCAAGATTTTGAAGAACATCGAGGTTGGCTCTCGCTCTCGCTCTATCTCTCTCTCTCTATCTCTCCCCCCCCCCCCTTTCCCACTTTCCCCCTTTCCCCCTTTCCCCCTTTCCCCCTTCCCCCTTCCCCCTTCCCCTTCCCCCGTCCCCCTTCCCCCCTTCCCCCTTCCCCCTTCCCCCTTCCCCCTTCCCCCTTCCCCCTTCCCCCTTCCCCCCTTCCCCCTTCCCCCCTTCCCCCTTCCCCCCTTCCCCCCTTCCCCCCTTCCCCCCTTCCCCCCTTCCCCCTTCCCCCTTCCCCCCTTTCCCCCTTTCCCCCTTTCCCCCTTTCCCCCTCCCCCCTTCCCCCTTCCCCCTTCCCCCTTCCCCCTTCCCCCTTCCCCCTTCCCCCTTCCCCCTTCCCCCTTCCCCCCTTCCCCCCTTCCCCCCTTCCCCTTCCCCCCTTCCCCCTTCCCCCCTTCCCCCTTCCCCCTTCCCCCCTTCCCCCTTTCCCCCTTTCCCCCTTTCCCCCTTTCCCCCTTTCCCCCTTTCCCCCTTTCCCCCTTTCCCCTTTCCCCCTTTCCCCCTTTCTCTCTTTCTCTCTTTCTCTCTTTCTCTCTCTTCCTTTTACTCTGTCTCTGTCTGTCTGTCTGTCTGTCTATCTGTCTCACTCACTCGCTCGCTCGCTCGCTCGCTCGCTCGCTCACTCACTCACTCACTCTATTAATCTCTCTCTCTTTCTATCTCTCTCTCTCTCTTTTTATTTAGTATAATCTCTCTATTTATGCTGTATAACTAAAATATCATGTTTTAGTGAACGTTTAACATCTTTCTTTAGTATACCATTACATAATTGACAAGTTTCAGAGACAAACTGTGTAAAAACTATTTCATTTATACAACTACATATTATTTACTTAACGTTAATATCATTACGCACACGGCGTAATGTTTCAGTCGATGGCGTAATGTTTCAGTCGATGACGTAACATATCAGTCGATGACGTAATGTTTCACTCAACGACGTAACGTTTCAGTCAGCGACGTAATGTTTCAGCCTACGACGTAATGTTTCAGTCGATGACGTAATGTTTCAATCGATGATGCAATGTTTCAGTCGACGACGTAATGTTTCAGCCAACGATGTAATATTTCAGTCGACGACGTAATGTTTCAGTCGATGATGCAATGTTTCAGTCGATGACGTAATGTCTTAGTCGATGACGCAATGCTTCAGTGGATGATGCAATGTTTCAGTGGATGATGCAATGTTTCAGTCGATGACGTAATGTTTTAGTCGATGACGCAATGTTTCAGTCGATGATGCAATGTTTCAGTCGACGACTTAATGTTTTAGTCGATGACGCAATGTTTCAGTCGTTGTTGCAATGTTTCAGTCGACGACGTAATGTTTCAGTCGATGACGCAATGTTTCAGTCGACGACGTAATGTTTCAGGCGATGACGTAATGTTTCAGACGACGACGTAATGTTTCAGTCAACGACGTAACATTTCAGTCGACGACGTAGCATTTCAGTCGACGATGTAATGTTTCAGCCTACGACGTAATGTTTCAGTCGATGACGTAATGTTTCAATCGATGATGCAATGTTTCAGTCGACGACGTAATGTTTCAGCCAACGACGTAATATTTCAGTCGACGACGTAATGTTTCAGTCGATGATGCAATGTTTCAGTCGACGACGTAATGTTTCAGTCGATGACGTAATGTTTTAGTCGATGACGCAATGTTTCAGTCGATGATGCAATGTTTCAGTCGATGACCTAATGTTTTAGTCGATGACGCAATGTTTCAATCGATGATGCAATGTTTCAGTCGACGATGCAATGATTCAGGCGATGACGTAATGTTTCAGTCGATGACGCAATGTTTCAGTCGATGATGCAATGTTTCAGTCGATGACGTCATGTTTCAGTCGATGACGTAATGCTTCAGTCGACGACGTACTGTTTCAGGCGATGACGAACCACCAGAGTTGTGTGAGTCCGGAGACGATGGACGACGGCGAACTGAAGCGGGCTTTGGTGATGCGTGGTCTGTCGACCAACGGCGCGAGACAGACCCTCATTGACCGCTACCTCAAGTCGGACCCGCGTACGTAGACCACATAAAAACATACCTTCATTAACTTACTTATCCGCCAAATGTTCGGTTCCAATAATGATATATTTTACTGTTTATATTAACTTCAAAGGTGCATTTTCTTGTATTGTACAGCATCATGGAATATTATTGTATAAATATGACGCTATATGATTCAATAAACATTTATATTTTACTTGATATAGCGCCACATCCAGAATTGTTCGTGACGATTCACGGCATATGGCTATTAAAATACATAAAAAGGATAAGTGTATACAATAAGAAGAATCCTAGTATTTAAAAATAAATAATGAAATATATGTGTCTGTAAATAAATAAATGGAATTGATAGAGTTTTAAATAACGCAGAATTTCTAAAAGTAAAGAGGTAAATAAAACGATAAATTACCTATTAGTAATAAAAATAGCAATCAATCTAGCAAATAATTCCATAACAATAGTAATGATAAATGAATGCATACTTATGCTTTAATAATATTAATACATAATTTAGTAATGTTAAACATGTCTTAAAATAAAATAAAAATTACGGAACAGTAATGTTAATAAATAACTGTGTATGTATTTATAATATTAATAAATAATTTAGTTAAGAATTAATGGGATATCACCAGTTTAAATTATGATGGATTGCTATGTGAAAGACTCGATTATGTTTGTGTGTTGCTGCTATTATTGTTGTAATTATTGTAGTTATCATTCGTATCTTATTGTTGTGGTGGTGTCCCACGTGACCACACTGTCACGTTGTATTGTGGTGTCCGAATGACGTCGAATGTATACACAATAGCACGTTACAAAATCGTGTCAGAATATCGTCGAATGTATACACGTTACCCGTCGTGTCAGAGCTGTGTCGTACGGCGGCACAGTTATGCCCGGTCCGCACTTTATCCGATGTTCAACGGAGGGTGTCCACACCGCGTCGCAGACAAAAGCAACTGCAATCTACGCCCTGAGTGAGTTACGATTTTCGTTCCACACCGCAAAGATGTACGTTCTCATCGAGAGGGACCATACGCGCCATCTGGTGTGTACCAAAGGAAAATTACACTAGACGTCATTCGATACTCGCACGCTGATTGACTGAAGCGTTTTTCGGAATTTATCTAGGGGACTTACGTTTTGCGACTTGCGACGAACCTGTCCACATTACCGTCTAGCGGTGTACGATGCCGTCCACACTGTCGTCTAGCGATTTCTAAGATTCAACAGGAGAATTTTCAAAATATCGCAAGACTGACTTATAAGGTTTGCGAGGCCGTCCACACCCGCCCTCCACAGGTCGCAAGGCCCGTATACGTCAAATGTCAGCAAATGTCTCCGGGGTCTACGTCCTGGCGAGGTATGGTGTGGACAGGGCACTAATGTCTCGCAGTCGCATATAGTCAGACAACCCAAAGATGACAGACCATTGCATGGTTTGATGGTTAACGCGACATCAAACGGCGTATTGTATTATACCAACAACGAACGTGACCAACATTGTGTTTGGAAGTTAGCAATTGTTTTGAAATTAATGTACACTATCACTTCGCTGTAGCTTGTATATTACACTGACAGAGTGCCTAGACTTTGGCAGTCGTATTAACATGAATGTGTGAATTTACGTTTCATGTGTCGTACAAGACATCGAAGTGTATGTCACATTGACATTGGCAATTGTATTGTAAAATACATCTACGTTCAACTTAGTGTGTCTTTCACGACAATAACTTAAACACTACATTCACAGGAAGTAGTCGGATTAGCAAGAACGTCTTTTGTCATTTCGTTGTATCCTACATGACAATAACTTGTACTTTTCATTGACAGAGTGTCTTGACATCGGCAGCCGTATTGGCAAGAACGTCTACTGTCGTTTTGACGAGTCTTGCACCAGCATCAGCTGCTGTGTTGACCTGAAGTTGTTCATCTACCGTCATGCGCTCACTGCCTACGTCAGGTATGACGCATGCGACCTCGAACTGATCATCGGCATCAACAAATGGACGGCCACCTTCAAAGTACTTGACGAGGACTTCAGTAAGTATTCGCAGTAACCCAATTAATCATTGGTAAACTCGAGGATTTCGTTGACGTATCACGATAGTAAGCATGGTTTTTAAATGCAACAAAACGTAGCACGGGTTTGTCGCTTTGTATCAGTTGCAAAGTCATATAAACCGAGAGAAATGACTCTACATGCAACAGTTGTCACTATTACGTAATTCTGAACTAGCGATGACATTTATGGAGTATTGAGATTACCATTGAAAGAAGTATTTTAAGCGACTCTAAGTGATTACCTTTGCATTTTAATGTACAACCATTTGGTACACCAGACAAATCGTGTAAAAACCTTTGTATTTTATTGCATCGCCAATTGACAAATCAGGAACTAATAAGTCTAGGGTGCTAACGAACTCAAAAAGAGGCGAGTGTACATCAGTGCCTGGGATGAGATACACTTACTGTGGATCCAAGTTATATATATATATATATATATATATATATATATATATATATATATATATATATATATATATATATATATATATATATATATATATATATATATATATATATATATATATATGCAAAACTCGTGTGTTTCAGCGACGGAAGACAATGTGGATATAACGAAGGAAATCAACGTGTTGAACGTAATTCAACTGACTGCCATCTTGAAGATTCAGAGAACGAGCAATACCCTAAAGGCGAGAATATTTCTTTTTCAGGCAATCGCTTACGTTTCCAAATTTAGTATTTTGTAGGGTATGGACCACCTGACCGACACTAGTGCGATCCAAACAGGATTCGACAGTATATCCAACGCGATTGTTATTTTAACGATCATTATTCCGTGGCATTATGTGAAGACAATGTAAAGGGTTCGTGCTCTTAATATCTTGTTGTTATATGGACATAACATTTATCTTTGCGTGGTTATTAGGAACGAATTGGGCACATTTGCAAAATGCAAGATTACATCGTCAGAAATGTATCACATAGAGTAGACTAATAAACACTTTGCACTAGAGTAATAAACGCGAACATCCTTCAGATGTGCTACACCCAGCATATCAATGACCCTACAAGTCTCTGGCGAGGATATGTCGAAAACGCTGTCTCCAAACACACATTTAATCAGTACAAGTCATTATTTACGCGCAAGCAATATATTAGAGATGTCGGAGAAGTGTCTTCTAAGCCAACTGTCGTGTGTATCGTGTGTAGATATCTGTCGGGGTCGCGTGGTGTTCCACAAGATCCGAGGAGTGTCTTCCCCAGATGGTCATCATGTCCGAAGCACAAATCGAAGTCGGCCCTTGTGTTACCAACGCCACCCTGCCCATCATGACCCGTCCGTCCGACACGCCAAGTACGTCTTCATCGCTTCTGTCGCAACAGAAATGGCCGTGGAAATGCGTTTTTTTAAACCATTGTGCCAGTTCCTATGTTTTATTTTGTCATTTAACAATACGTTCTTATGCCTACAACATGCATGTTGAAGGTTTACTGCCTACCAATTTGTATTTAGTTACTTTATTTAGCTCGGAACAATGTTTGTAATTTGAAAGAACCCACCTGCAACGCGTTCTTATGATAAACAAAACGTCCAGTTTCAAAATAAAACTGATTGACATTAATGCCGGGGCGAGCAGAATTAACCGCGTTACGCTGTAGTGTTTCACTTTCTCACGTTCTAGACTGCAGACTTCGCGTTACAAATTACTGCTCGAACAATTGTCGTTGCATCTGTCAGTATAGACAGCACGACGGAGTGATACTAGTGAACGACAGCGAACCTGGTGGAATGCCTGACCACTCAAAGGATCTATTAAAATTATAATAAATCTAAAGAATTACTTACATATTCTTTTTCTGAACTGTTTCGCCTATTGAGGGAAACTGATCAAAGGCAGCAAAGGAATAGAAACAGACTCGCAATGTTTATTTTGTTGTTTTATTACGACTTTAGCATAATAACATTTTCTGTTAGTTGACGACAACAGTTTCGTGTCATTTCAGCCGTCGAGAAAATGCTGAATATGAGCATTGGTAAAGTCATCAAACTGGTGGACGCTATGGGCGTAGACGAAGAGGCCATCGTGGAACTGGTGAAGAGTCTGAGAGACGCCTTCAAGGAATGGGTACGTCATGTTCCGACAAAGGTTGACAATTTATACCTATTCTTCACGTGACCTGTTGCTTAACAACAACTCCGTCAATCGAAACAAATGGCCGTATCAACATATGCATTTCGTCCTATATTTTAATTAAATTCTTGCCTCAGAAGGTTATCTTTATGACAAAGTTGTTAAACTGCCATTTATATTCACTAATGTTTGGTCTGGATGTCATACGTCAATTATAAAGTAATTCACATATATAACCGTTATTGTCATTGCTAGCAAAGGCAAATTTTGACGGATGTCACGCGCATTGTGATTGTAAAGTAAGCAGTCCGTAACGTACTGGATACATTTATTGGTGTATCCAGGTTGCTTAGCAAACGCCGTCAAGCTGTCAACAAAACGGTTGCCTGAACATGTGCTTTTCGTTACATAGTATGTTAAAATTCAGTGTGTAGAGGTTAATTAATATTTCTACGGAGTTATGGGTTATAATGGGCGCTTATAAGCAACAGCTACATGGGTTGACATCGACGTAATGAGATTGTATGTTACCTTCGAAAATGATCGAACATGTAGTATCCGAATGTTTGTGGTGAATCCAAATTATTACTGAAACAAATTACAGGTTATAAAAGCATAGGCTCATATAACAGTAAACAGATACATCCTGTATTGATAAGTTATTCAAACAAATCATAATTTGCTCTTATTATTACACTAGCGATTATAATTAATTGATTATCATCAGCTAGTAGTTATGTTTAACTATAAAATAAATGTCAGTTTTATTTTAGCATTTGTGTAATATATATATATATATATATATATATATATATATATATATATACAGTTTTATTTTAACCTTTGTGTAATATATATATATATATATATATATATATATATATATATATATATATATATATATATATATATATATATATATATACAGTTTTATTTTAACATTTGTGTAATATATATTATATTATATATTATATATATATATATATATATATATATATATATATATATGTTATATATGTTACGCTAATTATATTATAGTATATTACATTATTGTGATGTATATATATATATATATATATATATATATATATATATATATATATACAGTTTTATTTTAACCTTTGTGTAATATTATATATATATATACATATATATATAACTTAATATTGGTATTATATAGTCATATTTAATACAATCATTAATGATATATTACAATTTACTTTGTATTACAATCACATGTATTTTAAGTTGAATACAATATCCTGATTCTGATTCTAACGCAAAGCGTTACTGAGATATCAAACAGGCACCACTAGTGATTGTCACAGACTGTCCCAGACTGCCATGTTTACCGTTGCTTTCAGTTGACGCAGCAGATCAAGAAGATCATCGTGAAGATATTCGGTAGTGAGTTCGAACGCTTCGACATTTGTACGACCGGCCTACGGAAGTCGTTCGGTCCGTACTACGTGGAGATCTATCGCCTCAGGCCGCCAATCGTCATTATGCTCGGTCCGGTTCCTCTCAGCTTCAGTGAGTCTCGCTTAACTCTCGCTCGGCAGCGTAATTTCGCCGAGAAGATAGCCTGGTAACTGAGTTGGCTTTTGAATGCTATCCGTGTGAGGGACTAAAAAGTGCTGTCATGTCACGGAGCCTAAACATATAGTTTAATTGCATAGTTTATAATTGTTATGATAGTCAATTCTGGGGTAAATGCTGGCCTAGTGGTAACGATTGCAGAGCATTAATTCCTCAGGCTGCCACCTCACGGAGCCTGGGTAATCAAGGCTAGGAATGTCGTCACTAATAGATTATAACTAAGTTTTATTTTTAAGGCAATATATTCCTGGTTTTTATTTAATTAATTAATTAATTGATATGATACTACTCTTAAGACTAACTACGTTGTGGTTACTTTTTTGAATGCATTCTTTCCGACTAGTTGTCATTAGTAGTCTTGTAGATATTACTTCGTCACGTGTTGAAATGACAACGAATTTGTCCATTTTCAAAAGGAATTTTGTTTGCGATTTTGCCGATTTGCGCTGAGTATGCGACGTTCAACGATTCATCTTATCCGCATTCACATTTTATACAAATGACTATGCTGACCAAAGCAAACAGTTCACAAATAAAATACTATAATTTTATAAATTTTCACTTGATGTTCATGGTTTCAGTGTTTGGCATTGACGGGAACTACGGCGCGACATTCTACTGCAAACTCTGCTTCATGACCATGAAGGCATCGGTGAGAAGCTGGAGTGATATGTTCCCTCTTTTTATAAAGAAATGGTTTCTATAATCAGCCCATCTAATTAGTATCGAACTAATGTACTGAATGTTTTTTGAGTCAACACCAGAGATTGACCTATCCAGCACGTGACCCACGTGAGCAGTTGTTTATGAACAAGTCCGTGAAGCTGTAAAAAATGGAAGACGAACACGTTGCAAGTTCGTGAATTTCGTAGTATATCTTAGTTGGAATATTAGTTTAATAACTCATTCTTTATGATGGCAAAATGACATATATATATACATATATATATATATATATATATATATATATATATATATATATATATATGCATATATATATATATATATATATATATATATATATATATATATGCATATATATACAATAATGTATATATATATATATATATATATATATATATATATATATATATATATATATGTATGTATATATACTATATAAGGGCGGAAGTAAACTGTCTTCAGCAGCCTGTTAGATTGCGGCCGTTGCCACTATGTCGCACCGTGTCATTTGTGTGTGTCCAGGCGACGATCGTGCCTCGTATCGGGAGCTCTGTGTGGGGCTCTGTCGGCGTCACGTTCTTCGCGCTGAGGGCGGAGCTGCGACTGACGGGCTACCTCCTCACCACCTCCTTCCCTACCACCGTCGTCATCGAGTTCAAGAAGTTCCCATTGGAAATCAGGTAACGATGGCGAGTTCATCAACAACAGTATAAAATAGTTTCTTCTCACTACTAAATTATGTCAGAAAGAGACATGTTGTAATGGCCATAATGAAAATAAAACAGGACGGAATGCATGTTTGTACCAAGTGTTCTGTTCCAGGTTTTGTGACGGATTAGTGATATACTATTAGTTTTATTACGTTTATGGTTACGGCTACGGTTACGGATACCTGTTACCATTACCTGTTACCATTACCGTTACCGTTCACTGTTACCTGTTACCGTTACCGTTACCGTTACCGCTACCGCTACCGCTACCGCTACCGCTACCGCTACCGCTACCGCTACCGCTACCGCTACCGCTACCGCTACCGCTACCGCTACCGCTACCGCTACCGCTACCGCTACCGCTACCGCTACCGCTACCGCTACCGCTACCGCTACCGCTACCGCTACCGCTACCGCTACCTGTATCTGTATCTGTACGTGCCACTGCCACTGCCACTGCCACTGCCACTGCCACTGCCACTGCCACTGCCACTGCCACTGCCACTGCCACTGCCACTGCCACTGCCACTGCCACTGCCACTGCCACTGCCACTGCCACTGCCACTGCCACTGCCACTGCCACTGCCACTGCCACTGCCACTGCCACTGCCACTGCCACTGCCACTGCCACTGCCACTGCCACTGCCACTGCCACTGCCACTGCCACTGCCACTGCCACTGCCACTGCCACTGCCACTGCCACTTCCACTGCCACTGCCACTGCCACAGCCACAGCCACAGCCACTGCCACAGCCACTGCCACTGCCACTGCCACAGCCACAGCCACTGCCACTGCCACTGCCACTGCCACTGCCACTGCCACAGCCACCGCCACCGCCACCGCCACCGCCACCGCCACCGCCACTGCCACTGCCACAGCCACTGCCATTACAATCACAACTACGACTATAAGTACCATCGCCGCCGCCGCCACTGCTACCGTCACCTCCACCGTATCCCTCACCTTCAACCTTACCCTCACCGTTGTGACATTAACCTGACCTGTCGTTCCAGAGCTCGCATGGACCTCAGCCTCATCCCGCTGCGCATCGAGCTGCGAGCTCGACTCGTCTTCGAGCTGTGCATCTGGCTGCCGTGGGTAGGTAAGAAGTGTATCAAGAAGGTCCTAATCAACGCCCTCCTATGGGCCTACCAGACAAAGGCCATCAACAAAAACATCTTCAACTACAACGACGCAGAGAAAGACTTCTCTCCGCCTGACTTCGGCTGGTACTCGAAAGCGGTGAGTGGGAATACATGGTGAAGTCGGTTGAAAATAACCAAGATGGCGGATCACCTTGGCGACCAAATAAAGACAATGACTAACGGTCAAAATTGCTGCTTTTTCCATTCGTTTTTATTAGTTACAACCAGCATATCTGAATTCGATGCTCACTCCAGCAAGAAATCCCAAACATCTACGATCAACCAGTAGTAACCTATTTTACATTCCTCTGGTTAAAACAAACTGGAACCCGAGCTTTCTTGGTTGGTGCACCAACTGTACGGAATTTGTTTCCTTGAAAATATAGTTTCAATTCGTCGCCCTCTAAAAAACCTATCTGTTTAATGCTGCCTATCCCACTTAGCTTCCTGGCACTATCATCCATCCGTCGACTAGGACATGGGCGTTGACTACGATAACGAGGTTGCATAATCCCATGATTCTGTCGCGCCACCGAGCTTGATCTTCGAGGATATTGGCGCATAATAGGTCATTATTATTATTATTATTAAGTATGTTAACGCTTCCCGCTGAAACTGATATAAAATACATCTTTAGTCTGATATATATTGGCCACTGTCAGCAAAACGACGTATATAACCTAGCAGCAACGTTATTTGTCTCGCATTGACACGAGGCAGACTGATTTTTGATATCTTACGTAAATCACGCAACGTCTGTGCGCCAAAACCCGTAAATAATCCGTTGTAAACAAACATCATATTTGTCGAACGAAATTGTAAGCAACTCTTCACACCAATCACAACAGGAAAGTTGACGAACAGGCCGTGGTGTTTGTATTATAAATGGTTTGCGTTTTGCTGCACATTGATGAGTTTACGTGTATCGCGCATGAGCAGTAACGTCACCCGTATAATTGTAATATTTAACGCCCGGATAAATATAAGTGCGACAGCGAATTGCAGTAATTGTGTTCAGCATAGGACCGTAAGTCGATGCCCTTATTTGGTATTCCGTCGTCAAGGTAATCCGCTATCTTGGTTATATGCAACCGACTGTTGTGCATTGTATATGATGGAACACAGAGGACGCAGCGGTATTTTGATTAACAATATCCTGTATAAATCATAGCCGTAACATACAGGTTATTCAGTCGACCGGCCAAATCTATGACATTTAAAAAAGTAGTGGATTGTTTCCCTAGTTTAATTGCAACAGACGCTGACGCGGTTTCGTGTCGTTGCTATTATACGCAACGGCATGTCAAGTAATTGATAAACGGCCGAACGTAACACGCAAAGTGTGAATAGTTACTTTGCATGAACAGACCCCCAACTGGTCGGCAAACAACGGATCAATCGCAGAAACTGAACAATCCCTTCTCGGAAACCAGTACGAACATTTAAACATGTCGATAATATTTTGAATTACCTTTCTAATGAGAGTGCACAGTTAATCCATTGAATGTGTTGCTTTAGAGACGCAACTATGACTCAGTTTTGGTACTCTTTCTTATAAAATGGGATTCTTTTCACTCATCACCGATGGGATTCTTACGCACCATTCACATCCATCAACAAATGTGTTGAGTTGTAGGGCATACAGATGATTGAGTTGTGTAAATGTGCAAAACAATAACTGTTCACTCACCCTGTCGACATTGTCTTGATTTCAGTCATGCGCCAATTGTGACAAAGACTCCGACAGTGGTGACGGTGACAGTGGTGACAAAGGGTCACGCCGTAGACGTTCCATCGGGTCATCGAGTGCTTCGTGTCACGTGACACAGTTACCGGGGCGCGACTACACGGAGCCCGCGTTTAACATCGAGTTCGGCGTCGCTGACGACCGCAGCGAAGTGGAACTCTCCTTCTGCGTGGGCACGTACAGTGGGGGGTGTGACGTCATCAACAAAGAACCACTAGGTGGCGCTTCGACAGTTATCGTAAAGGTTAGCGATTTATCACTTCTGTAACAGAGTCGAACGTTGAATAGTTACACCAGAGAGTTCACTGCGTGGCATGTCATTGCAATTTTCTTTGCGTAGGGCAGGCTCGTGTGACTGAACTAGAATCAGTCTTGTTTTATAGATTGGTACACAGTTAGTCAGTCGGTCATTCAGTCAATCAGTCAAATAGTCAACCAATCAACCAGTCAACCAGTCAACCAATCAACCAGTCAGCCAGTCAGTCAGTCAGTCAATCAATCAATCAATCAATCAATCAATCAATCAATCAATCAATCAATCAATCAATCAATCAATCAATCAATCAATCAATCAATCAATCAATCAATCAATCAATCAATCAACCAACCAATCAATCAACCAACCAACCAACCAATCAATCAATCAATCAATCAACCAATCAATCAAGCAATCAGTCAATCAATCAATCAATCAATCAATCAATATGTTCCTCCGTACTTTTGTGTTGTTCCAGAGAATAGGTCACACTGTTCCTCCGTATTTCATCACTGTTCTAGAAAAGTATCCACAACGTTCCTTTGCATTCTCCCCAGAATGATCCAGACTTTTCCGTACGTTTGCGTTGTTCCAGAAAATGGTTCACAGTGTCCCGCTGTACTTCAGTGTCACCGCCACCAACTCGATGGGACTGTCGGCGACGAGCACGTGTCACCTGCCGACCTACGACATGACCCTGCCCGTGGGCCGAGTGACCCCCGACTTCCGCAGCACGAGTCACCCCGGCCTACTCCACGGGTCGGCCCTGGCCTTTGACGACTCAGTCATCGTCGAGAAGAAGGTAGGAAGACATAGTCTAGACGTGTAGTTATGATGATGTTGGACAACATGAACGAACGATTGAATGGTTGGATGGACGGACGGGTGGACAGACGGGCGGGTGGGGGGGGGGGAGGGCTGATGGATGGATACGTGCGTGCGTGCGTGTGTGTGCGCGTGTGTGTGTGTGCGTGCGTGTGTGTGTGTGGGGTGTGTGGGTGTGCATGCGTGTGCGTGTGCGTGTGCGTGTGCGTGTGTATGTGTGTATGTGTGTATGTGCGTGCGTGCGAGCGTGTGTGTGTGTGTGTGTGTGTGTGTGTGTGTGTGTGTGTGTGTGTGTGTGTGTGTGTGTGTGTGTGTGTGTGTGTGTGTGTGTGTGTGTGTGTGTGTGCTCGTGTGTGCTTGCGTGTGTTGGTGGGTGATTGGGTGAGTGAGTGAGTGAGTGAGTGGATAAGTGGGTGCCTGTCTTCGCAAATTGTCCATACGACGTAATTGTTCATTCTCATTCCCAACTTCCCTTTTAATTCATACCAAATTCGTTATTTTAAAATAATGAATATCAAATTATCATCCATTTAATTATGTGTAGATGTGTGTGAAGCAAATATGCAAATCAGCTAGACTAGAGCTTGTCTAAGTACACCAGTGTCGTGTGCTATGTTTACCAGATAAGTGCTGGCTATGGGAAGGGACATCACGGGACTCAGATAGTCGACTGGCGGACGGTGTCCACCTCTAGGGCCACTGGAGTGGACACGGGCAATGATCCTCTCGGTCTCCGGCTACTAGAACACTTCACGGGTAGGTACAAGAGGTTGCATCAGATTACTTCATGGGTATGTACAGGAGATTGTGTCAGATCACATTACGAATAGGGACAGGAGATTGTGTGAGATAACTTCATGGGTATATACACGAGATTGTGTCAGATCACTTCTCGGGTACATACAGGAGATTATATGTCAGATCACTTCACGTGTAGGTACAGGAGATTGTAACAGATCACTTCACGGGTATGTACAGGAGATTGTTTCAAATCACTTCACGGGTATGTACAAGAGGTTGTGTCAGATTACTTCACGGGTTGGTACAGGAGATTATATGTCAGATCACTTCACGTGTAGGTACAGCAGATTGTAACAGATCACTTCACGGGTATGTACAGGAGATTGTGTCAGATCACTTCACGGGTACGTACAAGAGATTGTGACAGATCACTTCACGGGTAGGTACAGGAGATTGCGTCAGATCACTTCGCGGGTAGGTACAGGAGATTGTGTCAAATCACTTCACGGGTACGTACAAGATTTTGTGACAGATCACTTCACGGGTTGGTACAAGAGATTGTGACAGATCACTTCACGGGTAGGTACAGGAGATTGTGTCAGATCACTTCGCGGGTAGGTACAGGAGATTGTGTCGGATCACGTCACGGGTAGGTACAAGAGATTGTGTCACATCATGTCGCGAGTAGGTACAGGAGATTGTGTCAAATCACTTCACGGGTAGGTACAGGAGATTGTGTCGGATCACGCCACGGGTAGGTACAAGAGATTGTGTCACATCATGTCGCGAGTAGGTACAGGAGATTGTGTCAAATCACTTCGCGGGTAGGTACAGGAGATTGTGTCAAATCACTTCAGGGGTAGATACAGGAGATTGTGTCAAATCACTTCACGGGTAGGTACAGGAGATTGTGTCAAATCACTTCACGGGTAGGTACAGGAGATTGTGTCAAATCACTTCACGGGTTGGTACAGGAGATTGTGTCAAATCACTTCTAGGGTATGTACAGGAGATTGTGTCACATCATTTCGCGGGTAGGTACAGGAGATTGTGTCAAATCACTTCACGGGTAGGTACAGGAGATTGTGTCACATCACTTCGCGGGTAGGTACAAGAGGTTGTGTCTGGTCACTTCACGGGTAGGTACAGGAGATTGTGACACATGATTTCACGGGTAGGTACAGGAGATTGTGTCACATCACTTCACGGTTAGGTACAAGGGATTGTGTCATATCACTTCATGGGTGGGTACGTACAAAAGATTGTGTCACAAAACTTCACGGGTTCGTACAAGAAGTTGTATCAGATCACTACACGGGTACGTACAATTAAAATGCATTGTTTCAAATGGCTTCACGGGTACGTATACGGGGCACTGTCAGAACATCATATCAATCTACTCTCTGCGATGTTCAAACGGAATCGAATGTATTCTATGTTAAACCCGCTGTCCCTAAATATGGCCACACTTGTCTTTCCGTCTAGAGTTAATTCTCTGTGTGGTAATCTTTGTTTTAAATGGCCGCGAACGAGTAGACCGTGTGATTGTTATCTCTGTCTCTGTTCCTCAATGTGTCCACGGCGTCTGTTGGTTGTCACAGCCCCGAGAGAAGGTCGACTGGTGGAGACGCCGGTCAAGACGGCCCACTACCAGTACGCCGAGGCGTGTGCCCGCGAGTGCTTGAGCTACCCAGCCACCGTGTGCCTCAGCTTCAACTACGACTACGGCCCCGCGGGCAGCTGTCAACTGATGCAGAAGATTGAGGGACATACGACCTTCGTGAGACTCGTGAGTGACCAGTGTGTGTGGGTGTGGGTGTGGGTGTGGGTGTGGGTGTGGGTGTGGGTGTGGGTGTGGGTGTGGGTGTGGGTGTGGGGTGGGAAATGGGCGTTTTGTGTGTGCGCATGTGTATGAGTGGGTGTCGTGTGTGTATGTGTGAAAAAGTTTTGTGAACGGATGCACGAGTGAGCGAGTGAATAAATGAGCGAGTGAACGAGTGAACGAGTGATCGAGTGATCGAGTGAACGAGTGAACGAATGAACGAATGAGCGAGTGAACGAGTGATCGTCGATTGAATGAGTGAGTGAGTGAGTGAGTGAATGAGTGAACGAGTGAACGTGTGAACGAGTGAACGAATGAACGAGTGAGTGAGTGATCGAGTGAGCGAATAAACGTATGAGTGATCGAGTTAGGGAGTGATCGAGTGAGCAAATGAACGAGTGTGCAAGGGAACGGGTGAGCGAGTGAAAGAGTGAAATTATACGATAAATAATGCGATAATATACGGTACAGTACGATACGGAAACTAAGTGATACAAACTTACAAAAAATTTAAACTTCTCTTATACCATCCCACCCGTTTAAAAATCACCTTGCCGCTTTCTGACTCCCTCCAGAGTGGACGGTTCCATCACTTCGAGAGGCGAGGCATCGGTCACGTGACCTCGGTCCGATTCAATGATCTGCAATTGTACCACAACACCATCGTTTACCTCAACTACTACTTACACAACGTCGTCGGTGGGTCGTCGTCAAATGTTGTTGTGCAGTAATGATGATGATGATGACGATGACGATGACGATGACGATGACGATGACGATGACGATGACGATGACGATGACGATGACGATGACGATGACGATGACGATGACGATGACGATGACGATGACGATGACGATGACGATGACGATGACGATGACGATGACGATGACGATGACGATGACGATGACGATGACGATGACGATGACGATGACGATGACGATGACGATGACGATGACGATGACGATGACGATGACGATGACGATGACGATGACGATGACGATGACGATGACGATGACGATGACGATGACGATGACGATGACGATGACGATGACGATGTAATAATTACAATCTTGTATTATTATTATAAAAAATAGTAATATTACTAATTATAATTACATATTATATCACAATGGTAGGGTACGTTCGTCTGTTCATAGTGTTTAACAGTTGTTTATATGTGTTTTCAATAAAACGACTATCTTGGGAATTAAATGTATATATATATATATATATATATATATATATATATATATATATATATATCTTCAGCGCTCTTATATCATCTGCCGAGTCTTCTTTTAAATACACCGACATAACATAAATAACTTAACCAATGCTGTGTATACAACGACAAGAGTGCTTGTCGACAGGCTACAGGAACATCATCTCGTCGCGTGACGTGAAGGTTGACATGACGCCGCCGACCCCCGGGTACATCGCTAACAGCTCCAGCAACATCTTCACCCCCGACGTGTGTGTCAACTACGTCCCGCCCCTATGGAGACACAGGTGTGCTCCGGAGACGACAGAACCGACGCACAGGTGAGAGGGGAGAACAGGTGAGAGTGAGTACAGGTGAGAGTGAGTACAGGTGAGAGGGAGTACAGGTGAGAGTGAGTACAGGTGAGAGTGAGTACAGGTGAGAGTGAGTACAGGTGATAGTGAGTACAGGTGAGAGGGGAGAACAGGTGAGAGTGAGTACAGGTGATAGTGAGTACAGGTGAGAGGGAGTACAGGTGAGAGTGAGTACAGGTGAGAGTGAGTACAGGTGAGAGGGAGTACAGGTGAGAGTGAGTACAGGTGAGAGGGAGTACAGGTGAGAGTGAGTACAGGTGAGAGTGAGTACAGGTGAGAGTGAGTACAGGTGAGAGGGAGTACAGGTGAGAGTGAGTACAGGTGAGAGGGAGTACAGGTGAGAGTGAGTACAGGTGAGAGTGAGTACAGGTGAGAGTGAGTACAGGTGATAGTGAGTACAGGTGAGAGGGGAGAACAGGTGAGAGTGAGTACAGGTGATAGTGAGTACAGGTGAGAGGGAGTACAGGTGAGAGTGAGTACAGGTGAGAGGGAGTACAGGTGAGAGTGAGTACAGGTGAGAGTGAGTACAGGTGAGAGTGAGTACAGGTGATAGTGAGTACAGGTGATAGTGAGTACAGGTGAGAGTGAGTACAGGTGAGAGGGGAGAACAGGTGAGAGTGAGTACATGTGAGAGGGAGTACAGGTGAGAGGGAATACAGGTGAGAGGGGAGAACAGGTGAGAGGGAGTACAGGTGAGAGTGAGTACAGGTGAGAGGGGAGAACAGGTGAGAGGGAGTACAGGTGAGAGGGAGTACATGTGAGAGGGAGTACAGGTGAGAGGGAGTACAGGTAAGGGTAGGAGGGAGGCAGAGGTGAGGGGCGGAGGGAGGCAGAGGTGATGGAAGATGGGAGGCACATGTGAATGGAGGAGGAAGGCACCGGTGAATGGTGAGACAGATAAATAGAGGAGGCATATGTAAGAGGAACATGGGAGTGTAGTGAGACAACCCCACTCGCAGCGTTGTGATCGTTTATAGACGAATGTTCATCCAAAGAAGGGTAATGTGGGATGGTATCCATTCCAATTCAACGGACACCCGTTCTATTGCCATCTAAGACTAGTGGCGCCATTAAAGAAGGACATATTAAGCCTGCCACCGATTTCATACACAACATGTATAAGTTTATATCAATGCCTAGGTAAAAGTGTTTTTCTCTCGCCGAAGTGGCCATTGCAGATGGGAAATACGTCTTGAATGACAGTCTCGTGTTGGATTAGGCGTGTGACCTCTCTAGAGAGGTTGTTTAAAGACACAATGCTAATGCAACGTATATCTGACCGCTGTTGATGGGTGGCCGTTGGCCGCAATAGAGGGATATACACGCTATACGATATGTCCGTATAATAACGCGAAATCATATACATCCAAAAAAGCAAGTATTACCAACTCGGCTTAGATTTTACGAATCGTTTCTTAGGTATTTATGTAGATCCATGATAAAACACAATTGTATTACTATCTGCCGATTGTATGTTGTGACGTATGTCACCACGTGACACGGCTTCCCGCTGCAGGACGATTGTCGATGGCCCAGGGTCCCGGACTGTCTTCAACGGTCCCGAGGCCATGACGGACAAACTCTACACACGGGCCAACCGCATGATTGACGGTAAGACACCACGCTGTACACGAGTCACGAGCCTCGTGTTTAGCCTTCGTATACATTGTCGTAAGACAGTGTCACGTGTCTGATGTCTGAACATATGTTGTCGCAGGTATTCCGACAGTGTCTGACGGAGATACGAATACCATTTGTTGTTAAATAACAAATACACACACATACATACACACATATACACACTCATACACGCACACATACACACACACACGCACGCACGCACACACGCACACGCACGCACGTACACACACACATACACACACGCACACATACACACGCACGCACGCGCGCGCACGCACACACACACACACACACACATCTTATCTTCATGGTAACCATCAGGGGTGAGGTTGACCATGGTTACCGTAGTCTTTATCTTCGCCTTTTCTTTCCTCACTTTTCTCTCACTACGATGACTATCATCAGTCTCCATCTCCTTCTATCTTTTTGCTGTTGTTCTCCATTTTTTTCCAACTCTTTCCAGACCCTCTTAATGCCGTCTTCATCTCATTCTCGTTCTTCCTCACCTACACTTGCTGGGCATCTCTGCAAATGTTCCATCTCAGATATATTGCGTGCTCTATTAAGATATCAATTAATGAAAAAGGTTAATCAATATACATTAATAATCAATTACAAAATATTTTGAATAATGCCTTATATGTCAAAGAGAAGTCAAGATGATGTTCGTTTGAACATACTTACCAGGTAATAAATATACAGTATCTTGAATTGTCGTAAGGACTGGATACTGCCCTGTATAATAACTTACCTTTTATTTACTTTCACTTTCTAAACACGTACGTATTTATTTACTTTCACTTTCCGTTATCGACATGTCCATCTCGCCGTCGTGTTTTTGCAGCCAACTGGGACAACATCCGGGACAGTGAGACGGGGATCCTCACGTTCACGTGGGCGGTGGGGACGGTTGAGTGCGGGGACGACGTTGTCCCCTACAATGATCCGCACGAGCACCTCGCCTCGCCCTCCGAGTGGACTAACAAGGGCCTCGCATTCCCACTCAAACTGCCCGGTAAACAACGCATTCCCACCCAAACTGCCCGGTAAATAACGCATACCCACTCAAACTGCCCGGTAAACAACGCATTCCCACTCAAACTGCCCGGTAAACAACGCATTCCCACTCAAACTGCCCGGTAAGCAACGCATTCCCACTCAAACTGCCCGGTAAACAACGCATTTCCACTCAAACTGCCCGGTAAACAACGCATTCCCACTCAAACTGCCCGGTAAACAACGCATTCCCACTCAACTGCCCGGTAAACGACGCGTTCCCACTCAAACTGCCTGGTAAACAATGCGTTCCCACTCAATCTGCCCGGTAAACAATGCATTCCCACTCAACTGCTCGGTAAACAACGCATTCCCACTCAACTGCCCGGTAAACAACGCGTTCCTACTCAAACTGCCCGGTAAACAACGCATTCCCCCTCAAACTGCCCGGTAAACAACGCATTCCCACTCAAACTGCCCGGTAAACAACGAAGTCCCACTCAAACTGCCCGGTAAACAATGCATTCCCACTCAAACTGCCCGGTAAACGACGCATTCCCACTCAAACTGCCCGGTAAACAACGCATTCCCACTCAAACTGCCCGGTAAACAACGCATTCCCACTCAACTGCCCGGTAAACGACGCGTTCCCACTCAAACTGGCTGGTAAACAATGCGTTCCCACTCAATCTGCCCGGTAAACAATGCATTCCCACTCTACTGCTCGGTAAACAACGCATTCCCACTCAACTGCCCGGTAAACAACGCGTTCCTACTCAAACTGCCCGGTAAACAACGCATTCCCACTCAAACTGCCCGGTAAACAACGCATTCCCACTCAAACTGCCCGGTAAACAACGCATTCCCACTCAAACTGCCCGGTAAACAATGCATTTCCACTCAAACTGCCCGGTAAACAACGCATTCCCACTTAAACTGCCCGGTAAACAACGTATTCCCACTCACACAGTGAACTTATTAAATGAGACAAACTTATCCGTATAAAATGTACACTTGTTAAATATTATAGGTCATAACTGACATCGTTTAAAAAGATTCTTTGGTATACAAAATATATTTTTTCATGTCCCAGATTTTACTGAAAATTTATTCGTTAAAAATGTATACGATTTTTAATGAATATAACAATTTTCATACAAGCACATGTCTTCTATTCATTAGAGTTACGTGTTTTATTAATCACTAATGACCCTGGTAATAAATCGAAAAACAATCTATTTCATGTCCCATATAATTTTCGTGTCCCAAATAAAGATTTGCAAAGAGTTTACAATTGTCAAAGAATCCTTTTCTTTATAATTTGGTAATTAGTCATCCCTTTAACATATGATGGTGTATTTTATATGAATTATATATATATATATATACATATATATATATATATATATATATATATATATATATATATATATATATAATTCATAGAAAACAACCAATCAAATTATATATTGCAATATTACATATTATATATTACATATATTATATACACGTATGCACGCACACATGTATATATATATATATATATACACACACATACATATATGTAACTATATAATATTGTATTGATACAATATTATATATATATATATATATATATATATATATATATATATATATATATATATATATATATATACTTTCCTGTAACAGACGACAAGTACTACATCACGGTACGAGCCATCAACAATATAGAGTTCGGGCCCCTGGCACTGACAGTGTGTCACGCAACGCCTTATGCAGTTGACACCACGCCACCCATCATCTACGCTGTGGACGACGTCAAATACGACGAGGAAACTTTCCTGATCTCATTCCGTGTCAACGCAACGTACGAATTTTTTGCTGTCTTTAAACATTAAATAATTATGTATATGGTCAACAATGTACGTGTTTCACACTATTTAAGTCCCTGTGTAATCACGACTATTCGTCGAGCGTGCATGTATGCGGTCGTGTCTGTGTTTGTGTGTTTGCATGGTCCGTTGTTGACTGTGTAAGGTCCATATATGATTGGGTGCAGTCCTTCGGTGATTGCGTACGGTCTATTAATGATCAGGCATGTTTCTTCAGTGATTGAGTGCGTATATAAAGAAATGTGGATGGTTCAATAAATTAGTGGTCCTCCACGATTTTGCAGGTTTTCATTGAAAGTGATTGTGTAATGGGTGTAGTCTGTTAGTTGTTGTATAAACTGTTTTGTCCAGCAGTGAACGACGTATGTATATTTCAAGTAGCGAAGTGACGCAGTGGCCAGAGATTCGGACTCTCGTCTAAAGCAAACAGGGTTCGAATCCTGCTACCGTATCAAACATTGATCTATTTTTTCGTTCCACAGTGTTCCAGTTCACTCGGCTATACTATTGGCTACATGGTTATAGTCGGTAGTGGGTAGTTTTGTAGTAATAGTCTTCTGTCATTAATTGCAGCATGGCTGGATTCTTCCCAGAGACGTCGAAATGGGAGCAATGTGTAAACCGCTTTAGACTGACTACTGCGCTATATAACAAACTTATTTTTACCTTTTGTATATGGTTGTCCACTGATTATGACATATGTCCGGCAGTGATCCAGTGTCCGGCATCAAGTCCGGTGAGGTTGGACTCGGCCGGAGCCGGAGGGACACGTACCTGCTCCCGTGGTCGCCGGTCAGCAACTTCTCACACGTCGAGTTCAACTACCAAATCCCCGACGGCGTGCCAGCCTGGGTGAAGACAAGGGTCACCAATAACGGTACACGGCCTGTCGTAGTGACGTCATTGGTCATTGTTCTGATCTTTATATAAATAGTGACGTCATTGGTCATTGTTCTACTCTTTATATAAATAGTGACGTCATTGGTCATTGTTCTACTCGTTATATAAATAGTGACGTAATTGGTCATTGTTCTGCTCTGTATATAAATAGTGACGTCATTGGTCATTGTTCTGCTATTTATATAACTCGTGACATCATTGGTCATTGTTCTACTATTTATATAAATAGTGACGTCATTGGTCAACATTCTGCTCTTTATATAAACGTAATCATATAGAAACTGAGGGATTTTTAAAAAATAAACAATTCCAATAATGCACAAGACTATATAGGATCGATGACATCCCAACCCCTCAGAAAAATTGTAAAGGCCAATAGATTGTATTGATACTTTGACATGTATCTGAAATAATTCCAGTTATCTACGTATTAATTAATTAGAATTAGTAATATTGATAAAGAGGTAAGGGAACTTTACGCATCAGTAAACTGTATTAAAGCTATTTATGATATCATAAATATCACGTTTCCATACATGGCTGAAAATATATATGAAAAGCAAAATGTGTACACATTTTATGTTCATTACGGAATACTAAACACATTTTTCCAAATGTTTTATTCTTAATGCGTCTTTTACTCCCATCACTTCCAGCGTCTTGGATTATTGGATTGTGTTTATATTTACAAAGCCCTTTGGCTGCATTTATCTTAGTAGCCCCTATGTTCACTACAGCTCTGTACCGTACGCTCTGTACCCTATACCGGTATTTCTATACACGGGTTTGAAACTGGTGTTTAACCACCAAGACGATGTGACAGTTTACATCATCAGCTGATGAACATCTTGATTCATCCATAAGCATGTAAAACTCATAAATTATGAACGAAACTACAAGAGGTAAAAAGTTCAACACTGCTTGGCGTTCCCTTCCGTCAAAAAACCGCATGTCCGGAAGTGCAGAATTTTACAAGTCACTCAAAACGGCGTTCTCACACCAACCCACAGTGTGGCGCCACTGTTACGTAAACATACGTTCCTGTGAAAACAAACGTACAGCGTATCCAATACCGCATACAATATTCGGGGTTGCTGTGTTTGGCAACAAAGCGAAGTAGGTCGCGCATGCGCACGGTCGCGTAGGGCAGAAAGCCGTAAACAGCAGCGGCGCTAAGGCGGGGAGTGCTGTGTTATGTTGGTTAGTCATTCGTTTTGTGGCTGTTATAACTGGTATTAATGAGTTATTTTTGTGCATGGACATATATGTGAGTAATGGCACACTTGGCTGACCAAATAAACCATCTTGACAGTGTGTCGTTGTATCGCTATAGCGCAGAAACTGTCATTATCGGGATAGATGTCCCAGACCAGTACAGCTTGGAGGCTTGACACTGTCACTGACAGGACGGAATGGGTAGATGATCTGTCAAAGTGGCCCTCTGACTCTGTAGATTATGGCTGCATTTACACATAGTTCATATAAACACACAGTACATGTGCAGACTGTGGATCGACCTGGTGTATCATGCATGCATGTGCATGGTGTATCGTACATGTTACTGCTGACATTTTAAATATCCCATAACATTTCTAGACATTGATCTAAATATTTTATCTTGCCTTATTTTTATACATAAAAATTATGTATTGTTTTTGTCGATATTTATTTATTTGTGCGAATGTTTAGTATGTGTTTCACATGTAAATAGTGTAATAATTAGTTTTAGTTTTTTTTAGTCATCGACTTATACTTATTTACTATTAATAAATTATTAACAGTTTTAATATGATTAATTTAATGTGTATACTTATTTATCTGAACATAATTTTGACGGTTATATATATATTATTACTATTATTTTATAACACATAATGAGTAATTTTATATTTTACAACACTTTGAACGCTATTGTGCTTTATAAAAATTAAATATTATTATTATCACAGAGCCCTGTTTTTGTACTGAGAGCGAAAGTCACAAAGTCATGATAAGTGTTAGGTCATTCTGGGATTTTAATCATGCGTGGTTTATATGAATCAACATGTCCGATACGTATTCTGGTTCATGACAATGTGAAGAATTAAACGTCAATAAACAGTCAATATAATATTTTCTATAGTTTTCTAAAGACTTTTTAACAATTCTATAGGAAATGTTCTGTACAATATTCCCTGTATGAAGTATTCCATAGAAAACTACGAAAAATCCTATGGTTTTCTATATAATATTATTTTCTATAGGCAATATCCTATGGTTTTCTATAGTAAAAATCCTATAGACTATTCTATATAATTCTATGGAAAACAAAATGCAAACATCCTATGAAATATCGTATAAACAATCAATAGCTTTGTTTTGCAAAGGGAATATTTGTCAGAATAATGAAAGCCAACATTAGATTATCAAAACACTATTATGACTGCATTATCATAGCAAAACAATAAACTAAAATCACTATGTGTGGATGTGTTGTGGTGTAAATATACTGTAAATAACAATACCAATTTACAAACATGTGCAGAAACGATGCAACAAAACCTGGTGTGCTCTTTGACTTTGGGCATCCATGCAATGCATACGATGGATAGCTGCCTAGTTGATACAAACACTTCACGCAATGACCCTTAGGCTTATCTGCTCCAATATTCCGGCATATGGGAAGTATTCACACTGACAGGCCATCTACATTTTCTGATAAAGTACAACAAGTGAAAAATTGCATTTTCATGGGCATGACCACCGGGTATGAACTTGTGGACAACGACACACCGCCCTGTTTACATGCGAGCGCCTGCTGCAGCAGCGGCTTTCTGCCCTACAAACAAACCGCCATGTGCGTTTAATTTATAAATGACGTCAAAACGCAACCCCGAATACAGTACTTACACCGTATACATCATAAATGTTCGCTTCCAACATCGCATTATACATCGTCCTAATAAATAACTGACTCCTGGCATACACAAATGTGTTTCAAAAGTCTAAGCGTGGGGACTGCCTTTTTCCCCAAGCATCGCCGGGTAACTCGGCTAGAACAGTCTACATGTTGATGTCGCTGACTGACCAGTGTCCATTGCAGTGGACCTGACGGCCGTCGGCCACTCGGACCGAGCCTTCATCATCGACCTGTCCCCGCCCATCCCCGGTCACGTGTACGACGGAGACCGGCGGAAGACGGACGTGGCCTTCCAGTCGTCGGCCGCCCGCTACTGCGCCACGTGGGCCGGCTTCAGCGACCCTCAGAGCGGGCTCTGTGAGTGGCACAAGGCGACACTGTCTGGACGTCGTATGATGATAGTGATGACGATAATGATAATGATGATAACAATAGAAAATAATAGTGACAATAACAACAATAATAATTATTATTATTGTTACTGTAACTATAACTAAGATTATAACTGCATTCTGCTGAAACCGTTGCGGTCTATCTTCTGATGGTTATTCGGTCTACCCTCAGTTCACATCTCTCACAATAGTACGCACACGCTGACATATACATAAAGAAACACATTCACTCACAGACACAGACAAGCACCCACACAAGCACTCACTCATGCACACGCACATACACGTACACACACACGCACGCACACGCACACACACACACACGCACACACACAAACACACACACACACAAACAAACACACACACACACACACACACACACACACACACACACACACACACACACACCACACCACACAAACACATTGTGTTCATGTCGCGTAAAACATTCTCAACCAACGTAAGACTATGCACCTGTTTCAATCTCCATCTCAGCGGCCTACCAGTTTGCTCTCGGCACGACCGCTGGTTCTGATGACGTCATAGCGTCCACTAAACTAGACTACGACGTCACGAGCAACTGCGTGGACAGCCTGCAGCTACTCCACAAACACACGTACTACGCCAGCGTCACGGCGGTCAACGGAGGCCTCGTCCCTCGAAACGTCACGGTACATTCGGACGGAGGTAAGGCAACGTGCCCTAGAACTGCCTAGACCACGCCCATCCGTTTTTACATGACGTTTAGCGACTTTACAATTAATTTATTAACTTATTTACTTTATGAATTGAAATTTTTAAATAGGTTATCGAACATCGCGCAGGATGATTGTACATAACCTTTATTGAATAATAATAAATTTATAAACTTTTGTATTTATTTATTTATATATTTCTTCTTTTTATTATTTGTTACATAAAATATTATATATATATATATATATATATATATATATATTTATTTATAAATATATAAGAATAATTATAAAGATTATTATTATGATTATATATGCATATATATATATATATATATATATATATATATATATATATATATATATATATATATATATATATATATATATATATATATATATATATATATATATATATATATATATATATATATATATATATATATATATATATATATATATATATACATATAACACTCTGCTGTTGGTCACTACTGATGGTGTAACGCATGTCCAATTGGCTACTATTGATAGTGCTGTAGACCGTGTCGGCCACTATAGACAGTGACGTCAAACTTGTTGGTAACGTTGAAACTTGTTACGTCGAATTACACCGTCGTCCCTGCTCCCAGTGTACGTCGATAAGACGCCGCCGGTGAAAGGGAGGGTGAAGGACGGCAAGGACCCGAGTAAAGACGAGGTGTACACGTCAGAGCCAGCAACCGTTGCGACCACTTGGAGAGGGTTTTCTGACCCAGAATCCGGTCTTGAGGACTACAAAGCTGTCATATTCAGAAAGCCAAAGGGTGAGTTTCACCTTTTTTAAATTGGCATGATTGTTTATATACAATTGTTTCGTTGACACATTTCGTGTCCCTGTCTGTTGTATCATTAAAATCGATTTACAACAATACTAGACAGTTCCTCCGCTGCCCTCGTCCCCCTTTAGTCTGTACATCCTTTCACCCATGCTTCATCTTACCCGTTTTCTGATGCCGTCTCTGTCTTTCGGCTCTGTCTCAGCCTCTGTTTTGTCTTTTCCTCTGTCCATGACTCTGTCTTAAGTAACTTTCTATTTGCCTGTGATTTCTGTGTGTATATTGTTATCGCCGGTAAGTAAATAAATAAATAAATGAACGACGAACGACGAACGACGAACGACGAACGACGAACGACGAACGACGAACGACGAACGACGAACGACGAACGACGAACGACGAACGACGAACGACGAACGACGAACGACGAACGACGAACGACGAACGACGAACGACGAACGACGTACGAAGAACGACGTAAAACGTACGAAGAACGACGTACGAAGAACGACCAACTATAAACAATAAATTATAAACAATATAGTTTAAATAAATAAATAACAAAAACACACAATCGTGTTCGATGTAGGAGCTGGAACTACAGAGGCCGTCATCCACACGGAGAAGGACATTCTCCCAGCAGAGAGCTCCCTCACCCTTCACCACTTCCACCTACATCATGGTGACTTCGTCCGCGTCGACATCAGCGCCACCAACCGGGCTGGGGCGAGCACATCAGAGACATCTGACGGATTCACGCTCGACATGACAGACCCGAACATACTGCAGCTGGTTGACGGTGCCGATATAAACGAAGATAAACAGTTCACGGTGAGTGCTTGATGTTTGTTACGAAGGTGAAATAAACAAGAAAGTAATTGAAATAAAACGATATTTATAAAAGTAAAATAAACGTGTGTGTGCGTGTGTGTGT
>OZ024865.1:40129199-40141699 GCA_964017155.1 Oasisia sp. SBJ-2009
CATAAGTTTATTTGCTTTTTTGTAATATTACTTTCTTATGACTACAACAGGCATGTTGAAGGTTTCTAACTTGCCAGTGTGTGTGTAGTTACTTTATTAAGATCAGAACAATGTTCGCAGTTTGAATTATTCCACCAGAAACACGTTCAAATGGTAAACACCATATATAATTCCATAGAACTAAATGAGGAAAATTAATCGAAGTACCATTTAATGCTTAGCTTTCCCGCATACTAGACGCTCCGTCACAATTGACTGCTCGGGCCAACTCTACGCAGACGTGCTGGTAGTCTCGCTTAAAGCGACATGGTCCGTTCGTGGCTTTTTATTGTTATTGCGAAATCATGTTATACGGTATAAAGTATACCTATTATAGCGTACAGACCGTCAAAAGATGTTTTCATGTACCGTTTAGGGGTTGAAAATAGACGCAGTAACGGTGCTTAACTCTGTGTACACATCGACCACGAGGCTTTTTCGACGTTTAACATTACGAAGTCAGTTCTGTTTCGTTAAAACATTTATTGGCGGCCAGGACGCTACAATAGTTATAACTTACACTGATTAACATGATTTTGCAATACAATAAAAAGCCACGAACTGATCATATCGCTTTAACCGACTGTCGGTCGGCTGCGTAACGACGCCGAGAAAACAGAGTTGAGGGGCTGAAAAGTGCTGCCACCTCACGGAGTCTGGGTAACCGAGGCTACGGTGCTGCCACCCTCGGATTACGAAATTTAGCCACTCGCCCTGCGGATTAATTGCCTTTAAAATGTTACTCATCCCCGTGAAAATCACTTGTGCCCATATTTGGTGAACATCGCCAAAATGTGATCTGTGTATGCAAATTAGTACGTTGACCTGCAATGCTCGACATAAAATGAAAAAATAAATATCGCAAATGTGTATAATATACGTCTGGCTGAAAGTGCTTGCATTATATTTCCACGACACAGTTAGTGGACTGTAAAATAAACACAATGTTGTGCACTTACACATATTTGTCACCCATCCACCCGCCATTTTATAGACACATTCAAACGATGTATTCATGAAACAATCACGTTCACGACCCAGCTCATTCACTACGTTAGTGTCCATTTAATAAGTATATAATATACGACGTTGGAGTAAATCCGCCGGTTAGGTAATCCTTAAATATGGCCGTCGAGTGTTGAGGATATATCGGTTTTAATTCCAGAGGCTGACGACATCCAAACGTCGTTATACGTCACCAACATGACGGACCTTCCGCTGGGTCACGTGACACCGTGGGCTGGTGGGCGGCCTAATGTTCTCACGCTCGCTGCGACGAATGGCGTGAGCTGATTTTGTATCACACATACGAGAATTGTAGCAACAAATATATTCATCATACGTACAATTATGTATAATTTAAGGTGTAAAGCGTTGGAACTGACTGCCAGCCAATATCACAATGATACCAACCTTTCATGTCTTTGTTGAGAAATTTAAAATGTATATGTTCAGCAGATATATGTAAAAAAATATTATTATGACAAATAAGAAGCGTTGTGCAGTAACTGGATTTCGAAATATCAATGTGAATATAAGTCAATGTTTGTGTGTGTGTGTGTGTGTGTGTGTGTGTGTGTTTGTGTGCGTGCGTGCGTGCGTGTGTGTGTGTGTGTGTGTGTGTTTGTGTGCGTGCGTGCGTGCGTGCGTGCGTGCGTGCGTGCGTGCGTGCGTGCGTGCGTGTGTGTGTGTGGTGTGTGTATTAACTACACATTTAACTATGTACGTTTCGCCTGTCTGTGTGTTGTACTTTCTATTGACCGTTGTATGATGTCCTGTGCATTTGTACATTGGTCAAGTGTCGTGTGATGCAGGTCGGACTAAGGACAAAGACAGTGTCACCTGTTCTCGTAGTGGACACATCGGCACCGCTTCAAGGTTTAGTCATTTGTCCGACGTATGTCCAAGGTATGGTACACGTTTACGTCGCTGATTTGGATCATTGTGATCTTCGTTCGTCTTCTACTTGAACGTATTATGTCTCTTTCTCATCAAGAGACAATTTCACTAACCTTGTTATGAGCTATTGAACCATATTTTTACTTTAAACTCAATTTGTATCGTTAAAATTGATCTTGAATACCTGAAAACTGGGGACAATGTCACTGGTGTGTCATGGAAATAGTGCCATTGGTAATACAGCAGTAGATAGTTCCGTTATGAAATACTCATTTAATTTATAACAGGGTTTGTTAAATGATGTTAAATGATTGTTCCTTGTCTTAGTGAAACAGAGGCCGTATCTTCTTATGCTTCTTCTTCTTCGTCGTCGTCGTCTTCTTCTCCTTTGTCTTCTTATTCTTCGTCTTGTTTTATTTCTCCAGCCTATTCGTATCCCAGAGAAATGCCAGCGCACGACATTTACACATGTGTCGACATATTTAACTGGTCAGGATTTAATTACAGATTAGCACGGCTGTTCATAAACAAACGTTGCAGATTGTTAGATAATTAGTTCGCCGGTTTCTTCCGTTGATTTTGCCTTTTTTGACGTTATTCCCGTATTATATCGTATGTATCACGTGTCGTCAGGGGGAGATTCCCTCGAGTGTAGTTGGAGCGGCTTTGTGGAACTGGAAAGTGCGATCGATTATTACAAGTTCGGCATCGGGAAAGCGGAAGGAGACGACAGCGTTTATGTCTTCCGGTCGATCAGCGCAGGCGTCAACTCACACAGGGCGACGGGTAAGTTGAATTTGCATCGGACGAGGGGTAAGTTCAACATGCGTTGCGCGACGGGTAAGTTCAACTTGCATTGGGCGACGGGTAAGTTCAACTTGCAATTGGGCGACGGGTAGGTTCAACTTGCATTGGGCGACGTGTAAGTTCAACTTGCATTAGGCGACGGGTAGGTTCAACTTGCATTTGGCGACGGGTAGGTTCAACTTGCATAGGGCGACTGGTAGGTTCACCTTGCATTGGGCGACGAGTAGGTTCAACTTGCACAGGGCGACTGATAGGTTCACCTTGCATTGGGCGACGGATAGGTTCACCTTGCATTGGGCGACGGATAGGTTCACCTTGCATTGGGCGACGGGTAGGTTCAACTTGCATAGGGCGACGGGTATGTTCAACTTGCATAGGGCGACTGGTAAGTGAATACGTTCAGTTCCATCACGTAACGGATGTCTTCTATATCCCACGTAAACTAGCGTAAACGTCAGAATACAAATGTGTGTCTCTTGGATAATGTGCTAATAACGTGTCGTAAACCTATCCAACTAGTATATTGAAAAAGGAACTGATTAAATTATAGATAATTTTATCTATTTTTATCGTTGCATATTCGTAATGCAATACGGTCATAGCAACTAAACTATAATTAATCTCAATGTCATGTCACGGACAACTATTATTACGACATATTGTTGGGCCACCTCGTGAGTCTTGCCAAATACGTTCCTAATTTAACATAGTAGCGTATCAAGCGTTATACGTGAGAGTGACCTTTGACCTGATGTCACGTGATGCAGGCATGACGAACGGCGGTCTAAAGCATAAGGAGACGTATTACGTGACAGTCGTAGCTGTGAACAAAGTCGGGCTTGAGACGACCGCTTACTCACAGCGTCTCGTGGTTGACGATACACCTCCTCGGGTATGATACACTTCTATAACATGATACACTTCTGTTGAACGATACACCTCCTCGTGTATGATACACTTCTATAACATGATACACTTATGTTGAACGATATACATCATCGGGAATGATACACTTCCATAACACGATATCCTTCTGTTGAACGATACACCTTCTCGTGTATGATACACTTCTATAACGTGATACAGTTATGTTGAACGATATACATCACCGGGAATTATACACTTCTTTAACATGATACCTTATGTTGAACGATGTACCACCTCGGGTATGATACACATGATATCATTCTGGTGTGATCTAGGATACACCTCTTCCGGGAACATCTGTAACATGATACACCTCTTCTGAATGATACACCTCCTCCATTATGGTACACCTAATTGATTATGATACACCTCTGTAACATGATACACATATGTTGAACGATACACCTCCTCGGTTATGATACATTTCTGTCGCATAATTCACCTCTTGATCGATACATCTCCTCGATATGATACACTTCTATAACATGACACACAAATGTACTACTTTCATATGATTATCACCAAATATGTATTCTATTTGTTTCAGGGGGGTCTTGTGGTTGAATTGCCCGACATATACGTCACTGGAGCGAGTGAAGCCAATTCAACCGAAAACGATATATGTGAGTGATATCTAAACCTTATAGTTCACAATACTCTAACTAGAATCGGTCGTTTGTGTGCGTGCGTGGTTGTTAAAGTGTTCCCGTGTCGGATTGATCCTCGAACGCCGGATTTTTAGGAAAAAATAATAGCTTATTATTTTATTATGACTGTCATAAATTTAAATAGCATCTAAATTGGCGATAGCCAAATAAGATCAGTAGGACCTCGTAACATCAGTGTTTCTATAAAAGTGACGTTCTCCATAAAATGTTAGCATTAACAAGGTTTTTCTAGTAAATTACGAGTATGCATGCTTAACTGTTTATACAAACGATTTTTAAATATTAATTTCAGATGCATATACCCAAACAAATGTCTTGTTGATTCCTCTGCCCAGAATTGGCCAAGCAGTAATTTGTAACGGAATTTTGCTGCCTAGAACATAGGAACGTTATTGCGGATAACTCTGGTCGCTTCAGCATTATTGCCAATCAATTTTGTTTTGAAGCTGGATGTTTTGTTAATTATTTGAACGTATTGCAGGCGGAATCTTTCAAGTTACGAACTTTCTTTCAAGCTTTATAAATTAAATAAACACAAATTTGGAAGACAGTAAACCTTCAATGTTCATGTTCTTGTCATAAGAATGTAACATTAAACGAAAAAATAAAGGCACTGGCACCGTCGTTTTAACAAAAGCTGCATGTGTAACTATGACGCGCGCGCGCTCACATACACACATACGCACGCACACACGCACACACACACACACACACACACACACGCAAACACATGCACACACACACACACACACACACACACACACACACACACACACACACACACACACGCAAACACATGCACACACACACACACATACACACACACACACACACACACACACACACACACACTCACACACACACATGCACGCACGCACGCACGCACCCACGCACGCACACACACACACACGCACACACACACACACACACACAAATCATCACACTGCATTATGATTTGAGGATTATATGTATTGGTAATTAAATACTGCCCTTTTCTTTACGTACAATTATGATTACTCGTATTTCCTGTGATTGTCTTCAGTTTCTGCGCTGGCGGAGAATGACGCGGTATGTCAGAGAGCACTGACCCAAGTCATCGTGGCGTGGGAGCCATTCAAAGACCCGGAAACGAAAGTGACGCGGTAAATCCCGTGTTGTGTAAAATAATATCAAACCATGAATAAGCTAGGGCATTTACAATCCGCTTGGCGCATATGATGACGTCATTCTTCACAGGCGCTGAACATGAACAAGATGTTTATTTTGTAGAATAAGTACATGAATAAATAATTTTATGGTGAACATAAACAAAACGTCATTATAAGGAATTTAAAACAAACCTGTGAAATGAGGGTCAGTGGTTCCTGTTAAGACTGAAAAGTCGCTATCACAGGAGCCATTCCTAACAATTATAATGAAGTTAACGTGTCAACGAAAGACTATTCCAAGTAAACATGCGTTTTGTATATGCTCAAATGAAAGTTTAAAATCGACAAATAAGCTAATATGATAGTGTCGAAGTGACTGGAGAGGTTAAACAATATTGCATTCGTTCTCCACGCGACATGTTTGCCCTTCTTAGATGTAGAAAATAGAACAACGTATTCTTAATGTCAATTATTCTGCATCATGTTGAATTTCGGTCGTGACATATATTTACTTCAACTGTAAAACACATAGACATAGTACACATATGAAAATTAACAATTTGGCTAAATTACAAAAAACTATGAATAACGGCTATTTCTGTCGCGTCTCTTCCTACGCGCAGGTATCAAGTGGCACTGGGGTCAACGCCAGGGGGCGCGCAAATTCGTGGCTTCGAAGACGTTGAGGTTGGTAAATTGTCTACCGTCGTGCGCGGAGTTGATCTGTCACGTGAGCGTCACGTGTTCGCCGCGGTGAAGGGATTCAATGCTGCGGGACTACAGAGCACAGCGACATCTAACGGTGTCTATATCAGTCTTGTGAGCTCGGGAAAGCAACCGCTTCGTGAATTACTCGTCCAAGACGGCAGTGACAGGAGTAAGGATATGTAAGTGTTGCACGCACGCACGCACGCACGCACGCACACACGCACGCACGCACGCACGCACGCACACACCCAAACATGTAGGCACGCCCTGTGTGCCAATGATTCGAAAAACGATCGCAGTGTTTCGTGTGAGAGTGTGCGTCTTGTTCAGGGAAAATGTTTAAACTAAAGTTACGCCAGCATTTCTGTTATCTTCAAAGCATTTTCACTATGATACGTTCTAATATTGCTTCCATGATACCTTTGAATATTGACACAGTGACACTTTCGAATGTTGCCTCCGTGATTCTTTAGAATACTGCCTCCGTGATACTTTCGAATGTTGCTTCCGTGATACCATTCAAAATTGTCTCCGCGATACTTTCAAATGTTGCCAAAATAACACTTTCAGATTTACCACGATGACACTTTCGTAGCTAGCCACAAATGTTCGAATGTAACCTGCGTGACACGTGCAAGTAGTGTGTGTCCGTGACACTTACAAGTATTGTGTCCGTGACACGTTCAAGAGGTAACCATGTGCCGTGACAGTGTGTAGGAGTTCCACGTGCCATCTTTGTGGTTTCAAGAGAAGCCGATACATGAGGTTTGATTGTACAGGTGTGCCAGGGAGTAAAGTGTAAATCACTTTAGCAACCCTGAAGATTTGATACTGCAATATGTAACCAATTACCCTTACAGTGCGTCAATGTACGAATGTTGTTCAGCTTAAATTTGCACTCAAGATGCATGTAGATTATTTTGACATTCGACAAGCATAGTTAATTAGCCAACTATTCATCAATTTATTTCAGTTAATTATTTTAATGAATATATATATATATACATTTAATACAGTGTATATATATATGAGCTTATTTAAGTATGTAGCTTAAGTGAGCTGTGAGCATAAGTGTTTTTACTAGCAGGAATGATTGCATCTTTCATCAAAGTAATAGTGTCTAAGCGTATGTTTTATATCACTTTGACTTAATCGGAATAACCATTGTAAAACGCGCCCAGAACAATTATTTAGATGTGGCGCTATATTAGAACTATATAACAAATAATAATAATAATTATTATTATTATTATTATTATTATTATTATTATAAGGATTTGTCTACCTGTACAGAGACTTCCAAGACAACAACGACGGACTGTCCGGACACTGGGACTTCAGTGGCGACCCGTGTCCTATAGCCAAGTACGAGTGGGGCATCTACAAGTTTGACGGCTCCGTCGTCGTCAACATGACGACTCTACCGCCAGGTTCGTATAAGTAACACGTTTGACGGCTCCGTCGTCATCAACATGACGACTCTACCGCCAGGTTCGTATAAGTAACACGTTTGACGGCTCCGTCGTCATCAACATGACGACTCTACCGCCAGGTTCGTATAAGTAACACGTTTGACGGCTCCGTCGTCGTCAACATGACGACTCTACCGCCAGGTTCGTATAAATAATACATTTGACGGCTCCGTCGTCGACATAACGTATTTGTCTCCAGGTTAGTAAAGTCACGGTTATGTCGTCGTCGATGTGACAATGGTACCTATATGTGTAAAAGGTTGACCACTTTGTCGTCGTCAACATGGGTGCTTGTCGTATACACGACATTAACATGATCAATGAATATCGAGAGATGTACAATCCTAATTGCCGTAATACAACGTATCGTCCGACTGGTCCGTAAATACAATGGCTAGAGCTAAGACAATCCGGTTTCGAATCTGCGCTGCCTTGTCAAACCTCGGGTAAATATATTCACTCTACATTGCCGAGATAGTGTTCAAATTAAACGGATCTGCCAGAGAGTAAAGCATAAAGCCCTTTGAGAAATTGTGAAAATTGTAAAAATTGTGAAAATTGTGCAAATTGTGCAAATTGTGCAAATTGTGCAAATTGTGCAAATTGTGCAAATTGTGCAAATTGTGCAAATTGTGCAAATTGTGCAAATTGTGCAAATTGTGCAAATTGTGCAAATTGTGCAAATTGTGCAAATTGTGCAAATTGTGAAAATTGTGAAAATTGTGAAAATTGGATCTTTATAAGAACTAAGTTTTTTAAACACGTTTGACCGTTGCGAGATGATCACCTGACGCCGCCATCTTGCAGACGTCACGCGGGCGACGGCGGACGAACTTCCGCTGAAGGACGGAGAGTCGTACTTCGTCGTCATCCGGGCAACCAACCAGCTCGGCTACGTGCACACAGTGCCCTCTGACGGCGTCACGGTGAGGCTCGAGCCCGTGTTGCCAGGCAACGTCCGTGATGGAGACATCATCGGCAAGGACCTCAACTTCCAGCCGTCAGTGACCAGTCTGTCAGCCAACTGGGACGGCTTCGGACAGCCGCAGCAGGACAGTGGTCAGCCCGTCGTCAGTCGTACGTCTCGCTGGGTGTATCGTGTGCCAGAGCTTTATTTTAATGTTGTTGTTGTTGTTATTGTTGTTAGTATTATAATTATTTATTATGACTGACAACGACTACGACTACGACTACGACTACGACTACGACTACGACTACGACTACGACTACGACTACGACTACGACTACGACTACGACTACGACTACGACTATGACTATGACAATGACTTTTATTATCATTTTTATTTATGACTATGGCTATTATTATTATTATCTGTAGTAGTGGTAGTGGTAGTGGCAGTGGCAGTGGCAGTGGCAGTGGCAGTGGCAGTGGCAGTGGCCGTGGCCGTGGCCGTGGCCTTGGCAGTGGCCGTGGCCGTGGCCGTGGCAGTGGCCGTGGCCGTGGCCGTGGCCGTGGCCGTGGCCGTGGCCGTGGCCGTGGCCGTGGCCGTGGCCGTGGCCGTGGCCGTGGCCGTGGCCGCGGCAGTGGCAGCGGCAGTGGCAGTGGCAGTACCAGCAGGTTATTTGTTTGCTTATTATCATAATATTTAAAGCTCAGTTGCTGCGAAAGTACATAAATTGCGCTGTACTTCGGAATTCGAAAAGGTTTCTAAGACGTAATTAAGTTGTGTGTGGTGCGTGCGTACCTGCGTGCGTGATTGTGTGTGCGTGTGCGAGTGTCCGTGCGTGCGTGCGTGTATACATGAGAGCATGCGTACGTGCTGCACGTTTTACGTATTGACATCAAAGAATTGTGATCGGATCTTACCAACCTAAGTTTCCTTATCACTAACACCCGCCCTGACATCCTTTACAGAAGTGAACAGCGTCGACGGGTCCATTGGTCAGCACCAGGAGATTGACCATTACGAGGTGGCTGTGGGCACTGACCGCAGGTTCCACGTCACCAGGAATAACGTTCGGCCGTTCACGAACGTCGGTCTCAACGTGACGTGGACATTCTCTGACCTCACGCTCATCCCACGTTCGTCCATCTACTACGTGACAGTCCGCGCGTACAGCGTGTCTTCAGCCATGGCTGAGGTGACCTCTAATGGCATCAAGGTCGGCTATGGCGGTCCGGTTATTTCCAATGGCACGCTGGAACTCGCTAAGTAAGTCAACGTGTCCTGTACATCTAAAATAGTTAATGCATACTGATCGTCGTTAACTAAAACCACGAACATTTCGCCAGTATACTTTTCTGCAATATCCTTATTGAAGATGCATAAGTTGAATTGTATGGACAGCGCCATTGTGATAGAAAGTCTGACGTCACCAATGCCAACTTTTCCAAATTCGCCAGTCGGCAAACTGAGAATTATACACTAATTTTACTCTAGGGGTACATATATAAAAATACAGTGTTGTATGTGTGTTGTATTTGCACATACATATAAATGTGTGCGTATGCGTGCGTGCGTGCGTGTGTATGTATGTATATATATATATATATATATATACACATATATATATATGTGAGTGTGTGTGTGTGTGTGTGTGTGTGTGTGTTTGTGTATGTGTGTGTTTATGAGTGTGTTTGTGCGTGTGCGTGTGCGTGTACGTATGTGTGTGCGTGTATGTGTGTGTGGGTGCTCTATTTGCAGGATTTTTAAACTATTATAACATAGAAAGAATGGATACTAATAAAGTGAGTGGTACAAGGTAAACACGATAAGTCAAATGTTATTACATTAGTCCATACATTCTAGAGTAATTCAATGTGTAACACCTTATTTCAGAGCCAATGTTTCTCTAGATGGCAAAAGCTGAATCTTCTGTATATAGCTATATCTCATGATAAAATCCAACATTTTTAATCCGGTTGACTTTTGCGGCGAACTTCGAAATGACTTTTAAATTCAAAATCGAATTTGGCTTCCGCTCTATTTTGTTTCTCAAGCAATGCCATTGAAAATAGCGTAAACCTACAATGTTTGGCTGGCTTAATAGTATATGATATTGTTGTTTCAGATACATCTCATCGGCAACAGATCTGTCGTTTTCATGGAGTGGATTTAAATTTGATCTGCCGGTCAAGTTTTATGATTGGGCAATAGGAACACCGAAATCCGAGCTAAATTCAATCAACTGTGCGTCGTTGGTACGTATTTATCTCATCACATTTCTACTTATGTGATGATGTAGACACGTGCGCGTCAATCAAGGCATGCAACTAAACAATGAAATAGCTATTGCTAAACAATATAAGAACTAGTGTTCGTATATTGAACACTAGTTCAAAAGGTGTATCAGTAAATAATCTATTGCTACTTTTAAATTAACGAGTATATACACTGGCGTACATATTTGTCATATGCATACCCCCACCCCAGTAAACGCACCAGCACACGTGTACGAATGCTCGCATATGTAAGAACATTAATTTCAATTAGTAAATTGAAAACGTACGCACGCACTCACATGTACGGGCTGCTAATGCACGCCACACACGTACGCACATGCGTGCATGCACACATAAACATACACAAACACACACCCAGACTAACATACACACTCACATCACACACATACACACGTGTAACTACACACTCACTTCACACACATATACAATCCACACACTCACACACACACGCACATACACACGCACGCGCACGCACGCACACACATACATACATACATACATACATACATACATACATACACGCACATTCACATATACACACATACACACACACATACACACACACACACACTCACACACACACACACACACACACACACACACACACACACACATACACACACACACACAGAAACACACACGCACACGCACACGCAAACGCACACGCACACGCACACGCACACGCACACGCACACGCACACGCACACCCACACACACACACACACACACACACACACACCATACGACTTTGGGTCCATTTCGCTAACGTTTAATACTTGTTAATAGTTCCGAACGCCGAGTTTGGTCTGTAAAATAGATTGTGCTCTTTAAGAGAGACCATGATGCACCAGTTGGACAGTACTGCTGGCGTCTCGTCTCAATAATATCATCAGTAAAACGGCAAAGGATGTTTGTGTTTTGAAAGAACTAATAAAAGGTTATAATAAATGATAAGTCTTCCTCAAAAGCTCTTTATCTTAATTAAACAGTCCCCTGACCTCCTACAACCGGTGTCGCGCTTACATTTTTCCGCTCGATAAAAAATTTCCGATTCACGTTTCTGCGCATGCGCAATAAATGTAAAATCATCAATGTCCAGCGAAACAACAAAGCATTGTCGCAATAAATGCCACGAGCTGTTTGTTATCTATCCTGTGATGATTACTGTGAAGAGTTTCTTAAAATGTCGTTCAATGCAATAAAATATAACTTTTTTTTTATAAATCACTGTCACGGATTATGGCGCACTACAGTCACGTATCAAATTCTTCTTCAAAACTTGTTGGCCTCGTGTTAGTTTACGACAAATAACTTTGCTGAGATGTTATACACATCATAACGAACAACCCGTGGTATTTATACCATAAATGCTTTGTTCTTTCGCTGCACATTGCCGATTTTACATTTAACGCGCATGCGCAGAAACGTGAATCGGAACGTTTATAACGCCGGAAATTTGTAAGCGCTACACCGGTCTAGCAGTAGTCCGTACCCCCTTCTCATCCGCCTTGTGTTCCTCAGGTCCACAAGGAACTCCGTGACGCTACCGTCGTCGACTCCGGCCGTCTGTTCGACGTCCACCCCTTGACCTCCGTCAACCTCGACACCTACGTCAAGCAGGGCAGTC
>OZ024865.1:40149199-40171699 GCA_964017155.1 Oasisia sp. SBJ-2009
TGCGTGTGCGTGTGCGTGTGCGTGTGCGTGAGCGTGAGCGTGTGCGTGTGCGTGTGCGTGTGCGAGTGCGAGTGCGTGTGCGTGTGTGCGTGTGTGCGTGTGTGCGTGTGTGCCCTGTGTGTGTATGTGCGTGTGTGTGCGTGTGCGTGTGCGTGTGCGTGTGCGTGTGCGTGTGCGTGTGCGTGTGCGTGTGCGTGTGCGTGTGCGTGCGTGCGTGTGAGTTAGTGCCTGCCTACATACGTGTGTGCACACCTCTTTTATCGTTCGTGTTCAGGTGTCAACACCGTGTATTCCGTGTCAACACCCGTGTGACAAGTTCGTGTGTAACGTCACGTGTGCCGCGGCTGACAACCAGGTCATCCGTGTCCAAGTATCTGACCTCACGCTGACCCCGCGCCAGACGGACAACAACACCCAGCTACAACCCTACTACATGACGGTCAAGGGAGTGACCGGGTCTGGTCGGGCAGTGACCGCCAGTTCGCGGGCGATCTATGTTGACGTCACTCCCCCCGTCATCCAGTTGATGTACCACGTGGATTTGGGATGGAGCCAGGCTGAGCCCACCTCCTTCCAGGGAGGAAATTCCTCCATTGCCCTCTACTTCGAGGTTCTCGACCCAGAAAGTGGGGTAAAGCAAGCGATTCTTAACGATATATGTCTACAATGTCTGTTGTCGCCATGTTCCCTCACGAGGTCGGCCTGGCGTGTAGGCTTAAGACCACCTTTTCGTTTTCCATAGGCTGCCATTATAATGTTTCCGTCATTTCCTATCGAATTTAAATAGACCTGTTATCGACAATTTCACTGCATATTTATCCTCCACTGGTAGACGTGCCGTGGAAAATTCGTGAAAATCTGACACCCCTTCATTTCTGCTAGAATCAAACAGTGACCTATCAATTTGACTTCACCAATCTAAATGACACATGTATCAATACGCAGAAAACACACCGACTGTTATCTGTCACAATTTCACAGCTCTGATGCCACGCTGCACAAAAACGAAATTTCTAGTCACTCCACACTACATATGTCCTCACAGAAATACAAACAACTTGCATAATGTTATTTCTTCAGGGTACTCTTTGGTAATGGCGGACGTGCACGCCATTGTGGTGTTACATCTGTACGAGCTGTCTCCGCTTGTTCTGGTCTTCCACGTCTTCCTCCTTCAGCCTCCCCAACTCCAGGTCTTTCTTTACACCGACCGTTCGTCTTTGTCTTGGTCTTCCTCATTTCCTTTTCACACGGACTGACAACTCGACAGCTTTTCCCAGGTAGTGGTCGTTTTCTCTTATCTGAACGTGGCTGATATTGTGCTTACAACACTCGTCTTGTTCCTTCGCTTTCTCGCTCTTGCTCGCACATTCCTCCGTAATTCCTCTTTCTCCACTTACTAATACTCTTCAACTCTGTTTTCTGGAGTAGTTTTTCATTCTTAACAAAGAGCATCAGCCTTTCCAAGTAATCGCTGACACCTGCGCAGTGTGTTTTCATGTCATCCTTTGTCTTCCTCGTGTTCTTCGTCTTCTTTTATCACTGTGGTTGTTTTCCTTGCCTCTACCTCTTTCTTCTCGCTCATCCTTTCGAACACCTCTCGCCTATTTCCCAACTGCTTTCTATTAAGTTTCATTCCACGCAAAATTTCCTTTCGCAAGTCCTTCATCGTCCTTTTGTCTTCTCGGGTTATTTTGCTTCTGCAATAAGACTATTAAAAGATCCAGCCATCTACTTACGTTATCTTAGATATGTGCCTAATATAAAATTACATTTGAGTTTACAAAAACAGTTTTCAAAGCGTAACCACAATTACAACCTTCTACACCGATTTAAGATCTAACTCACCACGGTATGATAGTTTCTACGTACCATATTGTCACTGTGCTATTACTGTTCATCAAACATAAATGCCGTAATGACGGTACGACATAGGATCATGTTATAGATCTGGGTCACATTTAATTGCGAGACAGTACTTTCAGAGGCTTTACGTCCTGACATGGTTGTAGGTGGTCGAGATGTCGTGGTCTATAGGAAGCACGCCAGGGAGCGCTGACGTACAACCCCTCATCAGTGTCGGTGTGACGTCATTCCTAATGAACATGTCATTGGCCGGTCTGCTCTTCGAGAACAACACTTATTACGTCACTGTTGTTTGTCGTAACGGAGCTGGGCTCACTACGACCAACTCGTCGCAAGGTGGCGCTGTTTTCTTTATTAAAACATGTTATATATTAAGTTATGCAACACGGTAGTTTACCTGGTGTGCAATGTCAGTTTGCGTATCTTGTGGTCGCCTAATTCATTTACTTACTTAACGGGGTTTGAGCTTGACAACATGTCGATTACTTCATGGAATAACATCGATTGTTAACGTACACCCGCTGTGATTGGTAGATCAAACAGACCAATCATTACGTTCGTACCATTCGGGTTGTTCAAACAGCCCAATCGCTAAGTCCGTTTCAACACAGGTCAACACAATATAAAGCACGTCAAATACGTTTGTATTTATGTTAGTGAAACAAGAATTGACGGCAGTTTGTGTCTAAAACAATAGTAGTATTCGACGTTACGTATGTTGTCATAAATGTCACCACCATGACGATGTCCTCTCACACTGCTAACTTAACGGTGTGATATGTGTGTCAATGTGTTCTTGTGTTTCGTCATCTGACAGAATCCCCGGACACTGTCGAATAACGATGTGACATATGTCTGAGACGAAGTGACATGTGTACGTGATGACGTGACATGAGTTCATGGCCACGTGACAACAAGTGACCGTGACAACGTGGCAAGTGTCCGTGACGACGTGAAATGCGGTCAAGGCGATGTGACAAGTGTCCATGATGGCGTGGCATGTGCCCGTGACCGCATAACTGATGTACAAGTTTACATGACGTATATCCATAACGACGTGATATGAGTCCATTATTACCATGACGACATGACATGTGTCCATGACTACATTACGTATGGCCATGACTACATGACGTGTGTCCCTGATGACATGACATGTGCCCATGACTACATGACGTGTGGTCATGACTACATGACGCGTGTACATGACGACAAAACACGTGTCCATGACTACATGACGTGTGGCTATGACTACATGACGTGTCTCCATAATGACATGACGAATATCCGTAACGTAACGATGTGACATGTGCCTCTGACGACATGACGTATGCCCATGACGACGTGCCACATGTCCATGCTGTTGTCGTAGGTGTCACCATCTTGACAGTGACCCCCAACACCGCCAACATGTCGACGTCACCGGTGGGCACGGAGCCTTTCAACGGGAACGAGGTTGCAGTGAGAACGAGGCGCCAGGACGAGGTGGGCGTGGCTTGGGAGAAACCTCCCCTGGAGGAGCACATTGACGGCGTGTGTGAGTGCTCTTGCTCATATCTGCTTACGTCAAGGCCTTATGTCTAATGGGGACAGACCACTAAATGGATTCCTACGCCATGTAGTCCTGCTTAAAAAACTGCATTGTGACTTTCATTGTGCATTTGTAAATTTCTGGAAGTACTAAATGTAGGACTGGTTGAACGGAAATGATATGTTTGCATAGCATGATATCACAGCTGCGAAATAATGATATTTGTCAGACAGTGAACAAGTGCGTATGCATACAAGTGCAATTTGGCCTAGAGGTGTCAACATTGGCAATCGGCTGCTGATTGAAGCAAACATAAAGGGGTGTCAGGTTAGATACTGGATTGTAGGTGAAAGAGATATGTCATTTTCACGAATTTTATACATGACATGTGGCGATGGAGACTAATTTAGGTCTGAAATGTTCAATACCATGGATTAATAAACATAGTGGGAAAACAAATCAACATTACAATGGCTGCCTATGGGAAATTAATTGGTGGTATCTACCCTAATGCTGTGTCGTGGTCCTAGATTCAGCTGGACCCAGATTCGGTATGAATTTGCCCAATCTGGGACTGCAACGGTGGCGGTCCAGGATTCTCCGTTGTTACTAACATAGTTTCCGTTAATAATACACCAAGTATTCCAATCTTTGATTGTTATTCGCAAGTTGTAGGTGTAAGCCTTTTGATTAATGTCACCAACACTACGTGAGAGTAGATAAAAGCGGGCACGGCGCGCATGCGAGATATGGGTTTTTGTCGAATGCTTGGCCGGCCGTATTTGGGCCCACGTCACCGGTATATCTTCGTATGGCTTTGAAGGCTTAAAAAAGGTATCTCACGTATTCCTCACGGTATAATGGCATCGCCAAAGGACAACATTGAAAGGTCTTTTGAATTTTCCATAACCATATAAACTACAAAACATATTGGACGAAATGACGATGTTCAACGCACATTGGCCTTCTCTTCAAGTAATATGTTCCGAAGAACAGACGGTGCAGGTTGGTAGAGACTACCAGTCGGTCAGTGGCGTTATCCCATGAAGCCACCGTGTGGCGCCACTGTTAAATAACCATACATTTCCTGCACTTAGCATGCTGGATGCATCGAGGGAAAAACATATTATAGCGTTGTGTGTACCGTATACAGGCAAACGGTGCACAGGTGTGCTTGTTCCCATCTACAAAGGGTCTGCCTATAGATCTAGGGTCATATCCTATGTGATACATATATGTAGGTCTTATATCGTCTTTGATCTGATTTGATCTGTTGTTTCTGAACTGGGCATGCTCAACCCACTACGCATCACCTCCAGTGTGGTTTTTCGGGCCTTAAAAACGTTACGATTGGCGTTTCTGCGCATGCGCTATAAATGTAAAATCATCATTGTGCAGCGAAAGGAAATGCATTTATTATATAGATACTACAGGTTGTTCGTAGGGACGTATATAACCTCTCAGGAAATGTATTATTTGTCGCAAATTAACACGAGGCAAACACGTTTTGAGGCATGTTTTGATAGCAAGCGTAAATCACGTGACTGTACTGCGCCATAATCCGTGACAGTGGTTTAAACAAACGTAATATTTTATTGTATCGAACGACATTTGAAGCAATTCTTCACAGTAATCATCACAGGAGAGTTAACGAAGAGCATTTGGCATTTATACCAACAATGTTTTGTCGTTTCGCTGCACATTGATGATGTTATAGGTATCGCGCATGCGCAGAAAAGGAAAATTTATAACGACCGGAAAAAATGTAAGGGCGCCATGGCAGTCAACTGAATCTGAATCTGAATCGTTTTAGTGCAAAACCCCTACTGGGGCATCCCGCAATAGTATGAATGGTCGGTTTCAGGATGGCTGGCTTCGTGTTATCTGGAAGTGGAATAAGGGTATTTCTGCTTGGGAATGTGGAATTAGGATGGGGTGGATGGGGAAAAGTACAAGTCAATGATGGGGGATGGTGTGGGTGTGGTAGGGACGGGATGTGGAGGGGGGCTAGGGTGGTGGGGTATGTTGTCTATTGGAGGTGCCTGAAGGGTGCAGTTGTCAGGTTAATATGTGAACTGTGGTCGTTGGTGTGTAGACTTCAGCGTGGGCACGGAGAAGGACAAGGCCGACCTGTACCCCGAGCAACAGGTGGGACTGGACGGCTACGCGGGAGAGGTGACACTCACCTCAGACGGGATGAAGTTCACGGGGGGCAACCAGACGATCGTCAACGACACGGGCAAGGACCGGCGGAGGAGAGACGTGGGAGGGGCCTTCTACATGGAGCCCGGCAGGTGAGACATGGAGACAGACAGGTGAGACATGGAGACAGACAAGTGAGACACGGAGACAGACAGGTGAGACATGGAGACAGACAAGTGAGACACGGAGACAGACAGGAGAGACATGGAGACAGACAGGTGAGACATGGAGACAGACAGGGGAGACGTGGAGACAGACAGGTGAGACATGGAGAAAGACAGGTGAGATATGGAGACAGACAGGTGAGACATGGAGACAGACAGGTGAGACACGGAGACAGACAGGTGAGACATGGAGACAGACAAGTGAGACATGGAGACAGACAGGTGAGACATGGAAACAGACAAGTGAGACATGGAGACAGACAGGTGAGACATGGAGACAGACAGGTGAGATATGGAGACAGACAGGTGAGACATGGAGACAGACAAGTGAGACATGGAGACAGACAGGTGAGACATGGAGACAGACAGGTGAGACATGGAGACAGACAAGTGAGACATGGAGACAGACAGGTGAGACATGGAGACAGACAGGGGAGACATGGAGACAGACAGGTGAGACATGGAGACAGACAGGTGAGACACGGAGACAGACAGGTGAGACACGGAGACAGACAAGTGAGACACGGAGACAGACAGGTGAGACACGGAGACAGACAGGTGAGACATGGAGACATACAAGTGAGACATGGAGACAGACAGACAGGTGAGACACGGAGACAGACAAGTGAGACATGGAGACAGACAGGACAGGTGAGACACGGAGACAGACAGGTGAAACAAGGAGACAGACAGGTGAGACACGGAGACAGACACGTGAGACACGGAGACAGACAGGTGAGACACGGAGACAGACAGGTGAGACACGGAGACAGACAAGTGAGACACGGAGACAGACAGGTGAGACACGGAGACAGACAAGTGAGACACGGAGACAGACAGGTGAGACACGGAGACAGACAGGTGAGACATGGAGACAGACAGGTGAGACACGGAGACAGACAGGTGAAACATGGAGACAGACAAGTGAGACATGGAGACAGACAGGTGAGACATGGAGACAGACAAGTGAGACACGGAGACAGACAGGTGAGACATGGAGACAGACAGGTGAGACATGGAGACAGACAGGTGAGACATGGAGACAGACAGGTGAGACATGAAGACAGACAGGTGAGACATGGAGACAGACAGATGGAATCTACTTTAATAATTAGTTACAATAAGGACTTCCATAACCCGTGGCCAAGGAAAAACAGTAATGATTCCATGTTGTTTCAGGACGATGCGTGTACATCTACGTGCGTGTAGCAAGTCTCATCGGTGCAGCGAAATACCTGTCAAACCAATACTCATTGTCCGTGAGTATCAATACTCAATGTCCTAACCGTGTAGTTGTTGTTCATGAGTATCTAAACTGACTGTCCATGAATATTACTACATGCTGTCCGTGAGTAACACTACTGATTAACTGTGAGTATCGATATAGAATCAGCGCGACTATGAAAAGACTAATAAGACAAACACAGTTAACCGACATAACGGAACCAGGACAAAGTAAAACACGTGGGATGCGCATCTGAAGAAAGTAATTTAGTCTTTTGAAAGTCATATTTAAATATGACTGCCACTTTCAAATGAAGTTCGCGCTATTCAAAAATGTAGCATGGTAGACTTATTTGTTTCAGCTCAACGTTGATGTAAACAAGTTGTTCATTAGAACATTCTGATAACGCAAGTATTGGTTTGAATTATTTGTTTGTCAAATAAGAGTAAGTATGCAAAAAGATAACATTGTTCACCACAGGCGACACCGACACCGTAGCTAAGACAGAGGCAGGCGAGCTGTCGTTGACGCTGACCCACTCCGGCAAGACGACCAGGACAGTGACGGTCAAGGCTCTCAAATGTGAGTTGATCTTATTATCTGTGGACAACAAGACGAAAGCTGCAACCCAAACTTTCTTGGTTGCCGCAACAACTGTGTGGAATTCGCTTCCTGCACACGTTAAATTAGAAGGAAATAATTTGTACTTTCATTCCGCCGGCGTCTAATAACCTATCTCTGTAATGGTGCCTATCCTCCTTAGCTTCCTAGCACCTTCATCCATGCGTCGACGACTCACACATTGTTCACGATAACGAAATTGTGTATTCCCTTAGTTTTGACGCGCCACTGAGCTTGGTCGTCTAGGGTATTGGCGCATGATAATTCATTGTAATTATTATTATTATTAACATAGGTTGGGCCCTCAAAAACGTACTGTTTTATACATGTCACAGTAATGATTCCAATTTTCTGAAACACAGAATGAGAAAGAATGTACTTCCATATATAATAGTTAATTCTCATTTATGAGAGGCTGTATCTTATACAGCATTGGACCGTTGAAGCTAAATATTGTTCAGTCAGGCAACAGGACGACATATCAAAGCATATCAAAGCCGTGTGACGCACCTGATTCGCCCCTTTGCAAACACCTTTACTCAATATTAGTTCTACACACGATGTAGACGTAGCTAGAAAATGGCAATTTTGAATTTTCTGGACGTTATTTTCCACTACAGGTAACATGAAATGTCTTGAAGCAATATATACGTTTTTACCCAGGCAATATGGGCATCTACATCCACTACAAAGGTTTGCAAACAACAAGAATATGCATAGACAATACAGACGCATATAAGCTTTCACGATGAATAACATTTTGTCTTCATTATTAAAACAGACGACTACATATCCAGAGACACATCAGAGTGACGGCTTTGACACAAAGTGTGCTTTCAACTAAAATGTCATCGCAAATGTGCATTAAGGCATTAATTATAAATAGCTCAGCGCGCTTCATATCGCGTCGAATCACCTGTGGTTGGGCTCGTCTTACTGGCATTTCTCAGCAGTATTCGACTAACAAACCGGTTGTTTCAGAAATGTTGTCGCGCTTACATTTTCCGGTCGTTATAAACGTTCCAATTGACGTTTCTGCACATGCGCGATAAACGTAAAAATGTGCAGCGAAACGACAAGGCAGTGTTTGTATAAATGCTACGGGCTGTTCGCTAACACTTCTGTGATGTTTACTGTGAAGAGTTTCTTAAAATGTCATTCAATGCAGTAAAATATTACGTTTTTTTACAAATCACTGCCACGGATTATGGCGCACTACAGTCACGTGATTTAAGCTTCTTATAAAAATATGCCTCAAAACTTGTTTGCCTCGAATAATTTGCGACAAATAACTTTGCTGAGAGGTTATATACATCCTATTGAACTACGCGTGGTATTTATACAATGAATGCTTTGTATTTTCGCTGCACATTGATGATTTTACATATATCGCACATGCGCAGAAATGTCAATCGGAACGTTTATAACGCCGGAAAATGTAAGCGCTACACCGTATCGTTTCTGGCGCTAACACTATTCCTTTGGTTCAACCCCTCAGCCCAAAGGGAGGATGCAATGTTGGCGGGAGGGTTCTTGTCTAAGGATGACGTCAACGCCCCGTACTTGTCACCCGCCTCCAATTCCTTCAAGACCTTCGTTGTCGACCCCGACTCGACGAAAGACAAGACCGACAGATACCTGAGGAACAGGTGTGTGTGTGTGTGTGTGTGTGTGCGTGCGTGCGTGCGTGCGCGCGCGCGTGCGTGCGTGCGTGCGTGCGTGTGTGTGTGTGTGTGTGTGTGTGCATGCGTGCGTGCGTGTATGTGTGTATATGGTGAGTGTATGTGCGCGCGTGTGTATATTGTGTGGTGTGGTCGGGTGTGGCCTTGTGTGGTGTGTTTGCGTGTGTTTATGTGTGTTTTGTGTGCGTTAGTGCGTATGTGTATGTATATATATGCACGCATACCCATATTTTACAAACACGATCGATCGTCAGCTGTTTTGGTATTACATAGTAAGAATATATAACCTAAAAGAATAATAACAGCAGCCTACATGTCTAGACGATTAGACATGACCACGATTTGTTCAATATAAAAATGAGCATATATTACAAAATACACTTCCCACGATGCTGTCAGTGTTATAACCAATATTCTTCCAAACACCAAATCACGAACGTCAAAACATAAACTATATATGATACAATACAATACAATACAATACAATACAATACAATACAATACAATACAATACAATACAATACAATACAATACAATACAATACAATAGACCCTATATTGTTGACCAGACTACGTGACTGGGAGGGCAAGCCGTTCTACGTGACCACACTGCCGGACGATATAGTGGACGGTCCAATCAGCATCACAACGACCTTCGACAAGACGCGCGTGCAGGACTTCATGCAAGACATCCACCCTCGCCTCCTGCGATGGTGTGCAGGTCAGTGACTACTAGCAATGATGAGGTTGGTGACGACGACGATGATGATTGTGGTGATGGTGATGGTGATGGTGATGGTGATGGTGATGGTGATGGTGATGGTGATGGTGATGGTGATGGTGATGGTGATGGTGATGGTGATGGTGGTGACGATGATGACGATGATGACGATGATGACGATGATGACGATGATGACGATGATGACGATGATGACGATGATGACGATGATGACGATGATGACGATGATGACGATGATGACGATGATTACGATGATTACGATTACGGTTTTAGTTATGGTTATGATAATTGTGGTGATGATGATAATAATAATAATAATAATAATAATAATAACAATAATAATATGACGACATACTCATATCTGTGTAAAGTCAATGTAGTGGGATATAAGTAGCTTATTATGTCACCTTACCAAATATAGGGTAACACGGGGCAGCAGACATATGCTGGGGAGAGAGAGGGAAGGCAGATCATTTACTTAAACGACGGATAGAAGAAGGGATGAAGGAATGTCGAGAGCAGCTAAAGACCGAGCGATTTAGGGGATGGTCTTCCTTCCTCTGAAGAGGTCGTATACACTGTTAGGTTCCTCTCCGATCATCTGTTGTGTTCCCTTGGTGCAGATGAAGAAATGTGGATTGACGCCGGCCGGACATGTGACCTGGATCCCGACAACAGACGCATTGACTGGGAGAACGGCACAGTCACGGTCAAGGCGAGTAAACAGGGGCCGGCTTCATAAAGCCGCGTAACATTACGAGCAATTATGAGGTATACTGGTCGCATCTAACAACGACTATTCAGTGTAGCTTACAACCAGTATCATGAGACCAATTTAGCATTCGCGTAAACAAATCAACGTAGATTTGACCTAATTAGGTCGCGGTGGGGAATCCTTGTATTTGTGGTGTCTGTAGACACCCTTTTTCACTTTGCTGCCGCCTTTCCCGTTCGTATAGCAAATGAAAAGCTATTGTGAATGCACAGGATATCCAGTGTAAATATTAAAAATAAGTTGTATTTACAAACTTGTGATAACAAATTGTACGGACAAATAAGAATGTATGATGTGTGTGCGACATATAGTGCGAGATAAAGAAAACGAATAAGCATGCCGTCGCGTACACGTATTCACATACATATGAACAACACGCGCGCGCATGCATGCATGCATGCATGCACCCACGCATGCACACACAGACACACACATACATGTACACATGCGCGCAGATACCACACTTACACACGTACACACACTTTGCCAAATTGAACGTTCATTGAAAATTCATATAGCCCCGAAATAGTGCGTAATCACTGCCAAACTTATACTCTTGCTGTAACCGCGGGCAGCTTGTCTAGCTCTGATGATGAAGACACCCGACAGCCAAGACGCTTACATTGGCTCTTCGAATAAACATTGTCTTATAAAACGATTGTTGATATATCTTACAGAGTACCCTGCTAAAATATACAACGGTTGATCAAAATAAATTTACCATGTTTACTATAGCTGAGCTATGTAGAGCGCAGTGGCTCAGAGGTAGAGCTTCGGACTCTCGACTAAGAGGACTCGGGTTCGAATCCTGTGCTGCAGTGTTAAAACCTTGGGGAACATTTTTCACTCTACATTCTGCTCCAGTTCAATCAGCTGTATAAATGAGTACCTAGCTATAGACAGTGGTGTATTTTGTAAGAGCAGCCTTCCCGCATTAATTGCATCATATGACTGGATGCTTCCTATAGAAGTTGAGACGGTGTTTGATTGAATAGGTCTGTCAGGGAAGTAAAGTGTAAAGCGCTTTGAGCGGTCCTGAGGATTGGATACTGCACCATACAAGTACTTACCTTATCTTATAGTAAATGTGTTCAATGTGCTGTGTTGTGCCCGTCCAATGTCGTCTAAGACATTGTCTCACTTCAGGTGTGTCACAGCCCTGACGTCTGCCGCACCCACAAGAAGGAGACAAGAGGGAGACGAGCCGTGTTTGGTTCCCAAACCCAGGGAGTAGCAATGTACTCCCAAGCTGGCGTCAGCAACACGTTCTCCAACACTCCCCCAATCATCACGTCGGAATCTCATGTCGCGATATTCGAAGACGAACAGATGGAATTCGCCATCAAAGCCACCGACCATGAAGACAAAGCATTGTCCTTCCTGTTGAACGTGACTGCGATGGACCTGATGGGCAACGCGAGTCTTACCTTGGACGGGACGCTCAGATACGTGCCTTGTAAGGATTGCTACGGCACCGAGACCATCTACTTCACGGTGTGGGAGCGTCGTACGGACGGAGAAACAGCCCTCTCGGTCGATGGAACACTACACATCGAGATCCGCGGCGTCAATGACAACCCACGCCTGCTGATGTTCCGCGAAGGTCGGAGACATTGGCAGCTTTCCGAAAACAACTAAAAACTCACTTATTTCGTTTACACTATCTGCCTTGATGACACTGATTTGTATTCTATGACGCTGCTTGGTTTTAAATTGTTCGGTTTGGAATTGTATTTTTACACACTAATTTATTGTTTTATAATTATTTATCTTAGCTTATTTATTTATTTGTACTTACTTATTGCTCTTATATTACTTATTTATTTAAATTAGATTACTAATTTGATCTTACCTTATGTATTTAATTAGTCAATATTTTAGATTTGGTCAACACGTCATAGTAATGTGTTTTTATTGATCTTAACTTATTTACTTACTTATCTTAGCTTATTTATTGTTATCTTACCTTATGTATTTAGTTAATTTATATTTTTGATTTAGTGAACGCATCGTATTAATGTGAAGCGCTTTGTTGATATTTAGTTAGCTAAAAAGCGCTATATTAAACAACGGAATTATTATTATAAGGTCGTGACATCGTTCCCCCGTCTGGCAAGCTAACGATCAACGTTGAGGAGAACAACGACGACAGCGCAACTTACGAAGACGTCGTGTTTGTCGTCGCCGCCATTGACCCCGATTATGAAGACAACGTCAAGTTGACGTTCCAGCCGCCAAAACACGGCAACTTCACCGAGTACAGCGTCGTCAAGAGCGTCAACGTCACACCGCAGGACTGCGATCAACCCTGGCACTCGAGGCGCCACCTGTGGGATCAGCTGATGGTTGATGTTTCTAGTTCCGTCACTGTCCGGCAGGTGCGACTTCCGGAACCGTGCGGCGACGACATTGGAAGGCGACATCTGGCGATTGTGGTCACAGCGTTTAAGTACAGGCCTTTAGTCGGTTATTTCGGCACGGATGTCATCAAGGTATGACTATAATACGTGTTCGTTATTTAAATTGTCCTCCTCCCCAAACAAGGTCTTGCAACGAAATAATTTTAGGGAGGGGATTGCGGTGGAATGTCAGCACCCGTTCATTTCTACACGTCTCTCTGGGTGCGTTGACCTGAATTATCACATCGGAACACGACGAAATGCTGCTGCAAATTGTTCGCCGATGTTCCAAATTTGTGTGTTCCTATGTTGGCCATTCAAAAACGTATGTTTACATCTTAACCATGCATCCCTATCCCTAAATATTGGATTCTAATTTTACCTCCAGCCTTCCGCTAAAATGGCTTATTGTCTAGCTGGTTTGGCCAACTATAGATAAAGTTGGCGTTCACCGTCCAATGTTGTATACAGTTCCTGCGTGTGGTTAGTGTAACGTTTGTTGCTGTGCAGAATCATATATCGGTTGTCCTTTGTTTTCGTATCTCGTGTTCATGGTCGTCTGAAAAGGAACTTGAGGGCTGAGTCCTTTCCCCACCTCCACTCCCACCCCCACCCTAATATTCACCCCGGTCGTGACGCTTACGTAGTTTGTATCCTTAAAATCGTACACATAGTTAGTTCTATCAATGTTGAAATAAAATTCCATGTAGCAAAACGACAACGAAACGTAAATAATCGCAGAATCTGCTGCATTAGCAGTTATAAATAACTAACAGTTGTCGTCTAGAATAGGCGTGTCTACTATGCATCTTCTCAGCTATGTCCGTGTTTGTCAGGTGACCGCCAAAGACAAGTATTCAGTCGACTTGCTAGTGATCGACGTACTCGTTCTGAGAAACCCCTGCGTCAACCAAGGAATCTGCGTGGGACCAGAAACAGACCCAGAATGCACCTCGGCAAACAGAACTCAAGGTGAGGACAGTACAGGCGGTTTGCCCAATCAGACAAGGGTGACCTGAGTTCAAAGGTGATCTGAATTCACATGGCGTCGGTACGTTGACCCGGCCAGAGATCGGTTCGTCGCAAAGTATTCTTTGGAAAAAGAATGTTCGTCACCAAAGCACAAAAGTAAATCTAGACATGCTGTATTATACAATAACGACACGTATCTACGGTATCTTTTGACTTTGAGTTAGATATTGCACAAGCAGCTGGGAATTAATTCACAATTTAAGCAGACACATCTTCTATACATTTTTGTGTTTTTTGTTTCTACCACGAAGGTAATGTTCCCACACTTCCATGTACGCGCACGCGCAATGGTGTAAACTGACGATATCCGTATTTCTTCTTCATTCTCTGCCCGTCAGTGACGGTTCATTCGCTGTAGCCGTAGGATGCACACAGCTTGTTGCATCGAATATGCCAAGACACGAAGTGTTTTGCGTAACTGCTGTATACAGTATCATGTTTGATTAAGATGTATCGGCTTCAGACAGTGTAGCCTCAATTACCCAGGCTCCGTGAGGTGACAGCACTCTTCAGCCCCTCAACTCTGCATGGGGAATTAATGGGCTGCCACTGCCCATTTTAGGATAGAGACGCTGATTGGCTCTCAGGCCAACTATGAAATAAAAAATTAAATAACGATATACTTTTACAAGATAATGATATCCGATGAAAAGTATTCAACAGTGGACTTATATTAACACAAAACAAAATATAAATAAAAGTTTGCAGTTGTTTATAAAATAGGAATTACGACAGAAGTAACAAGTATCCGTGAGGTAGCAGCATTGTTTAGCCCCATAGGGATAATATTCAAAAACCGGCAACGTCACCAGACTGTCTTCTCGGCGTAGTTCCGCAGCCGACCGACAGTCGGTTAAGCGAGATTACATACTGTGCCGTTCTCATGGCTACAGCGACCTCTACTGCGAGATAGACAAATTGATTACCTCACTACAGTTGATATCAGGCCTACCTGAAATATACATGAGGCGCGGTGGCACAGCGGCTAGCGCATCGGACTCTTAATCAATCCCCGGTTAGCAACCTGTGCTGCCGTGTCGAAACTTGGACAAGTTCGTTCACACTACATTGCTCCAGTTCACTCATCTCTGTGATTGAGTACCTGGCTATAGACGTGGTGGGTATATTGTATATGAATAGTGTTCGTGCATGGTATGGTATGCAGGTGTTGCAGTACAGGTACTGCAACAACTCAGGGAGTTTGACGCCCCTGCCATGCAGAGTTGTAAACCACTGCCTTGTGGTACAGGTTCTTGTCAGAACCGAAGGCTAAGGGAACAAACCCTAACTATAAAACCATGTCACTGTGGCAGCATCAAGGGCGGTTGATGTATGGAACTCCCAACATCTCTCGACCAGCCACTGCATGGACAAATAGTTTGCGCCTGTCTTGACATGTTCTTGCCGGTGTGAGACCTCTATTTGTTCCCCGAGAGAGTGTCGCTAGTAACTTGCAAAAGCCAGCGGCATTTCAACACTTTTTGCAAGCAGCTTCCATGAAATGTACAACTGTATGAAACTCCATACCGGATCGGCCGTCGCCCGGGTTACCAAGGACCGCGCTGCTCGACCTCATCTTCCGTCGACAGTGAAAAATCAGCTAGGAAGAAGAAGACAAAGACAAAGAAGACAACTACTGACAATTGGACAATGGAACGTCAGGACTCTCCTCGACCGAGAAGGAGCTAACCGACCAGAAAGACGTACAGCACTAGTAGCAATGGAACTTGCCAAATACAACATCGACATAGCCGCCCTATGTGAAACACGGTTCTCAGAGTCTGGTAGTCTCGATGACTTGGAATACTCTTTCTTCTGGAGTGGAAAACCGGAAGGAGAAAGAAGGGAGGCAGGAGTGGGCTTTGCTATCAAGAAGGATATCGTCACAAAGCTGACAGAAATGCCACGGCCAGTAAGTGACAGAATCATGACGATGAGACTACCGCTGAGCAAGGACAACTTTGCTACAATTATCAGCGTGTACGCTCCGACAATGACAAACCCAGATGAAAACAAGGAGGCCTTCTACAACCAGCTGGCAAGTGTGCTCAGTGGCATCCCTCATACAGATAAGCTACTGCTGATAGGAGACTTCAATGCGAGGATAGGAAGAGAAAATGACAAGTGGCCCTTGGTCATGGGCAAACATGGGATTGGGAAATGCAACTCCAATGGCGAGCTTCTACTGGCTCTGTGCTCTGAGTTCGAACTGATAGTGACGAACACCATGTTCAAGCAGAAGGATGAACGCAAGACCACCTGGATGCATCCTCGTTCCAGACATTGGCATATGATCGACTTCATTATCACGAGGTGTCGGGATAAGATGGACATCCACAGTACACGAGTCATGCGTGGAGCAAACTGCTGGACCGATCACCAGATGCTGAGGTCAAAAGTGGCTTTCAGAATACGACAAAAGCATAACAGGCAAGGGACAAGTAAGCCGACCAAGCTGAACATTGAAAAACTAAGTACCACCAGCCATAGGGAGAGTTTTGAGCAGGAGATGGACAGTGCTCTCGCCCAATGGGAGGAAAAGGAAAACTCAACACCAGACGAGGAATGGGCTGCTCTGCAGCAGGTCGTGTACAACACAGCCAAGACATATCTTGGCAAGCCAGACAGAAAACACCAGGACTGGTTCGACCCAAATGACCAGGAGCTACAGACTCTTATGAACAGAAGAGACCAAGCCCACCAGAGAGTGTTACAAACCAGGAGCACTAGGTCCACCACTGCAGCATACAAAGATGCCTGCAGATTGCTACAAAAACACACGCGTGCACTGAAGTCAGATTGGTGGGAAAGGAAGGCAGTGGAGCTGCAGAGAGCTGCTGACAGTAACAACATGAAGGGCTTCTACAATGGGCTGAAGGAAGTGTGGGGACCCAAAAAGAAGGGACCTGTTCAACTGAAATCAACAGATGGAATGGAGACCTTCTCTGACAGCAAGAGAGTTGTGGCAAGATGGAGTGAACACTTCCAGAAGCTACTCAACGTCCCTGGCGACATAGACCACGAAGCTCTGGACAACATCCCGCAGCGCATTATCAAGACAAGCCTCGATGAGATTCCAACTACGGATGAGATGGCTAGAGCAATCGCCGGCCTGAAAGATGGCAAAGCACCTGGAGGAGATGGAATTCCCGCAGAAGTATGGAAGCACGGAGTAGACAATCTGTTCAGCAGACTGCACCAACTAATCACCAATGCCTGGGAGGTGGGTTCTGTACCACAAGCATGGAAGGATGCCAGCATTGTAACCATCTACAAGAAAGGTGATCGAACAGACTGTGGGAACTATAGAGGAATCTCTCTTCTTTCCATAGCGGGCAAGATCTTCGCGAGGATCCTCCTCAACAGACTATCTACCCACATAACACCAGAGGTAGTTCCGGAGACACAATGTGGCTTCAGAGGTAACCGGAGCACCGTGGATATGATATTTGGTCTCCGACAACTACAAGAAAAATGCATTGAACAGGACCGACCACTGTACATGGTATTTGTCGACTTCAGCAAGGCGTTCGATACAGTTGGGAGGACTGGGCTATGGCAGCTACTGAGGAAGTATGGCTGCCCAGAGAAGTTCACAACAATGATCGAGGCACTACATACTGGAATGATGGCGAATGTTAGTGTTGGAGGAGAAGTCTCAGAATCGTTCAGTGTCACAAATGGGGTCAAGCAAGGTTGTGTACTGGCCCCCACGCTCTTCTCCATCTTCCTATCAGCAATGCTCGACGAGGGCTTTCCGAGACATGGGGGATGGAGTCTACATACAGTCCAGACAGAACGCTGACCTATTCAACGTCGCACACTTCAGAGCAAAGACCAAGACTACTCGGATACTGATGAGAGAGCTGCTATTCGCAGATGACAGTGCACTGGTTGCACACTCTGCTGAAGAGATGCAGAAAATAGTGGATGCTTTCTCCGATGCGTCAAAGAAGTTCGGCCTGAAGATTAACATCAAGAAGACCGAGGTGCTGTACCAATCCAACTCTACAAGAACCCGAGAGGAGGATATCATGGTTGATGGAAACAAGCTGAACTCTGTTCTAGAATTCACCTACCTCGGAAGCACTATATCAAGTGATGGATGCATTGACGATGAAATACAGAGGAGGATGGCCAAGGCTAGTGCATCTTTCGGCCGACTACGCCAGAGACTCTGGAACAACCACCATGTGTCCATGCGGGTTAAAGGCAAGATATACCGTGCACTCGTGCTGTCCACCCTCCTATACGGAGCTGAGGCCTGGACAGTGTACAGACGACAGGTGAAAAAGCTGCATGCCTTCATGATGCGACATCTGCGTTCGATCATGAGGATAACCTGGATGGACAAAGTGACAAACAAGGAAATACTAGAACGAACAGGGCTGCCATCTATGGAAGATCTTCTGATCAGAAAGAATCTCCGGTGGACTGGACACCTTATGAGGATGTCACCAGACAGGCTACCGAAGCAGGTTCTCTACTCCCAACTGTCTTCTGGTCAGAGAAAGAGAGGGCGCCCTCGTCTCCGGTTCAAAGATACCATCAAGAGAAACCTGAAGATGAGAGACATAAAGATCGACTCATGGACATCACTCTCACAGCAGAGAGACAAATGGAGAGCAACAGTCAAGTGATGGAAGCAGTCTTTGTCGCTTCGCGACCGACAGCATGACGATGAGTGTTCGTGCATCACGTGCGGCGTGGCTGAAAGGTTCCCAGACATGTCAAGATGTTTTTTGATTGATTGATTGATCGATGTGTACAGCGTTTGAACCGTCAGTTGGACTGGAAACTGAGCTGAATAAGACTTTTCTTAAAGCGAGGGTGCCAGCTCCTAAGATTAATTTGTCAGTGTACTATTGCTGTACGTTCTTATGACTACAACACGCATATTGAAGGTTTACTGCCGCCAATGTTAGTTTAGTTACTTTATTAAGCTCGTCACAATGTTTGCAATTTAAGCGATTCCGCCTGCAGCACGTCAAATTGTAAACAAAACACGTAGTTATTTTTTATTAGCTCAAATGGCATATCATTTAACTATTTATTCATTACTAATTTACTATTTACATATATTTTATTGACACTAATAATGTATTGCTGTAGTCATTTATTATTAATTAACTACTGAGTACTATATATATTTATTTATTCTGCAATTGCCTATATGTGTATTTTACACACACATACACTCACGCACGCACGCTCGCACGCACGCACGCACGCACATATACACAAATATATATATATATATATATATATATATATATATATATATATATATATATATATATACCCTTTCACATTTAACTTTCCCATGATTTCCCTTTACAAATTACTGCCTTGCCAATTCTGGGCAGGGGAGCTGGCTCCCTCCATTTAAGGCTTTAATGTACATTTAAATGTTTCCCTTGACATCCGTTGCAGGTTTCGCCGGCTACAGGTGTCGTTGTCCCAGCGGTTACACCGGCGACTACTGCCAGACGGACATTGACGAGTGTCTGTCGGCCCCCTGCCCGGCTAACTACTCCTGTGTCAACCGCGTGGGGCGCTACGAGTGCTTCTGTCCACCCACGTGGCCCTGTCACGTGACCCCGCCACCCCTGGAGTCCTGGCAGGTGGCGCTGGTGTCTGTGGGGAGTGTCGTCGGCCTCGTTTTCATTGCCCTTGCCGTTGCCTGCGTCATCGTGCTCAAAAAGACGTAAGTTGCGCCGGCATGTTCTTTCTATCTGTATTATAAACCAGTGTTTCTCTATATGTTTGTGGAGCCACTTCTCCGCCTGTTTTGCATATATCGGGGTGACATTTTGCGTGCTTGTATTTAGCGGACTCTCTTTTTTCAAAATTCGTTCGTCCGTCCTGCTCAATATTTCGAAAGGCTGTACGTGGAGTTCCAGGCGCGGAATTATTTTTATATTTTTATATCGTCGTAAAATAATTATGCCATCATTATGCTACACATGCCGCTGTGTATATTTTTCAGTGATTTGTGTTAAAAAAGCAAAGCAACAACTGTATTTGCCATTTAAATATATATATATATATATATATATATATATATATATGTGTGTGTGTGTGTATGCGTGTGCGTGTTAAATACATATGTAGGCAATTGCAGAATAAATATATATATATATATATATATATATATATATATATATATATTACAAAGTAGTTAATTAATAATAAATTACTACAGTAATACATTATTTGTGTCAATTGTAATACACAATGAAGGCTGAAAGGTGTAGACAAACTAGACATTGAGAGCAACCTTGAAATAATAACGACACGCCGTGTTTTTCCTCCCTGCCAGCTCGGCCAAGCGCCGTGCCGTCTCGCCGATGTCGTCGACGTCTTCTGAGGTCCGGCACGGCCCGTACCGCGGCCGCTGGCTCTACGGCACGGACCAGTACGAGAACGTTCTCGGCCACCGACTGCCGTCTCTCTACGGACAGAGGGACGAACCAACACGTGCGCCCCCTCACTACAAGGTACGACCTATGTAAAACCTGTCTACAACGGACAACTCACTAAGGGGCTTTGTAAATGTTTAGATAATCCAAACAAATATGAATAGGATCAATGCCATCCGTCATAAAAAAACGGAAAGGCCAATCAATTGCAGAGATAGACTGACATATACATGTGTGTGTGTGTGTGTGTGTGTGTGTGTGTGTGTGTGTGTGTGTGTGTGTGTGTGTGTGTGTGTGTGTGTGTGTGTGTGTGTGTGTGTGTGTGTGTGTGTGTGTGTGTGTGTGTGTGTGTGTGTGTGTGTGTGTGTGTGTGTGTGTGTGTGTGTGTGTGTGTGTGTGTGTGTGTGTGTGTGTGTGTGTGTATATGTATATGTATATGTATATGTATATATAGGTATATAATTATATATATATATATATATATGTATTTCAGGCTACTTATATATGTATGTCTGCATGTGTGTGTAATATGTATATATAAGCATAATTATATATATATATATATATATATATATATATATATATATATATTACATACACACTCACACACACACACACACACACACACACACACACACACACAGACACACACACACACACACACACTCACGCACACGCACACGCACACGCACACGCACACGCACACGCACACACATAAGCAAACTGACATATTATACATATAATAAAAATTATGTATATATAAGCAGAATTATATATATGTAATATTATGTGTATATATAAGCAGACTGACATATTCTATATAAGCAGAATTATATATATATATATATATATATATATATATATATATATATATATATATATATATATATAATTATAATATATATATAGCAGAATTAGTCCACATGTTGTATTTACTGTTCAGTATTGAACTCAAATTTGTCCCAAATGTTTTTATTCCAAATGGACCCACCCATCTACATCCTCTTTGGATTACTGGAATTTTTATATTTGCATCTACCGGTACTTATAGGTGTACACACAGACACCCGCTAGGTGTTGTCACTACTCGTATGAGCCACTCAGCAGTCACCTTATCTCGTTAATCTGCTGCATTTTTATGATATTCCAAAGAGTCCTGAGATCATCCTTTTCCCAACAACTTTTTACCAAAAAATAAGCTCAATATTGGCAAACGTACTTTCTCTGTTGGTACATCACATATATGTAGAATCAATCAATCAGTCTGAACAACAGCCACCTTTTGAAAACTACTCAAAATATGGTTGTTTGAAATCGAAATTCCATCCTAAGCTTTCGCCGGTCTCATGCTCCAAAATAACAAGCAAGTATAATATGACAAAATAATAGTAACACTAAATGCTACGTGGTAAGTGAACGGTATACAGAACAAGACATTAAGTGCAAGCTTCAAGTAACGAGTCTTATGGTGTGTTCACGTATACTGTGACAAGCAAGTCCTCGTGATTATAATAAAGTAATTACAGTAAAATGTATTTTGTATAGCGCCATATCCAGAGCGTTCATAGAGCTTATTATAAGACATGTTATAAGAAATAAGCCAAATGTAACTATGTAGATACACAAAGTAACGACGTTATTAAAAGTTATTAAAAGTTAAAATAATAAATCATAATTCAAAATAAATATATAAAACGAGTAGATTCAGTTGTAAACATATAAATAAATAAAAATGTATTAATTAAGATTATATTAATTGTGTTTTCAGATTCCTCGGATCCCGCGGCCAAAGAAGCCTCTTTACCGGCCAATGGGCAATAGCATCCCACGTCCGGACTACGAC
>OZ024865.1:40179199-40299199 GCA_964017155.1 Oasisia sp. SBJ-2009
CGCAGTCGCACGCAGCGGCCGTACTGGCGGACAGGCGTCGTGACGTCATACACGTCGACGGTGACGTTTGTCGCGACATGTTGCGCGCGCTGTCGTTGCGACGTCAGCGCGCACAGGACGGAAGTGACGACGAACGACGCGACGGCGACGGCGACGAACCTGCGACCGGCGATGAACTTGCGAACGGCGGCGCTCGGCTGTCGTGGCATCTATGACGTCACCAGTTCCCGAAATGTCGCGCTGCCGACGTCCCCGACACCTGAACGCGGAGCCCTACATCGGCGCGAAAAAACAAACCGTCGTGCGCGGACGCACGCGAGAGACATAGAGTGCCTGGGATGGCGCTCCCGCGTGATCTCGCTAAACGGACACCGCGCGAGACGTGACGTGTCGGATGACGATTGAATTACGCGTCTGATTACGATACATGGGCGCGCTCGATCCCGTCGCCGTCCCGCCGGGCGCCGACTGCCGACAGGCCCGCTGTACGCGTACGCAGCGCGACTGATGAATCCGGTCTCGTAGCGGGCTGCCGGTGCCTGGGCCTGAGTCCAGACGTCGGTCCCGCGAGTGCCGGCAGGGAAGGACGGGCGCGAGGACCGGCTATAAGCGTAGCGGTCGTGATGTGATGGATTGGGACGTATCCGCAATGTGCATGAGCGGCAGAGGCGGCAGCATTCGGCCTTAAATGAATGCGGCGACTGGCGGGCGGCCGGGTGGCCCGAGAGATCGATGTTGCGCCTATAGCGTCTGTCAACTGAATTAAATGACGGTTTAAGAGGAGACGCGACAGCCATCAGTGACGCCGGGCGACACGCTGGGCTGTCACAGGCGATGTCTGACGCGGCGTCAACACGACTCGCGTGGGGCCGTGGACGCTGCCGCACGGGGCGGTGAATAGTGCGGGCATGGGCATGTGAATAGTCCCGGTATGGGGTAGTGAATAGTGTTCATATAGGGATGTGAGTAGTGTTCGTATTTGGATATGAATAGTGTTCGTATGGGGCTATGAATAGTGTTTGCATTGAGCTGTAAATAGTGTTCCTATGGGACTGTGAGTATTGTTCGCGTGGGACTGTGAATTGTGCTCGCACGGGGCAATGAACACTGTTCGCATGGGGCTTTGAACACTGGAGCTGTTAAAATAGCTAAACACATGAAAACACTGTTCGCATGGGCGTAGTGAACGCTACCGCATAGAGCGGTGAATCGTGCTCGCATATAGCTGTGAACACTGTTCGCATGGAGCTGTGAACACTGTTCGCATGGAGCTGTGAACGCTGTTCCCATGGAGCTGTAAACACTGTTCACATGGAGCTGTGAACACTGTTCGCATGAGTGTAGTGAACGCTGTTCCCATGGAGCTGTGGACACTGTTCGCATGGATGCAGTGAACACTGTTCACATGGAGCTGTGAACCCTGTTCGCATGGGTGTAGTGAACGCTGCCGCATGGAGCTGTGAACATTGTTCGCATGGAGCTGTGAAAATGTTTCCTGTGGAGCTGTGAACACTGTTCGCATGGAGCTGTGAACACTGTTCGCATGGAGCTGTGAACATTGTTCGCATGGAGCTGTGAACATTGTTCCCGTGGAGCTGTGAACATTGTTCGCATGGAGCTGTGAACATTGTTCCCGTGGAGCTGTGAACACTGTTCGCATGGAGCTGTGAACATTGTTCCCGTGGAGCTGTGAACATTGTTCGCATGGAGCTGTGAACATTGTTCCCGTGGAGCTGTGAACACTGTTCGCATGGATATAGTGAACGCTGCCGCATGGAGCTGTGACTAGACCCCCTCAGGGGGCTTTGAACATTCATCAGATGGGACAATGAACACTGTTCACATCGAGCTGTGAATACTACTCACATGGGAGAGTGAACACAGTTCGCATGGGGCTGTGAACGCTGCCGCATGTGGCTGTAAACATTGTTTACATGTTAACACAGTTCGCATGGGGCTGTGAAATCAGTTCGCATGGGGCGGTTAACACAGTTCTCTCTGGGATTAGAACATAGATCGACGGGGATGTCAACACTGATCGGATGGGTCGTCATCTTTTGTGTTCAAGTTCCAGACTGCAATGTAAACATACTGCGCAAGTTCGCGAAATTTCGCGCGTCCTCACGCATGTGTTAACGCACCCACGTGCGAAACACAATAACACAACAACATACACATTCAAACATACACATTTGTGCATTTACACGTGGAATGTATGCGCGCGCCTAAATGTCCGAGCTGTGTGGGGATGCAGTTTCACATTTGTGCTGATACGCCGAGTACAGTACATTTGACAACACACCAGTTGCAATATGGCAAGCATATTCAGCTGGTACAATACGCATTCAATGTCATTGTTTGATATACTGGTATCACGTGGCCTCAGGGCTTAGACCGTAACCGAAATGGTCGTGAGAGAATGAAAATTAACTATAAGCATTGTCATCAACAGCACTGTTATCGTCGAATACATGACCAGCTGCTTTCTTGAAAAAAGAGAACCACAATAATATGTAATTCTAACAAACATTATGGTCGCCCTGTGGTGTGAAGCGATAACACTTGCTACCACGAAATATAGTTTGGACTCCTCTCATGCAGTGACGTATTTCGGTCGAAGGCTTGGGACCACGGTCCCTACTTCGGCTTTGGAAATATAATTTGCTTATGATTAAAATATTCAACCTATTAAAACAATTTGTAAAGGAATTCTGACTTTAGATACAAATCGAAATGCTAATAATAACATTGATACAAGGCATACAATTGGTCAAAACATTACGAGAGAACTGAAATATGGTAACATTCATCATAGAATACTAAAATAAATAAATAAATCTAACTACACATCAGACACTATTTCATGTTCCGCAGTAGAACATGAAATGGTGTCAGATGTTCGGTTATAGTTATTATGTATTTAATTAATTAATTTTTAAATAGTTTCCTTAGGTCTAGCATGTATAGTCAAAATAATAAAGGGGAGGTCAAAACGATTTACGTAAAAGTACATTGTAAAACAATCTACTTGAATAAATATAAAGTAACTTTCAAAAGTAGTTGAAGTATGAGTATAATTTAATTACGACATAATTTAATTTCAACCATTATGTCAAGCACACAAAGAGAGAGTAAAAATAGATACTAAAACATTTTGTTGTACTCGAAACCAGACCCAATAACAGGCCCTAACATAAACAACTACTTTGTATGCATCGACTAAACATGTAACTATTGTAACGAAAGAATTTCGCGAAAAAAAGAATTAACGAAAAGAAAGAAAACAGAATTAACGAAATAAATAAATTGTTACTTTAGCTTAAACTATTTCTTGACATGTATAAGTACTATAATTAAAAGTGTGCATCTTTATATGAGACTTCATATACGCCAAGCCGACCTGGAAAACTACTTACGTGGTGTAACGCAGTATTTGTACTTCGTTCCTTCCCTTGTTACTTACATTCTCTCGCTAGGGCGGGTCGAGAAAGAGGCCAGGGTGAATAAACAGTAAACAACAACTTGACATTGTAACTGTTTGTTGGACAAAGGGACGCCGTTAATAGCGACAAATCGATTTGAATTCGTGTTGGGACTTCCAGTAAGGAAAGCGATTCGATTTAACCTAGGCTAAGCCATCATGTACGTAAGTGAATTAAACAGCGCTCGTTTCTTCTAGCGAAAAGCTGACAGATGCGCGTTTGTAATTCCGTGTGTGCGTGCGTGCGTGCGTGCGTGCGTGCGTGCGTGCGTGCGTGCGAGTGTGTCTTTGTGGGTGTGTATTTGTATGCATGTCTAAGTGTGTGTATAATATATATATATATATATATATATATATATATATATTATATATATATTATATATATATATATATGTATATATACATATTATATATATATATATTATATATATATATATGTATATATATACATATTATATATATATATATATATATATATATATATATATATATATATATATATATACATATATATATATGCATGCATATAAGGTATGCATGCATGTATGTATGTATGTATGTATGTATGCATGCATGTATGTATGTATGTATGTATGTATGTATGTATGTATGTATGTATGTATGTATGTGTGTATGTATGCATGAATGCATGTATGTATGTATGTATGTATGTATGTATGTATGTATGTATGTATGTATGTATGTATGTACACATGCATACATGCATGTATGCACGTCTGTATGTATATGTCCCCTATCCCTGTTCCCTGTTCCCTGTGTGTCCCCGAGTGTTTTTAAGTACTTGAGCATAAACAAACGACCACAATAAACAGTTAGCGTGTGAAGTTTAAATACGTCACTCTGCCGGCACACAAAACCTGTCTAGAAGCGATAAATTCCTGATACATTCGTACCACGTGACTGACACACTTCGTATCGCGTGTCGACGTTTCTGGGTCAATATCCTCGACCAAATCCCACAGCTGACATCTGCTGTACCTTTGCTAATGTAAATAAATCCAGCTTAAGACAGTGTAAGTTATTTCGTCTGATCCGTATTAAATACCTTTTTATTCGTACGCCAACACACACGAAAAACATAGCTGCGCTTGTATCAGTACGTTCCCACGTTTACGTGGACGTGCGTGCGTGCGTGTGTGTATGCAAGCATGTGTGTATGCAGGTGCGTGTGTGTATGCACGTGCGTGTGTGTATGCACGTGCGTGTGTGTATACATGTGCGTTTACAGTGTTGTAATTGTACATACGTTCGTTCGTTCGTTCGTTCGTTCGTTCGTTCGTTCGTTCGTTCGTTCGTTCGTTCGTTCGTTCGTTCGTTCGTTCGTTCGTTCGTTCGTTCGTTCGTTCGTTCGTTCGTTCGTTCGTTCGTTCGTTCGTTCGTTCGTTCGTTCGTTCGTTCGTTCGTTCGTTCGTTCGTTCGTTCGTTCGTTCGTTCGTTCGTTCGTTCGTTCGTTCGTTCGTTCGTTCGTTCGTTCGTTCGTTCGTTCGTTCGTTCGTTCGTTCGTTCGTTCGTTCGTTCGTTCGTTCGTTCGTTCGTTCGTTCGTTCGTTCGTTCGTTCGTTCGTTCGTTCGTTCGTTCGTTCGTTCGTTCGTTCGTTCGTTCGTTCGTTCGTTCGTTCGTTCGTTCGTTCGTTCGTTCGTTCGTTCGTTCGTTCGTTCGTTCGTTCGTTCGTTCGTTCGTTCGTTCGTTCGTTCGTTCGTTCGTTCGTTCGTTCGTTCGTGCGTTCGTGCGTTCGTGCGTCGTGCGTGCGTTCGTTCTTCGTTCTTCGTTCTTCGTTCTTCGTTCTTCGTCCGTCCGTCCGTCCGTCCGTCCGTCCGTCCGTCCGTCCGTCCGTCCGTCCGTCCGTCCGTCCGTCCGTCCGTCCGTCCGTCCGTCCGTCCGTCCGTCCGTCCGTCCGTCCGTCCGTCCGTCCGTCCGTCCGTCCGTCCGTCCGTCCGTCCGTCCGTCCGTCCGTCCGTCCGTCCGTCCGTCCGTCCGTCCGTCCGTCCGTCCGTCCGTCCGTCCGTCCGTCCGTCCGTCCGTCCGTCCGTCCGTCCGTCCGTCCGTCCGTCCGTCCGTCCGTCCGTCCGTCCGTCCGTCCGTCCGTCCGTCCGTCCGTCCGTCCGTCCGTCCGTCCGTCCGTCCGTCCGTCCGTCCGTCCGTCCGTCCGTCCGTCCGTTCGTTCGTTCGTTCGTTCGTTCATTCATTCATTCATTTATTAAATGTATTTTATTAATATATATATAATATATATATATATATATATATATATATATATATATATATATATATATATATATATATATATATATATATATATATATATATATATATATATATATATATATATATATATATATTGTAAACATCGGTTATAACAATTCATTCACTTACACCAATCATTACATCATTCACTAACACTTCACAAACACAGCAGTTGTTATATGGCATTGTTACCATAACCACAAATACTTTCCTACAACGTGACTTTAGAATATTAATTAACAACTGAACATTAACAACTGAACTTAATGTTAATAGACTACTCAACTTTAACGCTAATGATGGCATACGTTAGTTAGCTGTCATATATATTTCCCAGTTAGTCAACAACACCCGGGATTCATTATAAAAACGGATCAGTACTTCGAAACAGGGTGACTTACGTGACAAACCCCGACGTGGGAAGAGTCACGTAGACTGAAGTCATCCTGATATCAGACTCACAAACGACCCCAATCAGTCGCGCAAACGGCGGATGTCAAATCCAATCAGTTCGTTTGTCACAACCATAATCATTTGTTCCAGACGTCCACGCTTTATCTATTATGACGTTTGGACTTCTGTACGAAAAGGATGAGCAACATATCAGCTCTGACAACGACCTTCGGATAGATTCACAATTCACACAGGGCGACTCGAAACTTTCGCATTTCTGCGATGCGATAACAAACATTCATTACGACTGTATATTCGGGTATCCGAATCTGGGATTGCGATCACCATCGGATTCCCTATTGAGTGCGCCCAGGGCACATGTCCGCCAGTACGGTGACAGAACCTTCTCTAGCGCTGCTCCTCGTCTGTGTAACGATCTTCTGTTTACTTCAAAGGACTTCTAAAGACTCATGTATTCAAACGAGCCTTTTATTGCTGAACATTGACTTTCATTTAATATCGCAGATTTGACTTTTAATGTTTTCTACTAATGATTTACGTGTTACTTCCTTTTTTATCTTGTAAGGTTTTTATTGTATAGTTCTTTTAAATGTTTAAAATATATTACTTAATTTCTTAATGATAATTTAATATTTAATAGGACATTTGATGCCACATTTTTTATCTTGGATAACCTGGATTTACGGTGCTACATAAATGTTTTTACTATTATTATTATTAGCCAATATGTGATTTTTCATTAGTCTTTCTGGTAACGTGCAAACCATTGATGTTAAACTCGGTGGTCAATGTTTTAGCAGATTAAAACCTCTGGCAAGCTGTACGTTTTACATCTTTATATGCTACAGTTGGTTTCTAATAATAGTAGTTTGGTGGTATCCCAATCCGTCCATGTGATTTATTTTTCTCCAATGCGTTTGTTTTCTTACCTACCATTTCCGGGGATACACCCAATGTTGTCCTTAATGTTCTGTTGTGGCACTAACATTTTTCGGGCGTTAAAATTAATCAAGTCTGGATGACATCACTGCGCATGTGCGAGTCAGTCGTTGTCATTGGTTACCAGTGTACATTAACGCTTCACGCTTAATGTCATATTAAATACATAATTTTAGTCTGAAACAAATCGGAAACTGTCAGCAAAAGGACACATATAAATTGTCACCATAGTCATGTATCTCAAATTAATACGAGACAAACTTTTTTTGATACATGGTTTGATAGCAAATATAAATCACGTGACCGCATATCATTTTATCGAGCGAAACTGTAAAATAAATGTTACATATCAACCAATAGCATCTATAGTGTAAATGCTTTGCGTTTTGCCCGCACACTGATGAGTTTGCATTTATCGCGCATGCGCAGAAACTTCACCCGGATATTATGTAACGCCCGGATAAATGTAAGCGCGACACTGCAACGAGTCAGGTCAACCTGACCCGAAGAGAGACGCTAGGGAAACGTGACGTCACTACAGGCGCTGCCTGACAACGATGTAGGTGCCATGAATGTGTTACAGTCTCGCCGAATCATCTGCGCTTGGGGCGGCCGCTCGGTATTACGTTGTAGGCTTAGTCCGTGTGCACTGTTCACGGCCAGAGAGACGGCCGGACCCAGAGACAGTCAGACACACGGCTAGTCCCTGCAGAGTCAACCAAGACCCATTCCCGGCACAGAACCGACTTTATACTGACAGTAATGGTTATAATAATAATAATGATGATGATGGTGATGATAACGATGACAACGATGACAACGATGACAACAATGACAACAATGACAACGACGATGACGATGACCCCAACGACGACTACGATGACAACGACGACGACGCTGACGACGATGACAACGACAACAACGACGATGACGACGATGACGACGACGAAAACGACGACAACGACGACAACGATGACGACGACGACAATAATGACAATGACGATAACGATAACACGATGACAACGATGACAACGATGGTAACGATGACAACGACGACAACGATGATAACAGTGATAATTAGAACAATGGTAACAATGAAAAAAATGAGGACAAGGACAACAATTATAATAATGATAATAACGATAATAACAACAATAACAATTATAATAATGTTAATAACAATAATAATAATAATAATAATAATAATAATAATAATAATAATAATAATAATAATAATAATAATAATAATAATAATAATAATAATAATAATAATAATAATAATAATAATAATAATAATAATAATAATAATAATAATAATAATAATAATAATAATAATAATAATAATAATAATAATAATAATAATAATAATAATAATAATAATAATAATAATAATAATAATAATAATAATAATAATAATAATAATAATAATAATAATAATAATAATAATAATAATAATAATAATAATAATAATAATAATAATAATAATAATAATAATAATAATAATAATAATAATAATAATAATAATAATAATAATAATAATAATAATAATAATAATAATAGTGATAGTAATGATAACAACAATAACGAAGACGGCGACGAAGGTGACAGTAATGATGGTAATAATAAAGTAACTTCTATCGTTTGAAACCAAACTCAGACACAGTCGCTCCAAAACAAAACGGTGAAACGGTTAGTCATGACGTTCTCAGTAAAACAGTGAAGTTCTTCACTGCTTATCGTTACTAACTTGACACTGTTTTCTTCGAAGAACATCTACCCGAATATTTCAGAATTTAAAGCGGCGGTGCCAGCTCCTATGTTTAATTTTTTCGTTTAACATTACGTTCTTTTGACTACAACATACATGTTGGATGTCTACTGCTTGCCGGTTTCTGTTTAGTTACTTTATTTTGAAAGATTCCGCCTGCAACACGTTCAAATGGTAAACAAAACATCCAGTTTCCAAAAACAAATTGATTGGCAATAATGCCGAGGCAACATGGACAGGGAGCTGACACCCAGCTAACACAATCAGGTTACGAGAACGTTACGAGAACGTTATTTCTACGTTACGATATCGTTGCCCGGTAACGTTCTCCTAACGTTTTTTTTGGAACGTTTTCTTTACGTTCCCTTAACGTTGTATGGGAACGTTACTGCATAAACTAATTATAACCTTCTGGTAACGTTACCGGAACGTTACGTATTTGCTGGGACCCTCCCTTTAAATACGCGTCTATCGGAATATAACTGACTTGTGACACGCAACATCCCTGGTGAACGAGGGCATATCGGCCAGTACACCGATGCGACCGTCTAGCCGAGGCAGATAACGCCACCGTGCCCGCATTCACGCACGGACTCACAAAAAACTCGGTCATTGTTCGCGTGGCTTGTCTACAAGCCGAACTCTTGCACTTGAGTTGGCCTGGGCGGTCGCCAGTCGCTGGTGGAGTCTATAAAGCCTCAGTGTGACCGTGAGCGGGCGATTATCGTGTGCGGTAGTCGGTATAAGGGAAGCGGAGCCACCACATCCAGCCAGCGTAAGTAAACACTAGACCGCTAGCGTAAGAAAACACTAGACCCTCAGCGTAAGTAAACACTAAGATACAGAAGTACTTTGTATACTGGCAATCAGTTGAGAGTTTAAAGCGAAGGTGCCAGCTCCTAGGTTTTCTTTTTCAGCTCCTAGACCTAGGGTTTTTGATATTAAGTTATAGTAGTTATGCACGTTGAAGGTTTACTGCCTGTCAATGTGTGTTTAGTTACTTTATTAAGCTTGGAAATGTTTTCGCAATTTGAAAGATTCCGCCTGCAACACGTTCAAATGGTAAACAAGAAGTTAATTGATTGGCAGCAATGCCGAGGCGACCAGAAATAATCGCAGTACCCTTTGAGATTTAACTTTCCCACGTTCTATGTAGCAGATATCCCATTACAAATTACTGCTATGCCAATGATGGCGGAGGAGCTGGCTCCTCCATTTAACAGTTATTGTAGATTTCACAAATTATTTCCGTTGTTGTCAGTTCGTCGCTGGTGTTGTATATTTATATTTTGTTCACAAAAATAATAAAAAGCTGTTACGTTACGTATTATGTGTACGGTGGTATTGGTGTATTCATATGTAATGTACTTAGTTATGTAATTATTACTTTACTGTTGTTGAGCAACTATTTGTACATTATATATATATATATATATATATATATATATATATATATATATATATATATATATATGTGTGTGTGTGAGTGTGTATGTGTGTGTGTGTGTGTGTGTGTGTGTGTGTGTGTGTGTGTGTGTGTGTATGTGTGTGTGTGTGTGTGTGTGTGTGTGTGTGTGTGTGTGTGTGTGTGTGTGTGTGTGTGTGTGTGTGTGTGTGTAACAATAAAGTTATTATTATTATGATAATGATTATGCCTGTAGATATCTAATCTTTTTTATTTCATAATTAAGGTATTTAGTTTATTATTTAATAGTTTTGCAGTTTTGTTTGTAAACGTTGCAATTTTTGTTGGTTCTGTTATAGTTGGTGGCATTCCTATTAAGTATGTTTAAACATGAAATACTATTTGCTTCGATTTAAATAGTTAATGAATACGCATAAGATTATGAACTAATAGTGTTAATTCTGATTGTCATTTCGTTTGTTCTTTTATAGAGTTGTTATTTATTTTATTCATTATTCTTTCATTTCTGGTTAATTCGATACATAGCCACACATGCACGTACACACGCACCCATATATACGCTCACACACGCATACACGCATACATGCAGCCTCACGGGCGCGCGCACACACACACACACACACACACACACACACACACACACACACACACACACACACACACTCTCTCACACACACTCACACACACACACACACACACACACACACACACACACACACACACACACACACACACACACACACACACACACACACACACACACACTCACAACACATCTTAATTGATGTTAAACCATATACTGATTTACCTGGATCGATCAACAATCAAAATGGGGCTTGTAGAAAAAAACATGCATCTACACGCAAGAAAACATATATCATAATTTGACAGCTCTGATACCACGACACACTCAACATTTACTCACAGACATGCATACAACCTGGATTACGCCATTTTTATTGGGATCTCTTTCGCCGCACGGGGAATGGCGGGCGGATCGCTTATTGTGTTCTTACGTTCATAACAACAACAACAACAACTTACCAAAATCAATCATTTTGAGAAAGTGAAATACAACAATAGAAAAATATCACCTTACCGTTCACCTTACTGTTCAATAATGGGCAAATACTGATCATTACTGTGGTGAGAGCTGGAGATAAGAACTATTTGCTATCGACATTCTGTTTGTTTCTACAGGAACATGCATGTCCAACTTCTGCTTGTGTTGGCATTGACCGGTGGCGCCCTCGCTAGTAAACAAGCCAACTTCTGTAGCAAGGGGGACTCTGCCATCGTGATGAAGCAGTGGTCGGCCTTGTATAACCGGGACCAGTCCGGCATGACGAAGCTGTTGATCGGACGCCAAATCTTCGACAGGTGATTGGGGGGACCAGACAGGGTGGTTGCGAAAGTTGGGGGCCCGAAAATCTACAATTGACGCATGTCATAAGTCTGCCATACATATGATGGCGTTGTCAAATCATGACATCGAATAGTCTCGCTTAACCGTCTCTCGGTCGACTGCGTTACTACGCCGAGAAGACAGTCTTGTGATATTGCCGGCTTTTGAATGTTATCGGTGTGGGGCTAAATAAACAATTCCGCCACCTCACGGAGCCTGGGGTAAACGAGGCTAATCCTGCCATAATTCCTGGTTTATAAACAACTGCAAGTTTGTATTTATCTTTGCGTGAATATAAGTTTAATGTATAATATTATCTTATAAAAGTGTATTTTTATATTAGTCTATTTCATAGTTGGCCTGAGAGCCAATCTATTGGTATAAGGCCACCCTGGTGGCAACGTCGGCAGAGCATAAAACGGAGTTGAGGGGCTGAATGTGCTGCCACCTCACGGAGCCTGGGTAATCGAGCCTAGCCAAGACCGCGCACCACATTTCATAACAGGACCTAAGCACCTTAAGTCTGTCTTGTCAATTTTGTCTAATACAATCACAATGACAATATACACCTACCCACGCAAGCAAGCACGCACGATGTGATGCTGTCACACTGTCATCCTTTTAACAAAACAATTGCCACCTTGAGATTCAACTCAAGATCTGTCTATGTATACCACGCCCGTATTAGCTATATGTCGATTTTATTTTTAAACATATTAACACTACTAGCACCTACACAATCAGCTGATAATATGTTCCATTCGTTTACTGTTCTTTGTAAAAAATGAAAATGTTCTAATATCTAGTCTACACTGCTTCTTTGCTAATGTAGCTCCATTTCCTCTAGTCCTTCTCTATTGCTTGACCGTGAAAAGAAATTCTGTCCATAATTGCATACCCATTCAATATTTTAAACACCTCAATCTGATCTCCTCTCAATCTCCTGGTTTCTAGTGTTGTTAGACCACATTCTTTTAGACGCATTTCATAACTAATATTCCTGAGTTTTTGTATCCTTTTGGTTGCTCTCCTTTGTACTCTTTCTAGTGTATCAATATCCTTCTTGCGATATGGCCCCCATGTCTGTCCGTCTCCCCCGTCTCACCCCGCCCCGTCGGTTGCAGCCTGTTCGACCGAGTGCCGGGCGCCGTGGCCCTGTTCAAACGGGTGAACGTCGTCGACAGAAGTAGTGGCGAGTTCAGTGCCCACATCATGCGGGTCATCGGCGGACTGGACATCTCCATCAACTCGCTCGGTGCCCAGTGCACGCTGTCGTCCATCACCCACCACCTGCTCAAACAGCACGTCGTCCGCGAGGGTGTCACCAAGGGCGGCTTCGCTGTGAGTGACCGTCATCTCTCTCTCTCTCTCTCTCTCTCTCTCTCTCTCTCTCTCTCTCTCTCTCTCTCTCCGCCCTCGTGCTATCTCCCGTCAACCCATGGCGCTCTCTCCTCTCTGTCGTACCCCTCACTTCATTCATTCTTTATTATATGTGTCTCCCTCTCTTTGTGTCGGTGTGTGTGTGTGTGTGCGTGCGTGCGTGCGTGCGTGTGTGTGTGTGTGTGTGTGTGTGTGTGTCTGTCTGTCTGTCTGTCACCCTCTCTGTCTGGCAGTCTGTCTACGTCTGTATCCCTCTCTCTCTGTCTGTCTATCTCTGTCGACGTCTCTCTGTTTCCCTCTCATATTATTAATGATGGGGGCATTATATGTTGGCAGGCTGATCGAAAGATTTAGGTGGGGAACTTAAAATATATAATATGGAAGGTGAATTGTAAGAAATAGTTGACGTTTGAGAGCCGAACTTCATCATTTGTCGTAATAATTAAATTGTTCCTTTTCTTCATTCTATACGTGAATATAATAAAGTTTTATCTTCCGCTAAGTGGCTTCATTTGCACATCTCATACATCCAAGTCTCCATTAGTTTCGAAAGTTTCACTTGGTATATGTAGTTTTTGTGAAAAGCTAACGAAGCTGCTAATGATCCGTTAATTGGAAGACTATTAACTGCACAACACTGACACCCATTAAAACGACCAACTACCCACCTTTGAGACTTGCCAAAGACTATATCTGCATCCATTTGACGGCCCCAAAACCCATGAAAATATTGTTACATGTCCCAACCCACTTCTATGACCTTCGTTTTGTATAATTTACAATAATTATTATAGAATTTGTTTACTTTGCGAGAGGCCGTCTGTTATATAACAAATTAAAGGGCGACTCCATTAAAACCTGGTGGATGTGGTAACAAGTAAGAACTGAGGTAATAATAATTCTTATATGGCGCCCGATCACTTTACAAACATATACACAAATATATACACAAAAGACGTACTAACTAATAAATAATCGAGTGAAAATATAGTTTAAAATGTAACGACCAAAACGATTAACATATAGGTATTCCGAACAAATTGTTTAAACAAATACTAGGACATTCTTAAAAAATACTTTAAATGTAATAATTTAATTCATTGGACTTTTATCGCCCTGCAAGAGCCCAGACCAGTTTCTGGAAGAAGAAAAAGCAAGCTGATTAACCGTAGAAGTGCGAAATAATTAGTAAAACAATCAATTTATCCAACGAAAGCACATACAATGTCCTCATAAGAACGCTCGTTTAAGAAGGTGAGTCTTCAAAATATAATGAATGTAGTGAAATTATTCCAGTCGTGTTCTCATTCCCCGGCAGATGATGGGCGAGGTCTTGATGTCTTCTCTCAAGCAGTTGGTCGAAGACTTCAACCCTGACGCGTGGTACAACTGCCTCATGCCCATCCTTAACGCCATGTCCAAGGATCTGCCCGCATGAGCGCATGCGCAACTCCACCAATCTACTTCCGGTTCCGCATTCTTCTCCTCCGTGATTGATTTGCAACATTTCAACGCCTGATCATGTTCTCTGTTATGTGTATTTATCAGTGGTGCTAGTCGTACAATATAATATACACAGCGAAGTATTACACAGAATTACACACAACATTCACTTGTCGTCTCCAGTTCCGTAGCACATCGTAGTGGCTCCCGATTTGCTACGGACGGCGAGATGGCTTCCTAGACGCTCTGTTAGACTGCAGCGTTACTTGGCTGACTAAAACTTTGGGCGAACAAGAACGTTCGTACACTGACCCACTTTGCTATCATATAAAGTATATCAACACTTAATACTACTAAGTTGACTATCAGAGATGTTAGACTTGCTTGGCCTATGACTGTTGAAAATGTTGCTGAGCGTTACCGTTTCTACACAGATTTGGTTAGTGCCTTCGATCGCTTTATCACGATACATTCCACACAGCGATTTGTTGTCCAATAACGTCGTTATTTCTATGGCAGCTGTTCTGGCGTTGAAATGTTAAAGTTACTACCCCCAAAGAGACGTCTGGTGGTACGTTCTCTACAATGCGTAAATACAATATCACTATAATCATTCAATATCGTTGTGTTCATATATTATTTTCAATAAAAACTTCGATCTCTACCAAATCTTATTTCGTCGGTATGCTTACTCGTAACCACCAAGGCGGTTTGGTATGGTTGTCTGTCTGCGTGTGTGTGTGTGTGTGTGTGTGTGTGTGTGTGCGCGCGTGCGTGTGTGCGTGCGTGCGTGCGTGTGTGTACACAAGTGTGTGCGTGTGTATGAGCTAGCGCATTGCAGCACAGCACAGAAACAAACTATGCACGCTCACAAACACACACGGACACACATACACAACAATACAATACACTCCAACACAAGTATGCCTATTATGCATATGAAGATTTTAAATGTTGAAAATAAGAGTGAATGCAGATGACGATAATAGCGCCCTAGCACTGACACCACCACCCCCACACACGCGCGCACGCACGCACGCACGCACGCACGCACACACACACACACACACACACCTATATCCCTCGGAGCTCTTCCAACGCAAAGCTCTTATGAAGGTGGCGACACCTAGCAGATAGTTTATAATTAAATCACACCCTGGTGATTAGGTTTGTCTCTGAAGTCGATTCAAAGCGTCCGTTTGTAACCCGTGTGGACGGAAACATTAAAAGTAGAGCATTACTTCATAGCATTTACAATATCGCCTACGATGTCGAAGACATTTATTGCGGACAGTATATTACATCTAGCAATACTGTATATTTCTCGGCATAATTATACCTTAGTGAAATGTTATTCTCAGTTGCCGCTAGATGGTACCACCATCTATGCATTTCCCTATCCTTGGAGAAATACATTATTCACAAAAGAAATATATCCACTAACTTCCGCCTATACCACTAAGAAAGTAAACATTAAACTGATGTTTAAAAAGTCACGTTCACACGTCTTGTAGATAATAACTCACTTTCCAATGTCAACACAGAATTATAGTAGGACCTCCCTTTACAGTCCCCTGTCAATTAAGAACACCCTATGACAGTCCCTGATTATCAAGACAAGAAACTAGTTCGGATAACTGTTCACATAAACATTTTAATAGTGTTTTCTCCTCACCAGTTTTCTTTCAGCTTCTCAAACAAGAACTGATGCTTGCATTTTCGTGTTTTTTTCAGGACAATGTCGGAGGCTATTATGAACAAGGCTTATGTTAAAAGTTTCTAGCTCAAATACCTTTTAATGACAAGTGATTGCTTGCTTCTTTGACTGATTGATTGGCTGACTGAATTATTTATTGGGTGAATGTTGGGTCTTGATATTTAAGAAACTGAATAACATGCAATCTTAACAGAGAAAATATACAAAATGGGCCATATATGTTATGTTTAGTTCAAAGATACCTCACCCACACTTCAGTGTCAGACTAGCCAAATATGCTCACCAAATAATACAACACAACAACACTTACTTGCAACCATTTATACTTCACTGTATCATTTCACATTACAAAATAGATAGCTTGAGGAAAATTCTACCCGAGAAAACTTGACCTATATTGACATTATACATTACATTTCATGACACAGACCAAATATAAAGCACTTGATTATGGATGGTTTCTTAAACCAATCCTTAAAATACAGCCTCTGTTTCCTGAGCATTTTGGTGGTGTGAGTGTCCTGAGCATCCTGAGCATCCTCAGAATGGCAGAACTTTAACTCAGTGACTGATCCATCACAGTTAACACTCTGGTACTGCCACTGTCACTGTCACTGCCACTCTAGTGCCACCCACTACTGACACTACCATTGCCACCCCAGTACCACTCATTACACTGCCACTCTTACGCGACACGAAACTCCTATGCAATGTCAGTAAAAACACTGGCACCTTGTTCGACCCCAATACCGTTGGTGGCACTCCAGTGGCACTCCATCACTGCCACACCAGTGCCACTACACTGCTGGGAGCATCACTTGTACACCCTAACACAAACATTGCCACTCATTTGCCACATTATATTACTACCACTGCCACTCCTGTCACTGCCACACCATTTGTAACACTGCCACTCCAGTGCCACCCTTCTACTGGCACACATTTTATAACATTGCCACTCCAGTGCCACCTAACTACTGACACTGCCACCCAGTTCCACCCCACTACTGCCACCCCACTACTGACACTGCCACCCAGTGCCACCCCACTACTGACTCTGCCACCCAGTTCCACCCCACTACTGCCACCCCACTACTGACACTGCCACCCCAGTGCCACCCCACGACTGACACTGCCACCCAGTTCCACCCCACTACTGACACTGCCACCCCAGTGCCACCCCACTACTGACTCTGGCTCTCCTGTGCCACCCTGTCTCTCCGCCCTCTCTTAACGTGTCTCAGTAGAATCATGATGGCGGCGGGGGTCACTCCTGGGATGCGACTGGCTGCAGCAATCTACAACATACAAGGCCCGGGGATAGATGCTTCAGGGAAGTTAGCTTCAAACCTCGGCTGCATTTAGTGCTTATCCTCACGAGCCATGCAATTGTCTTACTATTCTAGAAATAATTTAATATATCTTAAAGATAAATTCTTATATAGCACAGTATCCAGTCCTCAGGACCATTCAAAGCACTTTACATTCTACTTCCCTGACAGACCTGTTCAATCAGATACCATTTCGCCTTCTGGAAATGGATTATACAGTTGTGTTATATAGTTGACCCTGGAACAAAGCGTAACTTAGAACATTCACTGCGAGAATAAAACAACATTCAGTCAGCCTATTAGCCTTAGTTACCCAGACGCCATAACATGGCAGCACTTTCTAATCCCTTATGTCTGTCTGGGAAATTTACGCTCTGCCAATGTTACCGCCAGGGCGGCCTTACCCCAGAATAAAGTAGAGACGCTGATCGATTCTCAGGTCAAATTTGAAATAACAAATTAAATAACCACATCCTTTTTATCAGATAAAATAATACTATATTAAAAAACTATTCAATTTAGTTTCATTATCAAAAGCATACGTACATTATAAACATTAATTATCATTATACATGTAAGCCTGTGAATTAATCGAAAACAGTGATCCCGGCTGACCGCTTCGAGTAATGACACTACAAAAGAGTTACATAAACAAAACATATATTATTCACTTTAAAAGAATTTTTTATAATATCCGAATATTTTTAATATGTACTATTTATCAACTATTTTATTATTTATTTGTTATTGTAATATAATTAACTATTTTTTATTTTTAATATCTACTATTTTTAATATCTACTATTTATCAACTATTTCATTGTTTATTTATTTTTAAATTGTAATATAATTAACTATTATTTATCAGTTTTAGTATTTTAGTATTTTTGTATTATAAAGACAAATATTATTTATTTATATTGACATTTTTTATTGACCTATTTATTTTACAACTATTTCTCTATTTTTTGTTTTAAGGTAATCTGTATATTCATGTAATGTGTAATGCGCCACTGAATGGTTTTATTGCTAGAGATATGGCATAGCAAATACTGTTATTTATTATTATTATTATTTATTATATCAGACTATCTTCTCAGCAAAGCTACACAGCTGAGCGAGAGTCAGTGAAGCGTGACTATCAGCCTGTCGGTGAAGCATGACCATCAGCCTGTTAACTAATCGTGGGTTCTGTGGTACATGCATTATGTATCCTCAGCAACTGTTGTCATGTGACTGCTGTCATGTGACTGCTGTCATGTGACTAGTTCTAAAACACACACCAAATGGTAGCTCAAGCCCTGAGACACAGACAACTGTGCAAACGTGTCAAACTGTTTCATTCGTGTATCCTTCAATGAGACACATAACACTGGGCATTCCTGACACACCGTTACCCACAATGCCTCAGGACGGCCCGGGAGCAAATGAGAGCCTAGTGGAGATGTAAACAGCCCCTGACGTGAGCCGTCAGACAGCAGCATCTGTCGAATGCGACAGAGTTCTCTCAGTGCTCAGTTCCACATATCATAACAGACATACCAGCATGGCACCAGTCAACACTTCCAGGAATTCTGGGAACGCTGAGAAACCATGGGCTCTTGGGGGTTGTGCCAGCAACACCCATTTTGCAACTTTATTATCAATTTCAAGGGTCATATAGTTTGAAAACACATATTTTTAAGGCCACATAGGTTGACTACTTATTGTATGTAATATACTGAATTGATCTTAGTCACAATTATATATTTTTTATTAATTCAATACATTACTTTATTATTAACTAGCAATACATTTTGCTATTAATTTATTATTAAATTTAATCTACTGATTTATTACAGATAAGTTTAGGTTATACATTACGATTTGTTTAGTAAATGTTTATGTTATTTAATATTAATTATTTTTATTTTACATAACATTTCAACTTCTCTGGGAAGCAATCACCGACGCTGTAATTAATGCAGAAAGATTATTTGTATACAAAATGTCCACTACTGTCAATATCCAGCTACTCATTTATACAGCTGAGCAAACTGGAGCAATGTAGAGTGAACAAACTTGCCCAAAGTTTTACATTGCAGCACAGGATTCGAACCCGGGTTCTCTAAGTGAAGAGACTGAAACTCTAACCACTGTGCCACTCTGCTGTGATATTAAAAGATAATCCATAAAGGACAAAAACACTGAAATGTCAACACTCTTGAGTTTATTGCCACAAAATGTCAAGGAATCCAAAAGTTCATCGCAATTTTTCGTAAAGTGATCATGGGTGGCACTCTAAGTTCGGCAAGTCTCTCGAGATTAACACGTCACCTGACCTCCTTGTGGGAAAGGTCAAAGGTGAATCTCCAGCTGATAAATTTCTGCTGCTTGAAATGTCAGAAGTCTCAGAAATGCTACGATGATTCCACCAATTTCCTTTGGTGGGATGAGGCTCTATCCCCACAGAGTATCACCTCCGAGCACTCTATACTAGAGAGTGCTTGTGCAGCTGCCAGCAACATTTACTCTGGATGTCTGGGTGCTTGATACATCAGTTTGCAAGCATGCATGCATTTGTAAATGCTTACTAGCCTGCTGTCTTGCAGCTATGATAGGCATCAGTAAATTGTGAGTGTGTGCGTGTGCATGTGTGTGAGTGTAATTATATATGTGTGTTTGTATGTATGTGTATGTAAGTATCTGTGTATGTGAGTACATGTATGTGTGTGTGCGCACGCATGTATGTGTGTATGTGTGTGTATATGTATGTATATACAATGTATGTTTGTATATGTGTGTACATGTCCGTGTGTATTATGTGTATGTATATATGTATATATATATATATATGTTTGTATGTATGTATATATAAGTACCTGTGTGTATATGTGTGTACACCTGTACATTTATGTGTGTATGTATGTATATGTATGTACAGTAAGTATGTATGTTTCTATGTGTGTGTATGTATGTGTATGTGTACGTGTACGTGTATGTACATATGTATGTATGTACATACATATATATGTAATTAGTTATGTATGTGATCCCTTACTTAGGGAGCAAAGACATGGAGCCTGAAGAGCAAAGAAGAGCTCCTCCTCATGTGAACTGAGATGAGGAAGAGGAGGCAGGTGATGAACATCTCGCATAGAACAACAGAGGAAGTGCGACAGCTGGCGGGAATAGAGGAATAGAAGAGAAAGTGAGAGATCCCTGAAATTAGAAATAAAACAATGCATGGTTATTAAAGATACACTACAAGGTCCTAACTGATACTCACAGTTCGGGGTCGAGCCTCCGACAACTTTGCCCGTGACTCGCGTGAACAATTCAAACTGCAAGAATGTCATACACATGGTTACTGTTAATTAACAGCAATAATAGATAAAAAATATTAATAATAAAATCACATCTAAAATATCTATATTTTATCCTCTGAAAAATGTAGATTCCAAAGAAAGGAATTGGTGACATTTTAAAACTAACCATCAAAATATAGCTGAATAGCAGGTAGTTTACAAAACACAGTTTACACTGTTTGCATCTCGTATCATGGTAATAAGTGCATTTATCAGTGTTTTTATGCTCGATACATGTATGGTCAAACCAACTGTGGTCACTCCAAGGATGAACAGTATCACCCCACAAGGGTGGTTAGGTCAGTCACAGTGAGTGGTCATGCAGTCACCTGTGGTAGTCGAGATCATCAGGGAGAATCAGTTGTTCGTCTCTTCTGACTTCCGCGATCTCATTCAGCTGGTCAGAAAGGGCACTGTCGTAGGACGCTGAAACACAACTGGACATTTCAGTTTGTCTCGGTCAGCTTAGGGCAATTTGTATTGAATTTTTACCTTGGAGCATTGTCTCAAATAGGTACGCCCCGAGGTAAAAGGGCAACAATTTAAAAAACAATTCAAGGGAACAATGCATTGGTCCAGTATGTTACATCTCTTTTATCTGGATGTGTTTACGAAGTGTGTTACACATCTTCTATCTGGATGTGTTGGTAGACTGTGTTGCATGTGTTCTATTTGGATGTGTTGATACAGCGTGCTATACACCTTCTATGTGGTGCGTTGGTGGAGTGTGTTATGTACCGTGTACCTGAATGGTGCACAGTGTTACAAACATACGATTGTTGGTGGTGGTTCTATCTGGATGCGTTGGTGGGGATCTGTTACACCATACTTGGATGTGTTTCTGTAGCATATTACACACTTTATCTGTGTTGTGGAGAATATGTTACATACCTTCTATCCAAATGCTTACACACCTGCTATCCATGTTGGTGCAGCGTGCTACACACATTCCATTTGAACATGTTGTAAAGTGTGTTACACACCATCTATCTGAACATCTTGTGAAGTGTGCTACACACCATCTATCTGAACATCTTGTGAAGTGTGCTACACACCATCTATCTGAACATCTTGTGAAGTGTGTTACACACCATTTATCTGAACACGTTGTGAAGTGTGTTACACACCATCTATATGAACACGTTTACCGACTATCAAGATTGATTGGTTACACACCTTCTATCTGGATGCGTTGGTGGAGTGTGGGGTCGGCGTGTAGCAGGTAGCCAAAGGTGTCTGGGAGTGCCCGAGCTATCGCCTCCACCGTCACCTCTGGGTTGGCAAGCTGCTCAAACGCACTGAGTGAGAGAAGAAGGGAGGAGTGACGACACATTCCTATACTGCGCGTTTACTAAAAGTTATCTGCCGTCTGAAAATGTACAGTGAACAAAAATACCCAGGAAACAAGGAACCATTTCTGAACCAGAACAGAATGACTATAACAAGTGGTGCCACCTGTAACATGTGGTGCCACCTGTAACAAGTGGTGCCGCCTGTAACAAGTGGTGCCACCTATAACAAGTCGTACCACCTGTAGCAAGTGTAACAAGTGGTGCCACCTGTAACATGTGGTGCCACCTGTAATGTGTGGTGCCACCTATAATAAGAGGTGCCATCTGTAACAAGTGGTGCCACTTGTAACAAGTGGTGCCACCTGTAACACGTGGCACCACCTATAACAAGTGCTGCCGTCTGTAACATGTGGTGCCACCTATAATAAGTGGTGCTATCTGTAAACAAGTGGTGCCATCTGTAACAAGTGGTGCCACCTGTAACATGTGGTGCCACCAATAACAAGTGGTGCCATCTGTAACATGTGGTGCCACCTGTAACATGTGGTGCCACCTATAATAAGTGATGCCATCTGTAACAAGTGGTGCCAACTGTAACACGTGGTGCCACCTATAACAAGTGGTGCCACCTGTAACAAGTGGTGCCACCTGTAGCAAATTTAACAAGTGGTGCCACCTGTAACACGTGGTGCCACCTATAACAAGTGGTGCCACCTGTAACAAGTGGTGCCACCTGTAACAAGTGGTGCCACCTATAACAAGTGGTGCCACCTATAACAAGTGGTGCCACCTATAACAAGTGGTGTCACCTGTAGCAAGTGTAACAAGTGGTGCCACATGTAACAAGTGGTGGTGGTTCCACCTGTAACAAGTGGTGCCACCTATAACAAGTGGTGCCACCTCTAACAAGTGGTGCCACCTGTAGCAAGTGTAACAAGTGGTGCCTCCTGTAACAAGTGGTGGTGGTTCCACCTGTAACAAGTGGTGCCACCTATAACAAGTGGTGCCACCTGTAGCAAGTGGTGCCACCTGTAGCAAGTGTAACAAGTGGTGCCACCTATAACAAGTGGTGCCACCTATATCAAGTGTAACAAGTGGTGCCACCTGTAACAAGTGGTGCCACCTATAACAAGTGGTGGTGGTTCCCCCTGTAACAAGTGGCGTCACCTATGACAAGTGGTGCCGCCTGTAGCAAGTGTAACAAGTGCTGCCACCTGTAACAAGTGGTGCCACTTATAACAAGTGGTGCCACCTATAACAAGTGCTGCCGTCTGTGACATGTGGTGCCACCTGTAGCAAGGGGTGCCATCTGTAACAAGTGGTGCCACCTGTAACAAGTGGTGCCACCTGTAACAAGTGGTGCCATCTGTAACAAGTGGTGCCACCTGTAACGAGTGGTGCCACCTGTAACAAGTGGTGCCATATGTAACAAGTGGTGCCATCTGTAACATGTGGTGCCACCTGTAACATGTGGTGCCACCTATAATAAGTGATGCCATCTGTAACAAGTGGTGCCAACTGTAACACATGGTGCCACCTATAACAAGTGGTGCCACCTATAACAAGTGGTGCCACCTGTAGCAAATTTAACAAGTGGTGCCACCTGTAACACGTGGTGCGACCTATAACAAGTGGTGCCACCTGTAACAAGTGATGCCACCTGTAACAAGTGGTGCCACCTATAACAAGTGGTGCCACCTATAACAAGTGGTGCCATCTGTAACAAGTGGTGCCACCTGTAACAAGTGGTGCCACCTGTAACAAGTGGTGCCACCTGTAACAAGTGGTGCCACCTGTAACAAGTGGTGCCACCTGTAACAAGTGGTGCCACCTGTAACAAGTGGTGCCACCTGTGACAAGTGGTGCCATCTGTGACAAGTGGTGCCACCTGTAACAAGTGGTGCCACCTGTAACAAGTGGTGCCACCTGTAACAAGAGATGCCACCTGTAGCAAGTGTAACAAGTAGTGCCACCTGTAACAAGTGGTGCCACCTATAACAAGTGGTGCCAGCTATAACAAGTGGTGCCACCTATAACAAGTGGTGTCACCTGTAACAAGTGGTGCCACCTATAACAAGTAGTGCCACCTATAACAAGTGGTGCCACAAGTAACAAGTGGTGCTACCTATAATAAGTGGCGACATATATAACTAGTGGCGCCACCTGTAGTGAGTGGCGCCACCTAGCAACAATTAATACCTCTTGAGGTTGATGTTGTCGGTGCCACGCAGCTGAAGCGTGCTACGCCATCTGGTGACGGGCAGCCGAAAGTCTCGCAGGTGGGAAATGGCCGCCTCCAGAAATTCCCGTATTTTCCGTGTCTTCTCTTGTCTGGGTTCACTTACACACCCCGCCCTGTAACCTAGGCAACAGGGGAGACAAGTATGATTTTATTCCTGGATTACAGCATGCTTTCCACACACCAACCATCTCGTTTGGTGTCTCCTGCATTTTTCAGCTATCCCCAGGACAACTTTTCGTTCCTAAAACTATGCACAATACAGTTGTATCAGCAAACATGGTTTTTCTCTCAGTCACACCTTCATAAGGAACATCCGTCAATAAAAAGAATACATTTTTATTTAATAAACAAAACTCATATAATATCAGCTGCTATTTCACCAAGGACACTATTCCAACAGTACACCAGCAAGTGTCCCATTTTCATAGGCTTGACAGTTTTCAGTATACAAGATCAATGTTAGTAAATATATTGTTCATGGCTCCAAGAATGGTTTATTTTAGTATGATTTACTTACTTTGGAGCATTATTGTCGAAGCAAGTACGACGTTTCGACCCGTCGACTACGGGCCTTGATCACGTACTGATGTCACGTGTGTTGCCTCAGATTTCGGCGGGATGATTTGATTGTACGTACCTTCAAACAAGCTAAACTCCCGAAATCTAACATCAGTAAGGGGGAGAGGGTAGCTCTACAGACACTGAAAAAAGACAATTCCATCATCATACTCCCTGCAGACAAAGGTAGAGCCATGGTAATCATGAACACTGCTGAATATAGAGAGAAAATGACCAACATGGTGGGGGATACGAACACTTACACCAGACTCAGCAAAGACCCCACACACAAGTACAAGAACAGAATGATCAACATCCTAAGGAAGTGGAAGAGAAATGGATCCATCTCAGACAAGCTGTACTGGAAGCTATACCCCGAGTCGGAAGAACCCCCAAAATTGTATGGGACGCCTAAGATACATAAAAACAACACACCCCTTAGGCCAGTAGTATCCAGTTGTGGCAGTATTACATACAATGCAGCCAAATACCTGGCTAGCATACTCACCCCCCTTGTGGGTAAGAACTGTCACAGCATCAAGAACACCAAGGAGCTAGTCGACAAGTTAAGAGACCTGGAAATACCACCCGCCCGGAAACTGGTGTCATATGATGTCACAGCACTCTTCACCAGTGTTCCGGTGGATAAGGCACTGGAAGTCATCACAGAGAGACTACATGCAGATGACACCCTAACCAGCCGCACGGAGATGACAATCCCTCAGATAGTTGAGCTTCTCGACTTCTGCCTGAATACGACCTACTTCATATACGATGGGACATACTACCAGCAAACACATGGTGCAACTATGGGATCACCCATATCTCCCCTAGTAGCTAACTGCTACTTGGAACAATTTGAGAAAGTAGCCATCTCTACAGCACCGCACCCCCATCACTGTGGCTACAATACGTGGATGACACATTTACCGTACTCCACGAATACGACGTGGAAGAGTTCACTGAACACATAAACAGCATTGATCCACACATCAAATTCACTATCGAACCTGAGAAGGACAGCAAGCTTCCCTTCCTGGATCTATGCACCCATATTCTGGATGATGGATCCACGAATATAACCATCTACCGGAAGCCGACGCACACGGACCAGTACCTCAACTTCAAGTCACATCACCCTCTAACACACAAACGATCAGTGGTACGCACTCTCACCAACAGGGCACAGCAGTATGTCACCACAGCTGAAGACAGGAAGTCAGAACTGGCACATGTCCACAACGCCCTGAGAGCCAACGGATACCCAGAGTGGGCACTTGCACCCCCACCACCCAGTGCAAAAAGACCACCTAACACGAACAACAACCCACGAAGATCTATGTTGGGACTACCATACGTGGCAGGACTATCAGAACAGCTTGGCCGGATTTATAAGTCACACAACATACACATGTACCACAAGCCGGCGAACACCCTCCGCTCGATGATAGTACACCCCAAAGACAAAACACCCAAAGAACACCAATGTGGAACCATCTATAACATCACGTGTGACATCGACAGCAGCCACACATACATAGGTGAAACCAAGAGAACACTTAGCCAGAGATTCAAAGAACACAGAAACCTGGACAAACCAACAGGAGTAGGAGATCATTGCCGGGCCACAGGACACTCAGTGTCCATGAAGAACACTAAAGTACTGACCCGTGAATCCAACTGGCACAAGAGAAAAGTGAAGGAGGCCATATACATCAAACAGAGAGCCCCTACCATGAACAGAGATCAGGGATACCATCTGCCTGCCATCTACAATCAAATCATCCCGCCGAAATCTGAGGCAACACACGTGACACCAGTACGTGATCAAGGCCCGTAGTCGACGGGTCGAAACGTCGTACTCGCTTCGACAATAATGCTCCAAAGTAAGTAAATCATACTAAAATAAGATCAATGTTATTTTTTAAGAGAAAAAGTGCTTACAAGTTCATAAGAATGTCCATAAAATTACCCCTATAATTTTACACCATTAACACCGAAGAACTGGCACAAATTACCTTTTTCTGTCAACCTCAGGTCGGCGTTGTCGGGCCTCAGATGCAGTCTGAACTCGGCACGACTTGTGAACATGCGATACGGTTCATTGGTTCCTTGGGTTGTGAGGTCGTCAACCAGGACCCCAATGTACCCCTCCGTGCGGTCAACCACGAATATCTCCTCCCCCCGAAGCCTCAGTACTGCATTGACCCCAGCGATCAAACCCTGAGGAGATAAAATGCAACTAATAATACAGTAATGACCACAAGTATTCGGACATCAAAAGTATTTAAATTCTCAGCTGTTTAAATTTCAGTAAAAACATTATTTTTAATCACATTAGTAAAATATATATGCAATTAGTAATACAGCAAACATGGGACATTTGCTTGACAATTTACATAAATGTTTTTTTAAATATTCACCAAGTACCGTACATAATGCAACTATTTTCACTTCTTCACAGTAATGTATTTTCGCAGTAATGAAATTTCGAGTATTTCACTTCCGACAACTTCCAAGACGATTTGTTTACATAAATTTTATTAAATATATGAATATGAATATAATTATTATGAACTAGCTGGGTTCCCCTGTGATGATAATGAAAAAGGCAGTCACTATTGCTAGAACATTTGAAAATTGTGTAACTTTGTTTTGGTGTGTCCCAGAACTAGATCGTGTACTCAAGGACAAGATGGAAAAAATCCTTTTCAAAACTGATTTCTTCATTGTATATCGTTTGTACCAAGTGACTTATTATTTACTTGAGTTGTGTTGTTTGTTTTTCAGTGTTGTGTTTTTAAATAAATTGATTGATTGATTGACTAGTTAAAATTATCCTGCACCCTGCTACTGTATACTGTGAACACAGGAGATTTTGTCTAGGGGATAATGTCCTAGAACCACTGTAAAAAGATAAAAGGCCAGTTCTGATATAGCACAGTATCCAGTCCTCAGGACCATTCAAAGCACTTGACACTTTACTTCCTTTATAGACCTGTTCACTTAGACACCATCTCGGCTTCTCTGGGAAGCATTCACCCACATGCTACAATTAATGCGCGAAGGCTGCTCGTACACATATCCACCACTGTCTATAGCCAGATACTCATTTATACAGCTGAGAGAACTGGAGCAATGTAGAGTGAAAAAACTTGCCCATGATTTTAACACCGCAGAACAGGATTCGAACCCGGGTTCTCTTAGTCGAGAGTCCGAAACTCTACCCCTGGGCCATAACCCTCTACACCCCAGTACTTTCGTGCATCTGGAACATTATCTATGTTTAGAAGGTGTTTAAAGACATATCTTTTTATTAGACATTTTAATTCATTCAAATTGTTGTGAAATGACGGACATTGCTTTAGAATTTCATTTTAGTTTTATACACATTTTAATCAGTGTTTATGTTTTAGATTAATGTATAGATAATTTACTTGCACAAATTTTATATTACACCCACCTGTGTCCCGGCTTCCTCGTATCCCGTTGTCCCATTGATCTGTCCTGCAAGGAACAGTCCCTGGATCTTGTATGTGTCCAGGGAGCTCTTCATCTGCCTCGGATCCAGGTAGTCATACTCGACCCCGTAACCTGCAATGAAGGTCAAGGTTGTCGTGTTCAAGGTCGTCACAGTCAAGGCCAAATAGGACAAGGTCACAGTGGATTAGAACTGTTAGAAATTCATTTGAGAGAATAACCGCCAATGTAATTTTACAATTTTTCTTAATCAATGAACTTTTGAAATTCATATTAATAACGAATCTGTCTGAAATCAACATGGAGTAATGTTCCATGAATGAATGAAATTTACTTGATTAAGCTCAATAACTACAAATACGTATTATAAGATATTATATACAACAGGTCAGTAGACTCCTACTAAGGCATTTAATTGCTTCTGCCACAAGAACCACGTTGAATAATAATTACTGAGAAACAATAATCAATTACGGTAGTATGTATACAATGTAAAATATGGAAATTACATCGAAAAGATTATTAAAAGTAGATACGGTATATAGTATATATTATACAAGTATCTACATATTGTATATAGACATATGCACATATATGCTTATAATAATATTCACAAAATCTGAAACATTAAAACAGGCATATGCTCTGTTTTCACGCACGCACGCACGCACGCACACACACACGCATGCACACACCCACAAGCATGCACGCATGCACGCACGCACAGAAACACACATAATTGTGGTGTATTTGTAGCCCCTAAGTGACATGTTTCCCCACATACCTGGTTTTGTTATTGTCGTGTGTTCCAAGCCTGGGATCAGGTTCACAAGTTCCTGCTGGAGATTCTCTGGCAGGGTACAAGATAAACCCTGAGGGTAGATAACATCTGAGTCCAGCCCTACAGACAGAGATAAATACAGGGTACATGATAAACCCTGGGGGGAGATAACATATGAGTCCAACCCTACAGACAGAGATAAATACAGGGTACAAGATAAACCCTGGGGGTAGATAACATATGAGTCCAACCCCACAGACAGAGATAAATACAGGGTACAGGATAAACCCTGGGGATAGATAACATCTGAGTTCAACCCTACAGACAGAGATATAAATACAGGGTACAGGATAAACCCTGGGGGTAGATAACATATGAGTCCAACCCTACAGACAGAGATAAATACAGGGTACAGGATAAACCCTGGGGATAGATAACATCTGAGTCCAACCCTACAGACAGAGATAAATACAGGGTACAGGATAAACCTTGGGGTAAATAATATTACCTTTTTAACAGTTTATTTTGCTGATATATATATATATATATATATATATATATATATATATGTATATATATATATGTATATATATATTATATATATATATATATATATATATATATACAATACATATTATTTATTAGTTTTTCTGCAAAAGGACCTCAAGATATATGACAGATGAAAGACAGATAACAATATGAGGGAGGTTTTTAATAGGTGGAATATAACAGAGAGATTAAAGATAAAAACTAAATGCTGCTATATATAGGACGCAGTCACTCTACTACGTCTGCAGAATGCTCCGGAAGACAACGTTAATCTGCAGCTGAGCCTAGCGCAGCACTGAAACCAGCGAGTGATTAAACTGATAATCACCCGTGGAAGTCTACTCCAGTTGATGTAATATTTCACGCCGTCGCGGAGAAGAAGAGAACAAAATTGATTCGGCGTTTCCGGTGTCCCGAGTCTAGAGCCACGACTTTGAACGAAATCAATACATCAAGAGTTCAAATATCTGTGAGTGGCGCCAGGGATAAGTATCTGTCACCAGATGTCGCATTCACACGTATCAAGGTCAAGGGGTCAAACTTGGTACACACAATATGCAAATAACTGGAGCCAAGTACAGCGATGTCATGATTTTGGTCATAGAGAGGTGTTTTATTTCAGTGGACTTATATACTGTATAAACTATGAATCTGATGGTAATAGACCAATTGATGATCGTAAGATTCTCCTGTAATAATAAGGATTTGATAGGACATGTTACTGGATCATTGACCTAGCTGACATTAACACTGGAGTCATTTTTTGAAACTGGGAAGTCACATGGACTCCTACGGATGGACAGATAAGAATCCCGTAGTTGAAACAATGACAATAATAATGACTTCTTATCCGCTAATATCCTCGAAAATCATTAGCTCAGTGGCATGACAAAACCAAGGGATTAAGCAATCAATCTCGCTATTGTAAACAATGTGTAAGTCATCAACGGATGGATGAAAGTGCTAGGAAGCTAAGGAGGATAGACAGCTTTAAAGAGATACATTTTTAGATGCCAACAAATTAAACAACCAGCATGTTTCCTTCAAATTTAACACTGGCAGGAAGCAAATGCTGGTGGTGTGGCAATTGAGAAAGCTCGGGTTCAAACTTTCATCTTCACCAGATGAATGTAAAGAAGATTACTACGGGTTGACAGTAGCTGTCTAGGATTTGTTACTTGAGTGAGCACCTTGAGTGAGGGAGGGAGGGAGGGAGGGAGACAGGGAGGGAGGGAGACAGGGAGACGGGGAGAGGGGGAGAGGGGGAGAGGGGGAGAGGGGGAGAGGGGGAGAGGGGGAGAGGGAGAGAGGGAGATAGGGAGAGAGGGACAGAGGGAGAGAGGGACAGAGGGACAGAGGGAGAGAGGGAGAGAGGGACAGAGGGAGAGAGGGAGAGAGGGAGAGAGGGAGAGAGGGAGATAGGGAGAGAGGGAGAGGGGGAGAGGGGGAGAGGGGGAGAGGGGGAGAGGGGGAGAGGGGGAGAGGGGGAGAGGGAGAGAGGGAGATAGGGAGAGAGGGACAGAGGGAGAGAGGGACAGAGGGACAGAGGGAGAGAGGGAGAGAGGGACAGAGGGAGAGAGGGAGAGAGGGAGAGAGGGACAGAGGGACAGAGGGAGAGAGGGACAGAGGGACAGAGGGAGAGAGGGAGAGAGGGACAGAGGGAGAGAGGGAGAGAGGGACAGAGGGAGAGAGGGAGAGAGGGAGAGAGGGAGAGAGGGAGAGGGGGAGAGGGGGAGAGGGGGAGAGGGGGAGAGGGGGAGAGGGGGAGAGGGGGAGAGGGGGAGAGGGAGAGAGGGACAGAGGGAGAGAGGGACAGAGGGACAGAGGGAGAGAGGGACAGAGGGAGAGAGGGAGAGAGGGAGAGAGGGAGAGAGGGAGAGAGGGAGAGAGGGAGATAGGGAGAGGGGGAGAGGGGGAGAGGGAGAGAGGGAGATAGGGAGAGAGGGACAGAGGGAGAGAGGGAGAGAGGGAGAGAGGGAGAGAGGGAGATAGGGAGAGAGGGAGAGAGGGAGAGAGGGAGAGAGGGAGAGAGGGACAGAGGGAGAGAGGGAGAGGGACAGAGGGACAGAGGGACAGAGGGAGATAGGGAGAGAGGGAGAGGGGGAGAGGGGGAGAGGGGGAGAGGGGGAGAGGGGGAGAGGGGGAGAGGGGGAGAGGGAGAGAGGGAGATAGGGAGAGAGGGACAGAGGGAGAGAGGGACAGAGGGAGAGAGGGAGAGAGGGACAGAGGGAGAGAGGGAGAGAGGGAGAGGGGGAGAGGGGGAGAGGGGGAGAGGGGGAGAGGGGGAGAGGGGGAGAGGGGGAGAGGGAGAGAGGGAGAGAGGGACAGAGGGAGAGAGGGAGATGGGGAGATGGGGAGAGGGGGAGAGGGGGAGAGGGGGAGAGGGGGGGAGAGGGGGAGAGGGGGAGAGGGGGAGAGGGGGAGAGGGGGAGAGGGGGAGAGGGGGAGAGGGAGAGAGGGAGATAGGGAGAGAGGGACAGAGGGAGAGAGGGACAGAGGGACAGAGGGAGAGAGGGAGAGAGGGACAGAGGGACAGAGGGAGAGAGGGAGAGAGGGAGAGAGGGAGATAGGGAGAGAGGGAGAGAGGGAGAGAGGGAGAGAGGGAGAGAGGGAGAGAGGGACAGAGGGACAGAGGGACAGAGGGAGAGAGGGAGAGATGGAGAGAGGGAGAGAGGGAGAGAGGGAGAGAGGGAGAGAGGGACAGAGGGAGAGAGGGAGAGAGGGAGAGAGGGAGAGAGGGAGATAGGGAGAGAGGGAGAGAGGGAGAGAGGGAGAGAGGGAGAGAGGGAGAGAGGGAGAGAGGGAGAGAGGGACAGGGAGAGAGGGAGAGAGGGAGAGAGGGAGAGAGGGAGAGAGGGAGATAGGGAGAGAGGGAGAGAGGGAGAGAGGGACAGAGGGAGAGAGGGAGAGAGGGAGAGAGGGACAGAGGGACAGAGGGACAGAGGGACAGAGGGACAGGGGGAGAGGGAGAGAGGGAGAGAGGGAGAGAGGGAGAGAGGGAGAGAGGGAGAGAGGGAGAGAGGGACAGAGGGACAGAGGGACAGAGGGACAGAGGGAGAGGGAGAGAGGGAGAGAGGGAGAGAGGGAGAGAGGGAGAGAGGGAGAGAGGGAGAGAGGGAGAGAGGGAGAGAGGGAGAGAGGGAGAGAGGGAGAGGTCTACAAGTCTACAACTCATGCGTACTTCCACCAATGACATACAACATGGAAACATGGGCACTCACCACCCAAACAAAGAACAAGCCAGCAGCCGCAGAAACAGAGATGGAAAGGAGTATGCTAAACATCACATACTCGTGCAAAAAAACAAACATATGGGTTTAAGAGAACAGACAAAGATCACAGACGACTGATTGAACAAGTCGGAAGATGCAAGTGGACCTGGACAGGGCACGTCAGCAGGATACGAGATAACCGATGGACACTGCATATCACCACCTGGAAACCTACGAAAGCAAAAGACCTAGAGGAAGACCGGCGAGACGGTGGAGAGACGGGCTAGACGACTACTGGAAGGGTAGAGGATAACGCAAGATGTGGAAGCAGCATGTTGAGGCCTTCGCCCAACCACTGGATACTAATAATGGCTGCAGAATGATGATGATGATGATATATATATATATATATATATATATATATATATATATATATATATATATATATACATATATACACATATATATGTATATATATATACATACATGCTGTATATATGTATATATATATATGTTTATATATATATGTAATATATATATTTCTTCAGTGCTAATTCCCGCATAGAGGATGGATGCATTGTACAAGCAATACAATAAAATAAACATATATTAGTTTTATTTAGTATAATTTGCACTTTTGCATTACAGACGTGATTAAATTCATCATTCTGTTTCACTTGTGCCATTCTATATGTCGACTGCTGTAGTGAGTAAAATAGGTATATATATATATATATATATATATAATTGAAAAATAAATACAGGTGACTGGGCAAATAAACAAATACATGATTACGTTGTTAAACCTATAGCTAAACAAATACTAAGAGTTTGTAAACAGTAGTTAATATCACCAAATTGTCTCTGTTCTCGTTATATGGATAGATCCCTCTCCATGTGTTGCCACTGTTCATGTTCTATATAGATTTTATATATTTATTTAATAAATATAAATTTATATAAATAAATGTACATAATAAAATTATATAACTTATAAAATGAGGATACATATATAAAAACTTATAAAAATAATATATATTAATTTTTATAAGTTATATAGTTTATCTATTTACTAATTATTATATTGCTTAATTGCACAGTGCATCGATCCACTATGCTGGAATTAACACTACAGAAAAGTCATCTTATTCTTGTTAGTATTGTAACAAACAATCAATATTACAACTCACTGGAGTGGATATCTTCAGTGTGTAGTTTACAAACGACATGATATGACCCTTGCCTCTCATAAACTATCCTTGTCTCCTGCGGAATCAATACACCCAGAGAACATCTGATGAGGGGCCTGATAGGGGAAGATTTAGGCAAAGTATGAACCACATTCATCCCAGGGGAAGGGGAAATGGGACATGGAAATGTAACTACGCAAACAGCAGGCCGTTCATAAGCAGTGGATCAGAAGTTTCCGCCAAGGGACCATAAACTACCAGGGATCATAAAGTTCTCCAGCCGCCAGAAGTTGGCGTCTTGGCATGTTTACGTAGCATCTAACCACAGAGGCATGTCCGGGAGTGTTAAGCACACACTGCTGGAATGCTATAAACCTTGAGGTTGCCGCTGGACTAGCAGTGTGGTCTAGGACATGATTTAGATGTGCTAAATGACGAAATGCAGTCTGGTGTTAATACATATCTTGGACATATTATTATTAAGATTTGTGCAGTTGCTTATCAATACCTCTCTTCTATACAATCAGCATATCTGATTGTAATGCTTACTCCGGCAAGAAATCCCAGACAGCTATGATCTACCAGTAGTAACCATCTTTACATTCATCAGGTGAAAATGAATGCTGCGATCTGAGCTTTCTCTGTGGCCGCACCAACTCTATAGAATTCGCTTCCAGCATCAAAACGCCTGTCTCTTTAATGCTGTGTATCCTCCTTGGTTTCCTACATTTCCATCCATCCATCCATCCATCCATCCATCCATCCATCCATCCATCCATCCATCCATCCATCCATCCATCCATCCATCCATCCATCCATCCATCCATCCACCATCCCATAAAAACATTCTATGATGTGAAGATGAGAAATGAACTTTGTTCAGATCACACTGTACACTGTTTAATATACATTTAAATTGTAGTTGTACATCTGAATCGGTTATAAATATTTGTGTAGCATACAATAATGTGTTCAGATGATTGTGCAATGAACTGAAGAATAATAGTGCTGAGTTTATAACTGGATTTACCCTCCTGAAAAATGGTAAGAATATAAACGTACACAACATCTCCAAACAGATAATGTCCAGAGTTAATACAGCTAGGAAACTATAGTTAGTGTCATCAGCGTGTTTAATTACTAATGAATCTAATATTAACTGTCCATGCATGTCTACCCTGCCTGTGGTCAGTTTCCTTCATGGGATAATAAAGTGTTATCGTATCATCATATATTGTATCTTCCTTCTTAATTTCCATCACTAAAAATCTCTCCTTTTTCAGACATATCGTCACATGACTGTGAGACTGGGACTGATGGTGACATGACTGTGAGACTGGGACTGATGGTGACATGACTTTGAGACCGAGACTGATGGTCACATGACTGCGAGACTGAGACTGATGGTCACATGACTGTGAGACCGAGACTGGTGACCACATGACTACGAGAATGAGACTGATTGTCACATGACTGTAAGACTGATGGTCACATGACTGTGATACTAAGACTGATGGTCACATGACTGAGACTGATAGTCACATGACTGTGAGACTGGGACTGATGGTCACATGACTGTGAGACTGGGACTGATGGTCACATGACTGTGAGAATGGGATTGATGGTCACATGACTGTGAGACTGAGACTGATAGTCACATGACTGTGATACTGGGACTGATGGTCACATGACTGTGAGACTGAGACTCATGGTCACATGACTGTGAAACTGAGACTGATGGTCACACGACTGTCAGAGTGATGTTCACATGACTATAAGACTGATGGTCACATGACCGTGAGACTGAGACTGATGAGAGGTGGAAGATTATGAGGCTGCTGGTGTGTGTATTGATGGATGGATGCGGAAGCTGTGCTACTGGAGAGTTGTAATGACAATTCAAGGAGCTGTGTGACCTACTATTCAGACTCACCCTATTAGCATCCTGCAGAGCCAGATGGATGACTCACATTAATATCTCCTAAATGTGGCATAATGTGTGAAAGTGAGCCACATGTAACACTACAGGTCAGCAGGTCACTGGTCAGTGGGGTCAGTATGTGGTCAAATGATGCTAAGGGAAAAAGAACTCCATCCTGGTTGTATGTATTCAGATAAAATGTGTTTTTGGACACCTAAGAGACAATAACATTTTATATATGTGTTTAGACGTATACAATTTTTATGTGTATAAAATACATACACTATATAGCAACTGCAAGTTTTGGGTAAAACCAAATATTTCATTGTGCTTTGTATGTTTTTAGGAAGCTGAGGATTGAATAATTAAAAAAATATTTAACTAGTTATAATATTTAAATTTATTTTATAATATTTTTTATTTAACTAATTATAATAATATTAATTCTTTATTTTTGACTCATAAAGTTCATACATATATACAAGTACAATTAAATAAATGCAAAGATATGGACTGAAAAATAGGTAGGTAATAAAATATACATACAAACATATGAAATTCTGCATATATATATACACAAGTTTGTGTTCATTTATATGATTGTGTGTACTCACACACACCCACACACACATCACACACTCACACATACGAACACACATATGCACACACACCCCATACACACCACACACACACACACACACACACCACACACACACTCACGCACACACACACACACACACACACACACACACACACACACACACACACACACACACTCACGCACACACACACACACACACACACACACACACACACACACACACACACACACACACACACACACACACACACACACACACACCACACACACACACTCCCCCCCACACACACACTTTTAGATATTAACACACGTCCACCACATTGCCCCAGATTGCACTGCATCGGTGAGCACGTGTCAACTCTAGTGTCATCTCGTGTCACTTCACCGGCGTCAAGACCAATGTCAAGTCACTTGGCCAAGCAACAAGACGTCCTCAGCCATGACTCTAGGGCCACTCCAGCCTCGACCCGGCCCGGCTACGGCCCGGCTACGGCCCGGCTGCCAGATCAATACCAGCGGCAGTGACTGTGTGACAGTTGCTGCAGCTCCGACTGTGACAGCTGACGCCGCGTCGAATGGCGTCAGTGACTGCGCCGCCTGACACCGATGCACCACATATCATGGCACCATCGACGCCGGCAGTTGGCACCGCCGGTTCATTGCAGCAGGTTGTGTACAAGATGCACTGACTGAGTGTACAACTGGTGCACGTGTGTACACTGACATATGTAGTGCTGGATACTAATGGGCACACAAGTGTACACGTGACACGCACTGGTATATGGCGGGTGTGAACCAATGGTGAACATTGGTGTACAATGGTGAACATATGTGTACGTTGTATGCACAGAAACATACAATGTGTACATGATGTTTGACATACAGTGTTTTATGGCAACATACACTGTGTACACACATACAGAGACATGAGATGTACACCAACAAGATCAGGAAGAATATGTGTACAAGACATGTATAGAATGCCACATTCAGTGAGACATAGATCTTCACACGTTTCCTTGGCCTACATGTGTTCTGGATAACACACACGTAGGTGTGTTGTCAACACGAGGGCGCCAGGTAAGTCTGATGTCATGTGTGCTCTAATGAACTCAATGATCAAGCAACTAGGTCAATATAAATTGCTGTGATAACAACATAGCGAAATAATTTACATCACGGTAGTATCAAAACTGAACAAAACTGTGAACAAATCCTATTAATGTTCACAATAAGATGTCTACGTAAGACTTCATAACATTAGGTTTAACTAATCACCCCTAAATTATTATTCATTACAGCGTAAGTTATTTTAAAAACCTTATTTCATTACCCCCAAATAATTTGTGTATAACTACTTTAGTCCTGGCCCTGCCCTATAGACCCATATACATTTTGTACTTAAGACAGTTTGATTGTTGATTTGAATAATATACACATATGACTTTAACATTTTAGGTGGCATTTAAAAAAATAGGCACAGCGTGGCGATGGCCATTAAAAAAATAGCTGCCAATAGCAAACCAGGTATCCCCCGAAAGCTGTGATGAATATGTATATGCATAGTGTATAAATACCTCTGAAAATGTTATATTAATGCTGCTAGACACCGAAAACCTGTTTGTCAACGTTACATGAGAATAGACCACATACATATACTCCAATTATTGCTCTGCATGATGCATTTATTAAGATACAGAGATAATAAATTTTGAAAAATGGTCATCACCATGTTATGCCCAGTTTTTGAAAATTCCACCTACTAGAATTGTAATGCCATTATTCAAATCAACAGTCAAACTTTCTTAAGTATGAAATGTCTACGGGTCGATACGGCAGAGCAAGGACTACTTACAATATTTGCAAATACAAATTAAGGCAAATCACGAGTGTAAGGCTGTGGTATTAGCCCTATGTGTAAAGGGGGACCGGTGGTCGCGTGGTAGAGCACCGGACTGTCAATCGAGGGGACGGTGGTTCAATCCCACCTACCGGCATTTTGAAACTTAGGCAATTTCGTTCACCCCACATTTGCCTGTGTCTTTCGGAAGAGACACTAAAAGCCGGTGGTCTCTTCTATCTGGTGTCTATGCCAGGGGAAGTAAAAGATCCCACACAGGGGGTAAATGTGTAACCTGTAGTGGACTCACAAATTCTCATTGGAAATCCAGAATCTTATACACAGCTTTTTATATATATATATATATATATATATATATATATATATATATATATATTAATTTATATAATTATGTATATATTCAAATATATATTTATTTATATAATTATGTATATATTCAAATATATATTTATTTATATAATTATGTATATATTCAAATATATATTTATTTATATAATTATGTATATATTCAAATCTGCTGCTAATATGGCTACAACACATTAACACAGAATACAGCCACGAAAGACTGAATTTGAGCTGAGACTATGAAATAGTCAAGAATCTGCATCTATATATATATAGATCCTTTTTGAGCTGGCCCCTGTAGGAATGGAGGGAGTAAATTAGGGAGAGTTGAGGGGAAGGAAAGCTCCCCTTAATCAACTGGTCAGTCTGAGATGGGGCCTTTGGCAGCTGCTGGCTGTGAGATTAGCAGAGAGATTAGTAGAGAGGTAATCCCTGCCAGTAGACACAGAGGAGGGTCCTGGAGACAGGATTAGAGCTGGAAGTGGATTACCTGGTGGATTATCTAGCCATCATAGGTAAGACACTACATATAGTGAATTGTGTGGCTGTCATGAAGTAAAGACATTGGTGGATTATATGGCTGCCATAAGTGAGATACTTGTAGATTACTGGCTGACATAGGTAAGATACTGTTGAATTATCTGGCTGTCATAAGTGATGGATTATCTGGATGTTATATGTATGAAACTGGTGGAATAGCTGGTTGCCACAAGCAAAATACTGGTGGCTGATTTGGCTGCATTATTTTAAGTAAGATACCGATGGATTATCTGGCAGTTATAAGTAAAATACTGGTGGATTATCTGGCTGTTATAAGTAAAATACTGGTGGGTTATCTGGGTGTTATAAATAAAATACTGGTGGATTATCTGGTTGTCATAAGTAAAATACTGGTGGGTTATCTGGGTGTTATAAATAAAATACTGGTGGATTATCTGGCTGTTATAAGTAAAATACTGGTGGGTTATCTGGGTGTTATAAATAAAATACTGGTGGATTATCTGGCTGTTATAAGTAAAATACTGGTGGGTTATCTGGGTGTTATAAATAAAATACTGGTGGATTATCTGGCTGTTATAAGTAAAATACTGGTGGATTATCTGGGTGTTATAAATAAAATACTGGTGGATTATCTGGCTGTCACAAGCAAGATACTGGTGGATTATCTGGCTGTCATAAGTAAAATTCAGGAGGATTATTTGGCTAGTTAAACCAATTATCTGGCTGCATAAGTAAGGTACTGGTGGATTATCTAGTTGTCATAAGTAAGATACTGGTGGATTATCTAGTTGTCATAAGTAAGATACTGGTAGATTGTCTGGCTGTTATAAGTAACATACTGGTGGATTATCTGGCTGTCATAAATAAGGTTGATTATCTAGATGTCATAAGTAAGACACTGGTGGATTATCTGGCTGTCATAAGTAAAATACTGGTGGATTATCTGGCTGTCATAAGTAAAATACTGGTGGATTATCTGGCTATCACCAGCAAATTACTGGTTGATTATTATGGCTGTCATAATATCTGTCACAAGCATAATACTGGTGGATTATCTGGCTGCATAAGTAAGCTATTGTTGAATTATCTGGCTGCAAAATTTAAGACATTGGTGGATTATCTGGCTGTTATAAGTAAGATACTGGTTGATTATTATGCCTGTCAAAATAAAATACTGGTGGATTATCTGTCACAAGCAAAATACCAGTTATCTGGCTGTATAAATAAGATATTGTTGAATTATGTGGCTGCAAAATTTAAGATATTGGTGGATTATCTGGCATTAGACATTGGTGGATTATCTCACTGTCATAAGTTAAATATGGATGATTATCTGGCTGTCATAAGTAAAATACTGGATGACTATCTGGCTGTCATAAATCAGATACTGGTGGTCTGTCTATCTGACTGTCCACTCATAAGTAAAGTACTGGTTGAATGTCCGGCTGTCATAAATAAGCCACTGGTGGATTATCAACCTGTCACAAGTAAGACACTGATGAGTTTAACCTGGGTGTGATAACCAACTTGACTGACTAGTCCCTCTGTCTATTAATAAAACAGCACTGCCAAACTTTTATAACAGCCACAAACCTTACACTTTACAACTGGCAAACGGCTCCCAGTGGAGTGACATTATCTCTCTGTGCACATCACTTTCGTTTGCTTGGACCTCAAATGAAATATTCTGATTGATTACATTGAGCATTGGGAGGATTAGACGCAAAGTCACCAGAGAAATACCGTTTTTATAAACTCAATCCTGAGACATAAATTGTCTGATATTGATTACTGAACTGTTGGATTAAGGCGAACACAAAGGGGGGTGCTTTAACCTGAATCTTTTGTTCAAACCTCACTATCAGTGGTCCACCCACTCAGTTAGTGGCAATCATTGTGAGGTCATTCCTATGATAATAATAATAAATAACAGTATTTGTTTATGCCATATCTTTAGCAATAAAACCATTCAGAGGCGCATTACACTTTACATGAATATACAGATTATCTTAAAATATAATATAGAGACGTACTTGTAAAATAAGTAGATCAGTGAAAATAATTCAATATAAATAAATAATATTTGTCTTAATAATACTAAAATACTAATATTAATAAATAATAGTTAATTATATTAAAATAAAATAAAAAAATAATAATTAATAAAACAGTTGATAAATAGTAGATATTAAAAATAGTAGATATTAAAAATAAATAATAGTTAATTATATTACAATTTTTTTTTTATAAAATAGTTGATAAATAGTACACCCGTACATATTAAAAATGTTCGGATTTAAAAAAAAATCTTTTAAAGTGAAAACACTCTTCTAAACAGAAATATCTTCAGTTGCTTCTTGAAAGAACTGAGGGAGTCTGTGGCACGCATGGCAAGCGGCAGATTGTTCCAGACCCGTGGAGCAGCACTCGAAAATGCCTTTTCTCCCTGCGTAAGTAGTGTAATGATATTGTTCAGTGATTCCGTTTGATAACCACCTGGTCAAAATGACCTCACTGATAAGGACATTTGTATGTGCTTTCTTTAATGATAAGTTGATTTTTACTAGTTTTTATTGCATTTCTCTGGTTAATCATCATGTTTAAATGATTGTATCTACAGTATTTTGTGTGTAATGTCCTAATACATTCATGTCTTGTTTATCTACACAGTTGGATTCTTAAGGTTTGTGGTCGGATAAATGCAATATGTAGATTAGTGAGCCATGTTATACATGGTATCAGTGTCTTACATATATAACATCCAGATAATCCAACACTTACGACAGCCAGATAATTCACCAGTATCTCATATGACAGCCAGTAATCCACTGGTATCTCACTTATGGCAGCCATATAATCCAATATATAAAACATGTGGATTGTGAAACAATCGGATTATTGAAGACCATATGAACGAGACATGAATGTGTATGTATTTCTTTAAAGAATTAGTTCCTAATGATCAAGATAGGGTTAAAACCCTAACCAGAAAGACAAGGTCAATAACGGATACTGATATACAAACATTCAGTTTGTTAACGCACCAGGATACACCCTAGAGAAGTTGAGGTGTTCTGTGGAGTAAGTCTGCCAGGGAGTGATTGATTAACTGTTTTGTTCACTTCCAGGAACTGGATGCTGCGCTATATATAAACATATATTTGTATTTATTTCGAGCTGCACGCCATTATGGAATGCTTGCCAAACTACACAGAAATATCCCTGGTTAAAAAGAAACATGCAGAAAAAGTCAGGTTGATGCAGGTGCATAGTTTATTGAAGTTGTCATGCTTGGAAACTAAAAAAGATAAATCAACGGAAACAATTATCTGCCGACATAATTCTACAGAGATAAATTAATTGTATGTATTGATTCTTAATGTGCACACCAGCCTACTGGGACAGCAAAAGAAAAAACATTTTAAAAGAAATTATGACAACTCTTTAGAGGGAAATTCGAGGGTCCAAAATACTTCTCATTGTCAAATTAGTATGCAGTATTAAACACAATTATCTAACATTGCAAACACGCCTTCTTAGTGTACGATGCTAGAATACAGACAATATAATTTGGTGTAATAACTAAATACAACACCCAAATACTATATTTTAAAAATAATAAATTTATACAATGTCTTACATGTATGCCTATGTCCTCAAATAAAAATCTGAGCCCAAAGGCCCAAAGGTACAATAATCATTAGGCACAGTTATGAATGGAACATCCAAGAGTCAACATTGGAGTCCATTGAAAAACAAATAAGTCTTGATATTGTTTAAAAATATGAACACCGTGTCATGTAGTGTTATTTTGTTAGGTAAAAATTATTTTGTTAAAGTTTTATAATTAATATATAATAATAATTAGATTATCCTTCTTAGAAAATATCACTTACATTACAGTGCTCTGGACAGTGAACGTAAAATTACTAACACAAATGCCACAATAAATCTTAATAATACACAACAAACTACAAAAAAGTAACCAAAATAAAAATGTGCTCAGTGCTGCCACCTACCTTCTGGTTCCAGCCATATCTGGTGCACTTTACTCGTGCCAAATCTCATCACCTTTGACTCCATGGATGGGCAGTATCTGCAACAGAAATACACCTGTGTGTAGCAAACTGACCTATTCATCATGTGACCTGTTCCGTCCAGACCTGTTAAGTTTCTGAAATGACAAAACTGGAGATTTGTGCGTAAAATCAAGCTAATCAAATATCGATGCTATTGCGTGGAGGTAGAATGCAAAATTCACACTCATATGTAAAACAATTCTTTATTTGAAAATTATGTAAATATAAATACAACTTGCAATAACACCACAACAATGACAAAGATTTTGTTATACACATAACTGCCACAAAGTTTATATTCACAAACCAGCACAAACACCAAATGGCATTGCACAATCTTTAGAAAAAACATAAGTACATATATTAATGGCTTGCTGAGCAAGTAGAACACTATAAAACCAACCTAAATGTTGGAACCAACCATCACAGTTAACAACCCTCTGCAAAAACAGCTCACTCGTGTGAAGGGTGGGCCTTCACATGCTGCCATGTTGCCGACTGAAAACAACTGTCCTCTGTGTTCAGCTGGCAGCTGAGCAAGGCACATATTGTGTCCTACTGTCTGTATCAATCGTTGTCACCATTGAAAAATACTGTCTGCGTTGCTGTTTGGGAGGGACCATTGTGGCAACACACAACAGCACACAAGACAAGGTGCCAAACCGAGGCTTCCAATGCTGGTCTTACCCTTCCCCATGCCATTCTCTTGCAGCAACGCTAAAATGCGAGTACCATATTCGGCAAAACGCATGTGACAACCCACGGTCCAGTGCAGATCGTCGACCCACGTTTGGAGAAACTTTGAGGAATATTTCTTCTTCGAAGTAAAACGAAGTGCCGGCTTCCAATTCCCTTTTTGCTTCGCTGGCGCCATGTCGATCCACGTGATTGGTCCCACCCAATTAAAATGCCTGTTACTCTCTCCGGTTATATTGATAAAAAAATAAGGTGGAACAACGCAAATAGTAACCGAAATAGATTAGCGATTTGGAGCGCTAATAATCCACGATGATGTAAATCGCGGATTTATTTATTTAAAAAAGGGCATTATGGAAGGTTAATAAATTAGGAACTGGAGGACGAATCATAAACTGGAGATTTAGTCTCACGCGCGGGAGGGCGGGAGATGGGTGCGAAAAGCGGGAGGCTCCCGCGTAAAGCGGGAGACTTAACAGGTCTGGTTCCGTCATGTATCATGTTGCCTAGGAACAAGATCTGTCATATGACCTGTTACCTAGGAACAAGGTCGGTTGTGTGACGGGTTGCCTTTCAATGAGGTCCAGCATGTGTTGCCTAGCAACAAGGATAACATGTGACCAGTTGCCTAGCAACTAGGTCTGTCCTATGACATGTTGCCTAGCAACGAGTTCTGTCATTTGACCTGTTGCCTAGCAACAAGGTCCATCTGAGTGTTGGAGTGGAGCATGCAGACATTTTGTCTAAATTTAACCTCAAATGTGTCTTTATGACAAAAACATAACAAAAAGTCACTCATGCAAGACCTGCAAGCTGGAAATGGTTGGTTTACAAATGTCACACTAGCATTGTAACACATATACTTTATTACTTATGCTAACATTTTGCTAACAAGAAATCTTGCCAGTTTTAATATGACGTCCATGAATCCAAGGTGACCTCTGTCGATGGACTACAATAGAAGCGAGTGCTTTCATGTTCAGTTTCTAGTGTGACCCTGCACATACCTCTTACTTATATATATCATGCATGCACATGCTTACATTTTTATATTGAATTAATCGACCAATCAAATTATATACAAGAAGATAAGTAACGTAAGTACACGGAATAAGGTTCACGGATCCCGTAGACTTCTCATTATCCAGGCACACCATTCACCGTTTCCGTTGCCACGACAACCGTTTCAACGCCGCACACAAAACACCACAAATTTCTGCAGACATGCCACTTATGTTGCCGTTCGGGAGGACATTTTTTCATCAACCCTCATCATTTAATTTCGTAGAAAATCAATGTTGAACATTCTTCCAACAGTTTGCACAAAACGAGCTCATCTTGTCCCAGACTGCGGAGATGCGATTGTCACCTCCGTATATTGGCAATCGGCCTCGGCGGATTACATTAACTCTGCTGCATTTCTGTGGCAGTGCGGGAATGTGGGCCAATTACATTGTCCGTCAAAAACACATTTGTTGGGACAAATAATGTAGAATGAGTTGACAAGTTCTCAGACTCTTTGGCACTTCCCAGGAACGCGATTAGGGTTGTATATGAGTTGTCAGGGCAGGGTTTGGGAAGGGATAAGACATCATGAAAGGATGGGTCATTGGGACTGACCAGTAAGTGCCCTGAGACAGTTCCGTATAGTGTCTGTCACTGCTAATGGCACGGGAAAATCCTCTGATTGACCCAGATCCTGGTCTATTTAGACCACTAATGCCATGTCATAGAATGACTGGCGTGCCATGTCGATTCAATGTGTTTGAGTCAAACACCATATTATGTAACATATATTTGAGTCAAACTGACAGTCTATGTCATTTCAAAGGTTTGAGTCAAATTGGCAATACATGTCATGTAAAATTTGAATGATATCACATAAATTGGCAGTCTGCTTGCAGTCTCACTGAGATAAAGTTGCACTCCACGGCACGTCAAATAGTTGAATCAAATTCGCACTTTATATCAAGTCCAATGTTTGTGTCAAAGTAGTATATATAGTACACTGTATATATAGTATATATATATATATATATATATATATATATATACATATATGTTTTTTGTTTTATTCATATATATTATATATATATATATATATATATATACACATATATATATACATATATATATATACATATATATATATACATATATATATATATATATATATATATATATATATATATATATATATATTAAATAATGCCGTAAAAATAAATGTACAAATGGAATGTTAACTAATAAAAACAAGCCCATCATGAATAAAACAAAAAACGTTACTACGGGTAATCTGAAAACATACATGCCCTTCCATTTAATTTATATTCCATATTATTATCTGGACACACCGAGTGAAACTATGCAAACTTTGTCATGACAAACTGACGACAGTGGCATGACTAGAGAACACTCTGTGAGTTTGCTGTGAGGAACGGACAGCAACGATGATATTGTAGAATACATTTAGTAGGCAACGTAAACACAAGCTTCCACCAGTGACTAATTGTCGCTGACAGCTCAAGGTGATGAGTGGGAGTATATCACCTGTCCCTCCTTCACCTGCCCCACACCAGAATGCTCCTTAGACACGCTTCACTGCACATTCCAGTCTCCCTGTCAGTCACGCTCCACTGCATTCTCCCTATCAGTCGCAGTCGCTCATGCATGTCGCAATAAATAATCCACCACCACTGGTATGAGCAATTTTAGTCTATGTTAAATTGCTTTTTTGTGTTGGTATTTCTTGGATGTTTCTTATAATGTATTAAAAATGGATGTTTTGTTTTGTTTTAATGCTAAGTAGGTTAACTGTAGTTTGAAATGCAGTTTTATTAAATGCACAACTTGGCTTCTGATTGATCCAATAAGCTATACATGTATCTACCTATCAGTGCATTTAAAAAACAGAATGATTACTGTTTAGAATTATTCACTTATATGTCATTGAAGCTAGTAATTAATTATTGTAGTTCTCTGTCTATTATGTTTCAAAGTGCAGCTGTCATTCCCAATGCCATCATTTCTTTAATGATGACAGGAACGCAACATTGTATTAATCCAGCTGTGATTGGTCAAAAATAATTTTTTTTTTTCCTCATGCCACACACAGTTTCTTCCTCATGATGTTTTCACGCTATATAAGTCCTGACATTTTCAACCTTACCAATTTGTACACCTACACATGTACAGATATTGTGACATACAGACACTGTGACATACTGACACTGTGACATACAGACACTGTGACATACAGACACTGTGACATACTGACATTGTAACATACTGACACTGTGACATACAGACACTGTGACATACTGACACTGTGACATACAGACACTGTGACATACAGACACTGTGACACAGACACTGTGACATACTGACATTGTGACATACTGACACTGTGACATACAGACACTGTGACATACTGACACTGTGACCTATACATTGTGACATACTGACACTTTAAAATACAGATCCGGTTATATAGACATTAGGACGTGGTGAATGTGTACCAATTAGAACACTGTCACAGAGTGACACAGTGACACTAAGGCAGCATTGTAACAATGGTGTGACATATAGACATATGACAGTGTACCATGATGTGACATAGACACTAAGACACTGTACCATTGTGTGACATAGACACTAAGACACTGTACCATGGTGTGACATAGACACTAAGACACTGTACCATGGTGTAACATAGACACTAAGACACTGTACCATGGTGTAACATAGACACTAAGACACTGTACCATGGAGTGACATAGACACTAAGACAGTGTACCATGGAGTGACATACAGACACTACGACACTGTACCATGGTGTAACATAGACACTAAGACACTGTACCATGGAGTGACATAGACACTAAGACACTGTACCATGGTGTAACATAGACACTAAGACACTGTACCATGGTGTAACATAGGCACTAAGACACTGTACCATGGAGTGACATAGACACTACGACACTGTACCATGGTGTGACATAGACACTAAGGCACTGTACCATGGTGTGACATAGACACTAAGGCGCTGTACCATGGTGTGACATAGTGTTTCACTGAAGTGTCACACATAATCGTGTCAATCAATATCCAGTCTGAGGCTGGGCACGTGTTTTCGCATTCACTCAATGAGATGACATTGCACAAATGAAATCAATGTCAACAGAAGTGACTCGACACTCGACAAACACACACTGAGACCTCACGCAACACGGGGGACAGTTGGCTCATTCAGGGTACAGACGGGACTGGCTGGGGACTGGTGGGACACTGTGGGGACAGTGTGGGGACAGGGACAAATGGGTGACACTAGGGACAAGTGGGGTAAACGAGGGACAGAACGGAACATTTAAGGTAAGACGGACCACAGAATGGATATGCTGGGACAGATGGACAAGCTTTGGATAAATGGACATTCAACTAGTTCGAGACAGAATGGAGAGGTTAGAAATATAATGGACAGGCTAGAGACTGAATGGACAGGCTGAAGAGAGAATGGACAGGTCGGAGACAGAATTACAGACTGGGGACACTAGGGACAGATAGAACAGTATTGAGGCAGAGTGGAAAGGTTAAAAACATAATTGATAGGACGGAGACAGAATGGACAGGCTGAGACAGAATGGATAGGGTGAGACAGAATGGACAGGCTGAGACAGAATGGATAGGGTGAGACAGAATGGACAGGCTGAGACAGAATGGACAGACTGAGACAGAATGGACAGACTGAGACAGAATGGACAGGCTGAGACAGAATGGACAGGCTGAGACAGAATGGACAGGCTGAGACAGAATGGACAGGCTGGGACAGAATGGACAGGGTGAGACAGAATGGACAGACTGAGACAGAATGGACAGACTGAGACAGAATGGACAGACTGAGACAGAATGGACAGGCTGAGACAGAATGGACAGACTGAGACAGAATGGACAGGCTGAGACAGAATGGACAGGGTGAGACAGAATGGACAGACTGAGACAGAATGGACAGACTGAGACAGAATGGACAGGCTGGGACAGAATGGACAGACTGAGACAGAATGGACAGACTGAGACAGAATGGACAGACTGAGACAGAATGGACAGGCTGGGACAGAATGGACAGACTGAGACAGAATGGACAGACTGAGACAGAATGGACAGACTGAGACAGAATGGACAGGCTGGGACAGAATGGACAGGGTGAGACAGAATGGACAGGGTGAGACAGAATGGACAGACTGAGACAGAATGGACAGACTGAGACAGAATGGACAGGCTGATACAGAATGGACAGACTGAGACAGAATGGACAGGCTGAGACAGAATGGACAGGCTGAGACAGAATGGACAGGGTGAGACAGAATGGACAGACTGAGACAGAATGGACAGACTGAGACAGAATGGACAGGGTGAGACAGAATGGACAGACTGAGACAGAATGGACAGGCTGAGACAGAATGGACAGGCTGAGACAGAATGGACAGGGTGAGACAGAATGGACAGACTGAGACAGAATGGACAGACTGAGACAGAATGGACAGGCTGGGACAGAATGGACAGACTGAGACAGAATGGACAGACTGAGACAGAATGGACAGACTGAGACAGAATGGACAGGCTGGGACAGAATGGACAGACTGAGACAGAATGGACAGACTGAGACAGAATGGACAGGCTGAGACAGAATGGACAGGCTGAGACAGAATGGACAGGCTGAGACAGAATGGACAGGCTGATACAGAATGGACAGGCTGATACAGAATGGACAGGCTGATACAGAATGGACAGGCTGATATAGAATGGACAGGTTGAGACACACTCATACAGAAATATTTGATTTCATCATATCAAATCTGCCTAAACAATAATAATTAACTCATGTTTAACTAAATAAACAAGAGTTTTTGTAGTCCACAATGGTGGTATAGTTGGTATTTTTTATAGATCAATTATTTTACTGTACTTGGTAATTTAATTAAACCTTTAGTGATTTGTTGCTATTTTATAAACGTGATGTTACCAGATTAATTTTGTAGAAACAAAAACAACTATGCAATTTAAGGTCATCACAGACACAACAAGAGCCACCAAAATGCTGTAAACGAATTTACCAAATTCCCTACACGACACAATAAACCCTCAAGCTTATCGACGTGTCAAAACACGTCATTAACTGTCATAACAGAATTGCAAGTGGACATTGCCAAGTAGACTTGAAACGGCAACAACAGCTTCAGGCAACTAAGTCACTTTCCCGTCCCGAGACGCCATGCCGTAATATCATTGGTCAGCGCAGTGTCAGTGATTGCGGTGAAATAGATTCGAGCCTACGCCCAAGTCGCGCGATCAGTAGAATGTTGATGAGCTGAAATTGCAAATATTATATTATCGTCGAAGTGAGCTGTGTCAATTATCTCTGGCTTGACGCAACGGCTGACGCAACGACGCAAGCTTGCAAGGGCTGCAAGAAACTACTCACATTAAACCATTAGCAAGCTCTGCCGCTGGTCAAATGTCACTCAGCAGCGATAGCAATGAGCCTAAGTGGCAATTCGGAGCATTTCATAGGATCCGAACGACCATCAATTTGATGGTTTTATAACACTGGCAATATTGTTTTATTTAGAGCATTTCAAGGGATCCAAACGACCATCAATTTGATGGTTTCAAAATACTGGCAATATTGTTTTATTCGGGGCATTTCAAGGGATCCGAACGACCATCAATTTAATGGTTTCATAACATTGACAATATTGTTTTATTTGGAGCGTTTCAAGGGATCCGAACGACCATCAATTTAATGGTTTCATAACATTGACAATATTGTTTTATTTGGAGCGTTTCAAGGGATCCGAACGACCATCAGTTTGATGGTTTCAAAATACTGGCAATATTGTTTTATTCGGGGCATTTCAAGGGATCCGAACGACCATCAATTTAATGGTTTCATAACATTGACAATATTGTTTTATTTGGAGCGTTTCAAGGGATCCGAACGACCATCAATTTAATGGTTTCATAACATTGACAATATTGTTTTATTTGGAGCGTTTCAAGGGATCCGAACGACCATCAGTTTGATGGCTTCAAAATACTGGCAATATTGTTTTATTCGGGGCATTTCAAGGGATCCGAACGACCATCAATTTAATGGTTTCATAACATTGACAATATTGTTTTATTTGGAGCGTTTCAAGGGATCTGAACGACCATCAATTTGATGGTTTCATAACACTGGCAATATTGTTTTATTCGGAGCGTTTCATGGGATCCGAATGACCATCAAATTTATGGTTTCATAACACTGACAATATTGTTTTATCATATTTATTTATCTATCTTATAATATTGTCATATCGTTTACACATATTTATTCCAATATTTGATAATTTTATTTATTTTACTGCTGGAATGGCTGCATTCTCTGTCTTCCTTGCCTCCTTTCCTCCTCCAATTTCTGTGCATCTGATCTCTGTGAATGTGTCATTTCCCATTCTTTCCACATGATCAGAATTGGAACTGACCAATTCCAACTCATTTCTGGAATTGGAGCAGCAATTGGGATTGAAAGATTTGGCACAAAATGGATTGGAATTGGAATTGAAAGTTATTGAATTGAATTGGGATTATAATTGAAAGAAAAGGAATTGAGCATCTGATATTTTTGTGATGCTGTGAAGGATATTTTACAGACAGTTGGGAGTATTGCTGTGCAGGCAATGGTGTTTGATGACAAAGAAAAGTTGGATAATGAAGCTCCTGATCAAACTTCACTCAGCAATTAATCAGTGGATAAAACTGATGAAGAGGAAGTCAGTCCGACGGCCCACAATGTCATATGTAACTCTATCCAGCTACACACGTGTCTCTTTGCTTAAGCTTTTTCCCATCCATGTGTACTTCTACCTAGAATTGAATGGCATTAGCAGCCCTGGCTTGGGAAGAACCCCTCCCCCCTCCCACCCACTCCCTCTCTAGTAACTTGAGCACATATCCAGACAAACAATAACTCCTGCCTATCTCCACAGCGGGCTGCGAGCGTCACATACAAGTGTCACCTAAACCATCCCTGGAGAAATTTGCAAGCAATTCCAACATTGTGGCCGTGGAATAGCGACAGAGCTGCCTTGACAAGTGTGGTTAATGAACCAATGCGCCTGACCCGAGAACTAGGTCTGGTGCTGGGGTACTCCTACATCGACAGGTCACAGTGTGTAGCTGTGGTGCACATATGTATTTACTTGTTATATATTATTGTTAGCGCACTTGAGCAGGTTTTTAACCTGGATACATGGTGTTTTATCAATTTTTCCAAATAGTTTCAAACATGCTGACATTGTGACAACGTTTGTGAGTTAACTAAAATCTTCAGCTTTGCTGTTTGACAATTTGTAGACTGCTTACTGGTTTCTTAAACTCCTTTTTGAGGTACGTCTGAGTTTGGTTTCACAAAGGTGTATACTGTGCCTTCCAATATATATATATATATATATATATCATATGATATATACATATATGATATATATACTTGCATAGATATATATATATATATACATATATGATATATGCATATATGATATATATATATATATATATATATATATATATATATATATATATATATATATATATATATATATATATATACACACACATATCATATAAACACTGCATAGGTATGACTTCAGAATGATTTAATTGCATAAATGTACCAACTCTTGACAACAGCTAACCAGTCTACTGGACTATGTCTAGCCTTGCTCACATCTCACACTAAGTCTACCCAACAATGTCTAGCTGTGGTGACATAGTCTACACGACTATGTCTAGCCATGGCGAAACTGTCTAGCAAGCTGTCTAGCCTTGCACACATAGTCTACCCAGTCATGTCTGTCCGTGGTGACATAGTCTAGCCTTGCTCAGTCTACCCAGTCATGTCTGTCCGTGGTGACATAGTCTAGCCTTGCTCAGTCTACCCAGTCATGTCTGTCCGTGGTGACATAGTCTAGCCTTGCTCAGTCTACCCAGTCATGTCTGTCCGTGGTGACATAGTCTAGCCTTGCTCAGTCTACCCAGTCATGTCTGTCCGTGGTGACATAGTCTAGCCTTGCTCAGTCTACCCAGTCATGTCTGTCCGTGGTGACATAGTCTAGCCTTGCTCAGTCTACCCAGTCATGTCTGTCCGTGGTGACATAGTCTAGCCTTGCTCAGTCTACCCAGTCATGTCTGTCCGTGGTGACATAGTCTAGCCTTGCTCAGTCTACCCAGTCATGTCTGTCCGTGGTGACATAGTCTAGCCTTGCTCAGTCTACCCAGTCATGTCTGTCCGTGGTGACATAGTCTAGCCTTGCTCAGTCTACCCAGTCATGTCTGTCCGTGGTGACATAGTGTAGCCTTGCTCAGTCTACCCAGTCATGTCTGTCCGTGGTGACATAGTCTAGCCTTGCTCAGTCTACCCAGTCATGTCTGTCCATGGTGACATAGTCTAGCCTTGCTCAGTCTACCCAGTCATGTCTGTCCATGGTGACATAGTCTAGCCTTGCTCAGTCTACCCAGTCATGTCTGTCCATGGTGACATAGTTTAGCCTTGCTCAGTCTACCCAGTCATGTCTGTCCGTGGTGACATAGTCTAGCCTTGCTCAGTCTACCCAGTCATGGTTGTCCGTGATGACATAGTCTAGCCTTGCTCAGTCTACCCAGTCATGTTTGACCATGGTGACACAGTCTAGCCTTGCTCAGTCTACCCAGTCATGTCTGTCCATGGTGACACAGTCTAGCCTTGCTCAGTCTACCCAGTCATGTTTGACCATGGTGACACAGTCTAGCTGGCTGTCTGGACACACATACAATCCGTGTCTTCTACTTAAGACACAGTGGCCACTGTCAGTCCTAAGTCAGGAGACGTCTTTGGGGAAATCACATACAGTGGAGCCATTAACACCAGCCTCAGGACCAGGCACTGCCAACACTGGCTGGTTATTGATGGAATCCACGCCTGTATATATTATACAAGATTTTTTCCCTCCATATTGCTTTTACCAAGGCTGTTCAAAATGAACATTGCCTGTGTGCTGTGTTTACTAAACACAGACAATACACTCAATCAATGTTATTTTAATGTGTAAAAATATACTAGAAATGCCAGAGTTATGAATGTTGTATAATAATAATAATATCAATTGTTAGTAATGTTACATTTATTTTTGTATCCTCAAATTAATATATTCAATCTTCAAGATGTTTCCAGAGTGGTAAAACAATCCTGCAGTAAAAGCTGTAGATCTATCACATTTCTAGATATAACGACATTAGATGGGGATATTACGTCATCATAATAGTAATACACTGCAATAATAAATGTTATTTAATCACGGTAACTTAATAAAATACATATTTTATCTTCCTAAGTGTCGTGAGTTTTAAAATAAATAGTATGCAAGGAAAATATTGTACACATGCTAAAAAAAAATTATTAAATAAACTAGTATATTGCATAATGCAGTTAAGATGTGCCAGGGTGCTGAACACATATTAAATTTGAAAAATTAAAATGGTATACATAATAGTGGCAGTAATAGACAAATAAATAAAATAGAAAAAGCTCAGTCAAAATGCTCATCACGGGTCTTGCATTATAGTCTCAAGGCACCCATGATCACATACTTGTTTAAAAATAAACATTGGTTAGGCAGTATGCTTTGAATAAAAAAGGGTACTGATGTTTTTAAACGTCATCCTTCATGAAGATTTGGTAAATTTTGAAATGTCCATCTGATGTCACCCTAAAGAACGTGAAGTTGTCAAAATAACGCAACATGCACAGAGAAGCGTGACATGTCTGTACGACACAGAGAAGCGTGACATGTCTGTACGACACAGAGAAGCGTGACATGTCTGTACGACACAGAGAAGCGTGACATGTGTGTACGACACAGAGAAGCGTGACATGTCTGTACGACACAGAGAAGCGTGACATGTCTGTACGACACAGAGAGCGTGACATATCTGTACGACACAGAGAGCGTGACATATCTGTACGACACAGAGAAGCGTGACATGTCTGTACGACACAGAGAGCGTGACATGTCTGTACGACACAGAGAGCGTGACATGTCTGTACGACACACAGACAGAGCCCTATTCGTCCTGTGACCTTGATTAGCCATGTGACCATCATGTCATTCTTGTGTCACTATAGTTAACACATTCACTCAACTCAATCCCCAGTCGAAATCACATTATTGAAATGTGTGCGCGTCTAGATCAAGTTAACGGGACCGTGTTGGCCGTTAACAAACCATTCGTTGAGCCTCAGCCGTTAGTTTACCATCGTTGTGCGAGCACATCGGTCGTCCGTCTCCCACGATCGGCCCTAAATGAAATTCTGGCCATGAAGTCGGACGCTCGGCCGGCAGTAATAAAATAAACAGTCGAGATTGCGTATAATTGGCTCTTAATCTGTGTCGCTAGCGGATGGCAGAGGAGGACGGAGACGTTGATGGGTGGTCTGTTTGTAGAAGTGGCATTGGTCAGTCGCTGCAGGCTAGACGTGGATTGCAATGGACAAGAAGGGCTGGAGGGTGGACAGTGTCCAGTAGATTTGACTGGTTGGCTGTTTGGAGATGTAATGGAGTCTTGTGCCTACAGCGTAGCTGGCGGGCGGCACTTTGAAGTGAATCTGTAGAGATGGCAAGAAGAGAAAAGCAGTGAATTCTGGGATAGCATTACTTAGTCAGTGTGTTGATAACTACTGTGTGGAGAGTACACAGTGACTACATGATGATTCTGGTGGATACAGCAACAGCAACAACTACAACTGACTACAATGACAGAGAAGGTACAGTCTTATCATATGTCAGCACAAGACATCAGTTACAAAAGATGGACGCCCTAAAGGCTGATGATATCAAATGGTAATGTTTAAATAGTCACCCACTCTGCAGGCATGACTGCATTTATGGCTTTATCTGGTAAATATAATTCATAGTCAGAAGTGTACATATGTATGTGTATTGTCTGTACATATGTATGCGTATTGTAGACCTGTACATATGTATGTGTATTGTCTATACATATGTATGTGTATTGTCTGTACATATGTATGTGTATTGTCTGTACATATGTATGCGTATTGTATTGTCTGTACATATGTATGTGTACTGTCTGTACATATGTATGTGTATTGTCTGTACATATGTATGTGTATTGTCTGTACATATGTATGCATATTGTAGACCTGTACATATGTATGTGTTTTGTCTATACATATGTATGTGTATTGTCTGTATATATGTATGTGTATTGTCTGTACATATGTATGTGTATTGTCTGTACATATGTATGCGTATTGTATTGTCTGTACATATGTATGTGTACTGTCTGTACATATGTATGTGTATTGTCTGTACATATGTATGTGTATTGTCTGTACATATGTATGCATATTGTAGACCTGTACATATGTATGTGTTTTGTCTATACATATGTATGTGTATTGTCTGTACATATGTATGTGTATTGTCTGTACATATGTATGTGTATTGTCTGTACATATGTATGTGTATTGTCTGTACATATGTATGTGTATTGTCTGTACATATGTATACGTAATATGTATACATTACCTACTGAGTTTTTTCAAATAAAAAAATGAATTAGATAATGTTCTTCTTTAGTTACTGAATATAACTAAAGTATTAATATATTATATTTCATAATTCAAGTAATTTTAGACATTAACAATTTGGAATTATCCTGGGGTAGTATTTGTTAGGGTGGGAATGATACACTACTTCACAATATGATACACATTGTGATACAGCCTACACTGTCTTTGTCTGGGCTCTTGAGGACAAGGCAATGACACTGCATATGTCAAATCAAAGTCATCCCTCATAAGGTTGAAATTGCGCGCATTCGACACAGAACAATGTGTAAAACATTTATATAGATTATAATTAGATAATCTAAATGTGCTACATGTTATCAATGCGCAGACAATAGTAATTTACCCAGGACGTTTGTTACTTCACAATGATGGCGTGGATACAGTTCTGTCTACTGTGACTGTGTGTCACAGCACATCACTGATATGGATATTTTGTGTATCGTGTACCATACCACGCGGTGTGTATCGTGGTGGACTGGTGTATCATTCTGTCCCTAATAATAATTAGCAGCAAGCAGTTATCTTCAATGTCATTGTAAAGCGCCTCAGAATTGTTTTTGAATGGGATGCTATATAAGAAACATATCATTACATGCATTACTATTAACGTGAGAATGACGCTCGCTCACTGCACATCAGCTGGTGTCTTAGATATTGTCAATATAGACATGTCTCACATGAGTGAACAAGCACGCATTCACATCAACACCAAACCCCAGCAGAAATACAGAAATACCACAAATGAACATTAATTCGATTAAGACCAGTCTACTGGTTTTTTGTGCAAGTAATTAATGCCAGATGATATTCCTAGACACAGTTGGTGCGGCCAACATCAGACCAACACCTGACCCACTATTTCAATATACCTTTCTAATGGAACCTGCAGTGACTTTCGCTGACTAATGGGGTGACTGTTTTAGAACCATCCAGTCAGTTTGTGTTTGTATTAAGGCAAGTAACATCTGTAGTTATTACAAACAACATACACCTCTTACTTCTTAAACTAATGGTGATCATTTGGGAGTGTGTCCCATGTTTTTTATTATACAATAATGCTATAAAGGTGTACTATATAGTATATCGTAGAGACAAAAAATTCATATGCGTTTTTATTTAAGAAATGGATAATATACAAATAATATACAAATCAAATGAAGGCAAATAACAATATAATAAAGAAAAGATTGAAGAATGTTATATACTGTTGTATTCCCTGTTATGATCATCTGTATGTTTATGATTATGTGACAGTATATGATCATATGTCTGTTTATGATCATTTGACAGTATATGATCATTTGACAGTATATGATCATTTGACAGTATATGATCATATGTCTGTTTATGATCATGTATATGATCATATGTATATGTATGTTTATGATCATATGTCTCTTTTATGACCATTTGACAGTATATGCTCATACGTCTGTTTATGATCATGTCACAGTATATGATCATATGTATGTATATGATCATTTGACAGTATATGATCATATGTCTGTTTATGATCAGTTTACAGTATATGATCATCTGTCTGTTTATGATCATTTGACAGTATAATTATGATCATCTGACAGTATAATTATGATCATTTGACAGTATAATTATGATCATTTGACAGTATACAATCATCTGGCTATTTATGATCATTTGACAGTATAATTATAATCATTTGACAGTATACGATCATCATCATTTGACTCTTTTTGACAATCTCTGTTTATTTATACATAATCATCTGTCCGGTTATGATCATCTGTCTGCTTATGGCCCTGTTACAGATGCACCTGTGTTGAATGGACAGAACACAGGACACACCTGACCTGACAATCTGACAACAATGACCCAAGTGACAAACGTGTTTCGTTTACAAATGAGATGAAAAGGAAATGACTTCGGAGCGACCAGCTGCTGCCGCTACTCGCCCGCTACCGACCCGCTACACGCCGACACTCGAACACGCTGGATAAATATCTGCAGATTGCTCTCCGGCACTCGCACTCGCACACCTGGTGGGTAATTGTGGAGTGACGGGAGACAGGTGGAGGTGGAAACGTGACAGAATTTAGATGAAAAATCACGACATTCGTCTGTAAGAATCAACCACGTTGAGTGTCACTACATCGACCGGTGTGTCGAGTAAAACGCAGGCGTTGGACGCAGATCAGCGTTGTTACCATGGCAACCACAACATCGTTCATCGTGGAGGCCGCCCGTCTCGCAGACGGCTCAATAGGTGGCGCTGAAAGCAGCGACAAGGGCCAGATCGACACGATCAATGAAGCGTTGTACTTGTATATTTTAGCGGCGACAGGGTTCATGCTGAACCTGACGGTTGTGGCGTGTATTATCATGTACAAACCGCTCCGTCGCATGACGAATGCGTTCATCATCCACGAGTGTGTCCTCGACATGATCAAATGCCTGTACTGCGTGCCGTTCGCGACGAGCCTGCTCCGCGACGTCGCTCCGAGCTTCTGCACGGTGCTCGGCGGCTCCTACGTCGTCATAGTAACGGCGTCGGGGTTCAACATCGTCGCCATGGTGTGCTGCGAGGCGTACGCGTTCAGCGAGAACAACGTTGGGGGTGAAGGTCGCGGCAGTTTCTGCTGCATCGCGTTCGGCATCCTCATGGTGTATCTGGGCAGCGTGATCATCCACCTCGGCCCGACGATCATCGGCGGCGACTTCAACTACAACGATTTGATCGGGAACTGCATCTTTGTGTACGGAACGATCAAGAGCTACGTCGTACACGCAATGTGGATCGTCATCATGACGCTCGCGATGGTCGGCGCCGTGTATTATCTCATGTTCTTTTACCGTCACGTCCAGGCACACTCGACGCACCGACTCGCAACGCTGGTGCGAGCGTCGATCGCGATCTCGCAGGGAAACGTCATCAACAGTGCTGACATCCGGCGAGTGGTGCGCGACTCGCTCAGTCGGACGCGCGTCCTGCTCATCATCACGGTGCTCTTCGTGCTCTGCTGGTACCCGCTTTTCGCGCTCACGCTCGTTGACCCGATGTTCAAGCAGCCCAAGAAGATCTACAAACTGTTGACGTTCATCGCGTGGTCAAATGCGGCCATTAATCCCGTCGTATTCCTGCTGTTTGATCATAACATCAACATGATCCGCTACCTGCCCTGTGTGCGACGCTGGCAGCGGTGTCACCACAATGACAGCATGACAAACACCCCCCTCATGGTGCCGCGGTCCACTCGACGCACCACGTTCTATACTCGGTCGCTCGATCGCCGCGGGGGCGGCGGCGAGGGGGAGCCCCCCGTTGTAGGGGGCACGAACCCCCGGGAACATTACAAGAGGGTGGGGTGTAGGCTGTGTCAAGAGGGGCAGGCACACAGCAGCACGCACTGCAACGGGGGCGTGGGGAAGGGGAGTCTCAACCGCGACACGTCTATATGTGAGGTACATAGTTGTACTGTCTAGACACGTCTATATGTGAGATACACAGTTGTACTGTCTAGACACGTCTATATGTGAGGTACACAGTTGTACTGTCTAGACATGTCTATATGTGAGGTACACAGTTGTACAGTCTAGACACGTCTATATGTGAGGTGCACAGTTGTACTGTCTAGACATGTCTATATGTGAGATACACAGTTGTACAGTCTAGACACGTCTATATGTGAGGTACACAGTTGTACTGTCTAGACATGTCTATATGTGAGATACACAGTTGTACTGTCTAGACACGTCTATATGTGAGATACACAGTTGTACAGTCTAGACACGTCTATATGTGAGGTACACAGTTGTACTGTCTAGACATGTCTATATGTGAGATACACAGTTGTACTGTCTAGACACGTCTATATGTGAGATACACAGTTGTACAGTCTAGACACGTCTATATGTGAGGTACACAGTTGTACAGTCTAGACACGTCTATATGTGAGGTACACAGTTGTACTGTCTAGACATGTCTATATGTGAGATACACAGTTGTACTGTCTAGACACGTCTATATGTGAGATACACAGTTGTACAGTCTAGACACGTCTATATGTGAGGTACACAGTTGTACTGTCTAGACATGTCTATATGTGAGATACACAGTTGTACTGTCTAGACACGTCTATATGTGAGATACACAGTTGTACAGTCTAGACACGTCTATATGTGAGGTACACAGTTGTACAGTCTAGACACGTCTATATGTGAGGTACACAGTTGTACTGTCTAGACATGTCTATATGTGAGATACACAGTTGTACTGTCAAGACATGTCTATATGTGAGATACACAGTTGTACTGTCTAGACACGTCTATATGTGAGGTACACAGTTGTACGGTCTAGACACGTCCATATGTGAGGTACACAGTTGTACAGTCTAGACACGTCTATACGTGAGGTACACAGTTGTACTGTCTAGACACGTCTATATGTGAGATACACAGTTGTACTGTCTAGACATGTCTATATGTGAGATACACAGTTGTACTGTCTAGACACGTCTATATGTGAGGTACACAGTTGTACTGTCTAGACATGTCTATATGTGAGATACACAGTTGTACTGTCTAGACACGTCTATACGTGAGATACACAGTTGTACTGTCTAGACATGTCTATATGTGAGGTACACAGTTGTACTGTCTAGACACGTCTATATGTGAGATACACAGTTGTACTGTCTAGACATGTCTATATGTGAGATACACAGTTGTACTGTCTAGACACGTCTATATGTGAGATACACAGTTGTACTGTCTAGACATGTCTATATGTGAGGTACACAGTTGTACTGTCTAGACATGTCTATATGTGAGATACACAGTTGTACTGTCTAGACATGTCTATATGTGAGGTACACAGTTGTACTGTCTAGACATGTCTATATGTGAAGTACACAGTTGTACTGTCTAGACATGTCTATTTGTGAGATACACAGTTGTACTGTCTAGACATGTCTATATGTGAGATACACAGTTGTACTGTCTAGACACGTCTATATGTGAGATACACAGTTGTACTGTCTAGACACATCTATATGTGAGATACATGGTTGTACTGTCTAGACACATCTATATGTGAGATACATGGTTGTTTGATTTAGACATGTGAGGTACACAGTTGTACTTTCTAGACATGTACATGGTTGTGAGGTACATGGTTATACAGTCTAGAAACGTCTATATGTGAGGTACACAGTTGTATGGTCTAGACACGTCTATAATAAGTGAGGTACACGTACGGTCTAGACACGTCTATACGTGAGACACACAGTTGTACTGTCTAGACACATCTATACGTGAGGTACATGGTTGTATGGTCTAGACATGTCTATATATGAGGAACATGGTTGTATGGTCTAGACACGTCTTTATGTGAGGTACACCGTCTACAGTCTAGGTACATCTGTATGTATATAAGCGAGGTACCTAGTTGTATGGTCTAAACACATCTCTATGCGAGGTATACAGCTGAATGATCTAGACATGTCTTTATGCATAGTACACTACAGTCAAGTATATAAACATCTACGTGATGTTTACAGTCACACAGTCTGAGACATGTAAGTAGGGTGCTTATTTTAACCTGGTGACCTCACACAGAAAAATGTGGCCCGGCACAGGTAGCTGGAAAGGCTGACACATAAATACGAATTAGCTGTACAATCTTATCACATAAATATTTATTTAATCCTTTAATTATGACTGTGTATAAATGTTAGAATGTTGCGCAAAGTGTTTAACTGTGAAATTATTTGACGAGTGAACTGAATAATGTATGATCCCTGTGTCACGTGATGCAGCAAGGTCACTTGATTTTTTTTACATTACCCACACTTGTGGACCCCCTTCCTTTGTTAGATCTTGGCCGCAAACATTATGTTCAGCTACAGTTTAGGAATTAACTAACTGGTCTAAATGTCTATATCTTGACAAATATTACAATGGCTGCGGTTCATGTTGACACACGTGTATGATGTCGCTTTAAAATGTGTACCTTCTGATTGTGATCTGTGTTCATGTACTTTGGCCTAATAAAAGTCACAATTCTTCAATGACATCACGTGTGTGTGACCTTGTGTTGAATGACCTCAAGTTGTAGTTCAAAGGTCACACACTATGTCAACCAAAAAGTCTAGGAGTCATAGAAATTCTTCATGTATCTTAAATTATTGACAGTATTATTGTTGACTTAGAGAATTAAGTATTGTTGACTTAGACAATTAAGTATTGTTGCTTTGACAATTAAGTATTGTTGACTTAGACAATTAAGTATCGTTGACTTAGACAATTAAGTATTGTTGACTTAGACCATTAAGTATTGTTGACTTAGACAATTAAGTATTGTTGACTTAGACAATTAAGTATTGTTGACTTAGACAATTAAGTATTGTTGACTTAGACAATTAAGTATTGTGGACTTACACAATTAAATATTGTTGACTTAGACAATTAAGTATTGTTGCTTTGACAATTAAGTATTGTTGACTTAGACAATTAAGTATTGTTGACTTAGACAATTAAGTATTGTTGACTTAGACCATTAAGTATTGTTGACTTAGACAATTAAGTATTGTTGACTTAGACAATTAAGTATTGTTGACTTAGACAATTAAGTATTGTTGACTTAGACATTTAAGTATTGTGGACTTACACAATTAAATATTGTGGACTTAGACAATTAAGTATTGTTGCTTTGACAATTAAGTATTGTTGACTTAGACCATTAAGTATTGTTGACTTAGACAATTAAGTATTGTTGACTTAGACAATTAAGTATTGTTGACTTAAACAATTAAGTATTCTTGACTTAAACAATTAAGTATTCTTGACTTAGACCATTAAGTATTGTTGACTTAGACAATTAAGTATTGTTAACTAGCAATATATACTGCCAATTAAAAAATTAACAATTGGGTTCACTTAAATATGTAACAATGTTACTGACTTAAAATAAACAATGACAATTTTTTTACATAAACGATTAAATGGTTGCATTACATACAACATATCACATGTTGTTGACCTAAAATTTTGAAATTTGAGAACAACATCAGCCATGAATGTTTCACACATTTTCGGGCAATATTTGGACCAGTTTAGATATTGTTTAAATTCCATAACATCCTGGATAGATGCACTGTTGCAAAATGCTGCTTTTATCAATTACCTGTTTCGTGGGATTCCGCAATAAACCATAAAAATCTGATAACAGCTCAATGGGAAAATAAAACCATGCATCAGGCACCTATGATTAATAACAGTTGAACATCTCAAACATACAACTTCACTTTTATAGCCACATCCGTAAATTCATTTATAAAAGCATACATTTTACTGAAAACTGATACAGCGAAAAGAGAGCAACAAATTCATCAGCCGGAATTCTTTTTATGTATTTTGCAGTCAAGTCAGTTGACGCTTTTTCTGTGACGTTTAGACACCTTTGTAATGAATCTCACAGATAGCACGAATGAAACATCACTGAAAAAGGACGTTTACTGAAAAATATGCAGAAGGAATATTGATCCAAAGTCGAATTTCAGTAATACAAATACAAGGTGCATGTGAAAATTATGCACACACTGTAAACTGTTTCTCATTGTGAGTGTAGGTCAGTCAAAGTGACATTCAAGACACATCTTTTTACAAATTATTGTCACATTCTACAACTGAATGAAACTTTATTTAACAACAATAATATAATAATAATGATATTGCTTAATACCACATATTATGGGATAGATAATAAAATGGACATAGCAGAAGTCACGTGACTTGTAAGGTATGCCCTTTTGCTATGCCCTTTTCGAAGTAAAACATGTAGTAACTGTTGTAAGTTTTACAAGCATACGAAGTAACAGTAATTATTCCTTTTTAGCATTGTGATAAATATTTACAAATACAATGAAAGTAATTTATAGTATGTTTAACAAGGTTATCATACTGAATATTTCCCAAATTTATGTTAACTTATGATAATTATTTTATATGTGTTTTTATTTATTCACTTTTAAAAGACATTATAATATCAATTTGGTCATTAGTAATTGTTTTTTGCATATCATTATTTTAAAATATGTGTGGTTATTTGTATTATTAATTTATTTATAACAACCATTACAGTGTGTTGAGAACAATGTTTTGGGTGGGTCATGACATAAGAAATGTATCATTATTATTATCATTATTATTATTATCAATGTGCATTGATAAATGTAAAAAAAATCATTGAAACTTCTGACAGAAAGATGCAAACTATTTCATGAAATTAATTTATTATGTTGGTATGGAAGAATAAGTTTACATCTATCTACGTCGAATTACTATTATCAACACAAGAATGCTGCAAACTAAACTACCAGGTATCACTCATAATTAGGCCATATAAATAATTACGGTGCTTCATCACATTATCTGTAAACATCAAGTTATCTGACTAATGCACTTTTGACATGTAGAACAATTTATGTGAATTCGACCAAAATTCATTATTTCATTTCACTAGATTCAAACTAATATTGAAGCAATTCAGTATATCAGCAGCGAGATTCAGAAGTGGAGGAGATCTAGTGGCAAGATGCAGATAAGCCAATGATGCAGACACAATCTCAAGTAAAACCTCTTTATGCCCAAGTAATAAAATTGTGTGGGCAACGATATTCTGTCAGTGTCCGAGTAATGCCAACTCAACACTGACAACACTACTCTCTACCACCAACAAACAGCCAAAACCAACTCAACACTATTCTTTACACCAATAAACAGCCAGAACCAACTCAGTATTACTCCTTACCACCAATGAAAAGTCAGAACCAACTCAGTACTACTCTTTACCACCAATTAAAAGTCAGAACCAACTCAGTACTACTCTTTACCACCAATTAAAAGCCAGAACCAACTCAGTACTACTCCTTACCACCAATTAAAAGACAGAACCAACTCAGTACTACTCCCTACCACCAATGAACAGCTAGAACCAACTCAGTACTACTTTTTAACACCAATTAAAAGTCAGAACCAACTCAGTACTACTCCTTACCACCAATTAAAAGACAGAACCAACTCAGTACTACTCCCTACCACCAATGAACAGCTAGAACCAACTCAGTACTACTCTTTAACACCAATTAAAAGTCAGAACCAACTCAGTACTACTCCTTACCACCAATTAAAAGTCATAATCAACTCAGTACTACTCCTTACCACCAATTAAAAGACAGAACCAACTCAGTACTACTCCCTACCACCAATGAACAGCTAGAACCAACTCAGTACTACTCCCTACCACCAATGAACAGCTAGAACCAACTCAGTACTACTCTTTAACACCAATTAAAAGTCAGAACCAACTCAACACTACTATTTACACCAATCACCAATGAACAGCCAGAACCAACTCAGTACTACTCTTTACCACCAATTAAAAGTCAGAACCAACTCAGTACTACTCTTTAACACCAATTAAAAGTCAGAACCAACTCAACACTACTATTTACACCAATCACCAATGAACAGCCAGAACCAACTCAGTACTACTCCTTACCACCAATTAAAAGTCAGAACCAACTCAGTACTACTCTTTACCACCAACTAAAAGTCAGAACCAACTCAGTACTACTCTTTACCACCAATTAAAAGTCAGAACCAACTCAGTACTACTCTTTAACACCAATTAAAAGTCAGAACCAACTCAACACTACTATTTACACCAATCACCAATGAACAGCCAGAACCAACTCAGTACTACTCCTTACCACCAATTAAAAGTCAGAACCAACTCAGTACTACTCCTTACCACCAATTAAAAGTCAGAACCAACTCAGTACTACTCCTTACCACCAATTAAAAGTCAGAACCAACTCAGTACTACTCTTTACCACCAACTAAAAGTCAGAACCAACTCAGTACTACTCTTTACCACCAATTAAAAGTCAGAACCAACTCAGTACTACTCTTTACCACCAATTAAAAGTCAGAACCAACTCAGTACTACTCTTTACCACCAATTAAAAGTCAGAACCAACTCAGTACTACTCTTTACCACCAATTAAAAGTCAGAACCAACTCAGTACTACTCCTTACCACCAATTAAAAGTCAGAACCAACTCAGTACTACTCCTTACCACCAATTAAAAATCAGAACCAACTCAGTACTACTCTTTACCACCAATTAAAAGTCAGAACCAACTCAGTACTACTCTTTACCACCAATTAAAAGTCAGAACCAACTCAGTACTACTCCTTACCACCAACTAAAAGTCAGAACCAACTCAGTACTACTCCTTACCACCAATTAAAAGTCAGAACCAACTCAGTACTACTCTTTACCACCAATTAAAAGTCAGAACCAACTCAGTACTACTCTTTACCACCAATTAAAAGTCAGAACCAACTCAGTACTACTCTTTACCACCAACTAAAAGTCAGAACCAACTCAACACTACTATTTACACCAATCACCAATGAACAGCCAGAACCAACTCAGTACTACTCTTTACCACCAATTAAAAGTCAGAACCAACTCAGTACTACTCTTTACCACCAATTAAAAGTCAGAACCAACTCAGTACTACTCTTTACCACCAATTAAAAGTCAGAACCAACTCAGTACTACTCTTTACCACCAATTAAAAGTCAGAACCAACTCAACACTACTATTTACATCAACTATGAAGTATGCTATGTGACAAGACAATAAGAAAAGTAAGAGATAATGGAGACAGTAAGCGCTCGAAGGAAAATAAGTAGAGTAAGAACAATGACCACAACATACCACATCACATGAATACAAATCTGAGTGGAAATGAGACACATTTACAACTGACACTTGTGGTGACACATCACTACTTAAGGATGCTTTGTCACTAAATGTTACCAGACCCATACAGAGGCTGAGGCTAAGCTTTGGGTTGTCAAACTCAGGCTCCGTAACATTTTGGGTTACATTGCCAGTTTACTCTTTCTTTTTAATCTAAATTATTAATCTCATTTATTTTTTATTAACATTACTGCAGTAAAGTTGATATTAATGTTTTGTTTTTAATTTCACATATCGAGTAATAATTTTAAAGAATATAGTTAAATCTGTAAATACATACTTAATATAATTTATACATAACATATTTTATGTTTGTTATCATGTTTCACAGGACAACATTACTATTTAGAATTATCATGTGTGTAGATGGCCATGAATGGGACAGCTTTCTCAGATTTGATGGTGTCAAAATTAAGTTTTATTATTATTTTATTTTAGTTTTAATAACACAAGCTACATATGACCTAGACTAGCTCATTGGTTTCACTTTCACTTTTTTAGAAAAGGTTAATTCCATACTATATGTATTAAGTATTAAATCCAAATAAACAGATTGACCTGCTGTACAATAAAACTAATACTTTATTTATAACCCTCAAATTAATTACGGAAATAAATAGTGTAACAAACACAAAGGAGAAAGATGTGTGGTTGTAAGTCATTATAAGATAATGCCAATTGGTGGACGTAAGATTGTGTCTCTCCTCTTGGTTCTGGACTGAGGTGACCAGAGCAGTTTTCGCTATAAAACCTGGCCAGGAAACATCCGTTCCCCTGGGCAGACTTTTGTCATAAATCACATTGTTTATCAGTCCATGACAGTACGACTCAACTGCCTGAATAAACATGAGCACCGCAGACTTCAAAGCCTCTGGCCAGACAGTGAAATATCATCTTGTTTTGGTACACATCGCAAACAACAGCCACACTGGCCGGCCTCGCTCTAAACGGAACAGTCAGTGTCAGTCTTTGGAAGGCCATGCTCTAAAACAGTCAGTCTCTGGGAGACCATACACATAAAACGGTCAGTGTCAGTCTCTGGGAGACCATACACATAAAACAGCCAGTGTCAGTCTCTGGGAGACCATACACATAAAACAGTCAGTGTCAGTCTCTGGGAGACCATACACTTAAAACAGAGAGTCTAAGTCTCTGGGAGACCATACACATAAAACAGTCAGTGTCAGTCTCTGGGAGACCATACACGTAAAACGGTCAGTGTCAGTCTCTGGGAGACCATACACGTAAAACGGTCAGTGTCAAGTCTCTGGGAGACCATACACGTAAAACGATCAGTGTCAGTCTCTGGGAGACCATACACGTAAAACAGTCAGTGTCAGTCTCTGGGAGACCATACACGTAAAACAGTCAGTGTCAGTCTCTGGGAGACCATACACGTAAAACAGTCAGTGTCAGTCTCTGGGAGACCATACACATAAAACAGTCAGTGTCAGTCTCTGGGAGACCATACACATAAAACAGTCAGTGTCAGTCTCTGGGAGACCATACACGTAAAACAGTCAGTGTCAGTCTCTGGGAGACCATACACATAAAACAGTCAGTGTCAGTCTCTGGGAGACCATACACGTAAAACAGTCAGTGTCCGTCTCTGGGAGACCATACACATCAAACAGTCAGTGTCAGTCTCTGGGAGACCATACACGTAAAACAGTCAGTGTCAGTCTCTGGGAGACCATACACATAAAACAGTCAGTGTCAGTCTCTGGGAGACCATACACGTAAAACAGTCAGTGTCAGTCTCTGGGAGACCATAAACATAAAACAGTCAGTGTCAGTCTCTGGGAGACCATACACATAAAACAGTCAGTGTCAGTCTCTGGGAGACCATACACATAAACCATTCAGTGTCAGTCTCTGGGAGACCATACACATAAAACAGTCAGTGTCAGTCTCTGGGAGACCATACACGTAAAACAGCCAGTGTCAGTCTCTGGGAGACCATACACATAAACCATTCAGTGTCAGTCTCTGGGAGACCATACACATAAAACAGTCAGTGTCAGTCTCTGGGAGACCATACACATAAAACAGTCAGTGTCAGTCTCTGGGAGACCATACACATAAAACAGTCAGTGTCAGTCTCTGGGAGACCATACACGTAAAACAGTCAGTGTCTGTCTCTGGGAGACCATACACATAAAACAGTCAGTGTCAGTCTCTGGGAGACCATACACGTAAAACAGTCAGTGTCAGTCTCTGGGAGACCATAAACATAAAACAGTCAGTGTCAGTCTCTGGGAGACCATACACATAAAACAGTCAGTGTCAGTCTCTGGGAGACCATACACATAAACCATTCAGTGTCAGTCTCTGGGAGACCATACACATAAAACAGTCAGTGTCAGTCTCTGGGAGACCATACACGTAAAACAGCCAGTGTCAGTCTCTGGGAGACCATACACATAAACCATTCAGTGTCAGTCTCTGGGAGACCATACACATAAAACAGTCAGTGTCAGTCTCTGGGAGACCATACACATAAAACAGCGAGTCTAAGTCTCTGGGAGACCATACACATAAAACACTCAGTGTCAGTCTCTGGGAGACCATACACGTAAAACGGTCAGTGTCAGTCTCTGGGAGACCATACACATAAAACGGTCAGTGTCAAGTCTCTGGGAGACCATACACGTAAAACGGTCAGTGTCAAGTCTCTGGGAGACCATACACGTAAAACGATCAGTGTCAGTCTCTGGGAGACCATACACGTAAAACAGTCAGTGTCAGTCTCTGGGAGACCATACACGTAAAACAGTCAGTGTCAGTCTCTGGGAGACCATACACGTAAAACAGTCAGTGTCAGTCTCTGGGAGACCATACACGTAAAACAGTCAGTGTCAGTCTCTGGGAGACCATACACATAAAACAGTCAGTGTCAGTCTCTGGGAGACCATACACGTAAAACAGTCAGTGTCCGTCTCTGGGAGACCATACACATAAAACAGTCAGTGTCAGTCTCTGGGAGACCATACACGTAAAACAGTCAGTGTCAGTCTCTGGGAGACCATACACGTAAAACAGTCAGTGTCAGTTTCTGGGAGACCATACACGTAAAACAGTCAGTGTCAGTCTCTGGGAGACCATAAACATAAAACAGTCAGTGTCAGTCTCTGGGAGACCATACACATAAAACAGTCAGTGTCAGTCTCTGGGAGACCATACACGTAAAACAACCAGTGTCAGTCTCTGGGAGACCATACACATAAACCATTCAGTGTCAGTCTCTGGGAGACCATACACATAAAACAGTCAGTGTCAGTCTCTGGGAGACCATACACATAAACTATTCAGTGTCAGTCTCTGGGAGACCATACACATAAACCATTCAGTGTCAGTCTCTCTAAGACCTTGTTTTAAAACAGTCGGTGTCAGTCTCTCTAAGACCTTGCTCTAGTACAGTCAGTGTCATACTATGGACACTAAACACTCAAACTAGACATTGGCTGGGTGCCCAGTGGCTCCATCTGGTGAATGACCTGGAACTATCCAGCTCTTACATGTCTAAGGTCAATGCATCGGTGAAACCACTCCATCACAATTTACTGAAGCAGACTAAATGTGTCTAGCTATCCATTTTACAAACTATCTATAAAGACCATAATGACAGCAGGCCTACAAAGTACAAAAGAAACAGATTCCTATTAGTCTAGGAGACATGTCCCATATTGTGTCACTCAATCATCATAAGCATTACCGACAAATGCTTCTAACAAGACAATACCTTAGCCTAAATAACGACAATTATTGATTTTCTCACCAGACGCACACAATAGCAGAAATGACATAAACATTTATTCTGGTGATATAATTTGCACAGCTGAGTAACACTAGTAATTTGTTAGCTACTGTAGCATTATTAATATTATTTTTCCACACAAAAAACCTAAACTAATTGTTTGCACACGTTTCTTTTTTCTCCATATGTTACCCCTGTGAGAGCCTTCTTTAGCAACAGGTTTTAAACCAAATATGCCCAAATACACATTTGCTGGATTCCCAGTTAACAGTTCACATAAAAAACTTACAGAAATGGTTTCATGGAAGGTGTGGTTAACTTTTTTGCAGATATCTTTTACTGTTATTAGTTTTGAATGTCTTAGTAATGTTCTAAAACTTCAAAAAAATTACTTTTAAGAAAATAATGTTATGCTAATGCTAAAAAATTAGTAACTGTTTGATTGAGAATGCAATAGCAGAAGAGAAGATCAGTCTAAAAGTAAAGGTAAGGTAAAGGTAAAGGTAAAGGTAAGCTAGGCTAGGCTAGGCTAGGCTAGGCTAGGCTAGGCTAGGCTAGGCTAGGCTAGGCTAGGCTAGGCTAGGCTAGGCTAGGCTAGGCTAGGCTAGGCTAGGCTAGGCTAGGCTAGGCTAGGCTAGGCTAGGCTAGGCTAGGCTAGGCTAGGCTAGGCTAGGCTAGGCTAGGCTAGGCTAGGCTAGGCTAGGCTAGGCTAGGCTAGGCTAGGCTAGGCTAGGCTAGGCTAGGCTAGGCTAGGCTAGGCTAGGCTAGGCTAGGCTAGGCTAGGCTAGGCTAGGCTAGGCTAGGCTAGGCTAGGCTAGGCTAGGCTAGGCTAGGCTAGGCTAGGCTAGGCTAGGGAAAAGGTAAAGGTAAAGGTAAAGGTAAAGGTAAAGGTAAAGGTAAAGGTAAAGGTAAAGGTAAAGGTAAAGGTAAAGGTAAAGGTAAAGGTAAAGGTAAGTTCTTATATAGCGCAGTATCCAGTCCTCAGGACCGTCCAAAGCGCTTTACACTTACTTCCCTGACAGGCCTGTTCACTCAGACACCATCTCGGCTTCTCTGGGAAGCATCCAGCCATATGCTACAATTAATGCGCGAAGGCTGCTCATAAACATGTCCACCACTGTCTATAGCCAGGTACTCATTTATACAGCTAAGTGAACTGGAGCAATGTAGAGTGAAACAACTTGCCCAAGGTTTTAACACCGTAGCACAGGATTTGAACCCGGGTTCCCGTAGTCGAGAGTCCAAAGCTCTACCCCTGGTGCTCCAATTGAGTCGTCCATGTAGTGTCCACTGCTGTCAGTGATATCACCACCACTGACCAGATGTGCCCCAACCACTCCACTTGCAGAATAGTTGTCAAAAAACAGCCCGAATCTGAGCTTTGTACTTGAAGGGATGGTGCCAGCTCCTCTGCCCAGAATTGGCAGAGCACTAATTTGTAATGGGAAGTCTGATGTCTAGATGTATGTGGGAAAGTTAAACATCAAAGGGTATTGCGGTTATCACTGCTCACCTCGGCATTATTGCCAGTCTATTTTGTTTTGAAACTGGATCTTTTGTTTACCATTTGAACTTGTTGCACGGGGAATCTTTCAAATTGCAAACATTGGTTACTTAATAAAATAACTAAACACAAATTGGCAGGCAGTAACCTTCAACATACATGTTATTGTCATAAGAACATAATATTAAATGAAAATAATAAACCTAGGAACTGGCACCTTCGGTTTAATTCAGATAAGTCAAGTCTGAAAATACTATTTCTGGCTTGTTTATTTTGAGACTGCCATCTGTACGTTGATAGAACCACCACCAGCATCTACCCCTCACTGTCCACGTACCTGGGGCCTTTGCTTTCCTCCTGTACGTGTTGGTTCAGATGGAGGTTGTCCAGGATCAGTCGAGCCATTCTCTCGTTGCTGTGGGTCAGGTGACAACACAACTGGTCCTGCGGCTACAACAGAGGGAGCCACCGTACGATGAATCAGTGTACAGAGACAACAATTTCACCCTCCGTGTGTATTAAAGGGACGGAATCAGACAATTTCACCCTCCGTGTGTGTATTAAAGGGACGGAATCAGACAATTTCACCCTCCGTGTGTGTATTAAAGGGACGGAATCAGACAATTTCGCCCTCCGTGTGTGTATTAAAGGGACGGAATCAGACAATTTCGCCCTCCGTGTGTATGTTAAAGGGACGGAATCAGACAATTTCGCCCTCCGTGTGTATGTTAAAGGGACGGAATCAGACAATTTCACCCTCTGTGTGTGTATTAAAGGGACGGAATCAGACAATTTCGCCCTCCGTGTGTATGTTAAAGGGACAGAATCAGACAATTTCACCCTCCGTGTGTATGTTAAAGGGACGGAATCAGACAATTTCACCCTCCGTGTGTATGTTAAAGGGACAGAATCAGACAATTTCACCCTCCGTGTGTATGTTAAAGGGATGGAATCAGACAATTTCACCCTCCGTGTGTATGTTAAAGGGATGGAATCAGACAATTTCAACTTCCATGTGTATGTTAAAGGGATCGCATTAGATATCATGTTATACTGCACGAACTATAAATATTATGACAAATTGACCGCCACAAAGTCTCAACAATGCAAATATTTTGCTGTTGTACTGTGAAAATGTATAAAACAACGATGGTGGAAATACTTCCTTAGCTAGTTGTGCTGGGCCATAACTTAGGGACATTCTCATGAAATTGCCAAGTTCAAAAACAGTTGATCTGTAATTTCTACAATTCAAAGTTATTATTAACATCAATTTGTAGAAACGTCCCATTGACTAGATGGCACCACCGTAGTATTGTTCCCGCAATACAAACTACCACCATACGTTCAATGTATTTTTTACTTAATAATAATAATAATAAAGCTTTATTGTCATATTCAACGAGCAAAATGTTATATGATGAATTGGAATATAGTCTGGCGCTGACTCATATAGTGCCTATATATACAATAAAATTAAATTGGCAAATAAATATAACATATAGATGATATAAGATATACATTGTACATAATTTGTTCTTTAAAATGAAAAAAATATTTTAATATAATAAATAAATAAAGACAAAATTTTAATAAAATATTATCTATTTAACAATAATTCTGGTGTAAACTAGTTAATAAATAAATAAATATATATAAAATGTCCCTTAAAATTGTTTAAAATATATAATTATATATATATATAAATTATCTTCTAAAAATATAATTTAAATTAGTACACATACATTATAAGAGAAATAAAATATCATTAAAAATTATATTTACAATTACAACTGACTATAATTTTTAACGATATTTTAGATATGTTAAATGATTACTTTGCGACTGTGCTTTATTACTTGTATCGCAAAACAAATCCATAAACTGTGTTTTAATATTTCCCAAAGACGTCTGCACAACAAACCTTGATCCAAACAGAGTCGTTGAGAAACGAAAAAGGAATCGGTGGATTGTCTGGCTCCATTGGGGTCAGCTGACTGTAGTCGATAGTGCTGCCATCTAGCCGTGGAGGGGTGCCTGAAAAACGATAAACTTAAACATCAGTACCATTTAGATAATGCCCTATGAAGCTGCCTATGGTCTAATGATTGTGAACATTTATCCACAAAATAGATCAATCACCGGGGAACATCATTTAAATTCTGTTCATTTTTTTCATGAACACAACATGATGTCCTTGTATTATGCGTCATATAAAGTGGTATTATTATAATTATTTAGTGCTGAATGAATTTCATTCAGCTCATTTTGGTGAAGTCCATCTATGGAGAATTTAATCCATATATATATATATATATATATATATATATATATATATATATATATATATATATATATATATATATATATATATATATATATATATATGTATATATATATATATATATATATATAATATTTATATATACCAGTATGTCAAATGTTCTTATTTATACTGTTTATATAAATTTGTGGAATTTTGCATTTTAGTAGAAAACACAGTAATATATTTAAATTTTTATATATACTTAATATTATCATAATTAAAGTATTATTGTTAAATGTAAAGTAATTATAAAAAATATTGTTTTAGAACTAAATTGTAAGTCATCATATTTTTTAAGAAAATATATGTGTAGCATCATTGTCTCTGAAGTTATTTATCATCTGCAGAGGTTCATCCAACGAGAACCCACCTGTCTTGAGTCGGCCGACGGTGAACCCAAGGTCTTCCAGTGTCCGAGCTAGGCCAATGGACGGCTCATCGTCCAGTCTCCCCGCTGACCACTTCTCTAGGCCTATTGTAATTGTTCCTCGCAGAAATGTGCCCGTTGTCAAGATGACCGTCTTCCCAAACACTCGGTCCCCGTTCCCTGCCAAAGAAACAACATTTGAGACTCACTCACTGACATTTCCCTATTTGTAGCAGTTAAATAACATAGTAATGAAGTAAAATGGCGAAATACACTGAAGACACTAAAAGGAATATAGACCTTCACCAACAAATGCCTGCGCAGAATCCTACACCTGAAGTGGAGAGACGAGGTATCCAACATTACACTCTAGAAATTACCAAACAAGTACTTGACCCATAGAAAATGAAATAAACAATAGAAAATGGAGGTGGATAGGACATACACTCAAAAAACCACCAGAAACAATCACCCGTCAAGCCATCACATTGAACCCCAAGGAAGAGGTGAAGAGGTAGGCGACGAAACACCTGGCAAAGAGACAGGAAGAGAAACAAAGGTGATGGGTTACACCAGTAGACAGATGAAGAGGATGGCCACGGACAGAAAACAGTGGCATTCCTTGGTCGATGGCCTATGCTCCCAGCTAGCAAACAGGCATAAGTAAGTAAGTAAAGTAAAGTAAATAAAGGTAAGTTCTTTTATAGATCAGTATCCAGTCCTTAGGATTGGTTAAAGCACTTTACGTTACTCCCTGGCAGACCTGTTCAATCAAACACAGTCGTGGATTCTCTGGGAAGCATCCACCCAAGCTGCAATTCAAACGGCCCGACATGACAGCCGATACCAGTACCACGTCACCAACCAGTCGGTACCAGGACCCAAACCACAGCTGTTTCAAATAACAGTCCAGCACTTTAGCCACTTGACCACCCCATGCCATACACCAAAAAAGATCAATTTCTAATATTAATCAGTGATCCCAATAGTAAATCTTCCCCCCAATCCTGGACTCACCAACAACCCTAGGGGAAATGTCACACCCCACTTACCCAGAATTACCCCCTGGCAGCAACGTGTCGCCAAACTGTTGTCTGGCTCGAATCTGTCCGTCAAGATAAGGTCTTCTACTGGTGCTGCCATCAGGCTGAGGTTAGGCGTACTATTCACCTCGGCCTGGACACGTGACTTGAAGAGAGCGCGGTCAATCTGAGCACGAGGACCCTGGTGGACACCGGTCAAGTGTGTTTTATTACTGATGTTAATATCTAAACACACTCAAGGTATGAGGGGAGATGGTGTGTGTGGGGGGAGGTGTATGCACATGAGTGTGTATATGTGTGTGTTTGTGTGTGCATCTATGTGTGCGTGTGTGTGTGTGTGTGTGTGTGTGTGTGTGTGTGTGTGTGTGTGTGTGTGTATGTGTGTTTGTTTATGTGTTTGTGTGTGCATGTGTGTGTGTGTGTGTGTGTGTGTGTGTGTGTGTGTGTGTGTGTGTGTGTGTGTGTGTGTGTGTGTGTGTGTGTGTGTGTGTGTGTGTGTGTGTGCACATGTGTGTGTGTATGTGTGTGTGTGTTTGTGTGTGCATCTGTGTGTGCATGTGTGTGTGTGTATGTCTATGTGTGTGTATGTATGTGTGTGTGAGTGTGTGTGTATGCATGTTTGTGTATGGTGTATGTATGTGTACTGTGTATGTGTGTGTATTTGTTTATGTGTTTGTGTGTGCATGTGTGTGTGTGTGTGTGTGTGTGTGTGTGTGTATGTGTGTGTGTGTGTGTGTGTGTTTGTGTGTGCATCTGTGTGTGCATGTGTGTGTGTGTATGTCTATGTGTGTATGTATGTATGTGTGTGTGTGTGAGTGTGTGTGTGTGTGTGTGTGTGTGTGTGTGTGTGTGTGTGTGTGTGTGTGTGTGTGCACATGTGTGTGTGTATGTGTGTGTGTGTTTGTGTGTGCATCTGTGTGTGCATGTGTGTGTATGTCTATGTGTGTGTATGTATGTGTGTGTGAGTGTGTGTGTATGGATGTTTGTGTATGGTGTATGTATGTGTATTGTGTATGTGTGTGTGTGTATGTGTGTTTGTTTATGTGTTTGTGTGTGCATGTGTGCATGTGTGTGTGTGTGTGTGTGTTTGTGTGTGCATCTGTGTGTGCATGTGTGTGTGTGTATGTCTATGTGTGTGTATGTATGTGTGTGTGAGTGTGTGTGTGTATGCATGTTTGTGTATGCATGTATACCTGTGTGTGTGCATGTATACCTGTGTGTGTGCATGTGCACATGTGTGTGTGTTTGTGTATGTGTGTGTGTGTGTGTGCGTGCCTGCGTGCGTGCATGCGTGCGTGCGTGTGTGTGTGTGTGCATGCATGTCACTGTGTATGTGTGTGCAACTGTGTGAGTTCATGTGCATACATGTGTGTGTATCCATTTGTTCATGTGTATGCATTTGTATGCATGTGTGTGCCTCTGCATGTATGCATGAGTGTGTGTGAGTGTGTATGTGCATGTGTGTGTATGTTTAATCACGTGTACTGGTATGGTGATGGATGTTTCCTACAACAAGCAGCCATCTGCACTCACCCACACAGCCGGTCCCTTTCTCTTATTCAGCATCTTGTAGTGAATACCAGTTTCATCTGAAGTAACAAACACACAGGTGATAAACACTCAGATCGTAATGTACATTTCAGTGGTTTGGAGCAATTTGTCCACATTAGGATTTCTATAAAGGTATCCTGGAACCCATGGGTCTAAAAAACCACGGTCCCTACACCAAAAATGGATCCAAGAATGCCTGTATCCAAACCTAAAAATGGTGTGCTCAGTATAGTATTATATGGTATTACGCATGGTGTGTGTGCGTGTGCGTGCGTGCATGCATTCGTGCACGTGCGTGCATGCATAAAAAATCACTAGTCTCCTGTTTGTGGTGAATTGCAAATTTTAATCCAAATTCGTCTGCAGACATGTAATGTTCCTTAAACAAAAATGTAATAAACAAATAATTGCCAATTATGTCTACGTTAGATAAGTGTATAATAGCTACTCGCCCGGGGAACTAGTGTTAGCCAAAGGTTCTCATCCCCAGGCATTTCTATTAGCCTCAGGCGAGGTGGCGAGGGATAAATTTCATCCCTCGTAACAGACACATTCAAGTGCACTTGGCAGCACATTTTGTATAAACAAGTGAAGTAAAAATCAACAAGCCTCCAGGTGGCGCTACTAATGCAGTTAATATGTGACCCACACGAGGGCAGCACCAACAACAGTGAGCTCAAGATCAGTAGTAGTAAAGTAGAAAAGGGGAAAGTACTGTACGAGTCGATATCAATGGGTTCAAGTACTGCAGCAAATAACAAACAGTTACATTTCCTGGTCTCACCCACACTAATGTAGCACCATATGAATTGTTATTTGAAATTTTGAAAAATTATTTTCATGTGAAATGAGTAAAATAGAGTAGGTATATTATAATTATTGCGCGCACGAAAACGAGGCTGGGGGCAGTTGGGGGCAGGAAGTCCATATTCTCCATGTTAACATATAGGACTTTGTTTTGTTTTTGTTTGTAATAATCGAACTGTTCCGAAATAGCATATTTCAGTTATATTGTTCGAAGGATTATTACAAGCAGAAGCAGTGGAACACTTTGCCGGTGACAATGCTCACGGAAATCATGAATTTTAATAGATTATTACGGTGGTTGCCATGGCATTAGTGGCAAGTGTTTGTGTTTGGTGATCTTGGCTATGAAGAGCGCCATTTTTCGCGCAGTACAACCTGTTTGGGGCAAACTTATACACGTGTTATGATTATGTGCATTTAGATAAGTTGTCAGATATAAGTGCTTATTAAAACCACAACGTAAAGCAATGTAAAATGCAAATCCCGCAAAAGACACACACGGCGTAAAATCGTGTTTATTATGTACACTGTGTAAATCGCTGTATGTCTATGAGTGTGGTAAATAAGAAAGGTATAACACATATTTAAGACCTGATTTTCCTAGTATTCATCAGTAGGAAGCTACAACTGTCATCCATCATTAGAATATTATTCTTGTGTCCTATCCCCAATCAGCTCCAGTCGCACGGAGTGTCGCCATGTATCGTGACCCACTTACAGGTCATATTAGATTCAGTGTTATGGTGTATTTTAGTGTACTCATGCATGTTGGGTAGAATGTAGTTAGCATAGTAATTTTTAGCCATTTTCTATGTGTCCCTGGGGATGCATAAAAATGTGTTTAATTTGGTAAATATTGACGAGCAGCGCAACTGCGTGCATTTTAAGAGCTCATGTGATTTTGACGAAATTTGATCAGCACATTAGAAACATGAGTGCAGTGACTGTGTAGAAATTTCAGGTTGTGGGTCTCCTACGGGAGAGTCAACAATGCTCTGTGCCCTACAGCTATTATACTGCATCTTTTTACTCCCGAGTCTTGTATAGAAGACCTTCATTTTATATATATATATATATATATATATATATATATATATATATATTGTATTATAAATGAGCATAGGCAGACATAACAGATCGGTTTGAAAAACGATTGGATTGGTGCCGCAAAGCCGCCGGCAAACAGCAGAGCAGAAGCCAGGGGCACAACAAACAACGAACTCAACAACTCAGTTGTACTTCTGTGTTAAATTTCTTAATATCATTAAATTGTTTCTAGTTACAACTGTACAAGACAAACATGAGGACTTCATAAAAATAAGTGACAGTTAATTACAGCGTTATTGTTAGTTGTGGTGCCCATTTTCTCCCTGGCGGCAGAAATTCGGGGTCCACGACTGCATAGGCAGACATAACATCTCACCACATATGCGTGCACAGATCCCGTCTAGGGCATCTACTTCCTTCATCAGATGTCCTTTTCCGATACCTCCAAATGATGGATTACATGACATCTCACCTACAAAGCAACACATCCATATGATTAACACAACAGTCAGGGACTATGAAGAATACAGTGAGGTTCAACAACAACTCACATTTTAGTATTATTACTGAATGAACTCGACGAGTACACTGAGACAGTGTGTGATTACATCACTCTCTGCGAGGGCCTCTGTATACCAACTAAAACAATAACGAGCTACCCCAACGACAAACCGTGGTTCAATACTTATATTAAACACAAGCTTCAGGCGAAACATGATGCATACAAAGACATTGACAAAGACAAATACAAGAAAGCGAGATATGAAGCGGAACATGCCATCAAGACCGGCAAGGCCAAATATCGTGACAAACTTGAGGAGAATCTTACCACCAACAATTCCAAGAACATTTGGCAGGGACTGAAGGCCATAACCAACTACAAGCCGTCTCCCAAGAACACTACGGCTACAGACACTAATCTTCCTGACAGATTGAATGACTTTTATAGCCGGTTTGATAAACTGAACACTACTTCTCCTTCCTGTATCACTGCCTCCTCATCCCTCCCTCCTTTCACAGTGGACGAATATGTTGTTAGAAGCATGTTTCAACGTCTAAATAGCAGAAAAGCTGCTGGTCCGGACAACATCTCACCATGTCTACTTAAACTGTGTGCCGACCAGCTGTCGAGTGTATTCACAGACATATTCAATGTGTCTCTTTCCCAATGTAAAATCCCTCATTGCTTCAAAAAGTCAACTATCATTCCTGTTCCCAAGAAATCTACAGCCTCTTGTTTAAATGATTACAGGCCTGTTGCCTTGACTTCTATAGTCATGAAGACACTCGAGCGCTTGGTCCTGCAGTTTCTGAAATCAATTATCGATCCATTGCTTGACCAATTTCAATTTGCATATCGCAACAATAGATCCATTGACGACGCTGTCGCCATAGGATTGTTTCACGTTCTTAAGCATCTCGACAGCCCAAATACTTACGCTAGGATCCTTTTTGTTAGCTCTGATTTAACACGATTATCCCATCAAAACTTTTCGATAAGATACAGAGTCTCGGTGTTCCTCAATCCATATGTCTGTGGATCCTCGATTTTCTTTTAAATAGGCCGCAGGTTGTAAAAATAGGCGACAACTTATCATCATCAGTTACGTTATCTACTGGCACGCCTCAGGGCTGTGTTCTGTCACCAATGTTATATTCTCTTTTTACACATGATTGTTTATCTTGTCACGTAGGTTCAAAAATACTGAAATTTGCTGATGACACTACAGTGATAGGGCTTATAACAAATTCTGATGAATCTGAATATCGGGACCAAGTAAACAAACTCTTCAGTTGGTGCAACGACAGCAATCTGGAACTTAATGTAAATAAAACGAAAGAAATGGTTGTGGATTTTAGGAGAAAGAAATCTTCTCCACCCTCGCCTCTATAGTGATCGATGGCAGGACAGTTGAAATCGTCCAACATTTCTAATTTCTCGGTTCTACAATCTCCAGTAATCTTAAATGGGAACTAAATGTTGTAAATATTGTCAAAAAGGCCCAGCAGCGGCTGTACTTTTTAAGAAGGTTAAGACCGTTTGGTTTGTCCACACAGGTCATGCTCAACTTTTTCAAGAGTGTTCTGACATTTCTATCACAGTATGGTTTGGGTCGATTACACAGAAGGAAACGCTCAGATTAAACAGAGTTGTGAAAACTGCTTCCCGAATCATTGGCAGAGACGTTCCCAGTCTTGAAATACTGTATCAGCAGCGTCTGTTAGGAAGAGCCACTCTCATCTCTCAAGATACATCCCATCCTGCCCATGACCTATTTGAACCTCTCCCATCTAGTTGCCGATTCAGATCCATCAAAACCAGGACCAACCGCTTTAGTACTAGCTTTTTCCCCTTAGCCGTTCAAGCCCTGTCAAAACAGAAGTGATTTTCTCCCACCCGCAGCAAACACATAGTCCACTTTCCAATGAGTTTTTAGTATGTATATTTTATCATAATTTATTACATTTTATATTCTTTTTTATTTCATATTTTACATTTTAAGCTACTATATTTCTACTAGATCGTATCAATTATTTATCGATGTTAAAATGAGCAATTATTTATTCTGACCTTTTTATGTGATTGTTCTTATTTATTTATTTATTTAATTTAATGTAGTAGTATATTTTAACCTCATTGTTTGGTGCATGTGAATGTATTGTCATGTGAATGTACTAGTACGACGACCAATATCATTACACATTCCAATGTTTTATTGTAACTACAATGTGAATACATGGCAATAAAGCTATCTTATCTTATCTTATGTTGTTGATTTATATTATATCATTATATATTATGCAAACTAATTTATATTTTTATGGTGACCATGATGGTGATGAATTTATTTAATATAAAAAGCATGAACATAAAATATTAGTACAGCTAGTGTACACTGTACATAAGTATTACACATAACATTCTTGGACTTGTTTCCGTTTACACATACACACACACACCCACACCCACACACACACACACACACACACACACATATACACACCGACACACACTCACACACAAACATACACACACACACACACCCACCTACCCACACACACACACTCACTCACACACATACCCACTCACACACACACACACACACACACACACACACACACACGCACACACACGTGCACATAAAGATTTCAGTAGCAACTTTTAGCAACCAACATTACTTTGAAAACAAAACATGATCGATGTAGTTCAAGATAAAACCGGAGAAGTTGCTACACTGTACTTGCCAATAGTTGTTAGTTTATGGGTGACGAGTAGAGTGTTTGCACCCATTCTGGCCGAGGCACATGCAGCCTCCGTACCAGCATGGCCCCCACCAACAACGATCACATCGTAAGTAGCACATGCAGATGAGCTCCGTTTAACCTCTGACCCATGCCATCGTCGTGGTGTGGCTTGGTACGCTGCACGTAGGCGACTCCAGGTTTGCAGTTTATTCATTGTTCTACTAACATATCCTGCAACAAATGATGATTCATGCAACGTATATGATAACATATTTTCGCTAATGGAAGTTTTATGGCTGAATATTGTGGGGTGTTGTTATTATTTTGCAATGGCCAGTAGCAATGTCAATTATTTAGTTGATATGTCATCAGTTTCATTGTTATGATGATGATTTGCAGTATCTGCGTACCAGATAGGAGGGTTAGTTAGTAAGTTAGTTAGGGTATGTAAAGGACAATTAATCTGTTCTGTTGTTCTATTCAGTTACTACTAGAACCAATTGTTATACTGATTGGCTAGTTTTCGTACTACCCTGGTAAATTGGTAATTACTATATATACTGTTTAGTGTAAGAGTAAGACTTGCATTAGTGATTAGTTGTAACTAGACTCTTCTCAAAAAGATACAATTACCATCCATGTTGCTACACCCATCTTACATCAGATCTTTTTTTCAAATTCTACGCAATGCACACTTCACCACTGTACAATTCCTAGGTTACTCCCAGAGGGATATGGACGTTATGTCCCAAGTCACATATGTCCTAGACGATATGTCCTAAATTTATTATTACGTTTTTATGTTATTTTTGCACTTTAGTCTTAACAAAAATATGTTGATGTATTAACACTAATGGCATAGTAATGCTGGCACTTTTTGTAGAACATTTCAAGTCCATTTCATGTTTAACTGTCACTTAGCATCTTGTTTTGGGGACATATCGTCCACAATATTTGGGACATAAGTGACTTGGGACATAAGTGACTTGGGACATAACGACCTATAACTCCCCCCAGAACATCCCAGTTCCAGAAGGGGGTGTGTGTGATGTACCAGAATGTGGATAATAGTATCGATAATAGTGAGGAGCGGTGGTTAGCAAGTCTACTACAGTTTACACATTTACCCCTCTGTGTGATATTTTAATTCCTCTGGCATAGACACCAGATATCTGTAAGCAAACGCTTGAACAAGGCCTGCGTGCGGCCTGTCAACAAGAAATGGGCGATAATAAAGTGGACGGATGGAAGGTGTGGTTGTGTAAACGCATTTAATGTACCTTCAATCATAATGAAAACGAGCTAATTTCGAAGGCGTGTTATCGTGGTATGAACATATTATCATTTGCATAATGTACCTTTTACGCCGTCAGTGACAAATCTGTATACGCAAACATGTACAGTTGCTAGATTAAACATGTGTAATTGCAAATTAATATTTGTTTTTATGTGCCAACGTGTCGGTGGAACCCCAAATAAAAGGCTAATTTTCCATATTGCTTAGTGTTGTTTCGTGTTTTAATTTCAATTACAAAATATATCTAAAGCCAGGTACGACACGTCTTAATCTTTAAAAACAGTCTAAGAACAAATGTATGCTTACATAAATAATGATTATTTTTGCAAAAACGATCGCAAAATGTTCATACACCATGCAATTTACATCATCGATCATGTTTTTGCAATACAACCGGGAAGGGAATTAATCATACGGATCATATAACACAATGGCATATCATATTACACTGCTTGTGAAAAAGGCAAAATGTTACTGTCATCCGAAACTATTTATAGCGGCGCATATTTCTACGAGCGATGCTGGGCGGAGACTGCGGGGAACTTTGTTTTCATTCGCAGTACACAAAATCGATTGATGACAGACGCGGGCGCAGTTAAAACAAACAATAGTACATCTGTGGAAGACAGCAGACCGGAGTCAACTTCATGATGTAGGTGTTAGCAGGTAAAGGTACAGAATAATTGCGTTTAGGCGATCCATGGATAACGTTTCCGACTTTCACAAACGCTGCTCGCGATCGGCGTTCGTGCGTGTTAGCCCCGTAGTATGTCAGTTATGAATGAATGAAACATATTTCGTTATGACTTATGTCTGTGAGTGTCCGTGTTTGTTCAAGTGGTACTGTCACCGTCAACCTCAAAGATCTTAGTCAACGATTTAACTTTGTACAGTTTGTGTCTGAAGCCATGATCGAACTGCAGTTCGACCGTGGCTTCGGATGTATCAGTTTAGAAATTACAAAAATTTAAAGCTGAGAAACTTGAACTGAGGGTAGAGTCGATTATATCGCTACAAACCGAGTTAGAAATTTGGTGTATGGAATATTCTAGAAGTGCCATTAGTTAATTAATGCAAACGATGCACCAACATTTGAGGAACTGTCACCTACTGACACCTAGTCCTAGTTCTAGCTAGGTAATGCATGCCAATGCTCATCATTATAATTAGGCTCCCACCCCATTATAATTATAGCAACCATCATCATTGATGCAATACATAATACACTGTTGGGAATTACCGATAATTAAACAGAAACTGTCAAAAATCACAAATTTTTGGGTTGACACATGGATGTTAACTTATATATATTAATATATATATATAAAACAGTTAAGATGTGTTTCATGCCCTGAAATAAACTACAAACACATATGTCATATATGTGATACCCATTTTCAAGACATGTCTATTATTTTTGAAGACCTTTTCTCTCTCACATTTTAGTCATCCAGTGATATTTCTACCCATCCACATTAGGTTTTACCCGGCCATATGGTGTGTGGAATGGATTGGACTCTGCATTAAGCTATAACCCAACTTTACCTATAGTCATATACCCATATATGGTGCTTACCATAGCGTAGATGTGATGCATGGTTTTTAACACAAGCGCCTTTTTATGACATCATGACTTAATCAAATTAAGAATTGAGCACTATCATGATATTTAAAACTAATAATAACTTGTTACAGTGTAACAGGTTTGCAATAGTTTACTCTACCCCATACCTTTACCCATTCACCTAACATTTGGATGGGTAAAATTTGTTGTGGATAGATAGAAATATCAATGGTCAGGCCAAAATTAGCAAAAAGATCTTCAAAATTCATAAATCATTAAATGTGGTCAGTTATGCTTTGAAAATGGGTGTCACATCCTTATATTTGATTTTGGTTCGTAATCACACAGCTCGACTGGCTTTTATGTACATGAGAGTTGATATGCATGTGTCTAAGCAACAAATTTGTGAATGCCAAAAATGTTTTCCTGCATAAAGCTTCGAAAACACCTTATGTAACATGCCAGACAAATAAATCTAAATGTTTGTGCACGGACTACCTTAAAGGCCAATGTTTTTCAATATTTATGTCTATTATATAAACATATTATTGATTAGTGAACTATCATAAATTTCAACAACAAAATATAGCCTTTAAGAATACCCACAGCATTAATTTATGTGATTAAATTGGTTATTGAATATTGCTGTAGATAAGTACATATTTGGAAGTGTGCATGCAATGTTCAATGGTCTGTAATAGTTACCGCTTTTTGAAATATTGAGCGTTCCCAGGTTCTCCACCCCAGACAACTTTTTAAAATGTCTAAATCAGCAAAGCGTATCAATGGGCCCATAGGTCTCATACATAATTTCAGCCAAATACATGTATGCAAAACTAACAGAGAATCAGATATGTGGGTGAACAAACAAACAAACAAACAGAGAACGAACTGTTTTATAGAATATAATTATACATTTATTAAGAGCTCAGTGTTACTGTTAGCCCTTTGTAAACACAATCAGTTGACACCTCCATGGGGGCAAATTTACAACTACACCAAATGAGACAACTTGATTTGTGTCATTGTTATTTCGTAGAATTTAAGCCCGGATATCAATTATGGAGCATTCAGCAAAGTCAGATGACAGTAATAATGAGCCATCTAATGGTCTTCAAATGACCGAGTTATGTTCATCTGAATTGTTAGCCATCAACTTGAAATAGGCTATCTTGACAGTTATTGTAGTGCTAAAATTATGATCAACTATTAACTCCTGAACAGTCATTGATTTTCTGTAACTTTAATGTCTAAAAATATCCCAACAACCTGATGACACACAGATGTTTGAACATGACACACATCTGAATGACATCTATAAAGAATTGGAGAACCTCATGTACTCGTTTGATTTCATTAATTCTCCAGACTGTACAAGTACAAGCTGTTTTGGTAACAATGTAAGATGTTCAATTAGGTAATTGCATCACATCAGATTAGTAAGAGTGCCACTGTCTCATTTAGGACTGATGTTGTCAAATGATGTTTCTGGTCTTCACGTTGATTGATCACTCCTGTGCACAGGACAGACCGGAGCTGATTTATCAATGAACTAAGCCAGCTATTTGTCCACATAGGCGCTGTGGCATGAATGAATACAAACTTCCCCCACCAGATTCACCCATTAATCTTCATTTTGTGTAGTTGTTCCTCACAGATTGAAATACAGGCAGATACCGCAGGGATTTTTGTTAACCCGTTTATTGATCATCTGTTATCTTATTAACGTAATCACTCGGTTAAAACTGTCACCCTTTGTACTTGCCCCAAATTGTCAATGTGTTGTAAACATTGATGTAAAATTTAACAGTTATCGCTCTCAGAGTATCTCAATAAGCCAGTCACATCCTTGTCTGTTTGCTGAAGGTTGTTGTATACCTGGTGATTTTGTTAAATCGTGTAACAACGTAAAATATGGACAAAATCTGAATTAGTTAATACTGTTTGGTTTGGCTTACCATTTCACCATATATATTAAACAAACCCATTTGTAACAAATTGTTTCATAATTTCATCATTGTCATAAAAACGTAAGTTTTTATATAGCGCAGTATCCAGTCCTTAGGACTGCTCAAAGCGCTTTTACACTTTACTTCCCTGGCAGACCTGTTTAATCAAATACCATCTCAACTTCTCTGGGAAGCATCTAGCCTTATGCTACAAATAATGCGCAAAGGCTGCTCGTACACATATTCACCACTGTCTATAGCCAGGTACTCATTTATACAGCTAAATGAACTGGAGCAATGTAGAGTGAAAACACTTGCCCAAGGTTTTAACACCGCAGCACAGGGTTCGAACCCAGGTTCTCTTAGTCGAGAGTCCGAAACTCTACCCCTGAGCCATTGTGCGTCGTAGTCAGTTACTATGATATCATGTAAAAAATGTATGAGCTAAGTTTGTAGTGACACGGAACTCAAAAGAAGAACTCAGTTTATTTTGAGATTGTTGCACCTGATTTGGCAACATTGACAAGTATTTTCTGTACAGTTGAAACCTTCGCACGAATGGTTGCATGCATGAGTAACTAGTGTGCGTGACATGTCTCCATGGCCTTCAATGCTTCTATAAGTGGACTTGTTGATTTGATTCAGTGACGCGCCAAGGGATGATGTAAATAGATTTGAAGCTGTAACAATGAATAATTAAATCTCACCTACACGTGCTTCCATTATTGCATGCGTATAATTTTACTAATTTCATGTGAAACCGTTCTGTGCACATATGGTAATGGTGTTTTCTAAATGGCGTTCTCTGGTGAGATAATGTTATATTGTGCAGTAATATTGTACATGGCTGGCCACAGTTTAATATTATATAATGAAGTTGGACTAGATGTTTACTAAGGGAAGGAATGGAGCAGTACAAATATGTTGTTGTTCAAAGCTAGTGGCTGTTTAAATGGTCAGTGTGGATAGCCTGTAGAGCTATGAATGGTCAGTTGGTCAGTGTTGATCCAATGATCTGTTGGTGACCAGCCTGCTATTCAGCCAAGTGCTCAGTGTTCCATTTTCACAAGAGTACAAATGTGTACTCATTGAACTTTATTCACCCCCAGCCAGCTGACACGCTTGAGTGACTCCAGTGTGTTTCTGTTGTAGACAGTGTTCCCTGTCTCATCAAGCGGCCAGCCCTGTGTCCAGAGATGGAGGCTGTAATTACTTATGAAGCCACCGTCTGGCAGTGTAGTTGCTATAGACCCTGCTGATTGCACAAGTCCACTGATTGCCTGGTCTTGCAGACCACAGGACATGCTGATGAGACGACCATCTTCCTGCGTGTCAAGTCATCAGTGCCACTGTTGTCCTCGCCAATCAGTGTCAGTCGCAGACATCACTGGCACAGACACACAGACAGCAAGTCACCCCAAATGCCACAGTGAAGGCAGTCGTCGCAGCACTCCACTGCGGTTTGATCTGTAAGTAGGCAGGTGTCATTGCCACGAGTATGTGTGATGGAGTAATTGCGTGCTTGGCTGCCTCCAGCCCTGCAAGGTGTTTACAAGCTTCATCAGGGTTGGTGCCAGCGAATAACAAATTGTCATTGATCGCGGACTTCGAGGGTGATGTCGTACTAGCATGTGCCTTCATTCATTCGTTCGCTTCTGCGATAGTGTTCCTGTTGCACGTGTCTTTGGTCATTCACTTAGAGGTAATGCTCAACTAGCGTGTGCCTTCGTTCATTCACTTCGGAGGTGATGTTCAACTGTCACTCATTGACATTAACGAGTGCAGCTGCGGTGCATGTTGCGTGTAATCCCGGGCACCACGGATGCCACAACTGTGATTGGGATTGTGAACTATATGACGTGTCCTTGTTTGAGTTGTAGATGACGCACAGACTAGTGAGAATGATGAGACTTAGCCGCAGGCTCAGTTGCGTGGGCGCCATCAAATTGTTCCTCATCTCCATCGCGCTCTTCCTCTTCATCTATCTCTTCAAGCCGGTGCTGGAGGAAGGCCGCAACTTTGTGAAGACAAAGCCCGTTCTGACGGACAGCGACCTTGTCTTCTACAAGAAGGACATCCCGATGATCTGGATTGGGGGCGTGCCGCGTAGTGGTACAACCCTCATGCGTGCCATCCTCGATGCACATCCAGACGTGCGTTGCGGCGAGGAAACACGCGTCATTCCAAGGATCCTTGCGCTGCACAACAACATGATGCGCTCCGGCAAGGAGGAGGCGCGGCTGGTCCAGGCCAAGATCACCATCGACGTCCTGGACAGTGCCATGGGGGCCTACATCCTCAGCATCATCGCCAATCACGGCGACCTGGCTCCACGCCTCTGCAACAAGGACCCGTTCACGATGCGTTCAATGGTGAAGCTGCGCAGGCTGTTCCCCAACTCAAAGTTTGTCTTCATGGTGCGCGATGGCCGCGCCACAGCTCACTCCATCATGTCGCGCAAGGTGACCATACGCGGGTTCAAACTCGACTCCCTACAGAGTTGCATCAAGGAGTGGAATCGTGCGATCACGAGCATGATGGAACAGTGCACGTCCGTGGGTGAGCACGCGTGTATCATGGTGCACTATGAGCAGTTAGTGCTGCACCCAGAGCAACAGATACGGCGAGTGCTCAACTTCCTCGATATCCGGTGGCACGATCAGGTGTTGCATCATGAGCAGATGATTGGTCAGTCAGGAGGCATCTCTCTATCAAAGTAAGTCGTTCTCTCTTTCAGTTTAAGTTACTCGCTTTCTCATAGTTAGTCTTACTTCGTCTACTCTCATAGTTAGGCTTACTTTATAAGTTTGTCTACTAGAATACATTTGAATCTCGCTCCCTCCTGCCATCTTCCCGTTCTCTAACCTTCCCTCTCCACCATTGTCCATCTCTCTACTGTTCTCTTTCTTCCATCCCCCAAGGCTTTAATTATGAAAGATAACATTGTTGCCAGTCGCACAGTTTTTGGTGGACACACTCAAGTACATTGAAGCCAGCTGAGATGTGTTTTATGACCTGCAATAAACTAGAAACACACATGTGATACCCATTTTCAAGGCATAACTGACAGTCCATCTATTATTTTTGAAGACATTTTTTGCTCCTTGATTTTTTACCCATCCGCCACCCATAGTCCGATACAGTGATATTTCTACTCATCCATAAAGGGTTTTACCCGTCTTAATAATGACGGGATGGGTCTCTGCAATCCCTCCCTCGCTCCCTTGCTCCCTCCCTCCTTTGCTCCCTCCCTCGCTCTCTCCCTCCCTCCCTCACTCACTCGCTCCTTCTCCCACCCCCTCCCTCGGTCCCTCCCTCCCTTGCTCTCTCCCTCCCTCCCTCACTTGCTCCCTCGGTTCCTCCCTCCCTCCTTCGCTCACTCTCCCACCCGCTCCTTCGGTCTCTCCCTCCTTCCCTCCCTCCCTCGCTCCCCTGCCCCCTCCCTCGCTCCCTCCTTCGCTCCCTCCCTCCCTCCCTGCACAACAGTCTTGTAGTGCAGTCTGCCTGAGACCCCAGATGTCATCTAGTGTAAGAAATCTATATGTGGTTGATGCACCAACATGACACCGTCAGAACAAGTGTTGACAAGCATAACAACTAATGAAGGACTGAGTTCACTTGTATGTTACATTTAGATGAGGTAAAATGTAGACAGTACATTGTTACTGTTAGTGCTTGGGCAGGTCATGAATATCAGTTTTAACACATCACTACGTGTACAAATATGTATGTGGTGTGAGTGTGTGTGTGTGTGTGTGTGTGTGTGGTGTGTGTGTGTGTATGTGTGTGTGTTTGGTGTGTGTGTGCGTGCGTGCGTGCGTGCGTGCGTGCGTGCGTGCGCACATGTGTGCATGTGGTGTGTGTATGTGTGTGGTGCATGTCGTGAGTGTGTTTGTCCATCTTTATGTACATGCATGCATGTTTGCAGCATGCATGCATGACCCAGGGCATCTCTGAGGTTATGTTGAACAAAAATTAGCAACTATATGTTAACAATCTGAAGGTGGACTTAACAAATTATTCTAAAATTAGTACAAAGGGCATTGTGATCATGCCACTATTTAATAGAGCTCTAATTTCTTAGAAACTATTTTAGTCTTTATAAACTTGTGTTAAATTCAAACATTATATATGAGCCACTGAGGTCTGAGGGATGTAACATATTTACATATATATACATCCTGGATGTAGCTTTAACAAATGAGCATTGACCAACACCAAGATGGAGATGTGGATCTATAATATTATATATATAATATATATGCATTAATGCATAGATCTATCTCGATTATTTTGATAACATGGTCAGAAATAAAATCACCAATGCCCATCTGGATTGGATCACCTTTCGATCAAAGCTCAGATCTATCTAAGAATGTAAAACAGTTGTTTGGAAAACACATGTGAACAGTAAACCTGGGCAGATTACGGGTTACTATTATAAGATTCTCATCAGTTTCGTTCCCATAAAAAAATTTAAAACATGTTTGCAGTGAATAATTTAGTGAGTAACCAAAGGCTTTAAATGTTATATACTTTTTGCATAAATTTATAATAGGTGAGATGATTCTTATTGCTGTCTGTCTGCAGTGGTTCAGTGGGATCACCCAGTTATTGGGGTCTGTCTACGGTAGTCTGAGGGATCACCCAGTTATTGAGGTCTGTCTACAGTAGTCTGAGGGATCACCAAGTTATTGGGGTCTGTCTACAGTAGTCTGGGGGATCACCCAGTTATTGAGGTCTGTCTACAGTAGTCTGAGGGATCACCCAGTTATTGGGGTCTGTCTACAGTAGTCTGAGGGATCACCAAGTTATTGGGGTCTGTCTACAGTAGTCTGGGGGATCACCCACTTATTGAGGTCTGTCTACGGTAGTCTGAGGGATCACCCAGTTATTGAGGTCTGTCTACAGTAGTCTGAGGGATCACCTAGTTATTGGGGTCTGTCTACAGTAGTCTGAGGGATCACCAAGTTATTGGGGTCTGTCTATGGTGGCCTGAGGCATCAACCAGTTATTGGGATCTGTCTATGGTGGCCTGAGGGATCATCCAGTTATTGGGGTTGGTCTATGGTGGCCTGAGGGATCACCCAGTTACTGGGGTCTGTCTATGGTGGCCTGAGGGATCATCCAGTTATTGGGTTGGTCTATGGTGGCCTTAGGGATCACCCAGTTATTGGGGTTGGTCTATGGTGGCCTGAGGGATCACCCAGTTACTGGGGTCTGTCTACGGTAGTCTGAGGGATCACCCAGTTATTGGGGTATGTCTACGGTAGTCTGAGGGATCACCCAGTTATTGGGGTCTGTCTATGGTAGTCTGAGGGTCACCCAGTTATTGGGGTCTGTCTACGGTAGTCTGAGGGATCACCCAGTTATTGGGGTCTGTCTATGGTAGTCTGAGGGATCACCAAGTTATTAGGATCTGTCTACAGTAGTCTGAGGGATCACACTGTTATTGGGGTCTGTCTACGGTATTCTGAGGGATCACCCAGTTATTGGGGTCTGTCTACGGTAGTCTGAGGATCACCCAGTTATTGGGGTCTGTCTACAGTAGTCTGAGGGATCGCCCAGTTATTGGGGTCTGTTTATGGTGGTCTGAGGAAGCACCCATTTATTGCGACCAGTCTCTCTGCTGAGAGAGCAACCAGTTACTAGGGTCTCTCTTAGAACCTGAGACTGCATCCCATTTTTTTAGTCTGTCTACGATGGCCTAGACAATGCTTCATTATGCTCACAGTTTTTGGGTCACTGTTTCCTTACTGTGTGACTGTCCAGCGCTATACACATCACAGACAGGTAATGCAAACGTTGAATTATTAATTGGAGGCTAATCTCTTCTGTGTGCGTCATCCTAACTAATCCACTTACAATTACGGTGTTGACAAGCCGCGATCTCAACGACACGAGGATCAACAGTTTTAGCCGTCTATAAAGAGAATATCAGAGCAGCAATAAAGAACACAGCAGCATCGCACATCTTTGTGAATGGCCCCGGATATCAACGAGACTAAAATCATTTGATTTGCATGGATGGTGTGTGTTTGTGTGTGTCTGCGTGCGTGCGTGCGTGCGTGCGTGCGTGCGTGGCTGCGTGGCTGCGTGCGTGCATGTGTGTGTGTGTGATTACATGTGTGAATGCGAGTGTGATTACGTGTCTGAATGCACCAGCTTGAAGATGCTCAGATAAATGGATGAATGCATGAACGAAAGAAAGAGCTAACAAACGAATAACAACAATAATTAATTTCTTATATGGCGCCACATCCAAATAATTGTTCTGGGTGCTTTGCCGTGATTCTTCATAACTGAGATAAAATAATAATAAAATAAATAAAATGCCAATACAATACTATTTTGATAAGATATGCATATGCTAATAAAGACAATCATGTTCCCTTACTTCCCTTAAAATACCAACATAAAATAGCACACATATACAGTGTATTAAAATAAATAAATAATAATAAATAAATAAAATAGTATGAATATGTGATAAATGAATAAAATAGTAAAGATATGTAATAATTAAAATTAATGAATGAAAGTTTATTCAACAACATAGTAATAAATTAATAGTATTGGCTAGTGCCACATATTATGGGAAAGATGATACAATATAAAATGTCATGGTTGATGAGTTACTGCTGCTGTTGAAGGGACATAGCAGAAATGTTATTTGTAAGGTACTGTGTATGCATTTTACAAACTAAAACTACAATATATATAAAAACTGTAGTAAGATTGATAAAATAGCAAACGAAGTAACATAATATTTTTTTCTTTTTTAGCATTGTGATAAATATTTACAAATATGAAGAAAGTAACAGCAACCTGAATATTATTTTTTTTTAATAACTTGGTAACTGTGTTATTTCATTTGCTAAACTGTTCCATATTTTTATACCTCTGACATTAATTGACAGATCCACCGTTAGTTTACTAATACATGATTCGGGATGTACGTATTGGAAGATAGTGTGTCTGTGTTTTGGACATGTTAATTGACCTGCAGAGTCAATGTCCGTAGTATGAGTTACTGTGACAGGTAAATGAGCAATTTATCTTCCCCTATGGTGTATCGTTTACGATATCCGGCTTGCCACACTCAGTCGGATATTAAACCGTCACGTCTGTCTGGACATGAGCCAAAAAGGTGTCTAGATTAATTAATTTCCATCCATTTTGTGCTTTTGGTAGATATGCATTTAGCCATTTAAACTTTCAGTTTCCAGGTTATTTTCCTAACAAAAGGCCTTATTTCTAAAAGAAATTAAGGTTCACTTCAATTTTAATAATAAATCAAAACCTGTACACTGGAAATATTTCAACAAATGGGGCATTATTTTAAATCTCATCTTTGATATCCTAAAAAGGTACATGTAATTGATACTAAATTGCACAGTTTCGCGACGTAAAACCTACTTTGCAAGTCAAAGCAGCCAAGAATCTTAACCAATCCACTGGGACATTCTCTTTGTAGCAGTGTCTGAAGCAGTCAAATGCAATTTCATTGATTTCACACCATCCTAATGCGGCTGTTTCTTGGAATGCCATGCATGTGTAGTGGCATTCACTTGTACGCCCAATAAACACTATGTAGACCCGTTTAAATGCTGTGCTCCCCGGCACTGGTGGCATTGAAAGTGACAGTACTTACCAGTGACAAGAATAGAAAATAGATTCCAGTGATCACAAATCAATACACTTTAATGACCTATCAGTGAATGTGCCCTCATGAAATTTACGAGTACCGGGTACTCATTTTATTACAACAAAACTATTTATAGACATCTTTTCATGATGAGACAGTAATGCTACGTTTAGTCCTGTGTCTGCTATTGGTATTTGCAGACCCGTTGTAAGATATGTCTATTGCTGACCTTGTGCCTTGTGGTGTAAATGCAAATCTCTGAAGGCTTGAGTCATAAATCTTACTGGTATTAAACTATTAATGTGTGCCTGCCTGTGTGACCCTGCCGCTTCCTCTGGTCCAAGATGATGACTTCTGTGACCTTAGAATCAATTTCGCAACCAAATTCATTGTTCGATTAATAATTTATGTTCAGTACAAATGTAGGTTCTACTTCAATTGGTAATTCATCATCTACATTCATGCAGAGCCGTGTTCCCTTGCTATATGTGACAGCGAGGTTGGCCACATCATTGTTTCTCTACACCACATCACCAAAAAACATTCTGAAATTGTCACCCCATACCTATGTCCTGTGTCCCTATGGAGTAGTTACAAGTAATACTATATGTATGTGTTTATGTGCTAACTTTCAGATTTATGTCTTTTCCCTCTATACGCTAGGGATTAGATTAAAACGCTTCATTATAATTTATACACCATTTTAAAGCTAATTTTAAAAATAGTTCTGGGACATGCCCCCAGACCCTCATAGCATTGTGTTATGGGTTCAGTGCTTGTTCAGCCCCCCCCCCCCCCCCCACACACCTTGCCCATCATTTTACCCAGGGGCAACCCTGCATAGGTATCCCTGCCACATAACTTAACTTAGACAGATCTTTTAAATTACAAGTCTGCTGTCATTTAAAGGTCACGGCTTTCTCGCCTTTCTCATTCACACATCACTGAAAGTGGTAAACATTTAACAGTGAAGAATATTTTCTATTTTTTGCCAGTTCTAACAATTTCAGTAAAGACTAAAATGCTGTGTAATGCTACAGCGTCATCGTTCTGATGCAAGTGACCTGTTGTAACTTGAGCTGTGGGCAGCCAGTTCCAACTACTACCTAAATATTGTACATGCATTCACATCCCGCTTCTGTTTGGCACTGATAATTGTAACATTGCTCACTGCCCTTGTGCCTCACATTTCGTAGAGTGCTAGTTTGCATCATGTCTGTTCAATTTTGTCTGGCTAAGATAATTTGGTATTTAACTCACAATTATAATTATGAGCAACAAGTGACTGAAGGTTGGTACTGGTAGGTTATTATCCTGTCATATCTATCACTCACACACAGAGGGGTCAGTGACCTGTGTTAATGACTCAGTATCCGGCACTAATATCACATGCACTGGTAAATGTCAACTCACTGTACTCATAGATAGTTTGTCAACTAAATTACACATTATTTTGTTATTTCATGTAGCTAGGCTGGTCATGTAATATTTCTAATAACTGTAATCACTTTCAAAACAGATACAAAATTCCCCAAAATATATGGTTTTTATTCATTTGTAATCATTATTACATTTAAACAAGCACTAAACAAGAGGCGGGTGGTGTACAGGTCGGTCTGTTGTAGAGTATGTCAAATGCTGTTTGAAAGTCCTCTCAGTTGCTAAGCATTTGATTGCACAAGTACTGACTTACTTATTTTAAGTAATGTGTACATAATCATCTATCCAACATACACGTGTAAGTTCTAAATTTCAACAGTTGCATATGATGCTGTTATGACAGTATAATGTTAATAAAAAAAATTATTTGTAAAGCGCTGTATATGAGGCAATATATCCGGAAGAAATTCTGCTCAGAGGCGCATAAAATACATTGTAACACATACATATTTAAAATATTCATAATCTGTTAAACTAGCACGTAAAGATGAAATGTTAAATGATAATAAATAGATAATTAAATAAAGCTTCTAAAAGTCCTAGTTCATAAGCTAAACTTATCAGCAATAAATAAATAAAATAATAAATAATAAAATATATTAATAACTTAATAATAAAGTAAGTAAAAAAAATTGCAAAACTATAATTACAGTTAATTTTTTTTTTAAATACCCTACAATTAGTTGACGAATGCGGCCTTAAAAAGATGTGTTTTCAAGTTGGACATAAAAAGTTCCAGTGAGTCTATCAGTCACAGACCGTTCTTAAATCAAAGAAAACACACAAAGCTGTGATAACAATGAAGCATTCTTACAATAGGACAGGTCTACAAGCTTCATATTGAACTTAAGATGATGATGATGATGATGATGATGATGATGATGATGATGATGATGATGATGATGATGATGATGATGATGATGATGATGATGATGATGATGATGATGATGATGATGATGATGATGATCGGTGCTTAAATGTCAGATTGGGTCGTCACTTGATACACATTTTGTACCTCAGCTGGAATGTGGCTTTGACTTAGAATTTAGTTTACTTTTTCTCAATTGACACTCTTATAGAGATGAAGTGTGTAGTATTTAAAGCAGAAACTCAGAACTGTCGCGCCTTATACATGCTGTACCGTTGCATCAATTATGTTCATCCATATTTCCAGCAACAGCTGTACCATTGTTATTTTTTGTATTAAACATACATGCCTTAAAAACTACCCCCCACACTGTGGCAATGGACCAAGGCCAGCAATTTCTGTCAAAGTATAATTAGAACTAGCATCCACTCTGCTGTCCACTCTTGGAATGGACTCACAGGAGAGATGGTGTAGTTGGTGAGATCTGTGATAATTATACTCTGTCTTTCAAGAATTGTGTGTGCATCAGCATCTTCTTTCTGCATCCTGAACTGGCACAGGGTTTTTGACATTCTTCTGCCCAGCAAATAAGGACCTGTGATTTCACATGTTCTGAAAGTGAATTCACGAGTTCAACTGGCTCAATTCACGTGAATTCACCAAATTCTGTGAAAAAAATGACACATGCCAACTGGTTCAGAAATGGTTCCTTGTTTGCTGGGTAAGCTTCTGCAAACCACTAGTTGGCGCCATATCCAGAGCATTCATAGCATTTAACATAAGACACATATGAAAAAAGACAAGTTAATACAAAAATAAGTACATATTTAATTTAATTTGTTTAAAAAATTAAAAGGACTACTGATACAGAGTACATGTATGTAGATTACTGATATTTGGATGTATCTGTGCATACATAATGTGGCTATTGTTCACCATATTGTATTTTATACAAAAATAACCATTGTCATGACAAATACAGAGAATACTACATAAATGGCCAAACTTTACAGTGTTCTGGTTTACAAATCATTTGCCAGTCACATCTGATGGGGTTATTGTACATGGCTGGCCATATGTGTCTTCCATTTTGTAGACATAATGCACTACATACATGTCTGCCTCCTTCAATACTGGTCCCGGGGGTAGTTATTTCCAGTGTCTGACTCACATCACTTGTTTAATTTGTCTGTAATCATGATTTGTGATTGTGAATATCCAACTCAGAACAATAGACTAAGATAAGTTACACAGTGATGCCAAGTTTACCCAAGTGTGATACCACTGTGTGAATGGAATGGATAGTATCACTGTCTAGCATGACTACGAAGCCTAGCTTCAGGAAATACCATTTGAAGAAATATCTGGTAGTGATTGTAAATGGGTGTACACTTATTTTGACATATTTTCATATGTCAAATATAGTATACTTTAAGTATACTGTATGCCTAGTAGATTGAATACTGTATTTCCATATTCATTTTTTTTAAATTGGTTAGGGACAGTTTACTTCTTTAGGGGTAACCTGAATTGATATCAGTTTCTGGCTCCTCCCACACACACCCTTGTCCCTGTAATAATTTTTTATATAATTTGTTATATTTGTATTATATTTAAACTATGACGCAAGGGATTATCTGTGTCCAGCTTTATATGCCATGTTAATCCCAACTGATAGCGATGACTAATTTTAGCTGTGAGCAATCAGTGGTCGCTGGAGGATGAAATTAATGTCTACTTGGTATTATAATCTGTTGGTTTCAACTGATTGGATGCCCGTGATTCTAAATTTCGAATTAATACTTATTGCTTCAGTTGTTACATGGGACGTAGATCAATATATGTGCTATGGAGGTGTTATTCTCATTTGTATGCTGATAAATGTTTGCGTAAATATTTAGTTTTCTGTCTAATTGCATTTGCATCAAGTCTAGATGTTGTTGCCATAGGTGGATATCTAGTCACTTCATTGTGTTATTTGTTAAATCAGTCTTAGTTGGTTTCGATGTAGAATTAATCTTATTACTGACATCATTATTTCGATGTTGTTTATCAAACTATAGTATGAAAACACCAGAGCCATCATTAGATTCACACATGTCATTTTACACAAATAGAAAGAAGAACAATGTTGCACAGTTTGGCAATCAACCACAACCTAGTTGTATGTAAGAAAGAGCAACTTGCCAAGTTACCAACATGCAAATGAAATGACGTGTATTTTTTTCATACACTTAAATCCGTTGTAACGATATGTTGAACATTAATTGATACATATGTATACATACAGGTGACTTAAACCCTTAAAAGGAACTCAAATGAACTACTAATTCACATGAACTTTGGGTTTGAACTTTGCAGACCCTAATATTTCTGGTTGTCTGTGTGCAGGAAGGAACTATCGACGGACCAGGTAGACAAGCCGGTAAACACCCTTGCCCTTGCAAAGTGGGTTCCCCACATACCGGAAGACGTCCGCAAGCAAATGCAAGAACTCGCGCCCATGCTCAAGGTCCTGGGGTACGACCCTGACGCCTACCCCCCCAACTACGGGATCCCAGACAGCAATGTCGCCAACCAATCCCTGCATTTAAAGATGGCACTTGAACCACCCAGTTGATTCCACACTGCTAGGGATCATTCAGTTGTTCATGGGTCAGCTTTAACTGCTCTGTACGCGTGTGTGCAGATATCAGTCAGCTGTCTCAAGTAGTTAAGGTATTGAGATTTTCACTTGATTAAGTGTTCGTTTTTATTCGTGTATTTGGTGACGGTCTGTTTACAACCTCGTCACCATTACTAAGTAAGATTGTCTTAGTCTGTTTTAATTTCCTGGACTACGAAATCATAGTAAAGTGTATTGTAGTATAATTTAACTTACTTTGGAGCTTAATTGTCGAAGATGATTAGCCTACGACGTTTCGACCCGTCATCTACGGGCCTTGTTCACGTACTGGTGTCACGTGTGTTCATGACAGATCGAAACATCGTACTCATCTTCAACAATTAAGCTCCAAAGTAAGGTAAATTGTACTACAATAAACCATTCTTGGAGCCATGAACAGTATATTCAATATCATCGTAAAGTGCATTATTGGAATCATGATGGAAGTCCACACATAACCCCTGCATGACCATTGCAAGTAGACAGTTTAAAATCATTAATTAATGTTGATACATACTAGTATTATGACATCATACCATGTAGTGTATTCAGTGTCATGCATAGATGAATATTGAAGGAGGCCACATGTTTTTACTCACAAGCTATATTGTTTTACATGCAAGATTTTTCTCTAGTGACTGCTTCAAGAAGATGTAATGACTGCTTGCTTGTATTTGAACACTTGAAGCGGTATTACATATTCAGATGTGTGAAAACTTACAGTAAAAAAATCAAATGTTTGTAGATTTTTCAGGTAGGCGAACAAATAATGTGTCTGAAAACACCTTTCGTGCAAGATCATGTTGATGTAATGACTGGTGAAGACATTTATCAGTTTGATCAAATTTAGGGCAGCACCGGTTGGGCATGTATTTTAAGTTTTACACATTGGGGGCATTCGTTTACGATTATAAGGAGTTAGTTGTTTAGGGTGTTAAGGGTGAATAGCCAGGGCATTCTGGCAGATGGTCATTTGGGTACTGTCAGGTTCAAGGACTTGTACAGTACCTGTGACACCCCAGGATTAAATACACATAGTTAAGTTAAAGCATGTGTGACATGAAAACAAACTGACCTCTGTTGACAAATAATGATGACTGTTGACATCACTTGTTCCAATCAACATGCCCTCTGCATTGGTCACAGAAGATGGTAAATTTCTCTTCTTGTTTATTTCACAGTTACGTGTACACAGGATGGAAGAAGTTGCTGTATTTTGTTTACTAGAAATTGACTCAAGTCTTTCAAAGTAGTGCTTTACGGAGTTATATTAAATTGTTAGCTTATTTCTGTTAGCTAATGCTGGACTAAGCTTGATCTGGTGGAAGAGAAAATTGTTTACCGACTTTGTACTCTTTTTAGAAGTATGAAGTCAGTGTGTATTAACTTTTTCACTCCCAATCTGAATGAAATTATACTCCAAAAAGTGATGTTCCAATACAGCTGTTTTCAGATAATTTTAACCCTCTCTACCTTGTCCAAGGTACTGTTTGATTGAATATTTCTGTAAATGTTCTGCATTGTTTGTTGCGACACCTAGTGACACCTAGTGATGAAGATATCATTGAAATAAGAGCCGCTGGCATTTTATTGCAGAAGTAGAATGTTGATCTTTTACGTTACCATCCCATCAAAACGTGCCTTATGGTGTGAACGGTTCAAATTTTCTCATTAGTTTCACACTGTTTCGCATTCTGTGACAACTGTCTGAAATCCATGTTTAGATCATTATGTTTTCTTTGGTTCTGCTTGAAATTTGTTGCATATATGTGTGTATATATTGTTTACATGTAAACGAAATACTTTGTTGTTTATTCAAACATGACTTAATTACTGTTGAATTATTTAGCCATTACTTGCAGAGTTATATTTTTGCAATAACTGCATAATTGCACATCATTGGCCAAGTTAGAAAGTGGCATGAATAATTGATGATGTGAAGTTGTATGTATGGAAACAAAAGGGCTCTTAAGATAGTTAGGTTATCACCCTGGGTTTATGCAGGACTGACAATTAGTGGACAGGTTCCACCTGTTGTGAATCACATGACTCATGTCTATTTGTTCTTTTCAGGGAGTTTACGGTTATTGTGTGATGTTGATATTTTTGTCTGTGAGTGAACGGAATGCTACTGGGTTATTTTCACAAATCAGTGCATTCGTTTGGGTTTTAGAAGGTGATAAGATAAATAAAGTTTTAACTTTGAAATATATTTTGTGGTGTGTCGTATCTTAGTCAAGAGTTGGGCAAAGTTGATGTTTTGATAACAGTCAACAGCAATGTAAGTCTTAGTACTGTCAATGCAAAAAGAAGATTGCAGTGAGTTTATTAAAAATAACTCGTATGGTTGTGCATCAGCACACACACACACACACACACACACACACACACACACACACACACAGACACACACACATTTTATATGTGCAACAAAACAAGCTGTACAAATCATGTCAATTAAATTTACGGTATTGTCCTAAGAAGGATATTCATCATACAAGTCATGATCTTGTGAACAAGAAATTAATTCTAGTACATATTAGACATGTGTTTAAAACAATTAAACCATTGTCAAAGAAGAGACAGAAATGAATTGCAAAAAATACCGAACCTGTAGACATCAATATCACTGGTTCAACATTCTGATTGCATTTCATGCACCGGTACCTCCTTCTAGACAGAAGAACATGAAAGTATGTATGGAGCTCATGATCAGAATCAGCAGTGACAGCTTAAGCTTTCCTCAAAATTGCACCGTCGATTATTTCGGACAGCATTGGTGTCCATAAGAGATGTAGTATTGTGAAAGGCAGCCTGCAGGCAGGGAGTGCATCGTTTGTGTGCAAGAGGTGTCTGGAATGGTACCACATATAGAGGTGTCGGGAATGGTACCACGTACAGAGGTGTCGGGAATGGTACCACCTACAGAGGTGTCGGGAATGGTACCACGTACAGAGGTGTCGGGAATGGTACCATGTACAGAGGTGTCGGGAATGATACCACGTACAGAGGTGTCGGGAATGGTGCCACGTACAGAGGTGTCGGGAATGGTACCACGTACAGAGGTGTCGGGAATGGTACCATGTACAGAGGTGTCTGGAATGGTACCACATACAGAGGTGTCGGGAATGATACCACGTACAGAGGTGTCGGGAATGGTACCACGTACAGAGGTGTCGGGAATGATACCACGTACAGAGGTGTCGGGAATGGTACCACGTACAGAGGTGTCGGGAATGGTACCACGTACAGAGGTGTCGGGAATGGTACCACGTACAGAGGTGTCGGGAATGGTACCACGTACAGAGGTGTCGGGTATGATACCACGTACAGAGGTGTCGGGAATGGTATCACGTACAGAGGTGTCGGGAATGGTACCACGTACAGAGGTGTTGGTAGAGGACATGGAGGTGTATGGAGAGACACACAACACAGTAGGCAACTTCTGCTACCTCGGCGACATCTTAGTGAGAAGGGTTGAGTGGGGTGGGTGCAGTGGTAACAGCACGAGTGAGGGGTGCCTGGCTGAAGTTCAGCGAGTTAACAGCCTCTTGATTTCCAAAGCACCCCAATGTGATGGGTATCAACACACGGGATGCTCAGAGCCATGCCAGTCGGATGACTACAACTGGGAGAAGTATCAATCCAACAGTGCCTGGGAATGCCGGCGTTAAACAAATTTGATGACAAACAGAACTAGACCCTCACACAGAAACACATACACTGTATGTACAACAGAGTAATAGATATACATCCCATATTTGATTTATACTAATCTGTTGACTTGGCTGTTTGTTCTCACCAAGACTTGCGATTAGTCTGCCAGTCACTGTGACAACGACACTTCATTTTTCATTTTACTAAGTGTCACCATTTTACACCATCTCACATATCCCCACAGTGCATATCCCACACATCTCATCAGCCAGTCTTGCATTTCTTAACAGATCTATCAAAGTTTTTCACACTCGGCCCATCAGTGTTGAACTATCCCACGCGTGTACACTCACCGGCCGTCACACAGTTAAACGAAAACAGGCTGACACTGTAACGTCTGAATTTACCAAGTCTGACAAAAGGAGATGAAGACAACGTAATCCATGTATAGATAACACAAATAACAACCTGGCATCAATGACGTCAGAGTTTGTGCAACAATTGATAGAAGCCCTAGTTTCAATATTAGTGTTGGCTCAAGGAACAAAACTAGGTAAGAACTAGATGATCGAAGTTGGATTGATGTTCTTACAGGAGTAAGGAGGGAATGCAAATAGGATGGTTGCTTACTAGACGCTTCATAGTAAGTAGTGGCATATATCTTAAATATCCTACACGTAGCCAATACAAATGCTTCAGAAGTGATACAGAGCGATAAAAACGAGGACCTCTTGCAATCACTCTTGCCAGATAATTCAATTTTGGACATAATAACGTTGCTAGCGATATCATAACTGTAATTGCAGAAGTCTAGACAGTCTGATCTCTAGCTATCAAGGGACAAACATCGAGGATATGAGGATCGATTGTCTTTGTCCATGCTAACCCTACCAAGCGACAACGATTGGCGTCAGTTTGTCACCTGAGACTGAAACTGTTCTGACGTCTTGTCACACATCGAACGTGTGAGCCTCTTAAGATTGCCTTCCTGCGACCCTTGGAGGACAGGCTGCACGTGGAAGGCGGTTTGGCTGACCGTCCCGAAACTAACACAACGCTACAGCCGTGAACTAATACACAAGCGTTTTGGACATAAACACGCACGCCAGCGCGCGCGCGCGCGCGCGCACGCACGCACACACACACATCATCATGCTGTCGGTCGCGAAGCGACAAAGACTGCTTCCATCACTTGACTCTTGCTCTCCATTTGTCTCTCTGCTGTGAGAGTGATGTCCAGGAGTCGATCTTTATGTCTCTCAGCTTCAGGTTTCTCTTGATGGTATCTTTGAACCGGAGACGAGGGCGCCCTCTCTTTCTGTGACCAGAAGACAGTTGGGAGTAGAGAACCTGCTTCGGTAGCCTGTCTGATGACATCCTCATGAGGTGTCCAGTCCACCGGAGATTCTTTCTGATCAGAAGATCTTCCATAGATGGCAGCCCTGTCCGTTCGAGTATTTCCTTGTTTGTCACTTTGTCCATCCAGGTTATCCTCATGATCGAACGCAGATGTCGCATCATGAAGGCATGCAACTTTTTCACCTGTCGTCTGTACACTGTCCAGGCCTCGGCTCCGTATAGGAGGGTGGACAGCACAATTGCACGGTATATCTTGCCTTTAACCCGCATGGACACATGGTGGTTGTTCCAGAGTCTCTGGCGTAGTCGGCCGAAAGATGCACTAGCCTTGGCCATCCTCCTCTGTATTTCATCGTCAATGCATCCGTCACTTGATATAGTGCTTCCGAGGTAGGTGAATTCCATAACAGAGTTCAGCTTGTTTCCATCAACCATGATATCCTCCTCTCGGGTTCTTGTAGAGTTGGGTTGGTACAGCACCTCGGTCTTCTTGATGTTAATCTTCAGGCCGAACTTCTTTGACGCATTGGAAAAAGCATCCACTATTTTCTGGATCTCTTCAGCAGAGTGTGCAACCAGTGCACTGTCATCTGCGAATAGCAGCTCCCTCATCAGTATCCGTGTAGTCTTGGTCTTCGCTCTGAAGTGTGCGACATTGAATAGGTCAGCGCTCTGTCTGGACTGTATGTAGATGCCATCCCCCATGTCTCGGAAAGCATTGTCGAGCATTGCTGATAGGAAGATGGAAAAGAGCGTGGACGCCAGTACACAGCCTTGCTTGACCCCATTTGTGACCCTGAACGATTCCGAGACTTCCCCTCCAACATTAACAGTCGCCATCATTCCGGTATGTAGTGCCTCGATCATTGTTGTGAACTTCTCTGGGCAGCCATACTTCTTCAGTAGCTGCCATAGTCCGGTCCTCCCAACTGTATCGAACGCCTTACTGAAGTCGACAAATACCATGTACAGTGGTACATGGTATTTGTGGTACACACACACACACACTTTCAACACAACGAATGGCAGGTCGGTTCTTTTCATCCACTCACTCACTCATTCATTCATTCATTCATTCATTTTATTTAATCAACCAATCACTCATTCAATCAATCACACACTCACTCACTCATGTAAACAACCACACACACACACACACACACACACACACACACACACACACACACACACACACACACACACACACACACACACACACACACACACACACACACACACACACACACACACACACACACACAAAGCGATACGCCATTTTGTTCTTACAATTTATTCAATGTCCTTGTCATGGAATACACGTTTTAATGTTATGGGCCCTTGCCACTGGACACATACTATAATGTCCGAGTTCAACCCGAACATGTAACGACGTTATTAGAAATGCCGCCCTCACAATTATTACCACTGCCGTTGTCAGGTTGCAATATCATCACTGTAAGTGTAATGATTGTTTCGCGTCCTCTGAGAAAACCACAGGCGACACAACTTATCCAAACACCACGTGAGGGCAGCACGTGGTCCTGGAGACGGTAACACCGCGCGTGGAACGTTAACTATGTTTGCTCGGTAAGGATTACCGATAGTCAACAGTTCCATGGTGTTCCGTTAGAAATCGTCTTCTTTGTCTCGCTGGACGTAAACAACTCAACCGGAACGACAGAGCGACGGCCAGAGACCAGGACAGGTTAATTGCAAATTCAACTGCTGTCTACTGAATTCCAGAATCACTCGGGTACTCGGCATAACGGGTTCTATGTTATGTTACAATGTTGTTTCAGTGAACATAGTATCAACATTGAACGCAGATCTTTAGAAAGAAATAATCGCAGTGACGAAATGAACGGTCGGTCACCGTGTGTGTGTGTGTGTGTGTGTGTGTGTGTGTGTGTGTGTGTGTGTGTGTGTGTGTGTGTGTGTGTGTGTGTGTGTGTGTTGTGTGTGTGTGTGTGTGTGTGTGTGTGTGTGTGTTTGTGTGTTTGTGTGTGTGTGTGTGTTTGTGTGTTTGTGTGTGTGTGTGTGTGTGTGTGTGTGTGTGAGTGGGTGGGTGCGGGCGTGCGCGCGCGCGCGCGTGTGTGTATGTGATGTATAGTGTTTTATCTATAACATTAGTGCTACAGGGGTAAACACATTAATCCAGAAGCGATAATAAAATATATACGCATTTTCGTTTTTCACCATTATTACAATTTACTTATTTTCTTCATTTCACATACCGTCGGTCACTTTGTTCACGAAATTAATTGTGGTCATGCCTTTTCTCATGTTCATACATGCAACACCTGACAGGGAGACAATTTCGTAGACTATGTAGAAAACTGGAAAAAGAACACTAAGAACACTAGGTAGAATCAGATACCGTGACAACCATGCAAACGATTTACTCAGAAACACAACTGAGAGTCTGCACGAATGGAACACAAGTCAACAGTTGCCCCCTGATCACAGAAATAAATGTCGCATTCTTCTCTTCTTATCTCAGATACTCTGCAGGCTGTTTAAAGTCCAACGAGAATTTATGAGTCCACTATACAGGTTACACATTTACCCCCTTTTACTTGCCCTAGAATAGACACCAGACAGAAGGGCCCATAGGCAAATGTGGGGTGAACGAAATTGCCTAAGTTTCAAAACGGCGGTAGGTGGGATTGAACCACCCATCGATTGACAGTCCGGCGCTCTTCCACGCGACCACCGCTCCCCAAGTTGGAGATTGTGCGGCAATGGATTAAGGCTATTTGGGAAACGGATTATAAGAGAAACGACACAAACATAGACGAGCTAGGGCGACTATGTATTTGGACTTGGTCATTGACGTCGGAACACAGGGCGCTGACAGTTCAGTGAGGGGGGCTGACATGATTTTGCCTCCCCAAGTAAATCCGAAGTAATGGACGCGTGGAATTTTTTTGAAGAGTACGCAAAAACACATAAAACTGTCAGAAAACACGTTTGGCGTACATATTTTGTCTTGGAAGCATAAATGGCTGTACCCTGTAAACGTGGGGCACTGCAGCAATTTAACGGACACTTTCCGACAGCAAGAGGTTCTTGTCATCGCGAAAAAATAAAAGGAGTTCTCGCGTTACTGGACTTGGCCACTATGCACACATGCATGCACGCACGCATGCACGCACGCATGCACGCACGCACGCACGCAAACACACACACACACACTCACACACACACGCACACACGCACACACACACACACACACACACACACACACACACACACACACACACATACACACACATTCACTTTCGGAAGAGGGAAAGGTAGCTGAAACGTAGACGCAATCTTCATAGTTGTGAAATGAAGACGACCCGATCGTCAAGGCCATCTTACCGTAGTCTGCGTGTTACCGTCCACCCAGGGGCCGGCCTGTTGGCCTAACCACACCGGGGGCCGAGTGTAGGTGCAGTGGCGACTAGCTTACAGACGCCGCAATGGAAGCACGCGAGGACAATGCTAAATAATTCATTATCATCGCTTCAAAGCTATTCACATCGTCCTCTCAGCACCTCTGATGATCAAATCAAGAAACCCATTTGGAAACAGTCGCCGGAACCGATGGCTATTGCACGAACTCGAAAGCATCCCATGTAACGTCCGTCCATCACGCATTCACACGGCGTCTTCAAGTGGGTTGCTATTGCAGTCTCAGAGGTGCAGTTCCCGTGGTCAAAAACGACGCAGTTATAGAGCAATTGATGATTGATCATTAATCAGATTACAGATAGGTAAACGTGTGTGTAAGTCGTAAGTCGGTGTTTGCTGATGACTTTTCTGTGAATCACTTCTGTTTCAAGAGAAAATTAGTTCCCCTGGTCTTTACCTTCTGGAGTCGTGCTGTTCTGATTTATGCGCCGTTGTGTGCTCCATTGCCGATGTGAAGTATGTACGTACACTCAATACAACGCAATTATGTTATTAGTTAGACACGCCACACGTATAGTCGGGTTTTTTAAATGTGCAGATGGAAATCATATTGCATGAGGTACTACAGCTACTACTCTAACTGACTATGGGCAAACAGTGGTCTTAGCGTGTGTTTGTAACAGCTTGCACTTATGGGTCTGTTCGTTGCGCGGTCGATTTTGTTGTGGGTGTAGATAGGTGCAATTTTTGTTATGAACCTCACGAAAACGCTAATGTCACCTCTCCATGGCGCCCCAAATACCCTCAACTACCCTATTCAAGATAAGCGGGGATATGGCGTGTTCGCATCCACAGCTCACGAACCTGATATCCCACACGCTTCACGATTAATTACGGACAAAATCCACTACTGAGATGTCTACACTTCCCTGGTAAGTTAGAAATATATACGCATTTAAAATGGCGATAAATTTTTTGCTCCGCCAAACAAGGATTTAAGTTGGATATGACGACTTTTTGAAATAAGATATACGATGATCCATGATCTAGCGGAAGGTGTCCTGCAGTTCCGCAGATGCCATGCATGCAGTCGGACAATCGATGCCGACAGGTAATAGTGTACGTCTGGTCGGTCCATTAGTTACTCCATATGGCGGATATCGGCGCTATAAAAATTGCCATTATTATTAAAAGTGGGAGGGCACAGAAGACCGAAAGTAGCCAAATAGAAGACTATTACCGGGAGACCCGTCAGACGTTGCCAGTGTCTCCTGGGAAATGACGAGAAGTTGATGACAATCACTTAATCACGTCGCCGGTTCGTCTGGCTGAGCTGAGGCACAGCCCGGCAACGGACAGGTGCCGGCGACAGACGGAGAGCATTGAAGCGTCTTCCTCTGTCTCGGTCAGAAGAGGCGAACACACGGAGAATGCAATAAGATATCTGAGTCGGGTAAAGGTAATGGTCGATTTAGCGCTACAGCAATATTGTTGAGAGCTAAGACATCGTTTATGTTTCTCTGTCAGTTCTTTTCACTCAGGCCTGTCTCTTTCCTTAACACTCCATTTGGGCCAACTAACGCATGCACGCATTCTAATTCATTCGCTCACTCTTATTCATTCGATCGCATCGAGCGCTCGCTCGCTCACTCACTCGCCTACTCACTTACCCTCCCACCCATCCACTCACTCACTCACTCACCAACTCTCTCACTCACTCACTTCCCCACCCATTCATTCACTCACTCGCTTACCCACCCACTCATTCATTCACTCACTCACCCATTCTTACCCGCCCACTCGAACATTCACTCACACGCTCACTCACTCACTTACCCACCCACTCATTCACTCAGTCACTCGCTCACTCACTCACATATTTGACATATTCAATCCCTTCAGGTAGGAAAGATCGAATCGACGTTGAACAAGAACCCGTTGATATAATGTCTTTCTTTTCTTGCTCCGCTCGTGAATCCCATTGGATTAAGACGGCGCTAAACACTGTCCATTCACTTGCAGCCCGGTCAACCACATATTTATGGCCGTACCGTCCGGACTGTATAGTCAGCGGTTGACCACAAGAGAACGCCAACGGCTGCAGGCAATGCTTACATATATGACAGACACTGTCCGCCTCGCCGTGTTTATTTAACCGGTACTGAATACGACCGTAGCTAGACCCAATCCACTCGTGGAGGTTTAACGGTTGACGCGCCATGATCTGGATGATCGTAGAAAGGTAGCCAGAAGGTACGCTTGAAGTAAAATCGCTCACGGAGTCGTCCGGTGGCTGTCGAACTAGTGGAAAATCACATGCCTCGGGATACGATAAATCACGCTGTACTTTGTTGAAATTTATGTGGTGCTAGTTTCACTGAAGGGATATACAGATTTGAAGAAGACATCACCATGTGCAACGATAGTGGTTCAATCACAGCTAGGATAACTCATCATTGACTACGTCTGCATCCAGGTGTTGCTTGTTACCGTTGACTGCCGGACTACTGGTAAATCATGTGCCTTAGGATACGAGAAATCACATTGCTCTTTGTTGATAATTGTGTGGTGTTAGTTTCGCAGGATACGCATATTTGAAAAATACATCGCGAGGGACCATGTACAACAATAGTAGTTCGATTGCAGCTAGGATAACTCCCCGTTGACTAAGTCTGCGAGCTGTGTTGCTCGTACATCGCTAAGCGAAGACGACCACATTTCTTTGGCCGTTATTACGTTGTTACTTCGCAGCGACCGTCTGTGACTTCGTCTTCTGTTGGCACATGCAGGTTGTACGTGTGTATCTGTATGGTTCATCGCCTGCTTTCGTTTCATTGCGCGAGACACATCGTTCACGAGCTGATTAGTCCCGTTCAACCAAGCATATTCAGGAATGGGATTGTGATGGGTGTCTTTAGTGTGTTCTTGTAACGTTATTTTGGCCTTCTGCGAGAACAGGCAAACCGGACGAGCAGGTATCATGAATACGGATCACAGTTGGCTTCAGAAGGTTTAGTACGACTTGAACTTAGTTTGTCTGCACGGTTGGACAAGCAACGGCTAACCTTTGGACGCAAGTTCTCTCCAGACACCATCGGGAGGTGAACACCTAACCGACTGTAGAAAATGTCTGTCAGTCCATACAAAAATGTGATTTATAGAACTGACATTCGAAGAATGTGCATATGATGGTGTTTATATAGGACAATTATTGTTGTCGATGTGTCAACAAGTCTTGCTGGAGGTTTAGTCGATTTGCGTTTACGGAGAAATTTATGAGCATGTTCCACCACAACACCAAGCACCGCCGTAAGTAACTTAACAGTGTTATTAATTCTTTTCACACATTTATAAAGCGCCATGTATCCGTGTTAAAACCTGCCCAAAGACGCTAACAATATAATATAACAACTAAATAATTTAATTAGTGAGTCAGCGTCCCAAACAGCACGGAGTAGATTGTTCCAAAGTGTCGGTCCTGCCACCAGGAAATTTAATCCGCCGACCGTAGTAACTCTATCTTTGCCAACCTCTGATAATTCACTTCGTCAATTCAATCATTCTACACCTCACCACCCATATATATGTTTTATTATTAGCGTCTCCTTTCGCACTTTTGACGCCGAAAAGACGCCGCGGTCGGCATAAACGAACTATGTTTATCGCTCATCCCTAGTGCGCGGCTGGCACAAATCGGAGCGCTATTTGTGCCTCAAAGGTGTCTAAAATACAAGACGCAATATTTTATAAAACAAAATTCTGGAAATGCCGAATAACTAGGATTAGGGTCATGCCCGTTACATCGTCATGATGTAATGTAATTACATATGTTGTACAATATAACGGCATTGATCGAGATGTATTCAGATCCTACAAATGCCAATGTCTCGCGGTGTTTCACATGGTAGGTCCTCTCCATGTCCTCGCCCCGACAGACGTGCGACCTCCCCGGACCAGCACGTCCAGTCCTGCCGCCAGCCTGCCCAGTCTGTCGGGAGGAGACGAGACGTTGGGCCCGACCAAGAACAAATCTCGCCACGCCCTGGTCCTGGAGAACAACCGCACCCTGCTGACCAACAACATCGTTTGGAGCTCCGAATTCCACGAGCGGCTGTCGGAGCTCGCCATCTTGCCGCCCACAATGCTCGCTGAGGTCAAGGTCGGTATGTCAGAGGTCAACATAACGTTCTACGTACCTGTGGAATTGTTACATTAGACACCATAGATGCCACCACTGTGTCGAACGTACCTGAAAAACCATCAAAAGCCACAAATATTACATATCTGCTACGTTCCTATGAAAACATTACATGCATAACTTATAGGCCTGTGCATGGTGGCCATTTTGGAAAATTACGCTTTCGTTGTAAATTTCGAGATTCCACCTAACAAATCATTGACATTAGGGGTACCACATATACAAATCAACTGTCAAAGTCTATTCCTTCGAAAATGCAGAGGGGCGTCCAAAACAGCTCCAACAGTATACTTCTGTTTTTGTGTCAATAGTATACGTACGCACTAAGACGTTGCATAAGATGCATTGTAGCCCACACTAACGAGTGACTTGTTTCTGTAACACTTTGTGCTTAAACCCTCTCACTAAATCGTCAAGACCTCCACGGCTTATGTTTCAGGAACAATTGCTAGGGCCTACTGCAGATATCTTCTTTATAGCAAAACGTCTCCGCTTGTCCAAATAGCCTAGATAGTATACGTATATTATTTAGACTCGCACAGCGCCAGGCACTGCCAATTTCATTGGGTCACTGGCCCAGTGGTTTGACAAAAGTATGTCCAATGAGGTCCTAATGCATGCCAGTTAGATCCTGATAAGATTGCCAATGGCTGACCAAAGATGGCGGACCTATACTAAATTATCATTGATCCAATCATAGTTGTAGCAGCCAATGGCCAACGAGCTTTGCTGGGATCGATATGACAATGTTAAAGATAGACTCTCCAGATCTTATCCCAGATTATGATAATATGGCTTTGAAGTGCCAATTTTATACCTAACTTTCCTCATATGGCAGAGTAATTTACGTCAATGTATTACGTGTCGAAAACCTGTTTATCAATTCATTCACTGTATCGACTTCTGGGCTCCGTCTCCAGCCACTATTATTTTACATGTGTGTTGTTGTTCTCTTCTTGTAGTCCCTGTCGTCAGGGGAGAGGTTGACCATGGTTACTGTCATCTTTTCTTCGTTTTTCTTTCCTCTCCTCGCTTTCTTCTCACTGCGTTCTCCATCACCAGTCTCCAACTCCTCCTATCTTTTGCTGTTGTTCTCCATTCTCCTCCCACTCTTTCCAGATCTCTCTTAACGCAGTCCTCCCATCGTATTATCGGTCTTCCGGTCTTCCTCACCTCCTTTTCCCCTCCACTTTAAGGGCATCTGTTCTCTTAACCATTTTTCTCCCATTCTTTCCATTATTATGTCCGGCTAATTCCAACCTACTCCTCACCAGTTTCCTCTTAAAACTTTCTATCACTCCAACCTCCATTCTCAGTTCGTCCATTCTTCTCTTATCCACTCTCTTCACTCCCATGATTCTTCTTATCCAGTTATTTTCGCAAACCTGCAATTTCTCTGTGGTTTCTAAGCCCGTATGCATTACCCCGGCATACATGTATATGTATCCGGGGTAATATCAAAAGCACCTAATATCAAAAGCAATCAATCCATTAATGTAGCACGCAGTGTTTGTTTGATTTTGCACACGCAGGCGATATCAAAACGTGTCGACCGAAACGAGGCTCTCGTGGCGCATTTGCACCGGCTCGGACCGAGAAGCTTCAACAAGTTCTGCGACTTGCTTCACGTCACAGGTCACGTGTTCTTGGCCGACCACCTGCGCGAGGAAGGTGCGCGTGCGGCGTCTTACATATATCGAGTAGTGTCCCTTAAAATCACTTAGATCTGTGTGTCTAGTTGGTTTTGGATAATTTAGTTTTAACTTTCTGTCTTGGTGTTTAACGTCATTGTTAACGAATAGACTACCACTGGCGACAGCGAAATTGATATTTGGGAGGTGAGCCAGAGGTCTGCTTCATACATGCTGGTCAGACTTCTAACATCGGAAGACGGGGAGGGGGTGCCTTTGCAGGTTTTTGTTGGCGACGTTCGAAATGTTGTCTCGTCACCTCTTTGTTGGATAACATATTCGAAAAGAGGGCCGTAGAATTATTTTCGGGTATTTTCACAATTTTCCAGCTTTTTAGGGTTTCAAAAAACCCTCGACTAGCATCCCCTTGAGACGTGCCTACTTTTAATCTCGCCAACATGCCCACACAAACACACGCACCAACATTCACATGCATGCACGCAAGCGTGCACGCACACACGCACACACACACGCTCATACACATCACACACACACCACGCACACGCACACGCACACGCACACGCACACGCACACGCACACGCACACGCACACGCACACGCACACGCACACGCACACGCACACGCACACGCACACGCACACGCACACGCACACGCACACGCACACGCACACGCACACGCACACGCACACGCACACGCACACGCACACGCACACGCACACGCACACGCACACGCACACGCACACGCACACGCACACGCACACGCACACGCACACGCACACGCACACGCACACGCACACGCACACGCACACGCACACGCACACGCACACGCACACGCACACGCACACGCACACGCACACGCACACGCACACGCACACGCACACGCACACGCACACGCACACGCACACGCACACGCACACGCACACGCACACGCACACGCACACGCACACGCACACGCACACGCACACGCACACGCACACGCACACGCACACGCACACGCACACGCACACGCACACGCACACGCACACGCACACGCACACGCACACGCACACGCACACGCACACGCACACGCACACGCACACGCACACGCACACGCACACGCACACGCACACGCACACGCACACGCACACGCACACGCACACGCACACGCACACGCACACGCACACGCACACGCACACGCACACGCACACGCACACGCACACGCACACGCACACGCACACGCACACGCACACGCACACGCACACGCACACGCACACGCACACGCACACGCACACGCACACGCACACGCACACGCACACGCACACGCACACGCACACGCACACGCACACGCACACGCACACGCACACGCACACGCACACGCACACGCACACGCACACGCACACGCACACGCACACGCACACGCACACGCACACGCACACGCACACGCACACGCACACGCACACGCACACGCACACGCACACGCACACGCACACGCACACGCACACGCACACGCACACGCACACGCACACGCACACGCACACGCACACGCACACGCACACGCACACGCACACGCACACGCACACGCACACGCACACGCACACGCACACGCACACGCACACGCACACGCACACGCACACGCACACGCATACGTGTCGTTCACTTGCAGTCGGTCCAAACGGCAAGTCGGTGGGGTCATGCGAAGACATCACCCGTAAACTGCCAGTCCTGCAGAGCGCCCTGTCACTGTTCGAACAGCATCAATTGGCAGAACATATCAAAGATAAGGTAATAACATCGACGAAGTCATGTAACTCGCGATATCAGCTACTTTCTTCGTCATTGTGTACGGAGAGGATACCCTATTAAGCCAATACGAAACAACGACAATGGTAATTGACTTACGTCAATGGTCTACGCATGCGTTGTAACGAGAAGTTACAGGGACGGTATCAGCTCATTTACCAATAATTGGCCGAGCAGAAATTTGTAACGGGGAAGTCAGCGCTGTGTAGAACGTGGGAAAGTTAAAGGGAAAACAAAGTCAATGTTTGGATCATATGGGATTAACAGAGTTAATAAAAAGTAACAACTTCCAACAACAATCATATTTTTAACGTCAGTGGTTTACCAGGAAAAAATGTAAAACACATAGACATAGAAAGTCTACAGACTACGCCATTTTAGAAACAAAATGACGTCAGAGAGTCTTCTTGGTCGGCGTGAACTGTGCATGCATATTATTATCTGTTACTTTCTAACCTAACCACGAAAACGACCGCCAACAGCCGCCAAACTTCTCCCCACATTTCTTACATACATATACATACACTACATTACAAAAAAATCACTTGTATTCGTCTAACGAAGAAAATTCACAACAGAAACGCAAATCTTGGCGAACGGCAACTCGACAACTTCGACTACCGTAAACTCGCTATTATAAGTTAGCTTTACACAAAATACCGCTAGATGGCGCGCGAATATTTATTAACCTTACTGCATTCGCACGCGCGAATTAGTTTAATTAATTATAAATAATATAATAATAATTAGCTGCATCACTATGATCTGCACGGCAAACTAAGGCAACGCTTTGGTGATACGGGTCTAATAGAGTTGATCAAAAATAACAATTTAATATACAAATATATAATTTTATTAGTTTATTTTATATAGCGCCAAATCCACAATTCTCTTCTCTTCTATTCAACATACTGTTATTAAAGTATATGCAATAATAAGAATGCTACCCACAGGTAATATTTAAAAATAAATATTAAAAATACATGTGTCTGCATAATTATCCAAAATTGCCTATTAGTTATAAAAGAAAAAGGAAATTACGTGTTTTTCAATGAAGTCACATTGTTTATTTTATCAATATTTCTATAAACATCCCGCGTGTACTGCGAGCATGCAAGCTTATATTACATAAGCGATGTTTTAACAATAATAACTAAAACAATAACATGTTAATATTACTGTTTTTAAATCCTTCTTTTTCTACCACCATAATATTTCCCATATATTCATATTCCTTTTTACATTTTAGAGATTTATTGTTCCGATAATTAATAAAGTGTCTTGTTCAAAAATAATAATTATTACATATCTGATGGTGGAAATGTCATTCATGAGTAGAACAAATAGCTTCAGTAATATGTTCTTATGCATAATGGTTGTGTATGTGCTGAATGAAAATTATTATTACGTCGTACTTATTTTACTACTTTAATTATTTATTACTATTAACCATACTTTTATATTCATTTATTTCAATTGTTGTTATGTAATTTGTATGTTTATTTATGACTGATAGGTCAGATTAGTTAATGATATAGAAACATATTTATTTTTAAATAATATTATCTGTGGGTAGTTTTCTCTTTATTGTATTTTTAATAGCATTATTTTGTGAAGCGCCACAAACAATTATGGATGTGGCGCTACATAAATAAAATATTATATTATAATAAAAACAATTGTTTGTTTATTTAATATAGCGCCACATCCAATTTAAACTTGTTCATGGCGTTTTACATACATTAAAATGCTAAACAACAAATACACACCAGAAGAAAAAAAAACATAAATATACTAGAAACATATATGAACAATTATAAAAATAAAATATCAATATAAAAATAATAAAACTTATAATTTCCTGCAAATCATAGTGATGATAATAATTAATTATTATTATTATATTATTTATAAGTAATTAAACTATTTCGCGCGTGTGAAGTAAAACAATTAAATATTAGCAGTCAGAAACGTGGCGTCTAGCGGTATTTTGTGTAAAGCTTTTAAAAGCGATTTTACGGTACCGCTGAGCGGCCGAACAAGTTGTACTCGAGGTCTGCGCGTTTTTGTGTGTGAATTTTCTTCGTCAGAGGAATGCAAGAGATTTTATTACATAACGTAGTGTATGCATATGTATGTAAGATATGTGAGGAGAAGTTTGGCGGCTGTTGGTGGTCGTTTTGATGGTTAGGTCAATCAAATCGGGTCGTCTAGGATCCGCGCTGTGTCTGTGACTGTCCAAACGAATCCACCGAACCACTGTTTCAGTTCTGCTCGATTCATAGGTTAACAAGAAGACATCTTACTGATACTGTCTTTCACTGTACTATTACTATAAGCGTTTGATGAACAGTGTGGCATATTGATGTCGCGATTTCGTTGTAAACCGACGTAAGGCAACTTTTAGCGTACCGCTTGGCTCTCTGTTATGACAGCTGAACCAGCAGACGACTCTCTGACGTATTACTTTTCCAAACTGCTGGGTTGTGATTGGTTGCAAGATCCAAGATGGGCCGGTTCATGGTGTCGGTGATTTAGCTAGATTTTCCCACTTTAAGACCACTTTCTGAGGTAACCACTAAGGTGAAAAATTGGATTGTAGATGCAAATGATTAGCTAGTGTAAACTCTTTTAGGTGCATAACACTAAACTGTAGCCTTTTTTTTCACTTTAAACATCAATGGGTATTGCAGCTAACTTTGCTCGCTTAGGCATTATTGCAATCAATTGTTTTTCGAAATTGGATGCTTTGTTTACCATTTGAACGTGTTGCAGACAGAATCGTTTAAATTGAAAACATTGTTCCGAATTTAATAATGTAACTATGCACAAATTGACAGGCAGTAAAACTTGAACATGTATGTTGTAGTCATAAGAATGTAATGTTAAATAAAATAATAAACCATGGGAGCTGCTATCCTCGCATTAATATTTCAGTGATAGATTCGCATGCAGCCTGTGTGTCAAGCTCTCCAGCAGGTGTGTCAAGCTCTCCAGCCTGTATGTTAAGCTATACATTGCAAGGGCGAAAGATAATTGTTGCAAAGAAACACATGCAACGCACCATTCCCCGAGACACGAAGCAACAGAAGCCTGACTTGTGTACAATCGTATTTAATATTGAACAACCTGCAGTCTGAAAGGGCGACGTTACTTAAAGGCACGGAACGGGCAC
>OZ024865.1:40304199-40326699 GCA_964017155.1 Oasisia sp. SBJ-2009
ACAAGACGGCCGAGCGCATCCACGTCGCTATCGCGGCCGTCAGGAATGACCTGGCCCGCATTCACCGTGGTATCGGCGAGGGCGGAGTCACGAAGGCGACCGTCAAACGTCGACAGAAGATCTCCGTCGGCAGCTCTACCAGCGGCTACGCGTTGTCACCGCTGAGCCCGAAAACGCCCCTGCCGACGTCCTCTCCTCGCTGGCCACTGCAGCACACCAAGCCGAGCCAACTGTCTCCTCTGCGGGACCCACGACAGACAGGGGACACGGACAAGAGGAGGTTCTTCGGCGACGACTGGAACCGGACCTTGGCGCCGGTCGGCCTCGCGAGGGATGTCAGTCGGCAGAAAGGGAGTCAGCGCAGACAGGGAACGTTCCTGGCTTCGTAGCGTCTCCGGGACGTGGTAGTCTGATCACGCGTCCGACTCGGTCTTTGTCACGCGTCACCAATGTCTGTCACGTTACCCCAGTCGCTCTCCGTCGTGTGACCCCAGTGTGTGTCACGTGTCCGCAGGCTTCGATGACTTCACCTTCGCCTTCTCCCTCTCCAGAAACCTCTTGAACGACTCATATTCCTTCTTCTCCTCCAGATCTGTGCACAACAGAAGACCGACGTTAAACACACTTCACAGGCGTCAGAACATCGCCTCAGACGTACACTCTCAATGACGCCGGCTATTACGAGACTTGCTAAGCGACTTTTAACTTCAAAACATAATGCAAAGTTTCCCTCGGCAATGACGTTCCTTAGGGCTTGGGAAGAAAATGATCAAATACATCAGTTGTGTAATAAAATCCAAGATGGCTGCCATCAGTCATATCGGAAAAACTAGCGGACTCATGACTAGCTGAAAAGTATTTTCTGAAATATATGCCATATGATGTTGCCGTACGATGGAAACTTACTTTCAAGATTGCCCCAGGGACTGGGCCAAAGTGACGTCATTTGCTAGGAGACCGGACTGATTTCTTAAAATAATGTAATATCATATAAAATTATTTATGTCCTGGGATGAGCGTAACTGCATAATGAGGTGTTATCAAGGTTCCAATACAATGCGATTTTGTATAGCATCAATACATTGTCCCCTCCAGAAGTACCGCAGATTTCTGCTAAAAACGACAGATCCAATATCCGGTAGGGACAGTCGTGCAGCGGCGGACAGTTCCAGAGTGGGACACAATCTCCATAAATGTAATAAAATCAAGAAATGTAATAGATAAATTTCGGTTGCGGTTAAGGTGGGTGTTTGTGTCAGTGCTAGGATTAGATTTATGTAATTGTATTTGTCAAACGGCAAGTGTCCACTGTGCAACTGTCCACTGGCCAACTGTCCACTGAGTCATGAAATATATTCCCGTGATACTCGGCTGGTCCGTTTTGTCAATCGTCAGTTGTGTGACACTTTACCTTTGTCGTGCTGCGTGCATCCATTATCACTGTCGCTGTCGACAGCCACATTTGTACGATGACGGCATTCAGCGTGATTGGTACCGATGAAGTCAACATGTCACATAAGATAAACACCATTACCTGGTAAAATACCCCTTAAAAACACAACCAGTTTGTTGGCCTAGATATGTCTAACTTTGTCACATAACTAACAACAAATCCACACCCCTTGGGCGTAATCAAAAACGCCAATGACGACTGAAACGTTGCAATCAGGAAGATATATTTCTCGAGGCCTATATGCCGGAACAATGACAATTAGTGTAGGTATGTTAGAAAGTATTCATATGTTGCGGCAGCTTAATAAATGGACATTAGTTGTTTATTAGAAACTGTATCAAAATATGAAGGAATCCATTTTGCGACGTATCCACGGAAACGTTTAATGCCGCCACCTTCTGGATAAATTACGTAACTAGCCGTAAATGTATTCCGGTAGACGGCATGCTTCTCATAATCACTTAATAATGCAATTATAGCATGGAGTTGTGTATTAATTTTGAGTAATATCATACAGTAACATTTAAGCGATGTCTTACGATCAATTTAGACATTAATGCTTTTATGTATATTTTGTGCAAATGATTGCAATATAGGATAAATGTAAGTGAGCTACTGGCTCAACTATATGTGAAAAATTGTAATCACTTCCTTCTCCTTAGATGTGCCAAAATGTGTTTTCATAAAAAATACTATGAAACTGAAATAATATTACCTATCTATATCAAACAATGCCGTAGTTTCGAACTGTAAAACATTATACGAATAATACGCATCTCTACCATTTTCTATACCCACATAGGTCTAACTGCAACATACGAAGGTACATCAAACTATGTCCCGTCTAGTTGGCCTAGATATGTATAATTGTTTCACATAGCTAGCTTTAAATTCACAACCCTTGCGTGTGATCAAAAACGCCAATGACGACTAAAACGTTACAATCAGGAAGATATATTTTTCTAAGCCGACATGCCGGAACTATAACAATTATTGTAGGTGTGTTAGAAAGTATTCATATGTTGCAGGAACTTAATAAATGGACATTAATTGTTTATTAGAAACTGTATCAAAATATGACGGAATCCATTTTGCGACGTATCCACGGAAACGTTTAATGCCACCACCTTCTGGATAAATTACGTAGCCAGCCGTATATGTATTCCGGTAGGTGGCATGCTTGTCACAATCATTTTATAATGCAATTATAGCATGGAGTTGTGTATTAATTTTGAGTAATATAATATAGTAAGAGCTAAACGTTGTTAAACGATCAATTTAGACATTAATGCTTTTATGTATTGAGCAAATGATTGCCATATTTCATGATTAATTCAGTGCTGTCCTCTAGTAGATATATACCACCTTTGATTTCCCGATGCATAGGCGGCCAATGTCATGTTCCTTTCATTTCTAGCTAGGTCATTGAAGCTATGGTATTGACATTTTTAGACATTTTAATTCATATATGTCACGTGTAGAATTCGTGACATTCTCATATCTCTTTCTCCTAACACGCCTTCATTTCTGCTCCAATCAGCCGGCGATTGCCCATGTTGACACCCCTAAGCCGAATTATACCTGTATGCATACGCACAGGTCTAGTCATAATTTGACAAATGTCATTATTTAGCAACTATGATGCATGCCACGCCGAATATGGGTTCTCCCCCACCAGTCCTACATTGACTGCATCCAGAAATGTACACAAACTGCACAATGCAATGATTTTGAGCAGCACTACAATCTGGATTAATGGCGTGACAAACCATTGGATTGCGGGCGAACACCATAATCTCGTCTTACTGACCACTGGCTCCAAGTGGCGGACAAAACAAAGACACGACTCAGTGATCTACATACCCAGACACCACGCAACCGTTAACCCTTGAACGTTAGTGTTCTTATATCTGATTAAATATGTCTTCTTGAGTCGTGATGATGGCGAGAAAATATAGGTAAGTGAAAAGCGATTTCAAAGTTGTCACATACTTCACAATTGACCGTTGTAATTCCTGCCCCAGCTCTTTCTGTCTGACAACTGCATGTGCAAACTACATAAGGAAAACAATTATATGAAAGATGGATGGCCAAGCATATAGATCTGTCACAAGTTTCGCTACCAAAATCATAACAATATATATACATATATATATATATATATATATATATATATATATATATATATATATATAACCGTTCTTTTACGGCTTACACACACGCACACGCACACGCACACGGCACACGCACACACACACGCGCGCGCAAGGACACACACACACACACACACACACACACACACACGTACGCACTCGCGCACGCACGCTGTCACTGCCACCCGACGGTTGTCGCCCATCAGGAGAACGTGTCCCGACTGCTACGACGCCTCGAGGGCCTCCAGACTGTGACTGACACGACGAGACAGCGGGGCAGAGACGACCGACAGCAGCTACTCGACGTCATGCAACTGCGGCCGTCGAACGCCAACATCCGGCCGGCGTGCTGCCGCATCATGTCCAAGATCTAAGTCGCCATACAGGTACACGCAGATCGAATTGGTTTAATAGATCAATCTAAGGAGTGTGTGTTTTATTTAAAGTCCAAGATCTACGTCGCCATACAGGTGCACGCAGATCGAACTGTTTTAAAGAGATCAATCTAAGGAGTGTGTGTTTCACTTCAAGTCGCCATATATCTATCGATGTTTTTAAAGAGAGAACTTTAAAGATAACGTGTTTCATTCGACGTGGAATTCTCTCGACGACTCCATTTACGGAGTCGTCGAGATAATTCGGATTAAACACAATGGTGTGAAACTACATGCGGATAAAGATTGATCTGAAAGACGGATGGCCACCTTTGTAACGCAACGCACATAATAATACATGAACAGTTTTGGCAAAACAATGCATTAAAAGGTGGCAATTTCGATCGTGACGTCAGTTGCTGTATATACCAATTAAGCAAGTGGCGAGATTTTCAAGTGAATTATTCAGAACAATTGATTTGCAGATGTCACTCAAATAAACATGCAACCCCTGCTGATGGCACTAAAGTGTTCTGCAGGCTCTACAGAAGGACGTTGACAAGATGACGTCAGAGCTCGGCGTCGACTCAAGCATGTCCATTCACCTGACGACGGTGGCGTGTGACAAGACGGCCGAGCGCATCCACGTCGCTATCGTGGCCGTCAGGAACGACCTGGCCCGCATTCACCGTCGTATCAGCGACGGCGGAGTCACAAAGGCGACCGTCAGACGTCGACACAAGTTCTCCGTCGGCAGCTCTATCACCGGCTATACGATGTCACCGCTGAGCCCGAAAACGCCCCTGCCGACGTCCTCTCCTCGCTGGCCACTGCAGCACACCAAGCCGAGCCAACTGGCTCCTCTGCGGGACCCACGACACACAGGGGACACGGACAAGAGGAGGTTCTTCGGCGACGACTGGAGCCGGACCTTGGCGCCGGTCGGCCTCGCGAGGGATGTCAGTCGGCAGAAGGGGAGTCAGCGCAGACAGGGAACGTTCCTGGCTTCGTAGCGTCTCCGGGACGTGGTAGTCTGATCACGCGTCCGACTCGGTCTTTGTCACTCGTCACCAATGTCTGTCACGTTACCCCAGTCGGTCTCCGTCGTGTGACCCCAGTGTGTGTCACGTGTCCGCGGGCTTCGATGACTTCCCCTTCGCCTTCTCCCTCTCCAGAAACCTCTTGAACGACTCATATTCCTTCTCCTCCTCCAGATATGTGCACAACAGAAGGCCCACGTCAAACACACTTCACAGGCCGGTCCCCGTGCGTCCGAACATCGCCTCAGACGTACACTCTCAATGACGCCGGTTATTACGAGACTTGCTAAGGGACTTTTAATTTCAAGTCATAATGCAAATTTTCCTTTGGTAATGAAGTTCCTTTAGGGCATGGGAAGAAAATAATCAAAGACACAAGTTGTATCATAAAATCCAAGATGGCTGCCATCAGCCATTTTGGAAAACCTACCGGACTCACGACTAGCGAAATGGAGGACGTCACGCGTGCTGGTTCTCAAACACGTCGTCACAGTTTCATGCGCATTTTCTCCACAATTACATTACGCAAGTATTTTTCTAAATCATATGCCATATGATGTAGCCGTACAATGGAAACTTTCTTTTAAGACTGCCTCAGGGACTGGGCCAAAGTGACGTTTTTTGTAGGAGACCGGACTGATATGTTAAAATAATTTAGTATCACATAAATTAGTTATGTCCTGGGATGAGCGTAACTGCATAATGCTGTGTTATCAAGGTTCCAATAAAACGCGATTTTCTATAGCATCAATACATTGTCCAATCCAGAAGTACCGCAGATTTCTGCTGAAAACGACAGATCAAATATCCGGTGTGGACAGTCGTGCAGCGGCGGACAGTTCCAGAGTGGGACACAACCTCCATAAATGTAATAAAATCAAGAAATGTAATAAATACATTTCGGTTTGGGTTAAGGTGAGTGTTTGTGTTAGTGCTGGGATTACATTTATGTAATTTTATTTGTCAAAGGGCGAGTGTCCACTATGCAACTGTCCACTGAGCAACTGTCCACTGGGCGACTGTCCACGTGCAACTTTCCACTGTGCAACTGCCCACTGTGCTACTGTCCACTTTGCAACTGTCCACTGGCCAACTGTCCACTGGGCAACTATCCACTGTGCAACTGTCCACTGGGCAACTGTCCACTGGCCAACTGTCCACTGGCCAACTGTCCACTGAGTCATGAAATATATCCCGGCATGAAATATATACTCGGCTGGTCCGTTGTGTCAACCGTCTGTTGTGTGACACGTTACCTCCGTCGTGCTGCGTGCATCCAGTGTCACTGTCGTTGTCGACAGCCGCATGTGTACGATGACGGCATTCGGCGTGATTGGTACCGATGAAGTCAACATGTCACATAAGATAAACACCATTACCTGGTAAAATACCCCTTAAAACACATAGTTTGTTGGCCTAGATATGTCTAACTTTGTCACATAACTAACAATAAATCCACAACCCTTGCGCGTAATCAAAAACGCCAATGACGACTGAAATGTTGCAATCAGGAAGATATATTTCTCGGGGCCTATATCCCGGAACAATAACAATTAGTGTAGGTATGTTAGAAAGTATTCATATGTTGCGGGAGCTTAGTAAATGGGCATTAATTGTTTATTAGAAACTGTAACAAAATACGATGGAATCCATTTTGCGACGTATCCACGGAAACGTTTAATGCCTCCACCTTCTGGTTAAATTACGTAACTAGCCGTAAATGTATTCCTGTAGTCGGAATGCTTGTCACAATCACTTAATAATGCACTTATAGCATGGAGTTGTGTATTAGTTTTGAGTAATATAATACAGTAACATTTAAACGATGTCTTACGATCAATTTAGGCATGAATGCTTTTATGTATATACTGAGCAAATGATTGTCATATAGGATAAACGTAAGTGAGCTACTGGCCCAGTCATATGTGAACAGTTGTAATGACTTCCATGTCCTTAGATGTGCCAAAATGTGTTTAGATAAAACATACTATAAAACCGAATAAATATTACATATTTATATCAAGCAATGCCGTAGTTTGGAACTGTCAAACATTACACGAATAATACGCATCTCTACCATTTTCTATACCCCCATCAGTCTAACTGCAACAGATAGAAATACATCAAGCTATGTCCCGTCTAGTTGGCCTAGATATGTATAATTTTTGTTACATAATTAACAACCCTTGCGTGTGATCAAAAATGCCAATGACGACTAAAACATAGCAATCAGGAAGATATAATTTATCGATGCCTATATGTCGGAACAATAACAATTAGTGTAGGTGTGTTATAAAGTATTCATATGTTGCGGGATGTTAATAAATGGACATTAATTGCTAATTAGAAACTGTAACAAAATATGAAGGAATCCGTTTTGCGATGTATCCACGGAAACGTTTAATGCCGCCACCTTCTGGATGCATTACGTACCTAGCCGTAAATGTATTCCGGTAGACGGCATGCTTGTCAACATCACTTAATAATGCAATTCTAGCAAAGTGTTGAGTAGTAATTTTGATTAATATAATTTAGTAACATTTAAAAGATCAATTTAGAAATTAATGCTTTTATGACTTGAGGAAATGAATGCCATATATGATAAATGTAACTGAGCTACTGGCCTGATCATTTGAACGGGGGTCTGGGCTAACCTCATTATATATTTACAAACCATTTCATCAAATGAAATGTCTCGTACGATTTGTCAACGATAAATGACTCTTTCCGAGATAGTGCGTAGTGCATACTGCCTACGATCATTATATTTTCTAGGAAAGGGAAATGTTCAGTAGATGTACCGTTGTTTGACACGATGAATAAACAAATCGTCAACTTTTACCACAATCTCATGACCTAGGCGCGCCATCTCTGTGCGAATGTGGACACCCATCCATCTCTTTATTCTCCTCTCTCTCTCTCTCTCTCTCTCTCTCTCTCTCTCTCTCTCTCTCTATCTCTCTCTCTCTTTCTCCTTCTCTCTCTCTCTCTGACTCTCTCTCTGTCTGTTTGTCTGTCTGTCTGTCTGTCTGTCTCTCTCTATGTATCTATTTATCTTCTTCTTCTCTCTCTCTCTCTCTCTCTCTCTCTCTTTCTCTCTCTCTCTCTCTCTCTCTCTCTCTCTCTCTCGTCCGTCCGTCCGTCTGTCCGTCTATGTCTGTTTATCTCTCTCTTCGCTCTCTCTCTCTCTCTCTCTCTCTCTCTCTCTATATATATATATATATATATATATATATATATATATATATATATATATATATATATATATATATATATATATTAATTGTTTATTAGAAACTGTAACAAAATACGATGGAATCCATTTTGCGACGTTTAATGCCTCCACCTTCTGGTTAAATTACGTAACTAGCCGTAAATGTATTCCTGTAGTCGGAATGCTTGTCACAATCACTTAATAATGCACTTATAGCATGGAGTTGTGTATTAGTTTTGAGTAATATAATACAGTAACATTTAAACGATGTCTTACGATCAATTTAGACATTAATGCTTTTATGTATATACTGAGCAAATGATTGTCATATAGGATAAACGTAAGTGAGCTACTGGCCCAGTCATATGTGAACAGTTGTAATGACTTCCATGTCCTTAGATGTGCCCAAATGTGTTTAGATAAAACATACTATAAAACCGAATAAATATTACATATTTATACCAAGCAATGCCGCAGTTTGGAACTGTCAAACATTACACGAATAATACGCATCTCTACCATTTTCTATACCCCCCATCAGTCTAACTGCAACAGATAGAAATACATCAAGCTATGTCCCGTCTAGTTGGCCTAGATATGTATAATTTTTTTTACATAATTAACAACCCTTGCGTGTGATCAAAAATGCCAATGACGACTAAAACATAGCAATCAGGAAGATATCATTTATCGATGCCTATATATCGGAACAATAACAATTAGTGTAGGTGTGTTATAAAGTATTCATATGTTGCGGGATGTTAATAAATGGACATTAATTGCTATTTAGAAACTGTAACAAAATATGAAGGAATCCGTTTTGCGATGTATCCACGGAAACGTTTAATGCCGCCACCTTCTGGATGCATTACGTACCTAGCCGTAAATGTATTCCGGTAGACGGCATGCTTGTCAACATCACTTAATAATGCAATTCTAGCAAAGTGTTGAGTAGTAATTTTGATTAATATAATTTAGTAACATTTAAAAGATGTCATATGATCAATTTAGAAATTAATGCTTTTATGACTTGAGGAAATGAATGCCATGCAAGATCAATTTACGATTAATTTAGATATTAATGCTTTTATGTATTGAGCAAATGATTGCCATATATGATAAATGTAACTGAGCTACTGGCTTGATCATTTATGTAAATTTGTAACCACTTCCATGTCCTTAATTAGATGTGCCAAAATGTGTTTTCATAAAAACTACCATGAAACCTAAATAATATTACATGTATGTATATATAGCAATACCGTAGTTTCGAACTGTCAAACATTACTCTAATAATACGCATCTTTACCACTGTCTATGCCCCCATAAGTCTAACTGCAACATATTAAGGTACATCAAACTATGTCCCGACTAGTTGGCCTAAATATATGTATAATTGTTTCACATAATTAACATTAAATCCACAACCCTTGCATGTGATCAAAAACGCCAATGACGACTAAAACGTTGCAATCATGAAGATATATGTTTCTAAGACGACATGCCGGAGCAATAATAATTAGTGTACGTAAGTTAGCGATTAATTCCCTGAAGGCCAGATGGCAGCACTAGCACTAGGTGGCGCCACTCCAATTTGCTACGTTACCATCGTAACGACTTCACGGCTAGCATTAAATTAGACAATAATGGTTACCTACGCATCAGTCGATACCCGTGATCGGGAGGCGCAGGTTACGACCCCCTTAGAACGGGGGTCTGGGCTAACCTCATTATATATTTACAAACCACTTCATCAAATGAAATGTCTCGTACGATTTGTCAACGATAAATGACTCTTTCCGAGATAGTGCGTAGTGCATACTGCCTACGATCATTATATTTTCTAGGAAAGGGAAATGTTCAGTAGACGTACCGTTGTTTGACACGATGAATAAACAAATCGTCAACTTTTACCACAATCTCATGACCTAGGCGCGCCATCTCTGTGAGAATGTGGACACCCATCCATCTCTTTATTCTCCTCTCTCTCTCTCTCTCTCTCTCTCTCTCTCTCTCTCTCTCTCTCTCTCTTTCTCCTTCTCTCTCTCTCTGACTCTCTCTCTGTCTGTTTGTCTGTCTGTCTGTCTGTCTCTCTCTATGTATCTATTTATCTTCTTCTTCTCTCTCTCTCTCTCTCTCTCTCTCTCTCTCTTTCTCTCTCTCTCTCTCTCTCTCTCTCTCTCTCTCTCGTCCGTCCGTCCGTCCGTCTGTCCGTCTATGTCTGTTTATCTCTCTCTTCGCTCTCTCTCTCTCTCTCCCTCTCTCTCTCTCTCTCTCTCTCTCTCTCTCTCTATATATATATATATATATATATATATATATATATATATATATATATATATATATAATATCCCTCTCCACCACCTCCCCACCTCACACTCCCTCTCTCTCACTTACCTCTCTCTCTCTCTCTCTCTCTCTCTCTCTCTCTCTCTCTCTCTCTCTCTGCATGTTACATCGATACATTCTTCCTCCAACGCACCCTCTTTTCATTCACTAGCTTCGTTCTCTCGTAAGATGGTGTGGTCTTTGTATTTGTTTTGTGCGCTTACAACGGAAGAGGACAACAGTTTCGTGTCGTGTCGATATTTTCAGAATTCAACATCTTCAACGTTTAAAAATTACGCTGATATAAAAACGTATATTACTAAACCAACGATCAAGTCAGTAATTTATGTTTAGCGAAACCAAACACTATGAGTCCAAAACGGGGTAAATGGCCATTGGCAGCGCGGGTTTACTGACCGTAAGGAAACCTTTCCTATCTGCGCCAGGCACTGGCACAGATAGGAAAGAGGTAGAGCGTAAATCTCTACTCGTGTTATGTTTTTGAACCCATATCGCCAAGGTCTTTCTTGGGTTAGGTCCCTCGTGTTTCGCCAGTGTGTGTGCATATATGTTGTTCCTAGCCCTAAGTGCATGTGTGGCCTTCTGTTTGTGTTTCGTCAGTGGCCCCAACCTTCTGTTTGTGTTTGATCTATATACCCAGCCTGTTGACCGTGTTTGGTCAGTGGCCTCAGACTTCTGTCTGTGTATCGTCAATGGCCTAGTCTTCTATCCGTGTTTGGTCAGTAGCCTCAGTCTTCTGGCCCCCACCTTCCTTCCGTGTGTAGTCAGTGGCCCCAGTTTTATGTCCACTGTTATTTAGTGGCCCGAGTCTTCTGTCCGTGCTTGGTCATAGACCCCAGTTTCCAGTCTGTGGCCCCAGCCTTCTGTGCGTGTTTAGTCGTCAATGACCACAGCCTTCTGTATGTGTTTGCTCAGTTCACATGTCCGCGGTGTCCGGTCACACATCGCGGTCAGTCGACGGGCCCTTTGTGCCCGCGGCCTACTTTAGTTCATCAGATAAAAACTACTCGTCAAGACTGGATCACATATCTTGACTCGCGGCTAAACATGACTGCATTGTTGGCGCTACAACTGACGAGCGACCAAAACAATGTGTACTGGCGGCCCACAGCGGCCAGGTCACGGGACGGGCCTCGATCTGGTCTAACAGTGGTCCGTGTCTTCCTGGCAAGACCTGAACCCAATCCGTACTAACAACCAATACAAAAAATAGCATTAAAATACCGTTCAAATACCATTCAAATACCATTGGTTTTTGAATGGTATTTGAATGGTACTTGAATGATGCTAGGGCGTATTATGGCCAAGGGTATTTTAATGGTATGTGAATGGTTTTTGAATGATATTTTGAATGATATTTTGGATTCTTTGTACCGTTCAGTGGTATTGAATGGCATTTTAAGTTACCGCTGAGAGTACCACTGAGTCCTGCTCAAATATCATTGATACTGAATGATATTCAATGGTAATCAGTGGTATATCATTGGCTCTTTTTTGTTAAGGGACGGTAACAAATAACTGATTAGCGATTACAAATATCACAAAAACTCGTTGGAATTTATCGATTTTGCGATAAAAAAATTAATATAATGGGCATGAATCAAACTGATTTGTTAACTAGCAGTATCATTTTAAAACATTGTGTAACGGAAAGTTGCATCGATGCAAGGAACGAGAAACAACTCGTCCACCTTGGCAGAGACCGTCGGGCTGAATACTGATCTATTATTTCTCGTGGATTAACGTGTTCTAGAATATCCTAATACACACAAGCACATAAATATATAACTCTAAATAACTGCTATTAGGGAGAATGAGCTATCTCTGAATACATCACCGGTTAGTAACCGGAAGTATATAATCCAACACCGATTGTAGAACTTAGCTTACGTCACGACAAGTGTCTCGGCTACCCTTAATAGGGGTCGGGGGACTATAATAGCAACCGTGAATAGACGATGGCTTCCGGATGTCTTTCGGGGACGGACAATTATAGGAATGAAGGGCATGGTTAGGAGAGACATGGAGGTGACAGATGTTGTGGAGGAGGATGCAATGGACAGGGTGTCATGACGAGGAGAGACATGGAGGTGACAGATGTTGTGGAGGAGGATGCAATGGACAGGGTGTCATGACGAGGAGGGACATGGAGGTGACAGATGTTGTGGAGGAGGATGCAATGGACAGGGTGTCATGACGAGGAGAGACATGGAGGTGACAGATGTTGTGGAGGAGGATGCAATGGACAGGGTGTCATGGTTAGGAGAGACATGGAGATGACAGAGGTTGTGTAGGACACAATGGACAGGGTGTCATGGTGAGGAGAGACATGGAGGTGACAGAGGTTGTGGAGGATGCAATGGACAGTGTGTCATGGTGAGGAGAGACATGGAGGTGACAGAGGTTGTGTAGGACACAATGGACAGGGTGTCATGGTGAGGAGAGACATGGAGGTGACAGAAGTTGTGGAGGATGCAATGGACAGGGTGTCATGGTGAGGAGAGACATGGAGGTGACAGAGGTTGTGGAGGATGCAATGGACAGGGTGTCATGGTGAGGAAAGACATGGAGGTGACAGAGGTTGTGGAGGATGCAATGGACAGGGTGTCAAGGTGAGGAGAGACATGGAGGTGACAGAGGTTGTGGAGGATGCAATGGACAGGGTGTCAAGGTGAGGAGAGACATGGAGGTGACAGAAGGTGTGGAGGATGCAATGGACAGGGTGTCATTGTGAGAAGAGACATGGAGGTGACAGAGGTTGTGGGGGAGCACGTAATGGACAGGGTGTCATGGTGAGGAGAGACATGGAGGTGACAGAGGTTGTGGAGGAGCACGTAATGGACAGGGTGACATGGTGAGGAGAGACATGGAGGTGACAGAGGTTGTGGAGGACGCAATGGACAGGGTGTCATGGTGAGGAGAGACATGGAGGTGACAGAGGTTGTGGAGGATGCAATGGACAGGGTGTCATGGTGAGGAGAGACATGGAGGTGACAGAGGTTGTGGAGGATGCAATGGACAGGGTGTCAAGGTGAGGAGAGACATGGAGGTGACAGAGGTTGTGGAGGATGCAATGGACAGGGTGTCAAGGTGAGGAGAGACATGGAGGTGACAGAAGGTGTGGAGGATGCAATGGACAGGGTGTCATTGTGAGAAGAGACATGGAGGTGACAGAGGTTGTGGGGGAGCACGTAATGGACAGGGTGTCATGGTGAGGAGAGACATGGAGGTGACAGAGGTTGTGGAGGAGCACGTAATGGACAGGGTGACATGGTGAGGAGAGACATGGAGGTGACAGAGGTTGTGGAGGACGCAATGGACAGGGTGTCATGGTGAGGAGAGACATGAAGGTAATGGAGGTTGAGGATGACTTTTAATTCCTAGGCATATATACTAAGTTATTTCAACACAAGCACGTTTATTTGTATTTTGATAAACCTTCCTTAAATAAAATTAATGGATGCTGTTTAATGGTGGATTTTCCTAAAAATCTTATTCTTTTTCTCCAGTCCATCGTATCCCTGTGACATGTTGCAGCCCGGACGTTCCAGTAACACGCTGACCTGTCCACCCAACCAGTCACTGATGTTCCGCTCCCAACCTTCTGGTCTTCCCCTTCTTCCTCTCTTTTCGTCCGCCTTCCCTCTAGGATAGTTTTTTTCTATGGAATAAAGTCTCTTGATGTGACCGAAATATCTCCGTTTCTGTCCATATTCACTAGATGGCAATTATTTATGTCTATAACCTTTTAAAGATCCTTACATTGGTTATTTTTAATATCCATGAATGACACTCTTATTACTTCCTGAGCCGATTATCTTTAGTAGCAAAACAGGACAATGCCGACTTTATCCTTCCTTCCTTTTGTCCACGGCGGCTGCCACCTCCTCAGCCTCGCCCGGCCAGGCCCTGCGTCTGATAGCAATCTCCCGCGTCGGCCCAATGGGTCAGTGAGCCGACATTGACCGCCAGAAGCGTCCGGGACAAAGCCAGGTGAACCGATCGGAATCAGCCCCGTCTCGTGGCCAGCTGCCAAAAACACACTACCGCCGAGTTGTCTTTGAGCTCGGGCGACCTCAGCACTGCTCGGGTGCCACGGGCAAGGCAAGGAGACGAGACCGTCTCGCCAACTGTTAGAGGCAACTTTGAAGAGAGTCGCTCTTACAGAGGACATGGTCGCCGCGGGCTTTGGCGGTGCAATAATAAGATAGCGGGTATATTATGAAGTCCATACAATCGAAATGGTTTTGTGTTTAAAAAGCGAATAATGTCATTCGTGATATGCCAGCACCGATTTTTGACGGGTACAAAAGAGCCACATATGTTACTCCCTTGGCTATCTAGGGTGTGTGTCACTAGATGGCAGCACTTCTGTGGAGACGCATCTCTAGTGGTTGTGTATCTGATGGTTTTTTGCTACATGTCGGCGGTCAGGTGATAAGGTTTATGGTGTGGAAGTTGATTTATGGGTAGGGCTATGTTTAGGTTTAAATATAGGGCTGCACTACATTGAAGGTACTTGTGGCAAGATTGGCATAATATGTTTACATGTGTTTTTACGTGGAGGGGTCAGGTGTTATTTACGGTTGTTCCGAAGTGGAAATTTATGTATGTGTAGGGATAGCCTTAGGTTTGGGGTTAGAAGAATTGAAGGTACTTGGGGTAAGATTCGCGTCAGATGTTTACATGTATTTTCACGTGGAGGGGTACCAAAAGCTATCACCGTATATAACACATATGATACAAGAGAACCGAGAAGTAAAGACTAGAGCACTTAGGGGTGTAGTTTGGAGTAATTGAAAGTTTTAAGACGAACCTAGTGATGAATCGATTGAGGTGTGGTAATTATATGGAGAGAACGGGACAAGAGCGGCAAGGAAAGAAACCAGAAATTAACAGGGAAATGGAGGCGAGGGCGAAAACGACTGTGATGGGAGGACTGGAGGAAGAGACACTTGGAGAGAGCGGGAGAGGAACTGGGAACAACAGCAAGACATAGAGGGTTCATAAGGAAAGAAGTGCAAGCCAATTTAGAAAAGGAGAGGAGGAAGAACAAGAAGATTGAAATTCAGGAACAGGTCCAGGGCCAATCTCACCCTGACGAGATGCCATATGGAGGAGAACGACAATGCTGAATAGACCCTTAAATCCGAGGAATGGACCCTCAAAACCGACAAATGGACCCTTAAAACCGACCAATGGACCCTAACAACCGACCAATGCATCGCAACCACGTAGTATCCTAACGACACGTGGCAGTGAAGTGCCTTTGAAGCCTCCGCTCCATCACCCTTTCTCGCCCTGCGAAGACATCCGTGTTTGACGGGAGACCACATTCCATCACGATCTCGTCTTCTCTGCGTACACTCATCCATACGTCACCCGGACAATCGGACACACGACTCCGTGTCAGCAGCCAATCGACGTGTCAGCCCTGACGAGTAGAGGACACGACACAGGGTGCATCAAAAGTTATAGAACCCTCTAAAATCACACGACGCAATGAACCGAGGAGATTCTATACAAGATAACAGGCGGCGTTGTTGGTGAAACCTTCCCGGGGTCTTTTATATGCCAAACGATTAGCTAGGTCACTGCGACATAAACATGGTCAGTTGACTGACCCCTCAAGGTGTTCCACCAGCGGCAAGTTTGTTACAGGATCACAGCTTGGAGAACGCGTGTCTATCAAAGTAAGCATGCATAACCATGACATAACCATATATTTATTGCAACAAAAATAAAATATTTGTTTAATTTTAGGCATTTGTTACTGTGACATAACCATACATTACAACAAAACAAAGCGATTGCTTAATTTACCTGTGTTTGAGTTGTATACATTACATAAACGAAATACGTCGTTAAAACGCGTCGAATTACATTTTCAAGTATCGAATTTGAAAAGGCGCAGGGTGTGTTAAAATGTAATGAAGATGATACGTATGAATGCGCATATTAGATACATCGGGCAATGCTCTGAAAACAGAAACACTTGGTGTGATTTTGTGTGTGCGTGTATGTATTGTGTCCTAGCGTATTGTATTTAGTATACAACAAGGTAAACATTGAATAAAATCGACCTTGTCGTTATGGTTTAGGAATTAGAACTCCTCTCGGTAACTCAACTCAACTCAACACTACACAGTAATAAAGTGGCCAATACAATGAATGAAATGAAGCCATCCTATTGTCCGATTTTTGTGATAACATAATACATCACGTTCACATGCATTTCACCTTTCTGGGCAGGCCGGTCAATCACACCTGTGTTGTTAGTCCAGCGACAACACATTGTCCAGTCTTGACCACTTGTTCTGACCGATACTCGACACCCCGACTTTAAACCAGGCCACAACGAAAACGGCAAGGAAATATTTACTTCGGATTTGACCAGCTGTTCTGGGCGACACTGGATACCGTGTCTTTAAACCAGTCTATCACAATAACTGTAAGGAAATATTTACTCCGGGCGTTATGACCGAGTTAAACGTACGATGCGCTGTGATGGGAATGGTTGGTCAAGCGTGACGCCCACTTGACCGGTGTCCCCTTACAATAATTGTAATTGTCTGACCGGGTGGTCAGTATTCTCGAGAAGCCGTGCATTTCGATTCGGAGACAAACCGGAGAGAAGGCGACATGTCGTCTATGATAAATAAACCAATTTAAAAGTAAGCTAAAGAAGTTATTACTGACGGGATATGTAACTTAGGCATTTATCAGAATGTTTGTACCATAGTTAACTTAGGCATTTATAAGGATTTTGTACCGTAGTTAATTTAGGCATTTATAAGGATTATGTACCGTAGTTATAGTATTATTTATTATTTATCAGTATTTTTATTTATTTATTTAGACTTATTTAAGTATTTAGCATCATTCATGATACTGATGATGTGATAGTAGTAATATTTAGTAGTAGTAGTAGTAGTAGTGTTCTAATATCATCATTCGTGATATCGATGATGATATTTATTTATTTTTATATATGTTGTTTACTTTTATAATAACGATATGTCCATAAAGTATTATGTTCTTGGTGGTCTTCGGTATAAGCCCGTTCGTTCAATGCAATAAAATATTACGTTTTATATAAAACACTATCACGGATTATGGCGAAATACAGTCACGTGATTTACGCTTGCTATCAAAATATGCTTCGAAACTTGTTTACCTCTTGTTAATTTGCGACAAATAACTTTGCTAACAGGTTATATACATTTTAATGAACAATCCGAAGTATTTATACCATAAATGCTTGGTCTTTTCGCTGCACATTGATGATTTTACATATATCGCGCATGCGCAGAAACGTCAATCGGAACGGTTTTAACGCCGGGAAAATGTAAGCGCTACACCGAGTGTAGACGCAAAGGCGCTGGTGACGTCAGTGGCCAATTGCATCTGGCAAACTGTTGGATTGAAGTGGTCGCTTTGTAGTTGTGTCATGTGTCGTGTGTCTGTCGTTACGGCGTCGGCAATTTGTTGTGTCGTGATGTCCACATGTAGACTGTATTGTACCGATCATATCACTCACAATAGTGTTGTCACAGCTTAATGTCGTTACATTACAGGTGACGATGTTTTCATTCACCCCCATTAATAGCTGACGTTCCTGTTTAGTTATGACGTCACCAACGGTTACATTCAATTTTGAAGAAGAGTCGTAGGATGGCTTTAATTGCGAAGTGTCTATACCGTCTTGTCAATAACAAGATGACCCCAAAACGAAATATTGGTTTTGCATATACTGTAGGCGGTGACATAATAATAACAATAATAACATAGGAATTTGCCCGTGCCGACTTAAGACAACATTTTCCCGGGTGCTATACACAGAACTGCATAAATTAAATTAAACTATATATTACATTATTTAAAAAAATCATAAATATTAAATAAATAGTTTAAAAGAGCTTATTTGGTAACACTAAATAAATAAACACATACATTTACATTAATAGTACACATATGAATAAATATTACAGATAAATAAAATATTACAATAGCAGTGTCATTAAAACGTGAGTGATTCTATCAGATGCCTGTTTGAAGAGATGTGTTTTAAAAAGCTTTTTGAATGAACTTTGAGTGTTCATTTTCTTTTCTTGCAAGTTATGTAAGCTAATATTTGCGTGCTTCGGAAAAAATCGACATTATACCCGCCCTTTCATTGTTTCCAGCGTGTTAGCCGTTTATTTGTATCCAAAATGCCACAATGAAAACATCCTTCCCGTGTGTCGATAATATCAGTTGTGCGACTTACTCCTTTGGTAATACGAACATTATTGGCTTTGAACTGTGAATCTTTTTAGCTATTTATTCAATTGATCTATTTTATACTATTTTAACGAGTTATAGTTTTTTAGTCATGTTGTATGTTCCATTTATAATAATATATTTTGCTAAATATTTCTTATTTTTATGCTTTAATTTATTTAAATGCATATTAGAGAACATTCAAAATGTTACTATCCGACATTTTTGTCGTTTTAATTTTACTAGACATTCTAATTAGTAACACTTTCATATATAGTTATGCTTTCATAAATAGTTTTATTAATATACATTAATGAATTTGTTATCAACCATAATATTATTATTGTACTATTCAGCCGCTTTGGCTGCCAGTGAAGTGAATAAATTTTATGATTAAAAAAAGTTTGTTTTTCCTAAAGAAACACTATAATAAAAAACCGGCATTCCTGACGTTTCCTGCAAAAAAGTCGATACTTCTAAAAAAAAACTATTCAGTTCAGCGTCGACTGTACATTCAGAGCAATCGACGACCCCATCTGACGGGAGCATATTGCTGCAGCCGATGCGTGAAGGTTCATGACACGCATGACGTAGCGACGCCCGACATATTAGGTACCGCCCGCACTATCAGAGACGCCTATCACCACTCAAGCGTGACGAGTTCGTCTGCAACTGTTGCAATCTTCGGTCGACGATCGGCGACAATAGTGCCCACGTGTCGCCAGACACCTGGTATTAATAAGTCGAAAATACTATCAAAAAACGCAATTTTAACGCGGACTCTTGGACAGACGTGTTAATGATGGGTCAATATTTGATGTACGCTGTTAACCGGGCTTGATTTTCTTGACTAAATGTAGGCATGCCGTTGTGATCACTCCACAAGGTTGAGACGGAAACACGAATCACGTGTCTTCTTGAGGTGGCGCGGGGGTGGTGGCGTGTTGTGAATACATGTAGTTGTGTACACTGACGGTGCCACTTATGCCTATAATTACTGACCGACGTCTTGCACGGCGATTGTCTCGTAACATACCGGATGTCTGCAGCGATGGGGCTGAAGATATTTCAAGGAAATACACAGTTCACTAAACGACTTAACTGCGATGGCATACAATGGGGTGTTTTACACGAAAAAGGTCGCAACTAAGTGGTATAAGCCCTTCTGTAGCCCCGCCCGTACTTACCCTATATGCACGTAAAGGTAAAGGTAGGTTCTTATATAGCGCAGTATCCAGTCCTCAGGACCGTTCAAAGCGCTTAACACTTTACTTCCCTGGCAGACCTGTTCACTCAGACACCATATCGGCTTCTCTGGGATGCCTCAAGCCGTATGCTATAATTAATGCGCGAAGGCTACTCATACATATCCACCCATGTCTATAACCAGGTATTCGTTTATACAGCTGAGTGAACTAGAGCAATGTAGAGTAAAAACATTGCCCCCAAGTTTGTAACACCGCAGCACAGGATTCGAACCCAGGTTCTCTTAATCGAGAGTCTGAAGTTCTACCCCTGAGCCACTGCGCTCTACTCACGCGTGCACACAAACGGATACTCACACACGCACACACATATACGCACGCACGCACACGCACACACATACGCACGCACACGCACACATACAAACGCACACACACACGCACGCACACACCACCATCACACAGTACACTATATACCATACATATACGCACATGTACATGCATAGATAACATGCACACCCTTTCACACATACACTCACACGCGCGCAAACATGCATGCACGCACAACCGCAATGCCAACATTAAAATCTGGTATTTAAAAGTAAAAAATTATTCCAGTTTACTCATTCTACACATTCCCAACGTAATACACACATTACTAATTACGAGAACAATTGCACGATATGTAAGAGTGAAAAATATAACTAAAGATATTAGTCACACGCAAAAGACCAGGCGAATTCAATCAAATGAAAGACATTTTCTTTTTACATTTTAAAGGTTTCTATGGGAAAATATTCAATAGTATTATTAGAAAAAGATAAATCATAATACTATTTTTATCATTACTATATGCATAATATATATATATATATATATATATATATATATATATATATATATATATATATATATATATATATATATATATTATCTAAGATCATCACACAATCAGTGTTGCCTGAATCGTTGCATTTCATCTATTTTTTCAATCTCTAATCACTTTCATACACACAGTACCACCCTGTATCCCCGTATCGGCCCCTGTCTTGACCGACTACCCTGGGCGGGGTGTAGTGTCTGAGCAGCCCACGCGCGCCTAATCTCAAATGTTCTACCTGAATGAGGCGGTTTAAGACATCAGATAGCCCCACTTGAAGCTAAAAAAAACTACTTCATCCGCTGAGATAAGAATAGAAATTGCTGCGTTATCGGGCGCTCAATAGAGAGAGACACACATTTCACCAGTATTGTTGTTATGCACGAAGTGACAACTGACAACTTATCTATCATCACCACAGGGGAAAGGAGATTAAAATGGGCTTCTAGGCCAACGTGGCTCCCCCATTTAGAGTTTCTAATAACCGTTGCAGTTAAATGAACGGTAGTCGTGTGTGTGAAGAAGTATCTCATGAGTATCTCATGAGTATCGCTTGAGTTCAAAGAGGAGCATTTGTATTAACTTCGCTGTCAGCTTACTGATGTAAGACCAGAATAACATACTCGTTCGCCATTACAAAGAGTACCCTAAAGAAATAGCTTTATGCAGGTTGTCTGAATTTCTGTGAGGACATGTGTAGTGCGGAGTGAGTAGAAATGGTGTTTTTTGTGCAGTCGGTGTTTGCCTACGTATTGATACATGTGTCATCTAGATTGGTGATGTCAAAACGATAGCCCAATTCTGATTCTTGCACTGTAGCAGGAATGAAGGGGAGTCAGGTTTAAACGTGGTTTGTGGGACTCTGGGGTATTAGAATTTCATGTATTCCCTACGGCACATCTACCAGTGGAAGATAAATATGCTGTGAAAGTTTCGATAACAGGTATGTTTAAATTCGAAAGGAAATGGAGGAAACGTTATAATGGCTTCCTATGGAAAACGCAAATGTGGTCTTAGGCCTACTGTTTTCCTTTGACGTATCTGTTGCTTTGTGCAATCTTCATGAGACAACTAACGTGCGGCATCTAGTGGCAATTTTCTCATGAAGATATATTTCCTGGAAACAATCGAGTAAACACAGGAAAAAAGGTAAATTGACTGTGCAAAAAGTGAAACACGAAAGTGATAGTGCTGTTTAAATATTGTAAACTTGGTATGCGTCAGACATGTACATATCCAAACCGACCATACATAGTTAATTGTGTTTTTGTTTTGGATTCAGAGAGAAAATATGTGTACGAGTGAATGCGCGCGTGCGTGCGTGCGTGCGTGCGTGCGTGCGTGTGTGTTTGTGTTTGTGTTTGTGTTTGTGTTTGTGTTTGTGTTTGTGTTTGTGTTTGTGTTTGTGTTTGTGTTTGTGTTTGTGTTTGTGTTTGTGTTTGTGTTTGTGTTTGTGTTTGTGTTTGTGTTTGTGTTTGTGTTTGTGTTTGTGTTTGTGTTTGTGTTTGTGTTTGTGTTTGTGTTTGTGTTTGTGTTTGTGTTTGTGTTTGTGTTTGTGTTTGTGTTTGTGTTT
>OZ024865.1:40331699-40336699 GCA_964017155.1 Oasisia sp. SBJ-2009
TCGTTGACCTCTCGTCACGCGTGGCTGCACACGGAGATGTGTACCGTGCGATACGAGTCTGAGGCTGAGTAGCGAACATGTGTCGAGCAATTTCGAGACATTTATCAGAGTAAGGGTGTATAATTAGACCTCGGGCAAGATCAGTAGCGAAGATATTGATGGCCGAAGCGACAACAGCTGCTAGTTTCGCGGACATACGTGGAGACGTTTCATTTTCTTCCTATACGTAGTCTGACTTGTAGATAGTTCGTTCGTCTGTAGACTTTCCTATCTTCACAGACCAACTGCTAATGTGGCAATATTTACGTATCAATGGCGGTTTAGTGATACACCATTAAGTTGTCATTTTGGAGGTGTTTTAATAAGTTGTATCCACGTGACATCGCTATGTGCAAAACTAGATCAAGATCAGTCCCATTGTGCTTTACAACCAAGTTCAAACATTGCAACGGTCAGATGTTAGTTACTTAGAGCCACTAATAATTATCCCACAATACACATGAAATCCTCCGTTTATTACACAATATACAAATTTACCAAAAAACATGTTTGAATATTTCTTGACTAAGCGGACAAACATAAATAAGCTATGATCACAAATATCATCCGTCGTCGCGTGGAGTGATTTGTCCACGAGACCGCTGCGATGTTTGAGTTGTTCCTGTCCCGCGAAGACCAAGGGGTTCCCTGAGCTATGCCCCACCCCGCGGCAAGGGTTTTCTGGCCCCGTTGGACAAGGAGCGTGGATGAGACGTGAGCAGACTGGTTTGTGGACAACACAGACTTATCTTACGATGAATGGTGGATGTATTCACAAGTTGAAGATTGTATCGATACAGAGTTGTTTTATTAGTAATCTGACCCAGAAACTTATCATTCGTGCAGTTCTGTGAAAGACTGCCGTGTCATTTGTTGATGCATCTCAACATATATGCTATTGATATTCGACAGCAGTGATATGTCGAGAAATTGTGGAGGTTACGAGTTTTCTATAGAGATAGCATAGCCTAACGTTATGGATTGTGTGTGTGTGTGTGTGTGTGTGTGTGTGTGTGTGTGTGTGCGTGCGTGCGTGCGTGCGTGCGTGTGTGTGTGTGTGTGTGTGTGTGTGTGTGTGTGTGTGTGTGTGTGTGTATGTAAGCGTATGTGTGTGTAGGCGTGTGTTTTTCTACGTGCATATGGGTGGGCATGTTGGTGCATGTCTGAATTCGTGATTTCGTGTGTATGTCTATGTGTATGCGTGCGCGCGCGCGCGTGTGTACGTCCGTGTGTGTTTGTATGTGTGTGTGTGTGTGTGTGTGTGTGTGTGTGTGTGCGTGTGCGTGTGCGTGTGCGTGTGCGTGTGCGTGTGCGTGAGCGTGAGCGTGAGCGTGTGTGCGTGCGATATACGTATACATGCGTGAGTATCGACATTTGTGCTCGCGCATGTGATTGGCTTACAACGTGAATGCTCAAGTCAAAACAAACAATTATTGCGTTATCCTCAGGTTCTGCCATTCCCCTGCGGTCCACCCCCTCCTGCAGCTTTGTCCAGTTTTATCTGGTCATCTTCTTATGTCCAGCCAGATAGCACAACCACTGTAATCGCCGACCACCGACCTTGGAACACGTCTTTGTGCCCTGGTCGAGATTGGTGGACATACCTGGAGGCACGACAACATGTAAACATGATCAGACACGGTAATTGTCGTAATAGACGGACTCGAGTCGCAATTGAGTTGTTATCTCCCTCGTTGCCTCAGAGCTGTCTCTAACGAGTACAGACAAAGGTCTTTTGACATATGCAGGGCTTTCCACAAGCACGAGGCTAGAGACTTTTCCCCACTAGGTGGGGTCAGCGGCCCGAATTCTTGATTTCCAGAATGTTCTGTCCTGTGTATCCTCCGGGGTGATCCGCAGTGCCTGCATATCCCTTCGGACGCAATCCCCCCATCTCCCTCTTGGTCTCCCCCTTGGCCTTTTTCATGGCACTCTCATGTCACCAACTGCTCTCACCTTGTTGTTTTCTTCCATTCTCTGCATGTGTCCATACCAACGCAGTCTCATTTCTCTTACTTTCTCTTGTATGCTACTCACACGTAGCTCCTTTCTGATGTCCACACGCTTTACTTTGTCTCTCAATGTTACTCCTTTAATTCTTCTCAACATCAATTAACTCAATTAACTAACAATTTGGTCTGCTTTTGCTCCTTAAAATTAATTTTGCTCTTTAAAATGAATTGTGCTCCTTAAAATGAATTGTGCTCCTTAAAATGAATTTTGCTCCTTAAAATGAATTTTGCTCTTTGAAATGAATTGTGCTCCTTAAAATGAATGTTGCTCTTTAAAATGAATTTTGTTCCTTAAAATGTATTTTGCTCCTTAACAGCGATCTTGTATATCTGAAACTGTCAATACCATGACACGCCAGCGCCATATTGTCACTGGTGTGTCATGGAAATAGTGTCCCCATTAATAAGGTAGAGGTTGTTGCGTTGTGAACAAGCACGTTCAACTTAACAATGGATTTCGTTTAATGATGAATTTCCATGAATAGCTCCTTAACTTACTGAAATGGTTCGCAATATTCCCATCGCTATGTCCAGCGATGACGCAGTAGCGGTCTAATTTATCGCTGACGGTTGTCCAGTGTACCACAATAGCGAGTGACTAACGACGTCGTTCAACGAACAATGACCACTTGACCGGTACCTATTTCGGACAATCTTGACCAATGCCTTTGGAATTCTATGTCATTAATGTTACCCTACCCTCGTGTTGCATTGCCTTATTCGGAATTCTACCCGATCTGTTGCGGTGGTTGCAGCTCGGTGTATCACTACAGGAATGTCCTCATTCTACAGAGATTGTATATCATATCACAAGTTATAAGTCGTTACACCACTCTCTGTAGAATGAGGACATTCTTCTAGTGAAACACCGAGGTGCAACCAGGTGGAGGAAGATGCTTGTTATTTTGACGTGCACATCGAATCAAATAACTCTGTTTATCATATCACAAGTTGTGAGTCGTTACACCAGAGTTATTTGATTCGTTGTGATCGTCAAAATAACAAACAGCTTCCTCCACCTGCTCCTGCTCCTCCTCTTCTCTCTCTCTCTCTCGCTCTCCCTCTCTCTCTCTCCCTCTCTCTCTCTCCCTCTCTCTCTCTCCCTCTCTCTCTCTCCCTCTCTCTCTCCCCCCTCTCTCTCTCTCTCTCTCGCTCTCTCTCTCTCGCTCTCTCTCTCTCGCTCTCTCTCTCTCGCTCTCTCTCTCTCGCTCTCTCTCTCTCTCTTCTCACCACTGTCTGTCTGTTTTTTTTTCTGTAGATATGTTATATGTATGTCTGTATGTATGTCTGTATGTCTCTCTCTCCCTCTCTCTCTTCCTCTCTCTGTCCCTCTCTCTCCCTTTTTCTAAATTTCTCTATGTCTCTCTCTTTCTGTCTCTCTGTCGCTCTCTTTTTTCTCTCTCTCATGCCTCTCTACCCATCTTCTCTCTGTCTCTGTCTCTCTGTCTCTGTCTCTCTGTCTCTCTGTCTCTCTGTCTCTCTGTCTCTCTGTCTCTCTATCTGTCTGTCTGTCTGTCTGTCTGTCTGTCTGTCTGTCTGTCTGTCTGTCTCTCTCTCTCTCTCTCTCTCTCTCTCTCTCTGTCTCTCTCTCCTCGCCCCCGCCCCATCTTTCTCTCTGACGTTACCTTAATGCTGGTTTTTTCGTCAAGAAGCATGTTGCCTCAAACACTTTAGATAGTTTAAATGCCAAATATATTCCTGGTGATAATCACCCTAACTTACGAAATCGTAGATTATTGTCATTATCTTTTAAAATTCCCTAAATAGTGGCTTAGCACCTGTAGGATTGCTTCCAATGAACCACCGAACACAAGAACACATTTCAATAATGTTATGCAGGTATTTGCACATCGGAGAATTACCCCGGCCGCGGGGTATTTCAACTGTGGCGTTTTCCCCCTCAACTACAATGTAGCGGCACGACGGCATTCTCGCTTTTTACTGTAGGAGCCTTTGTGTTCGCCCACACTATAATCACCATCGTCGAAACAGGCATCAATAACGTCACAGCGACACCTGCAACGAAAGCAGCGGGCCAGTGTTGGTGTCAAACCGGAACGAAGACAGCAAAGGTGGAACACCGACAAGTCACAGACGTGTCATTATAAGGCAACGTAACAACCGCAATGCCGGTAGAGGTCACTAATGGTGTTAATGTACAAATGCGTATGGTCAGTGAGTGCAGCTGAGGCATACAAGAAGTGTTCTGACGTATTGTGTTCGGTGGTACAGATGTGATGCGAATGAATTGTAAGGTGACGGTGTTCTTTTTCCGATGACTGTGAAATAAAGGTGATGTCGTTTGAAAAATGTGATTTGAAGACCTTATACGCGCTTGTCCTCACTGTGTGCAAGCACCACGCATGCACGCAAACAAACACATATACAACACGCACACACACACACACACACACACACACACACACACACACACACACACACACACACACACACACACACACACACATGGATGCACTCACACACATACATAAATATACACACGCAGGGACGTTCTCTCATGCACGCACACGAACACGAACACGAACACGAACACGAACACGAACACGAACACGAACACGAACACGAACACGAACACGAACACGAACACGAACACGAACACGAACACGAACACGAACACGAACACGAACACGAACACGAACACGAACACGAACACGAACACGAACACGAACACGAACACGAACACGAACACGAACACGAACACGAACACGAACACGAACACGAACACGAACACGAACACGAACACGAACACGAACACGAACACGAACACGAACACGAACACGAACACGAACACGAACACGAACACGAACACGAACACGAACACGAACACGAACACGAACACGAACACGAACACGAACACGAACACGAACACGAACACGAACACGAACACGAACACGAACACGAACACGAACACGAACACGAACACGAACA
>OZ024865.1:40341699-40346699 GCA_964017155.1 Oasisia sp. SBJ-2009
AATGTTTAAAATGTAATATGAATTATGACATATTAATTTATACCAGGACATGATATATGCAAAAGAGCAACAATTTATAATGTTCAACATAACAATAATGGTTTTAGTAGTAACAACAATTAAATAGTTAAACAGTTGTTAAGTGTTTACAATAGTACAGCTAATCGAGCATATTAAAAAATAGCAGTTTTAGGTGGTACTGGCATAACATATAAAAGTTAACAAAGAAAGAGTGAGCGAGCGAGCGAGCGAACGAACGAACGAACGAACGAACGAACGAACGAACGAACGAACGAACGAACGAACGAACGAACGAACGAACGAACGAACGAACGAACGAACGAACGAACGAACGAACGAACGAACGAACGAACGAACGAACGAACGAACGAACGAACGAACGAACGAGCGAGCGAGCGAGCGAGCGAGCGAGCGAACGAACGAACGAACGAACGAACGAACGAACGAACGAACGAACGAACGAACGAACGAACGAACGAACGAACGAACGAACGAACGAACGAACGAACAGTAGCAGTAGCAGTAGCAGTAGCAGTAGCAGTAGCAGTAGCAGTAGCAGTAGCAGTAGCAGTAGTAGTAGTAGTAGTAGTAGTAGTAGTAGTAGTAGTAGTAGTAGTAGTAGTAGTAGTAGTAGTAGTAGTAATCGTAATTGTTGTTGGTCTTATTGTATAAATAATTATTAAAACCGTGTATTTGTAGTATAATAAACACCCAAATAGCTAGACATTGTAGTTGCAGTATTAGTTGTGTTTGTCGTTGTTACTGTTGTTGTTATTGTTGTTGTTGTTATTATTATTATTATTAATATTGTTATTGTTTTTTCTTCGTAATAAGATCAGATAACAAAACCTATCAAATACAACGATCTGGACAATCTTAACATCACATGTTAGTTCAGCGCGAGTAATATATTAACAATATATTCAATGTAATGCACAACAAGGAAAGAATGTCCCCCAGCACTGAACTCTGCAGCCCGCTCTCTCCTCTACAACAAGTCTCTTTTACTCAACGACAATAGGAGCCTCACTTATGATGCCGAGAGTAGATTTATGGACTCCGAAGTGGTGTGACAGACACGGTCAGCCGCTAGGGGGTAGGTACATGTGTAGTGCCATTGATGCGACCACTGTGTTGACACAGCTGTCGACAAGTGCACGTTATGATGAATGCAGAATGGACGGTTTGTTTGAGTCGATCGAGACGGCTCGTTGCTGGAGGCGCCATCGGGGCCGGAAGTGACGTAGAACCGCGGGGGTGAAGACGAATAAGCGGTTCTTGTTGGGATTCCTTCACCGTGGAACTCGGGTTCACGACATCACTGCACGGTGTAGTGTCGACATATGGCCGGTGTATCGAAGCAGACATTATGGCTGCATGCATCGGCACACAAAGACATACTTTGTGCGTAATGAAACATATAAGTTATTATATAGTCGGTTCAGAAAATTATATGAAATGTAATTCCCCGGATGTTGGATGAACAGGTACAATGATTCGAGACGATTTCAGTTAATTACATTTACATTTACAGGCTGTTATAATACGATTACATATCTTTTTAGTATTATTATTATTCCGAACTTCCGCTTGTCCTCAATGTACTGAGGACACAGCGGTGGTTGAAAGGTGAACAAGAACGATGCTTCTATTGTACACGGACATTGTGAATTCACCTTTAAGAACCTTGTGTCTAGCATCTTGGACTTGAATGTGTCATTAGTTGGATGTTATGTTTGAATGCATCCAGGTTTAGTAGCACTTTTCCCCCTAGCCGTACAAGCCCTGTCAAATCAGAAGTGATTGTTCTCCTATCTGTAGTACAAACATGTTCTACTTTCAAATGTGTCTTAGTGTGTATATCTTAACATAATTTATTATATATTATTTTATTCCACATTTTATGATTTCATGTCTTTACTAGATCATGTCAACAACTGTTATTTAGCGATGTTTTAAAGAACGGACCTATTGTATGTGATTGGTCTTATTTATTTACTTATTTTAATTAATTCAAAGTAGCAGTATATTTTATCATAATTGTTTGGTGCATGTGAGTGTGTTGTCATGTGAAATTACTTCTACGACGTTCATACATTACAAATCATTCCAATGTTTTATCGTAACTACAGTGAAAACACCTGGCAATAAAGCTGATCTTATCTTTACGTTAACATGTGGCTACGTTAACATGTTGAGGGAGGGAGTTTCGAAGGCGAATGGCAGAGTGAAGAAATAATATAAATGCTGTTGCGAAATGATGGATGTGTTATGCAAAGGAATGGTGTTGTCTACTGAACATATTTACTGGGATATAGTACTGATTGTTTTTGTATTCCAAATGGGCAATTTACTATTATGTATATCGTGCAATGTTTTGTGTCTGTTCTTCTGTTTGAAGGGTCTTCAACAAATCTAAAATTTTATCTGGAACATGAACACTTGACGTGTGGAGTCGATGGAGATAATATCAGTTTGCATGACCTTGAATAATTGACTAAAATCAAATATTGAACTGCAGATGTCTTGCATCATTATGCAATTGCATTAAATTGGTTTTATCACATGTAGACAAAAATGTAGGTATAATGAAAAATCGTGGTGGGCCCGGATACAAGACAAGTGCCGAAAAATCCAACAGATTTTAGCCAATTGTCTGAATAGCATCGTCGACATAAAATGGCAAGACAGTGCCTAGAACAGCAGAGCTGCATAATTTACGTTCTTTAGAAAGAACATACCTGTATGACATAAAAAGAAAATTAATTTGAATCATCTTAGATTTGGATAAGGATAACTCAACTCAACAACTAGTTGGATGAAATCAGTCGCAGTAGCAATGACGAGGTTTGAACATATTTATAAAAAGTAAAAAAGTAAACATAAGCCAGTAATTAGAATAAGTGTTACCGTGGCCTCCATTACTCCAGATGAAACGGAGATTACCTTGTAAGTGGGTTTGTGACTTATCATGATTTACATACACACACACACATTGAGGCTTTGAGGATTTCCATCGATCGTGTTATCGCTTAGTTACCGAAAGCCTACGTTGGGTCAAGAAATTAAAATTCCTTCGGTGATATCGACCACCATTTTGTCCGCGAGGCATGAAGAACGACGCCTTGAGAAGGAAGCCTTTGACAAGTTACGCTGATTCAAAAGATGATTACGAACATGTCAACTTCTAAAGCATTCTAAGTATGTGGTTAGTACAGTTAGTTCTAAGTATGTGCATGCACACCAACGTTTTGAAAAATGGTACGGTTTTTAAACCGATTAAACCAACGTGACACTGCTATATTTGATCAGATTCTTTATGTCGGCATTTTCACCTTAGTAAAAAATTGGGGATGTTCTGTTCACGTGCGTCGTATACATTTGTCGTGTACATATGTCGTGTACATACGTACATGTGTACAATAGATATGTCGTGTACGTACATGTGTACAATACATGTGTCATGTACGTATATGTATACAATACATATGTCGTGTATGTACATGTGTACAATATATGTGTCGTGTATGTACATGTGTACAATATATGTGTCGTGTATGTACATGTATATAATATAGGTGTCGTGTACGAACATGTGTACACTACATGTGTCGTGTACGTACATGTATACAATACATGTGTACATGTGTACGATCTCCGTCGCCTCTAGATGTCAATTGACTACGGATAAACGTCTCAAATGTGTACCTGTTACAGAACTTTAACTCTAAAATTGCATTATTAAATAGACCAAGTAGCAAAACGTCTTTTGCCACTCTGAGAAGGTTATCGATGAGACCGGAGCAGCTCAGCCATTGGGCGCAACATCAAAGAAACACCGGGCTATATGTTTGCAAAGTTTTTCAGACGATAGTCGCGCGTGATTTGATAGGGGCTCTTTGCCAACGACCCTGGATGGGGATGGCCGCCTTCCATTAACCTTGTTCTGTCCACTCAGTCGCTCTCCGCCAGGCCATTTTCCCTTTCGTCGCGGTCTGTTGCGATATCTCTATAACCACCTGGGTAATTTGTTGCATTCAATGGTTATGTTCGGCGGGTGGATTCAATGGGGAATTTCCATTCCATCCTTAATGGCAGATATCACGTTACATGAGGGCAGGTTATTATGTAGTTAATGGGGATTTATCCGCCAAACGGGGACGTTTCTTAGACGCTAATAGGCGATGAGGCACTCCGGTGATTCCACTTACCACTAGAGTTACCGTTTTACCGTGACCGTTGTCAACAGTTTCTGGTGTTTCTGGCTCCAGAAGACCGGTCGAGGGCGGTTGTTGTCTTCACTCGCTGGTGACAGCAGCCATTGTTCCGATAACAAGCTATTGTTTCTGGGTCTGTTCGGAAACGAGTTTAGCGGCACGTGGCAATGAGCCCAATCCTGCAGCGCCGCTACAGGCGATGGTTGTCGATAAACAAGGGCTCTTATCGTCCCGCCAGAGGACCCAAAATCTTATGGTGGGGCCGATAAGAAGCAGTCATGCGTGTCCAGATAGTTACACGCCCAAATCACAATCCGACAACCACCTGGTAAAACTAGAGATCAGCTGAAGACCTTTTCACTAACATACAGGCCTCTTAGGGAGGGTGCCAGCTCCTCTGCCTGGAATTGGACGAGCAGTAATTTGTAACGGAAAGTATGCTGTCTAGAACGTGGGAAAGTTAAACATCGAAGGGTTATGCTCGCCTCGGCAGTATTGTCGATCAATTTTGTTTTGATTTTGGATGTTTTGTTTACCATTTTCCCCTATTGCGATTGGAATCGTTCAAATTGCGAACATTGTTCCGAGCTTAATAAAGTAACTAAACACAAATTGACAGGCAGTAAACCTTCAACATGTTGTAGTCATATGAGTGTAGTATTAAATAAACAAAATGTATAATCTAAGAGCGGGCACACTCGCTTGAAATAGAATCAGTTGCTAAACAAAATCCGCTGTAAAATGTCATGATTTTTTAAACGT
>OZ024865.1:40351699-40356699 GCA_964017155.1 Oasisia sp. SBJ-2009
GGTGGCAATGCAGAGGTAAAACCCGTATATGTTTGCTGGTTGCAGTCAGCAGCCGACGGTACAGTATCAAAGCTGTCTGCCAAATTCATGATCGTATTTGTGTTATTTGAAAAGTGAAAGTCACTTTTTTTGTTACGCCGCGTCCTTATATTTGTTCCAGGGCGTTGTAATCACGATCTGTCAGTGGACTGTGTCGGGCGTTGTAGCTGCCACGCCCCACCCCCGTAAAGGCGTAGTCCTTTGATATTGACTGCAATTTGTGTATTATTAGCATCACAGGTGACGAGTGAATTGCTGCTGCGAACGAGATTAAGTTTACAACGAAGAATCTGAATCTAGATACATGGCGCTAGTGCTGGCAAAACATAGTTCAAGTCTACTGAAGCCTCCAAGGCAGTTTTAGCTGGTTACTCTGTTAGCCTTCAGTTAAAAACAACACAAGTCATCGAAGCAGCCAATCAAGTCAAACATAATAATTGTTATTATCATTACTCGTGATATGTAACTAGGTCGGTCGGTCGGTCGGTCGGTCGGTCGGTCGGTCGGTCGGTCGGTCGGTCGGTCGGTCGGTCGGTCGGTCGGTCGGTCGGTCGGTCGGTCGGTCGGTCGGTCGGTCGGTCGGTCGGTCGGTCGGTCGGTCGGTCGGTCGGTCGGTCGGTCGGTCGGTCGGTCGGTCGGTCGGTCGGTCGGTCGGTCGGTCGGTCGGTCGGTCGGTCGGTCGGTCGGTCGGTCGGTCGGTCGGTCGGTCGGTCGGTCGGTCGGTCGGTCGGTCGGTCGGTCGGTCGGTCGGTCGGTCGGTCGGTCGGTCGGTCGGTCGGTCGGTCGGTCGGTCGGTCGGTCGGTCGGTCGGTCGGTCGGTCGGTCGGTCGGTCGGTCGGTCGGTCGGTCGGTCGGTCGGTACTACTGCTATTGCTATTGCTGTTGCTGTTGCTGTTGCTGTTGCTGTTGCTGTTGCTGTTGCTGTTGCTGTTGCTGTTGCTGTTGCTGTTGCTGTTGCTGTTGCTGTTGCTGTTGCTGTTGCTGTTGCTGTTGCTGTTGCTGTTGCTGTTGCTGTTGCTGTTGCTGTTGCTGTTGCTGTTGCTGTTGCTGTTGCTGTTGCTGTTGCTGTTGCTGTTGCTGTTGCTGTTGCTGTTGCTGTTGCTGTTGCTGTTGCTGTTGCTGTTGCTGTTGCTGCTGCTGCTGCTGCTGCTGCTGCTGCTGCTGCTACTGCTACTGCTACTGCTACTGCTACTGCTACTGCTACTGCTACTGCTACTGCTACTGCTACTGCTACTGCTACTGCTACTGCTACTGCTACTGCTACTGCTACTGCTACTGCTACTGCTACTGCTACTGCTACTGCTACTGCTACTGCTACTGCTACTGCTACTGCTACTGCTACTGCTACTGCTACTACTACTACTACTACTACTACTACTACTACTACTAATACTACTACTACTACTACTACTACTACTACTACTACTACTACTACTACTACTACTATACTATTATGCATCATTAGACCGGACACAACGCTCACTAGCGGGCCATTGACGCGGCAGCGACTTTACACTAATTATTGTCCCTAAGACACCTGCATATTTCCCACGCCGCCGTCACGTCGGCCGGGCACTGACAATGGTGACAGTCGCTCGTCGGCGACAGACGTTTGTCGTCGGGTCGTTATAACAAGACAGAAGACGCCAGCCGCCCGGGTCGACGGGACCGGCTCGTAAACACGGTCGACAGTAAACAGACAGCAGTGGACACGACCACCAGACACCTCGGAGGTAGTATCAGGTCCGTATGAGACCTAATCGGACATTAGGTCTACCGGAGACCTAATCGGCCATGAAGACCGTGGTAATAATACGAAGACCATGTGAGACTTAATCAGACATTAGATCTACCGGAGACCTAATCGACGACGAAGTCCGTGGTTGTAATTATAAGGTCCGTGTGAAATCTAATCGGACATTAGGTCTACCGGATACCTAATCGGCCACGAAGTCCGTGGTTATAATACGAAGACCATGTGAGACCTAATCGGACATTAGGTCTACCGGAGACCTAATCGGCCACGAAGTCCACAGGGGACCCATCGTGTGTGCGGTTGTTGACATTGCGGTCTCTGACATAATCACGATCATGCCAGGCCACAAACCTACCGCAGGCACGTTGAGGTTAGCAGGAATAAATATAGTGTTTAACTTTCTTTCCAAGTTGGACCCTTCCCCCGCTTCTCCTTTGTTTACTTTTTCGCTCTCTCCTTCATTTAAATGTATCCCCTTACTCATCATTCCGTCCTTTATTCTTCCCCTCCTTCGGTTTCAACCATTCACTATTTTCGTCTATTGTTTCGCAAACTCCTCTCGCTTAAGCCTTCCCATGCACTTCTCTCAAAGTCTACCTGTTAACTGTATTTGCCCAACGGTATTTCGCTCAACAGTATTTTGCGCAATGGGAAAGTGGAAAAGGGCATTTTATCAATTGTGAATACATTATTAAAGTTGCAAACTGATCTAATTATTCCAACGATGGTTACGTGTACATCGTTACATTCATCTGACAGTTAATTAATCAAGCTAGACTTAAAGGGTTGCTTGACATTTGGCCAACAACCATTGCCTAAATATAAGAACATACCATTTAAATGTTATGTGACCTTGATTTGAGGTGGTATATTTAAAAGCTCTTTTAACACTGACGTCTTTGACACCGCCGCCATTACGCTCAAGCTGCATTTGGTTTGAGTTGCTCCTATATAAGCAATATAAATTTCCGATATGTTTCTTCCAATTTATTTAATTAACATACTTTTCTGCACGAAAACAACAATGTAGTATTTACTATACATAGTAGGCTTTATATACATCAACAATTCATTTTATGTGTTTTCGAAATATAAAAGGTTGATGTAAATAAAATGATTTATGACCAACGAAAAACTACCAAATTGACGTTACCTCTCACCCTACCACTAGGAACCAGTGACGTCACAAACCCCATGTAACACATTAGGTACCATGCAGTGGCTCAGTGGTAGAGCTTCGGACTCTCGACTACGAGAACCCAGGTTCGAATCCTGTGCGGCGGTGTTAAAACATTGGGCAAGTTTTTTCACTCTACATTGCTCCAGTTCACTCAGCTGTATAAATGAGTAGCTAGCTATGGACAGTGGTGGATACGTGTACGAGCAGCATTCGCGCATTAATTGTAGCATATGGCTGGATGCTTCCCAGAGAAGCTGAGATGGTGTCTGAGTGAACAGGTCTGTCAGGGAAGTAAAGTGTAAAGCGCTTTGAACGGTCCTGAGGACTGGATACTGTGCTATATAAGAACTTGCTTTATTATCAGTTGTTTTGTCCGAACCATGACTGACCACCCAGACTGCTCGTCGCTGTTTACAGTTGTTATCCCACGACTTGGGACATGTTCACCTTAAATGTCCACAGGCGTCCATTGGCGTCCTACATGAGGTCTTGTCGCCGTGTTCTGCGTGAGTTGGTCGCGCTCTCCCCTCGGGTGACAGAGCTTAAGTCCAACGACACAATCTCTGGCGGATAATCTGGCTCTCCAAGCCGGCCAGGTCAAACGCCGTGTGAGACGACGTATTATCTTGTAAGCAAGTCACGTCCTACCCAGCCTAGGGTTACGTGGAGGTACAGGTAATTTGATTAGCTGAATAGAGGAATGCCGAATGATACCGCGGCGCTTTCACTGAAGATTGGAAGTGCGGAATTACGACGTGTTGTCGAGTTAAGTCTGCAAAAGGTAAACATGCCTCAACTCTGTCGCCATTGTCTAGAGCCCAGCGGTGGTTTAACTTAAAGGAACACGCAACCATGGTGTTGAAAATGCGTTAAAATCCCCCCAATTCCCACATGCCATTCATGATAGAATATTGTAACACATGTATTTTTTGTTTAATTTTGTAAGAATGTTATACATCATAAAATTAATCTTGAAACGTGCATTTTCACTGACCATGGGCGCTGCCATTGTTGCCCATTTCACGGGGAACTCACGAAGATTAACGCGAGAGAATGCGTGAGTGTGACGTAGGCGGTCCACCACCTCAACGATATAGGCGTAGCGTAATATGTACACACTAGCATATAGTGTCATGAATCGAGTTGTTTTATGAGTCTTGTGATAATGAAATGCTTGAATATCAAGCATACGGATGTCAAAAGAAGGCAGGAGAAGAGTCCGTGAAAGGAAAGAGATTTGTCCAAATGCCAATAAATTATCTACGAAGACCGCCGTCGAAGGGCGAGTTGGCGATCAAATGGCTCCACAATACGAGTACGAGTCATACAGTGGAAACATTCAATTTCAACCGGAAAATGGTTTGCCAGAACAATGTCACCGTTGATATGGAACACAGGTTGCCGGGATTGGGTGAAAGACGACTGTTGAACGAAGCTACTGTCCCCACTGAAGTTGTGCACAGAACGAAAAGTTCGGGGCCGAAGCGAAGGGTCGGTGTTGCACGCGAAGAAGGGTCTCGCAAAAGGGACGAACTTAATGTATGCAAATACTATATATGGGGTACTAGAATATCATTCAATATATTTCCTTTATTATAATAAAAATCAATGATTAGTAAAATATTCATTGCGCGACGACCGACTGGAACAATTAGTTGGATAAACGATTTGTTTACATATGAAAGTGGGCGATACTAAAAGTTATTAAGCTCCGTCGAACCAACCAAGTCCCAAATGGATTGCGCGATTTCCTTTGTTGCAGTCTCTACTTGAGCATCATTATTCTTTATCCTATTCTTTATGAATGTTTATAATATAAGGGACGGCGTTTTTTTTATAGCTAACGCTCTGTAATTAATTAAATGGATGAATATATCTCGGACTCAGTGGGTACGTGAAGAATTCGTTTTGTTTTGCCCACCCGAGGCGCTAGCGGTGGTGGATCTGTGACGTCACACGACCACAGGCGAAATGTCCAAAATGTCAGCCTCCATGGAGGTTCACTAATTATCCTTAAAAGTTAAC
>OZ024865.1:40364199-40376699 GCA_964017155.1 Oasisia sp. SBJ-2009
TCGTTCGTCCGCGATATTTCAAAATATGACGTCACGTTTGAAATGTCGACCCGTCTTGCGTCGTTCGTTGTTGCATTCGAACGCGCGGTTGGTTCCGCGCCTCTGCGGAACCGGAAGTCGCATTCCGATCGACGCTGAACACAGTGTGGTGACACGATCGGTCGGCGCTGATGGCGTCACGAGCGACAAAATACAGAGTTAGTGCGCGCGACGCGACACTGTCATCGCCGGTCGAACTCCCTCGGCAGGCGACGCCGCGACGGTTTCTGACGCATCGCGATCGTCTCCTCCTCGTCGTAGTCGACGGGTACGTCATCTCCGGTTCCGGCGTACACGATGGCGCCGCCTGGCGGGTAGCGCTGATCGTGCAGCGCGAGACTGGGCATGCTCGCCGAGACGTCGGCCATCTGGTCGTAGTACTTGGCCGGCACCTCGCCGCGATCCATCGACCGGTAGCCCTCGTCGCGGGCCCCCGGGACGATCCCGAGGGAGGAGGGTGTGTACTTGCTGCGTCGGTTACCGCCCGAGCCCGAGCTGTGGGTGCTGTGCCGGGAGAGAGCTCCCCCGCTGCGCGGACTCAGCTGGTCGACTCCCTGGTACATGGGAGTCTGCCCGTTGAAGACCGGCCGGGAGCCGTAGTCGGGGCTCAGATCGGCTGGGGACGCGTTCCCCGGACGCGCCGGGACGAACACCTGGCTCTTTTTCCAGCGCGGCGTGATGGCCTGGATCGGGTCGTCGGTGGCGGGTGTGACGTCATCGTCATCGAAGTCGTGGAACCCGCTACTGTGGCGGATCCTCTCCGGGTAGGAGCCTTCCCCGTTGAAGGCGGGGAAGGCGGTGGGAGGGGCGAGGGGCGAGTTCGCGTCGTCAGACTTGTTGCTGTTGCGGTTGCTGTCGATCTCGCTGTCGCCGCGCGCGCTGTCCTCGCCACCCGAACTCTCCTTACGCACTTCCGGCGCGGCGACGGGTTTCGGCTGCGGCGTCGGGACCGGTGCCTTGCGCCGCCCTGTGTCCACTTTCACCTCTCCTCCCTCCCCCAGACTGATGACCGTCACCAGCCCCGTCCCCGCCTTCCCCTTGCCGACGGCATCGGTGATGTTCCCGACCCCCTTTTTCCCGACCAAGTCCACGTTACGACACTTCCGGTTCTCCAGATCGACCGTGTTGCCGATCGTCTCCCATGCCCCGTAGTCCTTGACGGGCAGCAGGATCGGCGCGGACTTTTTGTTCCCCATCCGGGCCTTTAACTCATCCGTCACCGACGCGAATCCCCCGGGGGTTGTCCCAGTCGGGGGGATAGGGGGAGTGGCAGCGGGCGCCGGTCTGCGCCAGTTACGTACCGGCGTCCGGTTGTCCAGCGAGTAATCAGCAGTCAACACGTCATCGTCCACCATCGTGTCGGCGTATTCGGCCGAATCCCCGAGCCCCATCGGTCGCGGGACGATGTGCTCCTTTCGGACGAGATCGTCCTCGATCCCGCGCACTCTCGCGCGATGTTCGGGGAGCGCGATGATGCGGTTGAGGTGCTCCACCATCCTCCGGGCCGTGTCCGGGGAGTCACAGCGATACACATGCACGTGGACGACGCGCTGGGTCTGCGGATTGAACCCGAGGTAGATACACGCTACGACATCTTCGTCCGGGGACAACGCCTGCACCGCGTACGTCACATCCCGTGCCGGAACAGACGGGTGCCGCTTCCGGTCGATCTTCCCTTTCTTACCCTCGATCAGCTGCACGATTCGCAGCTCGATCGGGTTCACCTCGATCGTGAACTTCACGAGTTCGTCTTCGCTTCGTCGCCGGCTCACCAACTCCTTGACGACCGGCTCGGTGTGGGCCCGTCCGCCGATAGCGTCACACTCACGCCAGCCCAGGTACCACACGTAGTACTGGGCCTTGTCCACCGTGTCCAGTCCGTGGCTCAAGTACGCCATTTTCGTGCGGTCAGTGAACAAATGTGTACAGTACAACACAGCACGCAGGAAATGTCCTAGTCCTATGTAAAACTGCCTCCAACGCTCATGGTCTGTTCTCGTTGCGTTCCAATCTACTGACTGAGGCGACGCGGGTGCGGCCCGCGCTTAAACGCACACCGGTCACGCGTGACTGGGTCCGGCGAGAGGGGGGTCACTCCCCGTCGTGGTGTGAGTAATTCGCGCGAAAGCAAGTCAAGGAAGTTATACTACAAAATACACGGGAAACCTTATAGTCGAATGCGGATATAAACTGTGTAATGTTTGTTACGCATTGATATGTGTGTATTAACCAACCGTGGAAAGCGCTTTGAAGGATTGGAAGTTATCATAACTTTTTAAAGTTAATTAACCTGGTAACCATTCACAGCAAGTATAAAGGTATTATGTTTTGTTCTGTGTATCTGTTAATTTCGCGCTTTGGAGAATTATGCTTGGTGTAAGTTTGGTTTTTATTTACTCATAAACTAACGGGAAACAAAGATTGCGTCTAATTGCCGACATATTGAATTACCAGTTTTTAAACAAAACTAAAGAAATATCAATTACAACACATTGTATACCGATCACAACATATTTCTGCAATCGTCAAATTGTGATTTTACATTAGCGACTGACGAAATGCCACTTGTTTAAAGCCGTATGGGAAAAAAACTAGGTCAAGTGTAAGACGACGTATTTAGGTATAAAATGATTTTATATCAGGTAGCGAGAGCCAGTTAAGTGATATAGGGGCCTACGTTAAGAAACCTTATTTTTTTATAATAAATTGCAACATCTCCAAAAGCACTTAATGACCTCGTAAACAGTGCCCGATGTGAACTGTCCAATCATATCTGTGTTCAAACCAGGAAGAAAATCGGGAGTTAGATACGCTCTAATTGACATGCAGGTTAGATCAAGACATCGATATATTTATTTAGGAATGGACGATTTATCAACCCTAAAATTAGGATAGTTTCCATTAAGAAATCGTGAGGCTTATTACCAGCAGTGTCCCTTTCTAAAACTATTAACTTTACAACGCGCTATGGGGAGCGGCCCACCCGGCGGACGACGTGTCAATCAGGGAATCGGTCAACCGTGACGACCGCGTTCCGTCTGGCAGACCCACAGAGCCGCAGGGCACGTACGTTGTGTCAATGGCACTGACACTGTAGCCAGTCGATACACACGCTCATAGCCGCACAAAGAAGCTAGTGTCAGTCGTTTGCCCCTGCCAAAACGCGACGATTGCCATAGCTAAAAATTGGACCAGCACTTTAGATCACGGATAACTTGTTTCGTTTCATAAATCTCTGCTGTTACCTGCGATAACACGCGCTGATTCATTCCCCGGATCCTTTGGTGTGGAGCTACAAAGTAACCGTTGCAATATTCGAAGTGAGATTAATTACAAAGCGCGTAAATAGAAGTTTATAAGCGATGCTAATTAGTGTTCCGTGTCTTTGTATTACGGCTTTAAACGCAGCCATTCTCTGTAATTATAACTTAACAGGGTAACCAGCGAGTTGCCGGCAGCTGGGATATACGGGTGATTCACCAACGGTCTTTTCACGCGTGGCCGATTTTCAGTTGCGGCCACATGATCAGCCATGTGTGTCGAGCCGCGCGTTCGGCTACGCGTGACGAGTTGCTTCGGATTGTCAAAGGCTTCGGCTTGGTTCTTAATGCTATAGCTGCGCGCCACTTGAACTGGTATTTGAAGTTGTGATTTGGATGTGCACGCTTTGATTGCCGAGTGAAAGCCTTGGACTGGGCCAGTGTTGTTTAAGTAATTAACTCACACAGTTTCTATTGGTTCAGTGTAACATTGTTTGACTGTTTATTAAGTGTTTATTTGACGGCGAATATTGGGTTCATGCGTTTGCATTCTCCAACGATCGATCATTTGCTCATTCTCTATTTCCGACATCCATACGACCTACACTGTTACATATATGTCTCCTGGATATATTGTTCTATCGAACTATTTATCTTCCGACCTACCCTATTACACATCTATCTCCTGGACATATTGTTCTATTGAACTATTTATCTTGTGCATACATATGTTGCTAACTATTTATACTTTATCTCATGCACATATCGCTGAGGTGTTCGTAGTTCTGTCGTGCTAACAACACGTTATCTACAGCTTACTATCAATTTATGAAGCCGAAACAGGATATACAACACAAAGCTTTATAAAAAAATACGTTTATCTTTTGCGTGTTAGTAATTATAGACACTGGTTTTGTAATAGGATGTCTCAATCCTTGCTGTTTGGAATCTTTCGTTTTCCCCTGGCGGTGGTCAGGGGAGAATTTGGCTAGGATAAAGAGCTCACAGGGAAAACCATAATTAAAGAGACATTTGTGAAATGTATAAGGAGATATAAATACCCAAAATTAACCGCTGTTTCACTGACAACAATATTTCCGTGACACACTGTCGGAAGTGTCCTGGTGGCGTGTGGGACTGTTTAACGACGATAAAGACCTATTAAGCAAAACTCGTCGTTAAATAAAATCCGTTTTAAAATTTAATGAGGTTTTTTAAAAACCTAATATTTATCGCCATACTATCGGGGACACTATTTCTATGACACACCGCTGATAATATCCCACCGACACATCAGGGTGTTTATAGTTTTAGGTATTTGAGATGACTATTAAGGATCGAGGTTGATTTTAAAGAGCAAAGCTGGGGTTTAGAGCCCTTAGCAACGTTAGTGAAATGCCCCCGTGGACTAAAGCCGTTGAGGACAATTGCTACCTGGATAGCATTCCTAACGGGCATCGTCCATTTTACTTGGTGAAGTCTTAGCAGATGCCGTTCCATCCCCACACAAGGATATTTAAGATGTGTATAAAGTGCGAATTAAGATCTATGTTTCACATTACATTGAGTAAATAGATCAGTTGCAACACCAATTGCAATTGAAACTAAATGCGAAATTGATTCGTCTACCAAGGCTGACTTTAAATGTAATTTATGTAAATAACTGCTAATTATATATAAATTAGCCTGGAAAACAAGATTGAATTATTGCAATGTGTAAACAGACCACGACAACTGAAATTTGAAACAAGCTATTTACTGCTATTTATTCGTACATATAATATAAATCAATTGAGCGTATGAAAATAATTATTAATGAGGTCAAATCATACTAATTACCTTCGATTGTTGTAGAAGTGGACATTGTCATCAACCTTCTACATTAGAATGCAGTGATGATAGAACTATTCATGTAATAAATATAGTTGCGTAAGACATATATTGGCTTCACACGAGAACAATAATTGTACACACAGTGATCTGTTTGGGGATCGTCAATTACCGCGGCTGCGCATGTGCGAACATGTATATGTAAATGTGGAGAAAATGTCGTTTAAAATGTAAATGTAACCAGAGGCTTGTATTGCAAAACATGTTTATCTGCAATGTGGTTGGACTGCCGCTTTATTTAATGTAATTGTATCTTGCCTGTAGGCTGTGTCATGTCGATCTCATTTTTACTGCAGTCGACAGTTATTCTTGTTAATGTTGGGCTAATTTGATGAACGCATATTTACCCAGAATATTTTGTATCTAGCCTAAATGAAACGATCTCCGAATAAAATACAAATGTCGAATGTTTAAATATTTTATTATATCCATTCCGTGCTGTGTCTGGCGTGACCGTGTAAGTTGCGGGGTAACTGTCACGATTAGGACTATTTCCCGGAACATGGGAGATGTGATTACAGTCTCCAGCGGGGCTACCGTCCTGTACACAAATGAGTTATATTATGGGTACAAGATTCTTATTGATGTAAGATCGCTATTCCCCGTGTGACGAAAGAGTTCCCAAAGTAAATGGGGTTACGCAGGTTGTTTGAATTTGTTTTCAGGACATGTGCAGTGTTGAGTTACTAGAAATTATGTATTGTATTTGTGCATTGTGGTGTCAGAGCTGGCAAGTTATGACGGATGTGACGGTGTTTTCTGCATATAGACACAGGCGTCATTTTTATTGGTGATGCGATTCAGGCAAATCAGTGTCTGCATGGTTCTAGCAGACATTTAGGAGTGTCGGTTTAGAGATGAGATTGTGGGAAAATGAGATATTAGAATTTCACGATTTTTATACAGCACGTCTGTGAATGAAGGCCAATTAATGTCTAGAAATATGAATATCCTATTAGATAAAACGCATACACCACAAACAACACATTAATTGAAACGTGTGTGTAATTTCTAAATTAGAGAACCCATTCGATCTACTGGGCCCGTTGAGAAATTCCGTAACGTTCCTTTTAGAAATTTGCCCGGGTGTTGGAGATCTCTGGTGTTCACAGCTATAAAAACATTACCACAGAAAGCTCCGACTAACTTTGTTAGTTACACATAAACAAACGATGCGTTTGTAAACCAACTACTAAAACTATGCTAACTACTTGACTTCGACCGGTGAACGAAACTGTTAATGAAGTATTTCCAGCCGCGTGAAATTGCTAATAAATTACCGTTTATGCCTGGTCACACCTTATTCTAGTTAAGTGGGACATTCATTCTCTGCCGGTAGTTACCCCCGAGTTACCCCAAACCACCCCCGCAGTGTAAGGGCCCTACTAACAATGTGTCTGACGTCATTCACTCGAAGGCAACAGCTCGCAATCTTGTCAATTAGCGCACCGGATGTGGGCCTGCAGGGTACATTTCCGGTTCAACTCACGATCTGTATGCGAATATAGGGGCCTATATGTTAAAATCGGTGCACCACAGGTCATGTGTGATGTAGGAAGTAAACAATAATCTACTTATTAAGTCTACATGTATAAGTGAAAATAGCTCAACTCTTGTTAGCCAAAATAATGGCTTAATTCGTCATTCATTCGCAATCAGTTGTTTGCTTTGAATCGTAATGTCGTAATGTCATAGCCTGATGTAATAATAACAATAGCAATAATAAAAACAACTATAATAACAACAACAACAACAATACTACTAAAAATAAAGATAATAACAATTGTACTACTACTACTACTACTACTACTACTACTACTACTACTACTACTACTACTACTACTACTACTACTACTAATAATAATAATAATACGACTACGACTACGACTACGACTACGACTACGACTACGACTACGACTACGACTACGACTACGACTACTACTACTACTACTAATAATAATAGTAATATATTTAATTAATTAATAAATAATCTAGTGTAATTGCGTAATAAAAACAACTATGGCTACTAATAAGGTTGCGAAAATTACCACAGCAGCTTATTTTATCTATATGTATATCAGAATTCCAGAACCGTGTCTTTTTAAATCAATCCGATAGTTCGTGGACAAGTTCAACCAACCGTGACAGCGACAACATTCCTCGCATACCGCGCGTGTTTCACTGACGTAAAGACAGTAATCGGCGATTAAATCAACGTTGTTGTGACTGCAACAGCGGACATTGTCACACATAGTGCGAGGGGGTCACTTGACGATTGGTCTAATTGTAATAACCATTTAACACTAAATACATCTAAATTAACGTTGTCGACCAATCGAGTAACGTATGACGTACGGGCAGTGATTTCTGACGTCACGGCAGGAACGGACCGCCGATGTTACATCATCGATTCTGTGACAGCGACAAGTTATCGTTTAGTAGGCGTGATTCACTCGACCATTGTCACGCGATAGTGTGACAACTGACCCGTATCACGCTTCGCGACAAGTCGAGGCGTCACTGCAGACACAGACATGCAGGTTCGATGCATGATATGACGTCATATTCAATTCAGAAGACACATAATCGAATAAACCTGCCACAATCAAAGAAGTGAAAACATTCCTGAACGCAAATCAACCGTGCAATGAAATGTCGGGGAAGCTCGTTTAAACAGCTAGGATGTATTAAGTAAAAGCATCTAATCATTGAAGTTTACAATATTCTAGAAACGAAGCTGTTGTGAATGTATTTCTGTTTATTTGTGGTATTTCTTATTGACATCTTTATTATAAAACGGCGTTTCTCTGTTGGTATACCGCCAGGTGACATTTTGAATGTAATCTAGCCGTGTTTTTTATTCACCACAGGCATTACAATGTAATGTAATTTTCAAACGTTTTAGCGCGGTTGACTGCCTTTTTTCCACATGCAAGACAGTTTCTGTTTCAGTTTTATAATTGGAAAATCCCAGCTGGTTAGTGCGTCAATGACGTTGGAGGCTATATGACCTGTGCGCACGGCCCAGAAGTTCTTTGCATTTTTGGACGTCCTTCGTATTTACCAGTATACCATTCAGTTAAAGTGCGAGGGAAATATGTTTTACACATACAGTGTTGGCTCTAATATGTTTATATTTGTAATAGTGATTTAACCGTGTGCGACTCTCTGCAGGTACTAAACTGTTTCTGTACGGGACAACAGTTTGATTATGAACCATTTTGAACATAATAATAATAAAGTTTATTTAAAAACCGGTCTCCAAAGTGTAACTCTGTTCAGTGGTGTAGACATACTACACAGTCATCTATCAAATATACTACATAGCCATCTATAAAATATACTACACAGTCATCTATCAAATATACTACACAGCAATTTATCAAATATACTACACAGCAATTTATCAAATATACTACACAGCCATCTATAAAATATACTACATAGCCATCTATAAAATATACTACATAGCCATCTATAAAATATACTACATAGCCATCTATAAAATATACTACATAGCCATCTATGAAATATACTAAATAGCCATCTATAAAATATACTACATAGCCATCTATGAAATATACTACATAGCCATCTATAAAATATACTACATAGCCATCTATAAAATATACTACACAGCCATCTATAAAATATACTACATAGCCATCTATGAAATATACTACATAGCCATCTATGAAATATACTAAATAGCCATCTATAAAATATACTACATAGCCATCTATGAAATATACTAAATAGCCATCTATAAAATATACTACATAGCCATCTATAAAATATGCTACATAGAAGTTTATAAAATATGCAATATAGCCATCTATAAAACAATATAAGTTATGTATATAAAATAAAATAACATTTAGTGATATAATTGTGACTATGAAATCTTATACAGCAAATTTAAATAAATTAAATGAGACTAAGACAGCAAACAATGTAAACCAAATAAATAACCTAAAATGTGAAATTTCAACAAATATAATAACATGTTATTATTACTATAATAACATGTTATTAAATAAATAATTATTAAAACCGTATAGTAGTATAACAGTAAACAGTAAAATAAAATACTAGACATTAAAAATATGATAAATAAACGGAGTTTCTTCCTCGTCTCATCAACCCTATCATGGGGAGAGAAGGAAGAACCTCCGTATACCTCCACTTATTTCATACGCTACTATTGTAATTGTAGTTGTCGTCTACAAAGCGGGCTGCTCTTCTTTGTATTTTCTTGCGAAGTGTGGTGGTAATGGGATCTCAGAGATCGCATTTTTCAAAAGATTTTATCGCGGGTAACTGTTTTTCCCAAGCACCGCTGGGCGCCTCGTTTAGTCTCTGCTGAAAAGTATAGTTTCTGATCGCCAGCCTGACCATCGTCCAGACACCCAACTGGTCAAGGCTAGCCGAGAATAAGAAGACCAGTTCCCGTGTCCTTGGTGAGTAACACCCTTATCCACCTCCAGTGTGACACGTGACTTTATTTTGTAATTGTAAATATACTTTTAAATGATATTTTAGTCCTCTTATAATGTATGTCAACTAATTTAAATTAAATTTTTAGAAGATATTTTATATATATATATATATATATATATATATATATATTAAACAATTTTAAAAGGACATTTTATATATATTTATTTATTTGTTAATTAGTTTACACCACAATTATTGTTAAATAGATAATTTATTATTTTAATTTTGTCTTTATTTATTTATTATGTTAAACTTTTTTTTCATTTTAAAGAGCAAATTAGGTACAATGTATGTCTTATATTTATATCTTATATTTATTTGCCATATTTAATTTTATTGTATGTATATATGTATGTATATATATATATATATATATATATATATATATATATATATATATATATACATACATACATATATATATATATATATATATATATATATATATATATATATATATATATATATATATATATATATATATATATATATATATATATATATATATATGTAGGCACTATATGAGTCAACGCCAGACTACATTCCAATTCATCATGTAACGCACGTTGAATATGGCAATAAAGCTTTATTATAGTGACTTTATGACACATCTCCGAAGTCGGTATGAGCCGGTTGACCTATTCGGGTCGTTTCATGACAGACCTGTTAACATGTCATATTATAACATATTTAATAAGTTACGGTAGGTTGTCATGTGTGCGTGCTGAGACAGATTGTCAATGTCGTGAGTGTCCTATGATCGGTCCCAGGTCCTCCCTTTTCCAGACCCACCCTTCATATTATCGAAACTTGAATGGGATATTTCGTCCCCACCCCGGAAAGGAGTTGCTTGTGTCAACTTGAGTGGTGTAATGACATGTCGTTCGTTGTCATTGTGCATTGGCGGGGAAACTGGGTGACACAACAGGCACCATCTGTCGATATTGAAAGTTTCATAAGATGTCGTCTATCCGTGATGACATTTGAACCAGGCCTCTACAGCTCATGTTATATAAGCATACAACAATAATATAATTATTTGGAACGTCTTTTTTCAATATAATCGTTGGGTGCTTATGCAACAAGTTCTGGGACGTTATTCCATTGGCTGACATGGATCGCGGAGTGGGAAGTAAATGGGAAATGGGAAATGGAATGAGCTGTGCAACATTTTGGTATCTCAGGCAGCGTCCCAATGGTCCAGCTCAATTACCATATTTGTAGACTTCATGATATATATATATATATATATATATATATATATATATATATATATATATATATATATACCATTATATACCATTGTCCAAGGGATTTTAGATTAGGGACAAGTTTATAAAATCTAAAATGTTGTGGTATATTGGAATGCTAGCAACACAGTTGACGATACTAATATATATATATATATATATATATATATATATATATATATATATATATATATATATATATATATATATATATATATATCCACATAGTCAACTGCTCGCCCTCTCGATGACTTGCTCGCTCGCTCATACACTCACCCACTCACTCACTCACTCACTCACTCACTAACTCACTCACTCACTCACTCACTCACTCACTCACTCACTCACTCACTCACTCACTCACTCACTCACTCACTCACTCACTCACTCACTCACCCACCCACTCACTCACTCACTCACTCACACACGCACGCGCACTCGCACGCTCACGCACACGCACACGCACACGCACACTCACACGCACACGCACACTGACACTGACACTGACACTCACACTCACACTCACACTCACACTCACACTCACACTCACACTCACACTCACACTCACTCTCAACCCACCAAAACATAACCGACGTGATACCTCATATTCAACACCGCACAGTGTATTGCCTCTAATGTTGTTAGTTTAAAGACTTCCGGGTTGTTAGTAATAAACTCTTTACATTACTGTTCAAAATGCAACGCAGTCACCTCAGACGACCCGCTACGTAGGCCACATTTCACCAGGTTGGACAATAATTACAATGCTGTAAAATAACGTTTACGCCAGTTCACCTGACTCGTTATATTGCACAAACAAGTAATAAAACGCCCCAAAATCGACAACACTGAAGCCAAACACGACGCCGTTGCGATGTCGTCGTTATAACGCATTACTCTTTTCGAAAATTATGTCTCCAAACGTCAAGAGGTCTACACATGCAAACTAAACTTTTTGCACTAACAACCCGTGGCAGAGTAGCTGCCAGAGAGTGATATATCGTAGCGCGTCACACGTTTACTGCCAGACCGCCAAAGTGCAATTCATGACAACACAAATGGAGAAACGATGTCTTCTGGCTAGGTCAACAGAAGACGACGCGTTGAATCTTCATTCGTCACCTGTGAAGGAAATATAGTTTGCTATGTCAACTTTAGTTAACATTACCACTTTCATTGTAGTCAATATTATGTATACTAAAGAAAAACCCAATACAAAGCGCATTCCTGTCACGGGAATTGTTGACAAAACGAACACGCAAAGTGGACATTTATAATGCTCCATGAGCCTTCATTAGTAGTCGATTTCGTCTTGTCGCTGTCTGCATTTTTAAAACGTTTGTTGTTCTTTATTTTTTAAGACGATTCACTATTTGACTTGTTGAATTCACAAAGAAATGTAAATATGTTACGAACCCATCAAAGTTGGTTAATTAATTGATTCGCTAAAGATTATTTGGCTCGTTTAACTATTATTGAAGTATGTGGTTATGCTGTCATTAATGTTGAACGTAATATTATGTTAAATATCAATGCAACGTGTTTTGTATTTGATATTAGG
>OZ024865.1:40381699-40386699 GCA_964017155.1 Oasisia sp. SBJ-2009
ACGCACACGCACACGCACACGCACACGCACACGCACACGCACACGCACACGCACACGCACACGCACACGCACACGCACACGCACACGCACACGCACACGCACACGCACACGCACACGCACACGCACACGCACACGCACACGCACACACACACACACACACACGCACACACACACACACACACACCATACACACAATCAAGACTTTACACATTGACTCGACCAACACACTTTCATTATCTCGATGTGATTCAAGCCAACCGCAACGGATTTTCCCGTATGAATAATAACGTAATCGTGTCGTACCATTGGCAGAGGTCCAGCCTGGCTTATGTGGTCCTAATCTACACTGACCACGTGCTTACAATGTCACTGCACCTGTCGAGGTCGGGATTGATTTTTTTTTTATAACCAGAGGGTTTGTAACGACCACCTATGCGATACTTTGTTAGTCAACATTGATGTGGTGCCAAAAAGATTGAGTGAAACTTTTCCGCGTGGTGCCCCATGTGACAATTCGTCGGTAAGTCGTTTCAAAAAGTATTGCCACCAACGCCAAAAGACACTGCAGCGATGTTGTTTTGTCTATTTAAATATTTCCATCGCGCTGAATGTCCTCGACGCAATGAAACACATCGTATACAGTGCAATATTGGTTTTAGTTAAACTATTAGTTTTAGTTAACCTATCTTATTTCATGGGACATAAAAACAAATTAAACGTAACACTAAGGACATATAGAATCATCGGTAACACTAAGAATAAACTTCTGTTTTACCTCTTGTCACGTTTTTATGCTCATTTATTATGTTCATTGAAATAAACTTTCCTTGCAGCAAAATTAATGTAGGTAAGTGCCTTGTGTGGATTGGGGAAAAAATCTCGATTTTTAAAGAAAATAGCTTTCTTTGCTATTTATATTCTTGCACATACTTGTCTTAATATGCACTTAGCACGTTAGCTGGTAAAATAATAATACAAACAAATTAGGGATTTCTTCCGACATCTGTATTAGCACCTATTGGGCGGAGGTGGGTGATTACAATACGGTGCTGCCACCTAGGGTAAATGTGTTATTTTATGGCGCCACTGTACGGTTTTATTTAAACTAATCATGCAGATGGTTTTTCTCAATGGTACTGAGAAATACCTAGAAACATCTCATGGATCTCAAAAAAATTCTACTTTTTACGTGAAATGTTGTTTGACACAGTAAAAATATAATAACAGTAAATATATGTTTCAAAGTAAGCTTATTTGATGTTGCTGAATATCAAATAAGCTTACTTTGAAACATATAAAATATAAAAATATCATGGCTCTGCGTCACTGCCCAACACCACTATACACACGCACACGCACACGTATACAAACTTGCTCACCTAGTTCACGTATTTCACACACTATTTCAGAAGAATAGATGGTGATAATTGCGCAGCAGAGCTGCCCCCTACCGATCAACATGGGATCTAATGCGCCAGTACGGTGGCGCCCCTATCACATCTGCTAAATTGGCAAGCAGAAAAAGCATAACAAGTCACGAACTTTTTAAATTGCAATGACGCAATGACTATAGTTTCAGACTCTCGACTAAGTCTTTGACAACCCTGGTTTGAATCTTGGGCAAGTTCAAGTTCGTTCATTGGTCCTGTTCACTCAGCTATGGGAAATGGCTATAGACCTTTTGTGAATATTAATTTTGTGTAGAAATTGTATTCGCGCATTAACTTCAGCGTGGCTGGATGTTTTCCAGGGAAATCGAGATGTTTGAACAATCCCTAGGATTTGATACTATAAGGAATTATGTTAACTTGTTTAAGTACGACGGTAATATTTTGAGTCGAGTGTGAAAATATGAACAGTATTAAGGTGATTCTGAATCAGCTAAATGTGACCTAATCTTGTTTCGTGATTTTACTGTAATATATATATATATATATATATATATATATATATATATATATATATATATATATATATATATATATATATATATATATATATATATATATGGGGTCTACAGGTATCATACTCAAATGCATGTGCGAACGTACGTGCGTGCGTATGTGCGCAAGCAGCATTGTGTGACTGCGTGCGTGCGTTTGTCAACATGGTTTGCATGGCAAACAGCCCTGGCTTGCGAGGAAGGATAATTTTGTTGCAAAGACATTGCGCATATTGATGATACCAAATCGGTGTTTGCAGGAGACATTCACAAGCATGTTCGATTGCTTTCCGCCCAGCCAGACGTTGTCACAGTCATATGGAAATGACAATGAACACTACTTTACAGGAGACTATCTAAAACAGCAAAAAAATCCTAACAATTTCAAAGAACAATGTTTCGTTACGAAAGACAACCAGGGGCGTCGAACCGGTTTTAAAAGTGGGGGGGGGGGGGACGGGGGACCAATTTATATATATATATATATATATATATATATATATATATATATATATATATATATATATATGTATGTATATATGTATATATATATTTGACATGTATTATATATGAAATGACAGAGCCTGGCATGATGAATATTTACTGTACTAAGATCAAGTTGCGGGCTGCGGCCCACCAAGCAATTTATCTAGTGATTTTCCACTAGGTAGTCGGAAGTTTAGTTCTTATTATTAATTTTACTACTAGACCGATGTAGGGTTTTTAAGAGAGGAGAGTGATCAGTCTCGCTATATATGCCTATAAATTTGTTTTATGAACTGAAAAAAGTATGAGGACATTTCCTATCTGACCCCCTCAGGCCGTGGGGTGGTCGGTGTCCCCCTCGTCCCCCACTGATCGACGCACATGGTGTGCCTGTGTAGAACTTCCCAATCCCGAAATAACAAAACATTTTTCGTATAAATGCCACGGGCTGTTCGATAACTCTCCTGTGATGACCTCCTGAGTTGTCTAACATTTCGTTCAATACATTAAAATATTACGTTTGTTTAAATAACTACCACGGATTATGGCGCATTAACAGCAAAACATGCCTCAAAACTTGTTTGCCTTGTGTTAATTTGCGATACATAACTTTGCTGAACTTCATATCACGAGTTTATTGTCTAGATAGTCCTATGTAGCGGCTTTTAAGAGAGAAGCGTGTTGAGTCAGGCTATATGCCTCGCAATTTTTCTGAACTAAAAAGTCGGGGGGGGGGACAATTCCTATGCTGTCCCCCCACCCTGAAAAGTCGCGTCCCCCCCCCGTCCCCCACCGATCGACGCCCGTGAAGACAACCACACACTTGTATTACCAATAAAAGTGCTGATTTTTAGGACTGTTTGAAATAGCGTAGAAATCATTGGTAGGTTTTTGGTTTTGGAATTCCTAACACAACAACTCACGTACCTTCGATTATTCGCTTGTAGATTTCCATGCGACTTGCGGTATTTCTGTTCTCTCTAGAAAGGCTGTTGTAATTATAGTTTGTATAAAAATAGGCAACGACTACAGACGCTTAATTAAACATCTACTTAAAGTATATTTTATACCGTATACGACACGGTATAAGTACACCACTTCTATCTTCCTCCAATTCCATGTACAATTATGTATTTATATTATTGTATATTCAGTGTCTTTAGACTGTTTATTCAGCGCATCACATATGTACAAGGTAAAAGTCGTAATGCCCGAATAAACAAACGGGTGTATATGTACACAATAAAGTCGCAAATAGCGTATTAACAAAGGTACCGGTATATAATGTGGTGTATAACTTGGTGCTGCTTACATGGGTTTGTATCACTCGCCTGTAGCTTCTAGTAGACACCCAAAAAAAATATTCAGTGTACTTTTATTTAGTCCGGCTGTGAGATGGCTATTTTTGCCCTAACCCAAAATTCACTGATAATTTTTTTTCTCTGCTGATTATCAAGGTATAGGGTCTCTGTAATGCTATCCAGGTTGATGTGAAGTTCTCACCATTGAGCAATTTGAAATATTCACGTTTGAAGTTGGGCACCGTCACCCAAGATTTCACGGGGTCACAAAATACCCAAATTTCGATATTTCAGTCTCTAAATGACATAGAAACATGATTTTTGTGATATATGTTTTTGGGGTCAACAAATGCAATGCGACAATTTTCAATTTTGAGTCTTTGGCGGCCATCTTGAAATTCAAGATGGCTGACATGTGACCTTTGTTTTTGTTTATCATTGAAAAAATCGTACTTGAAATCATCTACACATGCGCTCTAAATCAATATTTCAATATTTAAAACTGCCTAAATCTACTGCAGGTCAATTATATTGATGAATAATATACAGATCTCAATCATAAATCACATTCATTGCGACATATTGGGTCATCAATGGCGAAGGGGGTAATTTTTGAATTGACCGAATATGGACAAATCGGCTTAAAATTTGTAACGTTTAGCATTCAAATATGCCAGAAACATAAATCTTGTTTCTTAATCAACATTTTTGGCATAAAATAAATTATGTAAATAATTTTGGTATTTTTATGTTATTTTCCACAATCATGATATTGTGTTCAACTTGCGAGGACTCAATAAGTTGTATATCAATATTCCTATCTCTTTAATGCACATTGTACACACACACACAATGAACAAATGTCAGAATTATCAAACAGTCAATCACCAGATTAAAGATCATCAGTCATCATCATTCGCATCATCATCATCATCATCTGATCCATCATCTGCTTGGATCCATTCCATGGTCTTCTCATTGAAGCAACCATCACCACCTTGGCAGGCGCAGAATGAATAATATGGTTGATCTTGAGCTGATTTAGAACATGTTACGATTAATAATGGATATCCAGTTTACAGAAGCAACTTTACAGCAACAATTTTCTATAAACAAATCAACGAAATCAATACCTCCATGGCGGCTATCTTAAATTTCAAGATGGCCGCCAAAGACTCAAAATTGAAAATTGTCCCATTGCATTTGTTGACCACAAAAACATATATTTAGACACCAAAATCATGTTTCTATGTCATTTAGAGACTGAGATA
>OZ024865.1:40391699-40419199 GCA_964017155.1 Oasisia sp. SBJ-2009
CATAATCGTGGTAATCGCACACTCAGCCTGACACTGGCTGTGGCTGTGCCTGTATCTACCTGGCTGGCCTATGGACGTTACTGTTGCATTGTCGGTGTTGGGTTTCAGTCCTCTGCTTGCGGTACACAGAGTTAAAGTTGTGAGTTATTGGCGGCAATGTCTGTGCATGTCGTCGGTAATGCAACGGGAACTTTTTGGAGGTAGCGATGCTCTTATCGGCTGAGTGTAAACTGAAATAAAACCGTGTCGTTACGTACGTGTTGATGTGGAACGCAGGTCGACGAACGAATTGTGTCGACCAAGATCGAACCTTGATTATAAAGATAACAGTTTCACTGTTGTTCGAAGGGAGTGTCTTCAAGCTTCCGTTCGCGTGTTCCACTTAATCTTACTCTATTTCAGAGTATGTGCTCCGTCTGGGGATATTGGCTCTGTATTCAAGGTGTGACTGTGTCGACGCTGTCACCCATTGACTGGCTGATTATGCAATCTACACCAAACTCAAAGCTATGTGTCTGTGTCAAATTCAAGGTTGACTGAGCAGAAGGGTGCACTTGTCTTGTACAGTATCACAGCAGAAGTGGCCTCAACTCCGGACATCCATTCTTTACATTACAGGAGTTGCGTGTGGACATCAACACAGTCTTGATGATGCTTGAGGGTTCAGAATAACATGTCCTAGACGGAATGCTATAATTGCACAGGATATGCAGATAGGTTAGGGACCATCTACACAATTTTTGCCACATGTGTCGAACTGTCGATAAAGGAAATTCTTGATTCAAACTTTTCTCGATCTGGCAGGTTAAATACACAGCTCAGTTATAACTATAAATATCTAAATATTGTTATTTACTTATAAATACAAACATTAAGCAGCAGATTATTATTCCTAGATATAATGGTCAAAACCAAATTTATGTCTACCATTTGTGGTTCTACATCTTCTGTTTGCTCCTTCTGGAGTGGGGTCTAAACCATGCAAGGTGGGGACCGTGGGGTACACATTACTCACTATATAGTCTCTGAACTTTGATTCTTCTGCATCATTTCTTAAACCTCTTCATCAGCCTGTTTCAGGTTGTCATTCCATCTCAACTTTGGTCTTCTGCCATTTTTGTCTATATATGTGTTTGTTCATTCATTATTATGTCCATTGCTGGGGTCAATTAAATTTTATTCAATTCCAATTCAATTTCTTTCAATTCAATATTTCTCTCAATTCTAGTTAATTTTTTTATTTGAAAAATATTCCAATTCAATTTCTTTCAATTCATTTTTTCCATTTCCAGTTCCATCTATTATCATTCAATTCCAATTCTCGCTCCAATTCACATTTATAACAATTTAGTTAAAACCATAAATTATACAATTAATGTGTATACAGGGGGGGGGGTGATACAGCGTATTATGTTTTGATGTAAATTTATATCATCAGTTTTAATATCTATATCTTTTAATTTTTTTCTCATATCTCTGTTACGATAAAGAAACCATAACATACTACAGTAAATGAATAATAAAATTACCAAATATCTTTCATTTTGTTCCAAGTCTTTCAATTCCAATTCCCGCTCCAATTCCGGAAATGGAATTGAATTGATAATTTCCAATTCATTTTTAATTGACCCCAGCCCTGGTCTAGTCCATCTAATTTGGCTTATAATGTGTGTTTGCCACACTACGTGACTACAGCTGTAACGCAATCCTGGGATTGTTACATTTGCTGATCGTCTCCGCAGACATAGAAATGGCTGAAACCACCCAAAATTATGTCACATGACTGGAGGCTGACCACATTCCTTGTAAGCGATTTCATTTTAAAGATGAGTTCTGGAATGGGATGTACCAGTAGTATTATGGGTTGGTACTGGCGGGTAAGGATAACTGGCACTATAATATACAAGGTCCCTTTTACTATTTTTTTGATAACCTGTACATAACCATACGGCAGCGCTTTATGCAGGATAAAATTATTGCCAGTCACATGTTTTGGTGGACACATAGATGTTAAGTATTAAGCTAGTTTACAAACTTTCAAATGTGCCTGATGATCTGTAACATAGCTTTATCTAGAGACCTGTCCACCCGTCATTTGGACGGGTAAAAACGAATATGGACGGGTAGAAATATGGAGGACGGGTTGTGGATGGGCAAAAAAATGAAGGAGCAAAAAAAAAGTCTTCCAAAACCATAGATATTGTTAGTTATGCCTTGAAAGTGAGTGTAAATGGTGTCAAATGTGTGTTTGTAGCCCATTTCAGGTCATCAGGCACAATTTGAAAGTTTATAAACTAGCTTAACAGTTAACATCAACGTGTCCACCAAAACATGTGACTGACAATAATTTGATCCTGCATAAAGCCATGATCTGAAATGGCCTACAAACACACATGTGACACCATTTACACTCACTTTCAAGGCATAACTAACAAAATCTATGGTTTTGGAAGACCTTTTTTTTGTTCCTTCATTTTTTTACTAGTTCACCCATATTTCTACCAACTGGTCCATATTCGTTTTTAACCATCCAAATGACGGGTGGACTGGTCTCTGTATAAAGCTATGCCATACGCTTCCTTGCAGTGCAATTAAAATAGTTTTAAAAACAAAGGAATGCTGTGCTCTACATCAAGCCCTGAATTCCAGGTTTGTCTGTGCTCTTGACAACCTGGGAGCCATACATCTAAAGGTGACTCATACCCTACCTCAGGCCGGGGTAACAGGAAATGGAGGTGACAAAATATTTCACTGGTGGCAAACAAGATACACTGTTCAGTCCATCTCTCAGCCAAGTATTGTGTGTATAGGAGTAGTGAGCTGCCTTCAGTGTATTGGGTGGTCAGTTGTGTGGTCAAGGTATAGTCCTCTTCTACTAAGGTCACCATACTAGTCAGGCCACTTTTGCCTAATCAAAGGGTGACCATATATATAATTAAAACATACTTTTGTTAAGTTTTGTGTCACCCATGTTTATGGCTCATGTCTGCTGTTCAAACAGAAGACATTAATTGCAATAAAACTAGCATTCCAGTGAAAATAACCCTGTTAGAACTAATGACAACAACCTTTCAAAAATCAGGTTAATTCCTGTCTCTGTAAGACAGCTTTAACTGTCTCTGAGCACAGTATTCAAGGACTTGAGTGACAGCTTGGCGATTTTTGTAAACATTGAACTGTTCTGGTTATTTACGAAACTCGGCAGGGTTCTATTAACCGACTAGTCTGTATATATTATGGTTACAACGTTTTGCTTTTATGACGTCTCATTGAACTAGTCAGTCTTTTTCAGAACATTTTAAGCCAAGCGGACCTTTCTATGCTGGCACTGAGGGTGGTCACTGCCAGGATGCTTGTTGGCCTTGAACAGGAATTCTTTTATGTTCAACACTGAAAAGGGTCTGACATTAACATGATTCTCCGATTCAAAAGAATAGCGTTGAATTCAAAATAATGTTTTGGTTTGCTGTTTAAAACACAGGTACATTAACTTTAAATACATGCACGGTATAACTAATAAAAAAACAGAATATTTATAAGGTACTCATAGTACTTATAAGTGTATTTTAAATAAAGTTAAAAACATATGCATTTAGACTTAAAGTGCTGTTTCATCTTGAGCTAGTGGCGAATCTGATGACAGTCAATCACTTGTCTCAGCAAAGCTTTATGCAGAGACCCATCCACCCATCATTTGGATGGGTAAAAATGAATATGGACGGGTAAAAATATGGGTGGACGGGTAAAAAAATGAAGGGGCAAAAAGGGTCTTCCAAAACCATATCTAGATACCTTCAAAATTAGCGTAAATGGTGTCACATGTGTGTTTGTGGTCCTTTTCAGGTCATAAAATACATTTAAAGTTTGTGAACTGGATTAATAGTTAACATCCCCAAAACATGTGTGACTGACAATGATTTGATCCTGCATAAAGACCTGCTTGTCTGTAATGTCAGTGTCAGATATAACTGAGATCAGTTATGTCGTTAGAGGCATTAAGACATTGTTGCTGCAGACATCACCTGCTGTTTCAACTCACGGTCGCTGAGCAATGAGTGGTTTTGTGAATGTCAGTGTTTTTGCTGTCCAGAAAAAAATGGATCTCGTTAGGGTCTAAATGAAGACAGACACTGATACCTGAAAGTACTTGGTTGCAAAACGAAATTAAAATCACCATACTTTGAATCATTTAACTAATTAATATTTTAATGTCAAGGCTTTATGCAGAATCAATTTTTTTGCCAGCCACACATTTTTAGTGGACACATGGAGGTCAACGGTTAAGCCAGTTTTCAAACTTTATTTTTTTTTACCTGAAATGGACTACAAACATACACGTGACACCATTTACACTAATTTCTAGGGCATATCTGGCAATATCTATGATTTGCGAAAACTGTTTACCCATCCACCAACATTTCTACCCGTCCATAATAGGTTTTCCCATAAATATTATGGGTGGACGGGTCTCTGCATAAAGCTATGACTTAGTATCAAGTTTCATGGAGCATATAGTCATCCAGATTGTAGAAAGTAACCATGTGTCTTGACAATCAACTTCTACTATATCGTCCCATTACTGTATGTATCATACAGCACTCTGTAGAGGGTTAACCTTACCATGTGAGTGCATTTTCAGTAAACAAGCGTACCATCCATGGTAATTTGATAAGATCTTGTACTTTTTATTAACATGGTCTCCGACAAGCTTTGTAAAAAGTTGTAATTTTGCAGTAAGCCTGCCAAGCCACAGTGAGAGAGATACAGGCACCTCAAAGCTGTGAATGTTATCGCAGACACTGGTCTAGTATCCAGAAAGAATCTACTACGTGTGTGGTCGTTAATTATATAATAAATGTTTATCCTGCTTGGTTTTAAGTTAAGTGAAGTACTTATGTATACACATGTGTGTACAACAGAACTTGTCACACATCAAGTCTTTATATTTCTCAGTCTCAACTCTGGGTAAGCCATGACAAACCTAAATACTAAACTTAGTTTATATACTGAAGTCACAATTCACCTAGAGGCTGTCTAGGCTAGAGGCTAGAGTCTTGAGAAAACCCCACTTGTAGTCTCTAGTGCTCAGATGTGAAACTTGTCAAAATTTATCCATAGAAACTTCAAGAATTGTTTTTCTTTCACTGGGCACTGTGCAGGTATTGTTGAAATTAAAATTATTAAATTTGACAAAGCGCAATGGCTCATGTGTAGAGCTTCCGACTCTCGACTACGAGAATCCGGGTTCGAATCCTGTGCTGCGGTGTTAAAACCTTGGGCAAGTTTTTTTATTCTGTGGTCTGGCTAAGTGGCTATATAGACAGTGGTGGATATGTGTACGAGCAGCCTTCGCGCATTAATTGTAGCATATGGCTGGATGCTTCCCAGAGAAGCCAAGATGGTGTCTGAGTGAACAGGTCTGTCAGGGAAGTAAAGTGTAAAGTGCTTTGAATGGTCATGAGGACTGTGTACTGCACTATATAAGAACTTAACTTTTTGCGTTTTTGTGCTTTTTTATTTATAATAGTCCTTTATATCTTACTTTTGTGGTCTGGTGGAGAAAAAAATAATGCCTGTATGCAGATCATGTTCCATTCTAATGGGATGTTGATGTGTAACTGTACTTAGTGGCGCAGAGGTGCAGTGACTAGAGCTTCCGACTCTTAACTAAGAGAACCCGAGTTTAAATCCTGAGCTGTCATGTTGAACCTTGGGAAAGTTCGTACACTCTACATTGCTCCAGTTCACTCAGCTATATTAATGAGTATCTGGCTATAGACAGTGGTGGATATTTGTACTAGTAGTCGTTGCGCAGTGATTACAGCATGGGTGCTTCCCAAAGAACCAAGATGGTATTTGATTGAACAGGTCTGCCAGATAGTAAAGTGTAAAGCGCATTATTGAGTGTTAAAAAAACTAAATACTGCGCCAAATAAGAGCTTACCTTTATCTGTGCCTTTACAATTACAATGTTGTGTAAGCCACTCACACTCTTCACTTCCTCTGTTCCTCGAGTGTAAACCAACAGTGTTGGAATGTCTGAACACACTCGGAACTTCAGCAAGTACGTGTGACACAACACAAACTGTGTCAACTGTGCACACATAGACCAGTGATATTTATGGAATTGTCAAGAGCTCTGGAGACACTCATGTCATCGACTCATCGTCAACAACTGTTGAGTCATGTCAAGTGTGTTAGTTGTTAGTTCTGATCAGTTCAAACAACTTGTGTTATACCATAAGGCTGCAGCGGTTGGTTTGCTAAGCCTTACCCCCTCAAGTGTGAGATAAACTACTCTCTCTGGAGAGGGTGTGTGAGGGGGTATACGCCCCATGCAGGCTTTGACGGCATGGCATGTTGGACATTAGCTGGGGCAAACGAAGACGTGTTGAGGAAGTAACTGCGTTGATGTTAGTGTGTTGGGCGTCTCTGAGTGCTTATTTCAGTTGTACTCTAACAGAGACGTGTTGATGTCATTAGATAACTGTGTTCAGTTGGTCTTCTTGTCAGACAGACAGACGATAATACTTCAGACAGGTTAGTAAGGTCTTATAGTGCATCCGACAGGTAAGTTTTGTAGTGCAGTGGTCATCTAACTCATCCAGGGTTTATGCAGGATCAAATTATTGCCAGTCACACATATTTTGGTGGACATGTGGATGTTAACTGTTAAGCCAGTTCACAAACTTTAAAAGAATTTTTTTGACCTGAAAATGACTATAAACAAAATGTGACACAATTTACGCTCACTTTCATCAAGGCATAACTAATAATATCTGTGGCTTTGGAAGTTTTTTGCTCCTTCATTTTTTATCCGTCCACCACCCGTCCACCCATATTTCTACCCGTCTATATTCATTTTTATCCATTCAAATGACAGGTGGATGGGTCTCTACATAAAGCTATGCACTCATCTGATAGCACAACTCAATAACGTGTGATACATTTTACTCCCAGGCATAGCTTTATCTAGAGACCCGTGGCCGGGTAAAAAATGAGGGAGCCAAAAAAAAAGGTCTTCCAAAACCATAGATATTGTTAGTTATGCCTTGAAAGTGACTGTAAATGGTGTCAAATGTGTGTTTGTAGCCCATTCCAGGTCATCAGGCACAATTTGAAAGTTTATAAACTACCTTAACAGTTAACATCAAGACAACGTGTCCACCATAACATGTGACTGGCAATAATTTGATCCTGCATAAAGCCCTGCTCCTAGGCAGACCTGTTCAATGATGTTCAGGGCTTTATGCAGGATGAAATTGTTGCCAGTCACGCGTTTTATGATGGACACATGGATGTCAACTGTTAAGCCAGTTTACAAACTTGAAATGAGTTTTTGGGACCTGAAATAGGCTACAAATACCCACATGATACCAACAAACTCACTTCTAAAGCATAACTGACACTATCTATGATTTTTGAAAACTTTTACCCATCCAGCCATATTTGTACCCGTCCAAATGATAGGTGGACGCGTCTTAGCATAAAGTTCAATAAAAACATCTCGACTTCTCTGGGAAAATCCAACCATGCTGCAATTAATGCACGAAGAGTATTCATACACAAATATCCACCACTGTCTGTAGTCAGGTACTCATTCATGTAGCTGAGTGAACTGGAGCAATGTATAGAGTGAACAAACTTGCCCAAAGTTTTACATTGCAGCACAGCATTTTAACCTGTACATTTTGTGTTTATGCAGATCACTATAAGATTAATTATGTAGCCTAATTATATTCATAGACATGAAGTGAACTGCACAATGACCGTCGACTTTAAACTGAGTGAACTTGTCACATAAAACCGGAGTTTGGTGAACTGAACTGAATATTCATGAGTTATGTCTTAAATGTGGATTATATGCTGTACCCAAACAAGAAACTAGGCCTAAACTGGGTAAATTTTTCGATATGTTGCCACAGTCGGTAGTAATTAATAAAACAAATTTAACGAAATAAAGGCATAGCATTATGTTAACAGGATTAATTTTTTAAATGCATACATTACAAAGGGTTTAAATTATTAAAGAATCCCTCATTCACTGAGTCGTCCCATTGGGGTGTTGAGGCAGAAATTTGTCAGTCAGCCCTTTCCATTGATCTCTGTCTTCCAGTGTATGTATCATGGATGTCCAGTCCTTATGTTCTCTCAGGCTCGGCCTGTGCTTAAACAAGTACAATTTATAATCTTTCTATGGACGATGAGACATTTTGTCCAATGCCACAGGTAACAGTTATGATGGAAACATTTTGGGGACGGTGATGACATGATTTTAAGAAACATAAATAGGTCTCATAAACAATACACATCATGGCCAAATGTTGTTCATTCATTTAGCATTCCCGACGAGTCTCATTACTGCAAGCATATCATTATCTGTCTACATGTTCAGACATTCCAAATATACAAATGATATCTATACTTATTTCACTTGGTCACGGCTCATTTGGCAAGAATTATTAGTTTTATGCCACTAATTATAGCTGAAAGCATGAAAGCTGATACAGGTAAACCTTAGATAAGTTGACCGTGTAATATATGGGTTGTTTGTAGCCGTTTGCGTGTACAGACATACTTACAGACCGGAGACACACAGCTCTGTTGAGGTGGTTATATTATTGCCTGGATGCCTGGCCTTGCATGCATGTGTAGAACAATCAGGTTCAAGTAGCTCTCTGTGGACTTAACACCCAGCCTGAGTGGAGAGTGTACACGAGAGCTCTCATACTCAATGATACATTCTTCAGCCATTTGCACTGTTGCCGTAAACAACGGGCCAGTCGTAAGCTGCTTTCGCGAAGCGTTTCTGTTTTTTGGCCTGAAATTTGTCACTTCACTTTCTGTGTTTTGACTTTGTGCACAATGTCCGACCCAAGTACGCACTGTGCAGTGTACGGGGTATGTAGTGCGTGGGACTACATGCTGTTTATGTTATGGAAAGGAACAGAGAAGAATTAAATTAAAGCCTTCTTATTTATGATAGTTGTATCAACATCTCGCATTTTGTAGGGCTTCGGACTCTTGGCTAAGAGAGTCAGCAAGTTGTTTCACTCTACAGTTCATGCAGCTGTATGAATGAGTACCTGGCTGTAGACAGTGGTGGATATTTGTACGCGCAGCCTTTGTGCAATAATTGCAGCTTGGCTAGAAGGTTCCCAGAGAAGCTGAGATGGCGTTTGATTGATTAGGTCTGTCTGGTACTACATAAGAACTTACCTTTACTATAACAACTTACCTTTACACAAAGCTGCCCGTCGATGGTGTCTTTATAGTCTTATCTTTAAACCTCAATATAGTTGTTGAGGCTAAATATACAGGGATTCTTTGATTGCAATCTTTCTGGAACTGAACGTGTCCAGGAGTCAGTAGTGAGTTATATTTGTTTTATATTTTTTATATTTGCATATAACGTCACACTGAGGATGGCCTGTATGCTCTGTCATATGTGACTTTGTGTTAAAATTATCCTCTAATAACCTAAAAGTTGAGGGTCCCATTATGCCCACTTGTTAAACTTGACAGACGTTCCATGGCGTGATGGTGTTTTCGTACCAAATCAGTAACTGGTTGCGTGGATCCTGATAATGGTTTCTCCATGCATGAAGTTCAGTGTAGTTTCTCTTCTTTAAATAGGCTTTCTGTTTATCACTTATAAAAGGCACCTACTTGGCAGTCTAGACTCTACATCTGATTATGCATCCAGATGTATAGAATTTAAAAGACTGAGGAGAAATGTATAACCGGCTTTGAATTTATGGAAATAGTGACAATAAATTATAATGGTTAATCATTATCATTGTAAGTAAATATAGTTTTTTTCAAGGTGTTCAGCTAAGCTGCAAAAATGTGTGTACATTTTGTTAAAAAATATTCAGTTCTATATAGACTGACACAAAAGCAGGTCAGGGTGCAATTTTGGCTTTTTGTAGCAGTTTGTAATTAAATATTACTGGGATACGTGTAGTGGGATTAGAGATTATATCATATATATGCGAGTTCCATGGCCTGATAAAACGAATGAAGTCCCTTAGGATACTGACAAATCAAACAATCAAAAAGGAATATTGTTAAAAAAAATTAAACAAGACAAACATGATTTATAGGCCATGTCATATCAAGAAATTGGTGAGGATTTGAAATGGGGCGGTCATCTGAAGGGAGATGAAAAACTGAAAAGAAATCAGGTGCCCAGAAAGTGGATGGAAAAAAGGAGTTGACGAAGACTGAGAATGTGACGAGGGGACTGCATTATGAGAGACCCCAAGAGTGGGAGGAGAATGGAGAACAACAGCAAAAGATAGACTGAGTTGGAGACTGTTGATAGGGAATGTAGGAAGAGAAAAGTGAGGAAGAAAACATGAAGAAAAAGACACTTGTAACAACAGGAATGCCAAGAGGAGAACAATGACAAACATCACGAGAAAGACAAACTTAGAAGAACATTTAGTAACAACGAGAAAGATTGCAAGCAAAAGGTTCACAGGATATCAAAGAATGAAGACATTAGACGGTCTGTCAACATCTCCGTGTGGTTTGGTTCAGGCCATGGTCACCAATACCTGTCAGTCCACGGTTTATGCAGGATAAAAAATGTTGCCAGTCGCACATTTTTTTATGGACACATGGGTGTTAGCTCATATACATACAAGCCAGTTGATATGTGTTTTATGACCTGAAATAAATTACAAATACACATGAGACACCCATTTATACCCATTTTGAAGCCTCCACTGATAATATCTGTGATTGTTTGAAGACTTTGCTTCTTAATGTTTTTACCTGTCCAGTAATCTTTTTACCCGTCAGTGTTGTTTTTATCCATCCACAGTGGGTTTTACTGGTCCAATATGGGTGTATAGGTTTCTGCATAAAGCAAAGCTATACCTGTGAGGCTGTGACAGATGTAGCAGATATAAGACAAGATTATATATCAGAGAATGCACATTATTACCATAGGACTATACTTTCTGGGTTAATTTGTCTGGTGGAAATATATTACCTGTCTAGGTAATCCACACAGGTGCACAATTACCTGAAATACCCCAAGCTGTTATATTATAGTGTGGGACAAACTGAACTTAGAATATATACGGCGAGAACTCAGTGTCATGACCGCATACTGACATGGATCGGTAGGAATGCTACTACACTACATGTCGAGCATACATAATTCATAATTGATTTGTTTAGCCAATTTGCTTTGTCAATGCCTTAATGGTCATTGGTATGTGGCATGTGTAAACCTGTTTGGTGCGTAATGATACATGTGTATGCGGAGTGTTGATGTCTGCGGTGTCAACACATTAGGATATGAATGTGTGTCAAATCTGGGCTGTATAGTTCACCTAGAGATGTGGGTAACATGTCTCATTAGGAGAGACAGTTGTGATGGTTAATCATCGTTTCAGAGGGGCACTGTCTTTTACCCAATGGTTGTTTGCCCATGCAGTGGTCTTTTGCCCAGTGAAAAAGTTTGTTTTGCACATTTACTAAAAAGAAAAACGAATGTCCTTATTATTATTTATTTTATCTAGAATCAAATAAAATTATTTCAAGACAGTCTAACTGGTAACAAAGCATCCATTTGTATTAGGGTGTCCTAACTGTCCTTACATGTTCATCTTAGATGACTTGCACCTCGAGAGCCAAACGTAATGGTCTGTAACTATGATTCACCGAATCTGAATGAAAACCCAGGTATGTTTCATCAAAGCATAAACAACTTTATAATTTAACTATCCAGTGTTTATAAATATCACAGCGCTGTCATTCAAATTCAGTTACACACCAGTGAAAACTGTCTCAGTGGACCATCACATTGTTGACAGTTTTCAGGATCATAAGCTCATACGGCTGTTGATATAGTCCCTAAACTCTCTGAAACTCTTGTGTTCCCGCACATTGATTTATTTGTAGAGGTTTGTTTAGTGTCTGTACATTGCCGTTTATCAAATGTAGTTTGCATTTTCTTGCGACAGCTAAGTTTTTCTACTTGGCCTTTATTGGCACAGAGAATTCAAGATGGCGTTTGGCTGAACAAGTAGAAACCAGGTATGAGTAAAAAAAAAGAACTCACCTTTATGGATCAGACCAGTAAACATGACTAACCATTAAGGAGTCACTGCCTATGTTTCCAAACTACTGGCTCCAGGCTTAAGCTTAGCTTTACTTGGAAAGTTGATCCATGGAAAATAAATTGCTTCACCAGCGCCACCTAATGAGTGAAACTTGTTAATTGTCACTAATGGCTATTGCGGAATATAAATACCACTCCCCCACCCAGTCTAGCATTCGGTGGGAAGGTGATATGATCCCTTGCTAAATGCATGCCTTTTTGGGAAAACTGATGACATCATAATCCATAATACCCATGCCTTCTTTTCCCCCAGGGTGATGTTCCGTCATCTCCCGTCGATGCAGCTGGCACCACTGGTTCATCGTCAGAACGGAAGCTGGAGTTCCAGAAACGGATCCGAGCAAGTAACCTGGCCATACAGAACGCTGACTTCCACTGTGCCATCCAGCTGTACACCGAGGCCATGACCCTTGACCCCGGCAACCACATCCTCCATAGCAACCGGTCGGCGGCGTTCATGAAGACGAACCAGTACGAGAAGGCCCTGGAAGATGCGAGAGAGGCTCGCAGACTGCAGCCTAAGTGGCCCAAGGTAGGTACTTTTAATAATAATAGTCTCATGGCAGCCTAAGTTGCCCAAGATAGGGCCTTCGTGTATCATGGCAGACTGCAGTCTAAGTGGCCCAAGATAGGGCCTTCGTGTATCATGGCAAACTGCAGTCTAAGTGGCCCAAGATAGGGCCTTCATGTATCACGGTAGACTGCAGTCTAAGTGGCCCAAGATAGGGCCTTCATGTATCACGGTAGACTGCAGTCTAAGTGGCCCAAGATAGTGCCTTCATGTATCATGGTAGACTGTAGCCTAAGTGGCCCAAGATAGGGCCTTCATGTATCATGGTAGACTGCAGTCTAAGTGGCCCAAGATAGGGCCTTCATGTATCATGGTAGACTGCAGTCTAAGTGGCCCAAGATAGGGCCTTCATGTATCATGGTAGACTGCAGTCTAAGTGGCCCAAGATAGGGCCTTCATGTATCATGGTAGACTGCAGCCTAAGTGGCCCAAGATAGGGCCTTCATGTATCATGGTAGACTGCAGTCTAAGTGGCCCAAGATAGGGCCTTCATGTATCATGGTAGACTGTAGCCTAAGTGGCCCAAGATAGGGCCTTCGTGTATCATGGTAGACTGTAGCCTAAGTGGCCCAAGATAGGGCCTTCATGTATCATGGTAGACTGTAGCCTAAGTGGCCCAAGATAGGGCCTTCATGTATCATGGTAGACTGTAGCCTAAGTGGCCCAAGATAGGGCCTTCATGTATCATGGTAGAATGTGCAGTCTAAGTGGCCCAAGATAGGGCCTCCATGTATCATGGTAGACTGTAGCCTAAGTGGCCCAAGATAGGGCCTCCATGTATCATGGTAGACTGTAGCCTAAGTGGCCCAAGATAGGGCCTTCATGTATCATGGTAGACTGTAGCCTAAGTGGCCCAAGATAGGGCCTTCATGTATCATGGTAGACTGTAGCCTAAGTGGCCCAAGATAGGGCCTTCATGTATCATGGTAGACTGTAGCCTAAATGGCCCAAGATAGGGCCTTCATGTATCATGGTAGACTGCAGCCTAAGTGGCCCAAGATAGGGCCTTCATGTATCATGGTAGACTGCAGCCTAAGTGGCCCAAGGTAGGTCCTTCATGTCTCATATTGCAGCCTAATTAGTGGCCCATGGTACTTCATGTTTCATGTTACAGGCATGCACACTGCATACAACTTAGACATACTACTACTAAACTATTGCTTTCTCCAGTTGGTGAATCAGTGTGTGATTTCACCTGATATGTCCCAAATAACATACATGGTTCATATCTGATTCTGAATTATTTCGTGGTGAAAGACTAGAACGTGACGAGTACACAGTCACTGACATCGTAAAACTGTCTACTTGATCAGTATTACAGCCATCAGTGGACAATCTTTGAAAGGAGTGTAACATATCTCAGATTTTGAGGTAGGGATATCGTGAGGCGCAAAGAAATGAGTGTAAAAACTAATAATCCCTTAGCTGGTCTTTTACTGGGTAGATTCTAAGGAAGCCATCAGTGATGTATTCAAGTCTGTTACCTGTTTGGGCATGATGGATGGAATGCTTATTTTTATCATACATGTTATCAGATTATTGAAATGTGATACTGAAGGTGTGGATTCTAACAATAGGTATAGAATGTAGCCCCACCGTTTTACCTTGCCATTAAGTATAGGTTACAATATTTGCATTGCACTTTGACTGATATATATTTGAAATGTGTTAAGAAACTGTGTGTGTAATTTTGGAATGTGAAGTTTGGTTTAAAGTTGAAGTACTACTCTGAATATAGCTACATATGTTATGTTCATATTGACAAATTCCCTGATAGCATCAGTGATCAATGTGCATTCTCATGTAAAGCTATATTTAGAGTTGTCAAATGGTAACAACTTAGACTCCTTGTGATCATCATCATAATGACCCATGGTTGGATGAAAGCCTCAGCATGCTGCTTCCACATCTGCCTATCTTGCGCAATCCTCTGCCAGATCGTACCTTTCCAGTAGTCGTCTAGTTCATCTCTCCAACGTCTCACTGGTCTTCCTCTAGATTGTTTCTCTTTGTAAGGTTCCCAGGTGGTGATACCTGATTAGAATCCTATGTGAACTGAAATAAAAAATATTGATCACGTAAACATGGCAGTGTATTATTAGTGAGCAAGAGTTGTTGATAGGTTTACTTATTTGTCCAAGGAAGAGTTATCATGAAGAGTGTACAATTCCTGTTTTCACCTTTTAACCCACACATTCTTCCTAAGAATTTTTTGCCTTTCTCTGAAATTAATAAATTACTAGTTTATAAAGACTAGGATCCTAAAGTTGCAGAATTATAGAGCTCTGATGTTCTTAAGGATTTATTAAAGAATCTCCTGTCTCTCAGTCGGTGTAAAATCTTATCACTTTAAAAGAATTCAATAGATGTGATATCCGGGATCAGCCATTGTAGTGCAATTAACGTGATTAACCTCTCTCATTAGTGCAGCCTTAGACAAAAGTTGTGGTTTGTGCCCTTACAGTTGTAGCAGTACATGTCTGACTGACAGATGGCAATGTTAAATCAATGTCTCTGTAATATCCTTCAGCATTTTATTCAATCAAATCCATGTATTATTTATATAGCTTACGGCCAGGCTTTGATGTGTGAAGTGTCCATAAAAATGGTAATATTAAGTCTAATTATTCTGTGTTTGTGGCAGAGATACCTGTGCTGTGTTTTTGTGAGATGCAGGTGAGATCCAGGGTTATTCAGGTACGGAGGCTGGTAGGTGAAGGCAGGGTGACGCCTAGAGCAGTATACATTACCTCTGTCAGCTCTGTGCCCATTCAACACAAAGCATGCTCATTTCTAATTGCTCAAGTTGTGTTTAATAGGTAATATTGCATACAAGTGTATTATAACCAGGATACGATATCAATATTTTGGGTCTTCTTAATGTGTGGACCCAGAAAAGTAATTTTTGGGGCAGTTGGGTGTTTGATAGCACTGGTTAAAAAATAGTATGTTCAGAACAGTCACAAAATCTATCAGTCTGCATGTAAGTTACTTTCATACTTCGAAAAACTAATTTACATAATATGAACATTGGACATGAGAACTCCTTCACAGTTGGTGTCATCTTTCCTCTCTGGATGTAACTCTTCTTCCAGTCACCTTTTCTGGGCCTTCAACTTTCTCTTCTCAAGTGTCTTGAAAGATTTTTTCCCATAGCCATTATGATGGTATCCTTGCGTGACAATGTCTGTATTTACTTGCTTATACTACCCACTTAACGGGGTAAAATGATGGGTAGTTCTCATTGTTTTCTGTCTCTAGCACCAGTCTCAGAGGGCATGTTCAGGCACACTGCCTTCAGAGACCATCAGGTTTCCAAAGTAGAACTATATATTTACCCACATAAAACAGCTGCTCTATTCCTGGACAGGTAAATGTGTGCGCAGGGGTTGCTTTTCCAGTTAGAGAGGTAAATGTATGTGCAAGGATCTCTTTAGAGCAATCTTAGCCTGGTGGAATGGTCTCAGACGTGTAATTATGACCGTCACCGGACGTCCACCGCCACCCGTATAGGTCAAGCTAGCCCTAGCATTATGGACTAAGTGGTCAAGTGTATTCTATTGTCACCAGTGCCATACGTTGTGTTTAATAACGATCAACGTCTACAGAGCTTCTGTAGCGAGGTTTGTTCCCACGAGTCTGTGTCAACAGGTACGCCGTGACAATGTTGAGTTGTCATTTGTCACTTTGATTATACACCCGCTGTAAATGTTTCTCCGTTCAGCTATTCTAGGGGTGACATGGAACGTATGAAAAGTAACACTTGTTAGGGATGGTGAGTGACGTGTGTTGTATGTGAACTGTCTGACTATTTGCACTGTACACTGACACTAAAGGACACTAAATATTGTCGAAATAGACGTGTAATCAAGCTTTTATGCATGATAAAATTTTGGCCAGTCTAAAATGTTGCATTGTGGTACTGGTAGACACGTGCATGTTAAGTTGTTAACTCACACAAGCCAATCGTAAGGTAAGGTTTTAAATTGTGCAATATCCAGTCCTCAGGACTGCTCAAAGCGCTTTACACTTTACTTCGCTGACAGACCTGTTTAATCAAACACCATCTCAACTTCTCTGGGAAGTTGAGATAGTGTATTATGGCGTGAAATAAACTGTAAACACATGTTTGACTATCAGGTAATAGAATTCACAATGAAGACTTGCTCCTTATTTTTACCCGGCGTCAAGCGATATTTCTAACCATCCAAAATGGGTCTTACCCATCCAAATGATGGGTGGACGGGTCTCTATATAAAGCTATGCCAGTAAGGGCCATGGGAAAATGAGCAGTGATTTGGGTGAATTTTTGCCATTTTGACCCGTCTACAAAAGGGGAACTCGGCACAGGCGAGTGTTTGTCTGCAAAATCTACATCAATGTAGGTGGGCTCATTAAATTTGATGGCTATCTCAGATTTGGGCAGTTTATGTGACCGCGTAATCATTTACTTTTGCTTTTATGCCTTCATCAAAGCAGATCAGTGGAACGCAGGTGACTCGTGTGAAGTGTTTGATACAAAAGGTTTGATTGTTCTATTAAAAGGTTCACTTCTCTCAACAATGACATATTTACCTCCCATCTACATCACATCAGAAGATTATCAATACCCTTCTGGTTATAGCACAGTTTTCAGGAATCAATAACAGTAAGTAAGTCACAATTCTTAATTTAAACACTTAACCTGATCAATCATTACCAATGCTTATCGTTTCTTAATTTAGTATTTAAGTACCGGTATTATTAATTGATAAATGTAATGATAGTGTTGTTTAATAAATCACACAACTTATCTCATATGTAGTATGTGACGTGAATAAATTAGTTTCAATACAATGAAAACAGTGTACAAAATACCCTAAATATAGGGCTATTCAATAAATGACATTGAATAGCCATGTCAATGATTTATTTTACGTAAAGTGATATTGTGTGTAAGTGAGAGTGAGTGTATTGGGCTAGAGCCAATTGAGAATCGCATGTACCAATTTTAGTTTTAGTTCATTCTTCAGTTTTTGTCCGACACAATTCCTTTACCCTGTCCATGTTGTATTGTCCCATTGTGCTGTAGCTCTATTCTACATTCGTACAACCCCTCCATCCACCCTCCAGTGGTTCAGAGAAGGCCAAACACACCTGAATATAGAATGTGTAACATATGTCAGAATGGCATTAAGTTATTGTTGCGAGTTATTTTAGTCGCCGTTTCGTTACACCTCACAATTTTGGTGGGATTCGAATGAAAGAGAACATGTCAAACTCGCTGTGCGTACAAGATCACATCGCATTTCGCTTTAGAACTCCGTCGAAGCAGTCGCTGAATGCGAGATATGTTGTTATCCTGCAGGCTAGGAGCGTTATAGCAGTCGTTCAGTAGGTCGCGGTTCGGCGATTCAACCGTGACCAGATGATATCATTGACTGGTGCTGTGCTAGTGGTCAGCCTAGGGCGAGATCTTGGGCGGTCAGCCTCGTGAAACAACAGTCCAGTATTACACTAGCTAGACACTGTTTCACTAACTACTGGTTAGCATATATGTCTCGTAATCAGGCGGTTAAGGCATTTTGTAATTACATGATAAACTTGTAGATAATGTTTCGGTCTCTAGTCAATGGGCCGGTTGACGTTTTGCCCTGTGATCAAGTGGTTTGCTAAAATGGTTGTTGAAGTATTTCCCTTGTGAGTTTGTGGTTTGTCAGGGGTAGAAATAACTCCAAAATTTCTGGTAGTCTACTTAGATGGGAAATCTGGTAGTCCTCAGATATATCTGGTAGTCAGAAAATGGCCTAGATGTATCCAAAATAACATGACAAACACAAATTTTGAAACATATGCCCAAATGTTGTGGCAGTCCATTGGACTACTGCTGTCATCATCTTTGGTAGTCCAACTAAGTTGATGGTAGTCCTTGGTCTGCCGGACTACCACTATTTTGACCCCTGTTTGTTAATGTTATCAAGGTATGTCCACGATTTAAATCTCACAACTAGATGAAAGCAGATGCAATGACAGGTAGAATCACTGTTCAAATGGCATTTGGGTGTATAAATGTATTGATTATTACTAAATTTCACATCTGTACGATTTTCCATGATTACCAGATGAACTAAGCTACAATGTGGGTGTAAGGACCCCCTCTGAACTCAGTCCCAGCCACATAGTTTTATGCAGAGACCCGTCCACCTGTCCTTTGGATGGGTAAAAACCAGTGATGGGTGGATGGGTAAAGAAATGAAGGCGCAAAAAAGGTCTTCCAAAACCATAGATATTGTCAGTTATGCCTCAAAAGTTAGTGTAAATGGTGTCACGTGTATGCAGTCCATTTTGAGTCATCAGACACATTTAAAGTTTGTAAACTGGCTTAACAGTTAACATCCACGTGTCCACCAAAACATGTGACCGGCAATAATTTTGTCCTAAACACAATAAAATAATTATACATACATAAAAATATACTAAGCAATAAACATGTAAAACTCTAACATTTCGTTAGATGTGGTTACTAAAACAATAAAAAAAACAGGGATCACTATAAACAAATGCAGCTGTACATATACCAGGGCATTCTTAAAAACACTTTAAATACACTAATTTAAACATGATGATTAACCATTGAAGTGCTCAAAAGTAATAAAAATGAACCACTTTATCCAAAGAAAGCACACAAATCTGTCCTCATTGATCAGTGAATGATAAAAAATGCTTGTTTGAAAAGGATAATCTTCCAAAGTGTTTTACACATAAACAGGTACACCTTCATCTTATAGAGTACGACAAGATCTAACAAGAATTAACAAGATTTAACAAGATAGCCACCCACGGCAACAAGCCGACATGGCAGGTGGACAAGGAGGGCTTTCAGGTGTTGAGACTCTGAGGCAATAGTAGACAAGTCCATGCAAGATAGCACTATGAAGGAGCATGATTTTGCATTAAAACTTTCATGCACTTTTGGAATGATGGACATTTGGGGCTAGATAAGATGGATAATGAGATATTACTAAACAAGATAGGGTTACGAAATAGCATGATTTTGCATAAAATGTGTTATATCACTGCAGAATGGCATGATTTTGCAATAAACATTGACTGAAGGCAGTGTGTTGATCGACGTGAGGCTAGATAAGATAGTACTAGTAGTGAGATATTTCAGTTAACAGCATCCAACTGACAGCTGCGACTGTTTAGACAGTTTAGTGAGGTTTTTTAGTATTATGCAACATGTTGTTGCTCAACAGCAATGTGAATGTTGAAATGAAAAGGGCTGATGATTTATGTTACTGTTATTTTGTGTTGACTTCAACAACAGTAATGTCTATAGGGAGTCTATCTCTTACTGGTATATACAACTATGGCAGGTTTCACCAATATCATTTAAGTGTATTTAAATATTATGACAAGCCTCTGTGTATTTAATTGACAGAACAGTGGATTGAAAGCATGAGACATTTAAATGAAGGAAACGTAAAAATATGCAATGGACTACACTGGATCCATAACTATAGAACACTTTTTTTTTACTTTGATGGGCATGTATTAATACAGGGTTTAAAATGGCCTCCTCAAGAAATTAATTTTCTGGTCTCATTTTAAATGAGTTTTGCAATCAAACAAATCCACTTTTATATGCTAGTTCTTTCGCACAGTATTTGGTATATATATACCAGATAGTTTTCTTTGAAATCATCAGGCGACTATTGGCTTAGTTAATTGCAGTTCTAATTCAAGTGAGTCAAAAATGTAATCTTTATGTTAATACATTAAACAATTGTGCTCTCTCAAAAACAAGCAGTAGACAAGTTAAGTTGGTTAAAGGCTAAATGTTAGTCCTGTAATTAGTAGAACACTGTCAGATATCATGGATAAATGCTAAACTAGTTATGTCTTGACACGCAAGTGACCATGTTTGAGTGGACATAGTGACATGAGATTAAAATAGTTTTTATATCACACTAAAGATAATCTTATCTGTTGAGAAATATGCCACCAGAAACAAAGCACATCACTTTATAAGTTTACGTATAAAATCATATACAAAATTCAAAGAAATTGACAATTTCATTTCACATCTGTAGTTTTTAAGGAGCAAAGTGTACTCATGAGAGTGTTAATGAAACAGCCCCAGTGTTGGATCATTGGATCTGTTCAACAGGATTTGCGAAAGAGACTGTAGCAATGAAATAGTTTGTGTGCAGCCACGTGTGACACAGACAGTGGTTGGTGCAGGTTGCTTGTGATATGAAGTAGTACAAAGCAGTTTGCTGCAGGACAGCAGAGATATAAAATACCTCCTTTTAGGCATAACTCTTGTTCTAAATTTGCAGTAAATGAAGTGACTGTGCAAATTGCCAGTACACAAAAGTGACGCAGCAAAACTGAATGGATCAAATGATCTAGTAGTTATGTAACTGACAGCAGTTTGATTATGATTACAAATCGACAGATATCTCATTAGAGTGAGTCGATTACACTAAATGCGTATACACAACAAATTGCTTAGCCCTTGATAAGCCAGATTGGTTTTGTGATTCAGTTGCAGTTTAGATGTTTTCATTAGATGGCAATGTTGTTTGGGTCTGTCTGGATTATGGAGAAGTCAAAGCATATAAATTCTGACAAATTCTGAACTTGCATAAGTCTTTTTGATGTTCTTAGATTCCATGCTTGTGGCGTCATATGAGACAGTACTTACAGGTTTACTTTTTGTACAAGCAATTGCTAAGACTATTTTTAAATTGTAATCCCCTGAGATCCCAAATCTCATGGTAAATATCAAAGAACTCAAAATCAAACAACTATCCCAATGATCCAGCTAGATCACAGACAAACTATCAGCCCCCAAACATTAAGAAATGGATATGATGGGTCAACAGCCAAATGAACAGACCTATATTATTTTGTAATATAGATGGGATTTGACTGCATTTATAAAATGAATTGTAAATAAAAACCAGAAACTGAGGATTAGTACGAGACCAGACTTGTCCCTGCTATAGATAGAAACAAGGGGGAGAATGAGTCCTTGGGGAGTGTTTGATGTGGAGTGTGGGATATACTGTATTTGAGTTTAGAAGCTATTACATATTGCTGATTATGCCATCTGGTATTTAGGGCAATGCAGAAAACCCTCACTTCTACCTGTCTCTAGTTTATTTATTTCAGTTCTCTGCCAAGTTATCTTTAGTGGCCACATTTCTGTGTCCATCCTGGTGTCCATCAAACATTTGTTTTTGTGTTTTTGATGGCACCCATGTAGAGGACATTAGAAGCTATGTCACAGTTACTGTGTTGCACTAGACTGATTTGAAAGTATTTACGCTTGATCCAAATCTGGTTTGATTACATCCATAATCACTTAACTGTTTCAACTAATTGTTTCCAGTGTCATATCCGTTAAATAGCCATACATGTTATGACTGTCCTGGTTTTCATAGACATGACAGTTTGTAAAATATGTTCTGTTGGTTTGTGATTGTTCTTGTATCAGTTTGTATTGTACTCTATCGGTAAATGTGGTGTCAGGCAGGTAGATAGCCTCTCTCTACATTTCCTCCATTTAATTTAATCATTTTGATGGGGAAAACATTGTGGATGGGTAGAAATGTGGTGCACGGGTATAAAAATGAAGGAGCAAAAAAGGTCTTTCAAAACCATAGATCTTGTCAGTTATGCCTTAGAAGTGAGTGTAGATGGTGTCACACATGTGTTTGTAGTATATTTCATGGAATCAGACACATTTAAAGTTTGTAAACTGGCTTAACAGTTAACATCCATGTGTCCACCAAAACACGTGTGACTAGTTTGGTCCTGCATAAAGACCTACACATATATGTAGGTGTCATTGTTGCTGTTATACATTTGATAGAATCACTGTTTAAATGCCAATGCCAGGAATTGTAAATTACATTTCCTGGGGCTGAGAGGATAAAGACAGTTTGGTTCATTGCCATAGCTTATCAATACCCCCACGGGCAAGTATTTTGTGTGTAAATCTTTGGGGTGTTCACCCCCCTGGGGATGGGATTAGTTGCACAACAAGCTATGAACTGTTGATTGTTGTGAGATAATGTTTGATGTTTCCTTATCAGTACCTGTGGACAGGTGTTAGGCAGAACGTGTATATGTTGAAATGTGCAATTATGACTTTTATTGAGTCGGTTGTGTGAATTGTTGTGTAGAATGTGTAGAATTAGAGACTGTGTGTGTGAGTGTGTGTGTGGTTGGTGTGATTGTTAGGCTTTAGAGGTGGTATTTGTTGTCAGTTCCGTGCCGGTGTCTTTTATCTACCGACCCTGTCATTACCAGGGACTGCTCAGTTAGTGGCACAGACATGTGTAGCTATGTGTCAGGTGTAGTTGTCATCAAGGAGGACATGCTGGAGGGTTGACAGTTTGACAGACGTTGTCATGGGGAGAAGGCATGAGGGCAGTTAGGGAGGACAGCGGACATGCTTTTGTGGTAGGGGTGAAACCTGTTTTTGTGTGGTGATCTGTTCTGTCTGTCTCGTGTGGTGTGGTGCTCTGACGTATTTGTACACTGCACCACTGGATGAATGATTGGGTGTAGTTCCATTGATGGTGTAGCCATTCTGATAGCTCGACGCATTCCTGCTATACAGTGTCAGTTCTTGTAGTGTGGATATGGATGTGTTAAGCTCATGATTGTGGTGTGTTAATGTGGCATTGTAATTGTTCAGTGTATCCATTCCGTTGTAGTGTCCTGTCACATGTATTCACACACACTTGTCCTGTTTACGAAAACTGAGATATTTCTGTCACATTTGTGCAGGTTATGGAAACAGATATTTCTGTCACAAGTTGGCTAATACTGAGTGAATTTATGAAAACACCACATTTTTTCTCATGATTATGTAAATGCATTGGTCCGTGTGACCATAGGAACTTCAGTGGGCCTCTTATTATTGTGGTGTTATATTGATCCACTAGGTGGCAGGACTGTCTAAGCACCAAGCACGTAATTGTTGCTTGGTTATCCAGTAGGTGTCACCACGGGTCAGAACCAACTTAAAACCTACATTTCACTTCATTGAATGCAGAATATGATTAAGAGTTAGTTGAGTTAAGGTATTTAATATGTTTTCTGCCATTTTTTATGAATACTGTTAGGATGTATATATATATATATATATATATATATATATATATATATATATATATATATATATATATATATAGTATAATAAATATAATAGTTTTATTAAAAGTTTTTATTCTCATCAAATATGCAAGTTATTTGTCATTCCTATTAATTAACTGAGCATGAGAAATTAAAGAGAGCATATTCAATTTTTAACCAAAAGATGGCCCAAAAATGGTATGAAATTATAAATATTTGTGGTTTATAGACTTGAACTGTTCAACACAAAATTATATGAAGATTGTCATTCTTTGTCGAGAGCATTAATCCGAGTTCAAATGCTATTACAGCCATTTAAAAGTTTGGGTACACAAAAGTTTGGGCAACATTGTTTAATCCAAATTTCCTCAAGTTCATTCAAGTCGATGACTGAGTAGCTGGCTGCATACATTGGTGGACACCGTGTGTGTATGTGCATACACATGCATGTGAATTAACAACCTTCACGTGTTTATTTTAATAAACTTGCCATAAATGCTGATGAATTGCCCAGAAGACCTCAGATGGTGTTTCATTAAACAGATCTAAAATGTCAAATGCCTTGAGCAGTTCTTAATACAATACAATACAATACAATACAATACAATACAATACAATACAATACAATACAATACAATACAATACAATACAATACAATACAATACAATACAATACAATACAATAACACTTTATTGTCCTGGACCGGGAAATTCAATTTGCAGCATTCGTCATAAAAATATAAAATACAGGAGTAGAGAAGTATAAAAATACAGATAAATTCATTATTAAAACAGTATGTAAACATTAATCATAATAAAATACAAGACTAATCTATAATATAATTGTAAATTATAGTTGTAATTGTGGTTGTCGTAAGACTGGATACAACTCTACATACGAACTTACCTTGACTGGGCTTTTATTTACCTATCGAGTGTTGCAGTTGTTTGATCAAATTCCAGACATTCCTACCATACCTGTCCTCACTACCTGCCTATACTTTAACTACCTGTGTATGTCATTAACTCACCTGTGTCCACTGCCCAGGTGAGATGACCATGATGACCTGTTGACAGTGGCAGTTGTTTGAGCTAGTTGTCCAGTGCATTAGTGTCGGTCAGCATTAATTACACCTATATAAGCTGAAATAGTGTTATTAATAAGTACATTTGTGTGGTCACTTGCAACTTGATCTCTTGAATATGTGAACCCAACGACACTTGAGAAATACTTCAGCCTGGTATTGGTGGACCGACAATACAGATATGTGTGCAAGTCTCTGCTAGGACAAACAAATGTAAATGTTTATTAATTTTATAGCACCATATTTATACAGTGAAATTCTATAGTGCTGCACAATATACGAGTCAATTATATATATATATATATATATATATATATATATATATATATATATATATATATATATATACAGGTATTTATATATATATACAGGTATTTATATATATATATATATATATATATATATATATATTAAATAAATAATAAAATTTATAATGACTTTTTTAATACAAACATCCGACGTAGACGAAATAGTTATCTAACAATCATAAAACAAATATAATGTGCAACCACAAGTTAGTTGTAGACTACATCAAAATATGAGTCTTTAATTTACTCTTAACAATGCCACAAACTTTATTTTGTTAGGTGTTCAGAAACAATCGTGATTAATAATACACTTTGTAGTGATGTTCATCATTATTCCACGACAGTTTATTTGTTATTTAATACTTAATATAGTCCCTCAGGGAGAGTCGTAATTACATACCCTCAGGTAGGGTAATAGTTACTTGCCCTTTCTGTACTGAACAGCTTGTAGATTAGAGTTACTCCCACCCTGCAAGGAGGGGTAAGGGGGTTACTCCCACACCGCAGGGGTTAAGGGGGTAAACTAACTGAATGGAAGAGTTACTGGACCCACAAGAGATAACTTTGATCTTGAATTTATGTCTTCAATGGATCAGTTGTGTGATAGCTATCAAACCTTGCTATAACTTGATAGCAATCAGTCTGTATTCATGTAAATATGTCCCACATTGTCTTAGCCACCACAACAAAGGATAGGATTCAGAGTTGTGTAAATACAGTAGATGTTGGTAGGTGGTCTGTTTGTTTAAGTGTATGCAATAGTGATACTGCTTATATAATGAACTATATATATATATATATATATATATATATATATATATATATATATATACAAAGGATTGATAACAATTTGCCTCTACGAGAAATCTTTGCTGTTAGAAACAAGTATATAATATTATAATTAAATTTTTTTTAATTTTATTTATTAGTGTCTGCGGGGTTTTCCCACTACTTATATAGATCCAACCTCTTTTGCCTCTCCGAAGCCCAGATACCTCAGGTGGAAAAAACCTCAAGATTTAATTATCTACCCTCTCATGTAAGTTACTATAATTATTGTATTGAAGGTCACTGGTAAAAATAATGCATCAGTAAACTATTTATTTTGTCAACATCTAACTAGGTGTGTATTATTTTGTAACATGGCTGGTTTATGTTTAATTTCACGTTTACTATCCATAGGCAACAGTATCATGTCTGACAACCATCAGAGTTAAAAAAAACATGGTTTGGGGAATCTGAGAATGAGGCATATTGAAGAGTTTTTACAACTAACAACACTGCTCTTTTGATTGCACCAAGCAGCCATGTGTTTTACAATATTGATGACCTTGAGAAAATGGGCAGTTGCTGAAGGTAATTATACAGTTGTCACAAGCTGAGCAGAGATTGCTTTGCTTCTCTACACATTTATCGTTTATGGCAAACACAAACACAATAGGCCCCTATTATGTAATGAATGCAATTTTGCAGTTTACTTGATGCAGTCTTCCCAGAACATAGCTGGCTTTCACATGTCATGTTTTGGTCCCACAGGAGTTGTCAAGGTTATGACTTGGCATCCAGGTGTGTGCGATTATGGTAGAATTAATTATGACCAGTTGGTCACATCCGAGTAACCTTTAAAACAATTGCCAAGTGACCATTATTAAGGTTTAAGCTCTCCCGGTTAATGAGGTTTCATTGCTGTGACATTCTTGACCTTGCACATAAGCTGCGTTCACACCTCCACCTTAAAACGGAATAACTAAAACGGTTTAACTAAAACAGTAAGAAATGACACGTGTGAACACGATTTAGCGCTAAAACGGTTTAACTAATACGGTTTAACTAATCCACTTCGGTAGGTGGATTAGCTAAAACGTTTTAACTAAAACGGTTCAAGTTGCACGTGTGAACGCAAGCGGATTAGCTAAACCGTTTTAAGTACGTCACAGTCATGCGCATTCGACCTCGCATCTCGTCGCTTCCTGTTGTAAACATTTTGGGGAATTGGCGCCATCATGTCTCCGACGAAAGATTCACCAACACAAACGCGACGAGATAACTGGGACGACGGGGATGTCCGCCTATTGTAGGAAATATGGTCCGACGATCGCGTGCAATCAGACTTGGAAGGCACTGGCCGTAATTTTACAATATCAGGGCATTACTGATCGTTTCGAATGGTGTGCTGGCCGAGGGCGGGGAGGCGGGGGCAGGCGTGACCGGGAGGTCATAAAAGAAGGAAGAATCCTGCCGTGCACAAATAAAGAGTCGGCA
>OZ024865.1:40424199-40636699 GCA_964017155.1 Oasisia sp. SBJ-2009
ATGACCAGTTGGCTGGAGTGTTTAGGTTTAATGGTCATCAGGTGATTTCCCAACCCAAGGAGATGTGCTTCAATGTGTTCAAGCAAATGGAGAAATACTTTGGATTACTGTAGAAATACATCACATCTATGATTGTGTAGCTTCATCTATGATGAGAACTCGACGATTGGATAATTATATATGTTGTAATGACCAGTATGATGGCCAATTGTGGATGGTCATATCAGCTGACGAACTTCAAATACTTGGATTCTACATATAGCGTGAATGCTCAGTTGATGTATTCTGAGCGTCTCAGTTGATGTCATCTCACATCATTTGGTCATTCGTCAGTTAGTTGGTGACAAATTGTGACACAGCAGTGTCCAGCAAATGTGAAATACCGTGAGTAATCTGGCCACTGCGATAAGAAGAACTCACCTTCATCAAGTGGCTGTTATGATCACCTGGCAAATACGGACTTACCTTAATCAGGTGACTGCTTTGCATTGATCACCTGGATGCTAATGAAATGAGGTGACACAGATGTGTCTTGATGGTGCGTCCAGCCAGGAGACATTTGTAGGGATATTAGAAGGTGTCTGTTCTGCAAGGGGATTGCCATAGGGAGACATGGGAAGGCAGGAGGGAGGTGAAGATCTGTGAGGGGGATACGCAGACCCGGTGGAAGTACACACTGGAGTGCATTGGATGTACGTAGGATGGTATCACTGGTACGGAAGCTGGCGGGTTGAGAGAAACGGGAGGAGGAGGTTCAGACATCATGATGAAATGGTCCTTCTCCAGCAAGATTAACACTGGCCGGGGCAAGAAGGTGAGTGAGTGGGTACTGGACGATTGCTGGACATGTGGGGCTCAAATACATTGGGTATGGGGGTGAAATGTCAAGGTATTTTGTAGATTGGTGTGTTCGTGTGGGGTTGAGTGGGTGGGTGCATGTGTACGCATGTCTGCGTGTGTGTATGTGCATGTATGAGTGTATGTGTGTGGGTGGGTGGTGTGTTTGCGTGAATGTGTGTGTGGGTGGTTTGTTTATGTGTGTGTGTATGTGTGCATGCATGTGAGTGTGTGCATGCATGTGAGTGTGCGTGCGTGCGTGCGTGCGTGCGTGCGTGCGTGCGTGCGTGCGTGCGTGTGCATGCTTATGAGTTACTGTATGTGTGAGGGTGTGTGTGTCGGTGGTGTGTATGTATGTATGTATGTGTGTCTGTGAGTGTGTGTGTGTGTGTACAAACATGTAACATAAAGGTGTCACAGTGAAGGTCTAGGGTGAGATTGGGGGTTGTTCTGCAGGAAAGAAACATGAAGAGAGGAAATGAAATGTGATTGAATGACTGACAGATGGACAAACAGACAAAGTAAAAGACAGATGACACATACAGATGACACTGACAGATGACACAGATGGGAACATGTTAGATGTGAATGCATTAGTGGAAGTGGGATACAGATAAGAGCTACACTTGTGCAGTGTGGTCACGCTCCAGTGACCTCTGCCGATGACATCATGTCATGTTTGTGTTATGCTTCGATTTTTGCATATTCACCCAATAGACAGTAGACCTATGTAAAATATTAGCATCACCTGCAGTTGCATTGCATGCTGGGTACAGGTGAGAACAGCGGGACACCTGTAAATGTAGACGACAAACAAGGTTTATTGGGTTGAGGCATTCGAGTCTGTGAATGACTTATATGGTTACTGTACCCGTATGTCGTCCTAAATGACACCAAATGTTTCCAAACCTGACCTGACAACGCCCCCTATAGAGTAATACAAGCGCCATAGCTCAGGGGTAGAGCTTCAGACTCTCGACTACGAGAACCCGGGTTTGAATCCTGTACTGCGGTGTTAAAACCTTGGGCAAGTTATTTCACTCTACATTGCTCCAGTTCACTCACCTGTATAAATGAGTACCTGGCTATAGACAGTGGTGGATATGTGTATGAGCAGCCTTCATGCATTAATTATAGCATATGGCTGGATGCTTCCCAGAGAAGCCGAGATGGTGTCTGAGTGAACAGGTCTGTCAGGGAAGTAAAGTGTAAAGTGCTTTGAATCGTCCTGAGGATTGGACAATGCGCTATATAAGAACTTACCTTTACTTTTTATAAGTCAGTCCACTGTGTGTTTAGTTTGTGACAGAATTTATTAATAAGTTTTTATCAGTTTCTAATGAGTAGCATATTTATAAACTTATCTCCGTTTGCATTTGAAGTTGTCATGTTCAGTGCGGATAATAGGGAAGAGGAAGAAATATAGAAGAAGGAAATGTAATTATTTTGAGAATGATGGACAGTAATGATTCGGACATTGGAAAATGTCAGTGATGTTATGGGAGTAATAAAAAATTCACAAGTACATTAACCTTTGGATTGTATCTGTGTTCCATAAGGCACGGATTGGGTTGACCTAAAATAGAAACTTGGCTGTCACTGGACAATTAGGTTGTCTGTTCCCACCGTCTGTGACCTGCCCACACTGGCAAACTCCCTCTGTATGGTGGGTCGGTCGTCAATCACCACAACGTATTATTATGCCCTGTTGCTGACTGCCATCACTGTCACAGCATATGTGTTCCGCTGCTAAACTCTCCGCTGCTAAACTCTCCGGCAATCTTGCAAAGGATTTACCCCCATCAATTAATGGTGGTTGACATTTCACTATACAGTGGAACCCCTCATTTAAGGCCACCCCCCAAATCAGAGTGGGGCAGTGTTAAAAGAGGGGTTGTCTCTCGTGAGGGGTTTGCAACATTCCACACTAGGGGGTGCTTACAATGACTAACATCAACACTAGGGGGCGCTTATAACCCCTAAGTAGTAAAATACAAAAATAAAAAGTAGAAAATAAAAAATGAGACAACATATTAACAACAACATAATTATTTAATCTGTTTATATTTTGTGTTAGATGTCGTTTTCATAATGTGGTCAGAAAGTATAAGATCGCCAAAAATGATGCGCGTCCATGCGTGTTAGTCATGCGTTTAATGAGAGTTTGTTGCGATATTTAGGTTAAAAAATGAGCTGTCCACCTATCGGATGGTATGTTCGTCAGGGGTAAAAGTCAAATTGCCATGGTCATTGGTTGCATCTGCCGGGTGGTCATTGGTGAGGGAACGTTTATACAGCGTAGACATTCTGTCAATGAAAAAACGGTCGTAAAAAGCAGGTGGTCGTAAATGAGGGTGGTCGTTTGTGAGGAGTTCTACTGTACTTCCCACCCCTCTGGTTTCAACACCTGCTGTTTCCCTTGCCAATGTGATAGGATTCTTCTCCACAATATATCTGTGTTTGGTTGGGCCAACTTGGATTTTCCCCAGTCAATCGGAGTCGGGAAATTGGTGTTGTTACGCCCACATGGAGTGTGCAGGCGTTTTTGTGCTGGATGGGTCGAACCGTAATTACGGGGTACATCATTGTATATGTGCTGATTGCTGTGATTTTCACTGGCGGAAGAAAAAGCGACAAAGTCAAGCTTGTGCCGTGTGCGTGTTTGTGGTTGGGTGAAAGCAGCGGGGGTGTGTGCCACAGAACCACTAGGTCAGTGCACAGGACACGAATCGTCAGAGTTTTCTCCGATGGGTGCCGTGATACACAGGCCAGACTGTCTGCAGACAGGAAGTGAGGCACAGAACAGATTCCTGTCTCATTGTGGTGTATTTGGACCGCACAATTTAAGCAAGATGTCATCTCAGTTTGGATGTTTTTCTGAGTCCCACTGCGAGAACTTTGTAATGTACAATGTGGTAAAATGCTGTCGTTTTTGTTAAATAATGACTTGCTAAAAGTGCATCTTTTTGAGCGTATTGACGTGGGTGACTCAATGTATTTGGTCTTCTCCTCGTCTTCTCCGTGTCTTTTTACGTCTGGGACTTCTCATAATGGGCCTCGTTTGAACGTATTCCTACACCAGCTGTAGCGGGTGGATCTGTGAGTGTCTATGCCCGTTATGTTGCGTCAGACACTGGCAAAGATATGTCTCTTTCAACTCGGCTTTTTCCCGTCTCTGAGTGTAATTGACAGAGGTTTGTTGTTACATACAGAACACTTGGGGCTATAGGACGGTAGTCTGTGCTTGTGAATGTCAAGTCATTTCTGTGAGTTGACACGTTGATGCAGTCTATTCAGTGTACTGTACATGAGCTGTTTCAGCGTGAGAGAGAAATGTTGGGAGATACAGTCACTTGGCTAAAACTGGTGTTTTATTTGTAGGAAAAATGGCAGATTTGGTCTGATATGTAAAACAAACTTGTGCCATTGCACTGACAATGTAAATTAAATACCTGGCGTAATGTTATAGTTATCATACAAGGTTAACTAGTTGCAATTTTTAATATTTTATAACAACTTCAAACTGCTATCCTCCTTCATTGCACATGGCAATTGTATGTTTGAACAGTACGTTTTAGGAAAAATGCTGCCTAAATGAAGTTTGATCCAGGACACATTAGAAGCGATGGCATTCCTGAACAAAATGCTATTTTGAACATATCCCAGCAAACAAGGAACCATTTCTGACCCAGTTGGCATGCGTCATACTGGTTCATAATTGGTACCGCTCCACCAGTACGCGTTTTCATGTGTATTCATGTGAATACACGTGTTCTGCCTGTTGTCACGAGTTTGACAACACGAGTCGTACTGGGTCAGAACTGGTACAGTTTCACTGGTACATGTTATCAAGTGAAAAACTTGTAAACACACACACCCAATTTCTTTTACAGAATCTGGTGAATTCATGTACGGAAGCACGTGAATTGAGCCAGTTGAACTTGTGAATTCACTTACAGAACATGTGAAATCACGAGTCGTTGTTTGCGGGGATGATATATCTATCTGAGAGTTCTATATTTTGACGTAGAAAGCTCCTGCAATAAGATTGCATATGCGATGTTCAGTGGTGTGACACTAAGTGAATGGCCACAAGGACTGTTATCTTTCCAGTGGATTGCCCTCACACCTCCCAAGGAGAATACGTTCAAAGACAACACAGTCGCAGGTGTGTCAGAGTACCCATAATTCAGCACTCTCTGAGCTCTCGTAGTTGATGGTTACGCACTCGCTTCACATTCCAATTATTAATGTTGTCACAACGTCACCAGTCAGCGAGTCGACGCTGGTGACACGTCGCAGGTGAGATATTAGCACCGTGTCATTGTGTCGTGGTCGCCAGGAATGTCGTTTACTCAAGACACGCTGCCTGCGAGTTCTATGAGCAAAAAATTCTTTTCATGACGGTTTTTGTGTGTGTGTGGCGTAGGTTGGATGCTTCGGCGCTGGTAGTCATGCACATGATGCGTGTGTGTGTGTATATGCGTGCATGCATGCGTGCACACATGTTTAATTGTGTGTATGTGTGTGTGTCACTACTGTGCGTATACACACATGGTTAATTGTGTGTGTATGTGTGTTGGGTATATATACACACACTATCTTATTACCATTGTCGGTTCGCCACATTCGTAAAGTGTGCATACTATTTGTTTTGTCCCACTTGCTCTTAATATAACACTACTTGTGTGTACAATACTATTTATAGTCATACATTACGTGGTTTAATGGATTAGTGAATAGCTACTCGCAAAGAATGTAGTGTGTTAATAGAACATGCTGGTTCTGTTAACGCTCCAATGGCCGTCAGATTTCTGATACCATCTACTTACCTGGTTTTTCATCTCCAGTGTTCTTGGCAACAATCTTCGTGACCTGATCTATGTAGTCTTCAACATGTTTGATTTCAATAAGGCTCTTTTTTACAATTTGCAGTAGTGTTGACTTATTCCTTTGAAACACTCCTGAGTTTTTTTTCTTGGAATACGATCTTTAAAGAGTGCTCTTTAATTAATTGAAACATGCAACTTCGGAAAAAGGTTTACCGATAGTCTGATTTAATATTGATCGTCAGTAGATGATGATCGGAGAACTAGTCATGTAGAACAGTGTTGTCGATCGTGAGTCACTCAGGCGGAACTGACACTACCTGGACACACCTAGGTGTGATCGTGTTACCTCCAACGGTCACCAGTGGTCATCTCACGCCACGAATTTGTTGCCGTCACAACAGGTGGCGAGTCTGGACTGTGTCATTGTTGACACCAGATGTCACCGCTGCATACCGGACATATTTGCGAGATGTTTCAGTGTCGAGTGATTTGTAGGGCGTGGTTGACTTCCTTCATTGAGACGCCCTGCTGCATGCATTACCCCGCCTCTCTGTGTCTCATGGGGTCTCACGCGAACACCGCAACAAAATGTCACCACAAACAATTGTTACGCAACTTTTTAGTTTAGATGCGTTTTTATGAATGACTGCAGTTGTTAGTGAATATATTGTTCATGGCTCCAAGAATGGTTTATTGTAGTATAATTTAACTTACTTTGGAGCTTATTGTCGAAGATGAATACGACGTTTCGATTCGTCAGCTCCGGACCTTGTTCTCGGTTGTTGCCTCAGATGGCAGGCAGATGGTATTCCTGGTCTACAACCAAATTATCCCGCCGAAATCTGAGGCAACACACGTGACACCAGTACGTGAACAAGGTCCGTAGCTGACGGATCGAAACGACATTAAGCTGCAAAGTAAGTTAAATTATACTGCAATAGACTGCAGTTGTGTTTATCAAGTCCTCCATAAAATATTATGGTGAAGAAAGACGTTCACACTTGACAATTAAAACACGAAGTATTATAATAATATCTATTGTATGGTAGCATGCAGTAATAAAAAATCATAAAATCATGTTTAATCTTGGTAGAGTGATCAAATGTATATTTTATTCTCGAAATGTGCCGATTTGTATACCAGGATAGTTATTTACCAGTTGTCATGGTAACAAGGCATGTGACAGTGACAATGTTTGTCATATATTTTTTACACTGCCGAGCAGTGGCATTTAATGCACAATTAATTAATTTATTATTTTATTAACTTATTTATTATTAAATAGTCCACAGTGGTGTAACAAACTACAGGAGAGTGAAATTTAATGTACAATTAATGTATTTGTCTATTTATTATTTTATTAACTTATTTATTATTTAGGCCACTGATATAACAAACCAAAGAATGGTAACAGTTTATGTACAATTAATGTATTTATCTGTGTAGTATTGTATTTGTATTAACTTATTTAGTATTTAGCCCACATTGCCATAGCAAACTACAGGACAGTGAACTTTAATGTACAGTTAAAATGAATTTATCTTAATGCGGGACATCGTTACCAACAACATTTGTGACACAGAGATATGGCTAGTTTGCTGAAAACTGAAGTAAGATAAATGTACACTTAAAATGTATTTATCTATTTGTCATAATTGTTTTATTACATATTTGATACTTTACCATACAGTAACAATACAGACTGCATGGTAGTGAAGTGTCGCGTGTTAGCAGTATGTTCTTGAAGATGCCACTGAAGACAGCAACTCTGAGATCTCAATATCTGTAGTGGTCTTTCTTCACCAGAAGTTGTTTGCTTGGGCAAACACTGCAAGTCGTCCTTCACACTGTGTCAAGGTGTGCGTTGGGTAGAGCTTCGGACTCTCGACTACGAGAACCCAGGTTCAAATCCTGTGCTGTGGTGTTAAAACCTTGAGCAAGTTTGTTCACTCTATATTGCTCCAGTTCACTCACCTGTATAAATGAGTACCTGGCTGTAGAGATAGTGGTGGATATGTGTCCGATCAGCCTTCACGCATTAATTGCAGCATATGGCTGGATGCTTCCCAGAGCAGCCGAGATGGTGTCTGAGTGAACAGGTCTGTCAGGGAAGTAAGTGTAAAGTGCTTTGAATGGTCCTGAGAACTGGTTACTGCGCTGTATAAGAACTTGCCTTTACATATTATATGACCTGCTGGGGATATGTGTAAGATATATTCAATGCTATTCTTGCCTAAAATGAATGGTAACACTGAGGAAACCCATATGTTCTGTGCTTGGCCTTTTGAAGCCATCGGATACAAAACCATTACTACAATTGCCATATGTCCGCCTGGCGGGGTACGAGCAAATCGAGACAAAGACATATGTTGCCTTTTTCAATTTGACAATCTACCGGACGTGGTCCGACATCGATCATAGGGGTGTGACCCCTTAACTCAGGGGTCATCGAGACGGTGAAAGCCTGATGCATCGACACGACCTCATTTGTTGGTCTCACATAAAGACAGGATCCCATTGATGGCTGAAATCAGAGTTTGTTGTTGATATCAGTTGATTGAGATTAGATGGGAGAGGGTTGGATATAAAGAACCAACACACAGGACATGGTAGATAGGACATGGTAGATATTAAATATAGTCTGCACCAGATGCAGGGTTGCCCTTTGTGTCTGGTTCGTAGATCTAGTGAGAGATTGCTACGGAGAATCTGAAGCCGCCGGCTTTAAACGATTTGTTTTTCTTCGGTTTGCGTGTCATGTGTATGTGTTAAAAGATTTTAGCACTCGATCAAATCTACCTTAACCATGTTATTCATTCATAAACAGATCCTGCAGTGTGTGCACAGTAATGTAGGAAGCATTTCTGAATTATAAAATGCTAAAATAATAATGTAGATAACTTAAATAAATTATGCATAAATGATGAAAAGTAAGCATTAAGATGGTAAATATAGTCTGCACCAGATGTCTTTTGAATGAGTTGCCCTTTGTGTCTGTTGTCTAGATTTGGTAAGAGATTGATGTGCAACATTAGAAGCCGCTGGCTTTAAATGATTTGTTTTTCTTTGGTTTGCATGTTGCATGTATGTGTTAAAAGAATTTAGTAGGCGATCGAATCTGCATTTAAAACATCTGTCATTCATAAAAAGTATCCAGTTATGTGTAAGAATCATTTCAGCATTGTAAAATTCTTACATTAAATATATGTATAAACAGATAATGTAAATGATGTATGTTTTAAGTAAGCATTATTTTATTATGTTAAATTAGTTATAATCTAATAGTAATAGTTTGTATTTGACAGTTTCCATGGCAATAAATATATGGTTAACATCATGAAGTATCAAGGTAAATGCTGATTTGTTGACACATTTGCGTGAGAATGTAGTTCTGTGTAGAATACAGCATGGGCAACAATGTATGCAGTGCCGTCTGGTGACACAATTGTGGTGACTTATATTAGTACAGAAATGTGAAGTTATAAGAATGAGATGCAGACATGTAGTTATACGTGTAACAGAAGAGTAGATATTTAGTTAGAGGTAGTGATAACATTAGTACAGTTAGATGTCACATACATAATTGATATAACGTGATATGGGAATGTCTCTGAGTGGGTGGGGGGTTAAACATTTGAAAATGTTTGGGGAATACTGAAAGTAGTGGGTGGAAACATATAATACATGTAATTGCCGTCAGCCTTGTAATGTGTTTGATCGTTGAGAGAGAGAGAGAGAGAGAGACCTACTACGCAGGTATTTGAAGGTAGGAACCATTGTTACTCATTAAGCGGGCACTAGGTAGTTAATAACACTTATTTCAAACATCAAAGTGTGTTAATAATCTTTGTGAAATGGCATGCCTTTGATTTGACAAACTGTGTGGGGGGTTTAATTAAACAACAAGGCTTAGTGAAGGCTTACGTGATGGGGAGGGATAACACGCTTTGGAGCCCTCATCCTAGGGTAAATGGAAATCAGGTAATCCAATAAGAGGAAATGCAGGCAAGGTAATTTTGGGAAGGAAATTCAGTATGAGGTAATTAGGTCAGCATTTGGTTATAGTAACAAAGTGCTTGTAATGTAGAATCACACCGCCACATTATAAAACCAAACATCTCTGATCTAAATATCTACTGTCCAGTTCTTTTTCCATTATTGCTCCAAATCATTATTAGGTTGATTGTTTTGACATTGAGAGTTTAGATAATGTTCCTGTTAGTGAGGCCATGACATGTTGTTCCATTTTCCTGTATGGGATCTTTTACTTCCCCTGGCATAGACACCAGACACAGGTAATATAGGTTGAATAAAATTGCCTAATTTTCTACACAGTTGCTTGAACCACCCTCACCCTTCCACACCCACCCTTCCTGCAGGCGCGGCATTTAAACCACATTTTCAACAAACAACAATCTAACACTTCAACCACTTGACCACTCTGCATGCCCCACATTGACCTTGTGGGGAGAAAAGGAGCGTATATTTGTGAAAGTATGTCATTGACAGCCTAGTTGAGAATAACTGTAGAATATGAGGACTGACTCGACTCCAGCGTGTGGCTGGAGCTAGTGAAGCCCTGAGGCCTTAGAGAAGCCCTGACACCATAGAGTTACAAGTGTGGTCAAGCATGTCTTCTGAAGTCACAAGTTTAGATGACCAGTAGACATGGACAGTTTGGACACCACAGTTCATCTGAAGTCCTGCAGGGTTCACATTGCTCACTTTCATGTACTCATTCCTCCGATGTGCCGGCCCCTTTACCTGTCACATATACCACTCTCAATACCACATTTGTCCTTCTATTTACCCCCTCCATGTATCCCTCTAAATGCCCCCACATACCATGTATCCTGCATTCTACGAATATAGTTATTTCAGGTAAAACCCACACACAGTTGAATGAGTTGGCGCATATACCTAAATGGCCTTTAGAAAGTAAATATGATGAAAATATGAGTAGATAAAAATTAAATAAGGTTATGTGTTGGATAACGATAACACGTAGCATAACTGATAATGATAATGATCAATAGAACTGATTGTACATAATTAATAACAATACAATTGATAACTATGCAATTTGTACATGTAGATAAACACCATTTAAAAAACCATCAAAGTTGTCTTTGATCAGTAGTCTATTTGGGGAAACCTAGACACAACAAAGCAGACAGTAAATAAGAGGGAGCACCATTTCACTAACGTTTTTAGGAGCTCTTAAACCCAATTTTTATCTTTAAAAGCAATTTTCATCTTTAGCAGTAATCTTGAGTACCTGAAAAATGTCAACACTGTGATTCATCAGCAGCATTATTGTCAGCGGTGTATCATGAAATAGTGTCCACAGTAATATTGGCAGTGCATGACATTCACATTTAATATAACAACATATTTTTTTTGATGATGATGAATTTTCCTTAAGAGCCTTTTGTCTTAGTGAAACGCTCCCCAGTTCTCTCTCCCTTTCTCTCTACCCCTCTCTCCCTCTCCCTCTCCCCCTCCATCCCTCTGTCCCTCCCACTCTTCCATGAATGTCAAAGTTATTTATGCTATACATTTCTCATAAACCAAGCATTCCTGACTGGTGAAACTTCTGCTGTTTCTATCCATCACCCAGTCTCATCAATCTCAGTTTGTCTCATGGTATCCTCCAGTGTTGATTGCTCTGTCTCTGTCTGCCAAGTGCCAACACCACAGCATGTGTCCAGCCATCCAGCCATCTATTAGCCAGTCATATAGCTCCTGTCTGTCTGTGTCTAGTCACTATACTAATTGTCTAAGTTTGTTCACTTCCTTGGACTTCCTCTGATCAATTAAATAGCGATGTGTTAAACAACCAGATATGTTGTTATTTAAGTGGCTGTTATTACATACCAAGCCCTATTGTGCTATATGTGAATTTATGAACTGACCTTTTGCTTTTTAGTAACTAATTTTGTTACCAAATAATGACTTTGATAGAGTCAATGGAGAATAATATATATATGGAGAATAATATATATATATGTATATATATATATATATATATATATATATATATGCTTACATATATAATATGAAAATTTATATATAAAAAACAGGTGTTATGCAGCTTTTTACCCCGGGGCGTGACAGCATCAACACCCCCTAAGATGATGACAGGCCAGTGGCGTTTACCTAAGCAATCTGACTTTGGCGTGGCTGTGGTGGGGTGTAGGGTAACCCTCCTGGAAATGAATATTGTCACCCGCGGGGCAAATAGCCCTGAATAAGAGGGTAATCAGGAGAGTATGAGATGGACTGACAGACTTAAACACAGCAGGGTGTCACAGATGTTATATCTCACCCTGTCACGCTAAGAACTGCGGGTTTTTTACCCTCCGTATACAGGGGAGGTGGTATCTCGACTGAACATCAGGTCGATTGTCTACTTGCCAGGCAGATGGAATTCTAATCAAATAGCTTTAAGTGGCTCATACAGAGCATTGTCACGTAAGTCTCGATGCGCTGCCGAACTTTCACCACTCTTGACAGTGGTATGTGGTAAAATATACTTTAAATGTCCCCGCGTTGTGTGAAATGGCGCATTTATTGTGTGTCGCGGTATTTCCCCTGGGGTCGAGGAGTTTCGATGTGGTTTAAACCGTTCTCACTTCTCAGGGTGCTTTAGACTTGCTGTGAATGAAGTGACGTTGACACTTGACAGGTTCTGCCAGTTTGAGGCACGTACCGGAAGATGGCAGCTGGAAAGTGATGATAACTTGACAGATGCCGAATTAAATAAACATTTTGTTACCGCAAAAATTTGAAATGAATTTAAACTCATTTCAAATGCCGACAATGGTCTTCATTTTGTACTGACGGTACCTGGTAGTTTTATTTCTGATCCCCAGGTGATCAGATGAGACAGCAATCCGAATGTAAAAATAGGTTACAATTTCAAAGGAAATTGTATTAAAATTATTGTCCAAATTTATGCGCATGTTTGCTAAGAGGCTAGCTTCGACATCATACTTCAAAATGGTGTCAGCTAATGTTTAATTTGCTAATGTAATATAAACCACTGGAGAGGGGGTCAGATGATATGGCTAACATTTCTAGGTCAGATCATGACCCCAGTCTTTGGTGCACAGCTTGCATACATACCAGAGATTCTCATCATAGTAATTGTCATAATTAAGATAAGCTCCATTGAGAAACATGCCCATTAATAACAGTAATCGTCGGACATGCTTTATCTGTATAACTGACTTTTCCGTGGTGACAATTGTGAGGCACAGAGATAATCGAAGCATCCGCAACTGTCTTAGAACATGACAGACAAGAAGATAGCGAGGGAGAGGCAGAGAGAGAGTCTGCGGAGATAACTGGAGAAGACAATAGACACGCTTCCTTTCTCAGTCCTATCTCCCCCGTGACCTCAGTTGACCTTTGTGGGGTCAGGGTGTCTGGGAATGTTTCTGCTGGTGCCAGTGGGGTGAATGGTCGCGGCTGATACCTGTTGGAATAGCTGATATGGCAGTCACGGTTACGAATCGATTGTGTGGTTTTATTAACAATGCTGGCCAGGTGAATCAGTCTGGGCTGTCAGCTGCGCTTTCCACTGTTCAGACCAGGGTGACGGCATAGATAATTGACCGTAGAGATAATATAATTTTACTTAGGTATTTTGATCACTAATAAATATTACAGCAATCTATTATTATTTTTTCTCCAAGCTAGAGTACTGTGGAAATGTGTTGAAATTAGGTCTATTTTTTTATTACACTCACATTGATAGATTCTAGTACACTGTGTATCTTAGTTTGGTTAACAAGAGCAGGTAAAGGTATTTCATGTGTACATTCAAATGTCCAAATTAGGAGTTGAAATAATGTAATTTTTTACACAGCTAAGAACAACCCGAAAGGATGATGAAATGTAGAAATATAGAAATATATAGGCCCCCCCCATATTGACCTCGTAATTATATTAATTTTTAGTGTAAAGATTTTTGTACCCAGGTATGCTGGATTAAAACAATAAAACATGATTGCAAAAATCAAATATCTAAAACCAGTTGCAAAGAATTAAATGAAGAGTGAGTCAGACCGACCTAGTCCAGTACTGAACTCATCTCAGACCTCATTTCAGACTCATCTCTTGCTGACCCAGTGTTGACCAGGTATTGCCAGTGTGACCATTATATTGTTGATGACACACCTGTCAGCCTAGTTAGTCTCTGTCTCTCTGAATAGGTTTTACAAATATTTACGTATTTTGTCACAAATGTTTATCAGCAGTTGTCATCTGTAACCCTGTCATAACTTAGCGAAAGAAGAACGTTTGTCACTCGCCCCAGTAGACAAGTGTGTCACACTGAGTTAGTGGCTTTGTCATGTGTTTTCTCACCTGTGTGCTAACTGTGTTGTGTCAATGTGTTGTGTTAATGTGTTGTGGTAATGTGTTGTGTTAGTGTGTTGTATCATTGAAGTGTTTTATCAGTTGTGTTAGTGTATCGTATCAATATGTTATGTTGGTGTCTTGAGTAAATGTCTTATGTTGATGTGTTGTGTTATGTCAGTGTGTTGTGTCTTGTGTTGGTGTGTTGTGTTAATGTGTTGTGGTAATGTGTTGTCTTGGTGTGTTGTATTAGTGTGTTGTGACAACATGTTATATCAGTGTTTCGTGTTAGTTGTGGTGTCAGACATGAAGTAAAGTGTAAAGTGCTTTGAGCAATCCTGATGATTGGATATTGTGTATATCAGAACTTACCTTTTTTTTTACAATGTTTGTGTTTTGTCATTTTGTTGGTGTATCAGTGTGCAGTATCAATGTGTTGTGTGTGTGTGTGTGTGTGTTTCACCTAATGAGAGTGCGCCTAGGGTGCTGTCGTGTGCCACTGTCTTTATTCATGCCTGGGGCTATGCCAGGCCCACCCTGGGCTGGGTTGGCCTGCTGGTGTGAAATGACAGAGTTCCTGCATTCATTGATGTGTTTTGACACAGGTCACTGTCGATTAGTGACGGGTTCTGACACAGTGTCCAGTGTACTTGTGTCAAGAGCATTGACACCTACCTAGTTGTACAGCTTTGTGACAAATTTGTAGTAATTCTGCAGACAGTTGACGTGTGTCTGTGTTCTTATTGTGACTGTGTGGCTGGACTTATGCGTAGTTGAAATCTCCTATATGTGTCAGTGTATCTGGTCTAAGAGTGATTTTGACACAGTGCACTAAATGTACAGCGCAGTGTCTCAGGGGTAGAGCTAATACAGGCTTTAAGCTAAGAGAACCGAGGTTCAGATCCTGTGCTGCGGTGTTAAACACCGGGTAATTTTTTGACTACATTGCTCCAGTTCACTCAACTGGTTATAGAATGTGGTGGATATTTGTATGAGCTTCCTTTGCACATTTAAATTGCAGCGTGGCTGGATGCTTCCTAGAGAAGTTGAGATGTCAGTTTGTTTGAACAGGACTGCCAGGGAAGCGCTTCAAGTGTAGTGCTTTGAATAGTTGTGAAGACTGTGAACTGCGCTATATAAGACATTACCTTTACTGACTTTTACGTAGAGGAAGAATCTTGTGTCACAGATGGTGACATAAACTTGGGAGCCTTAGACTATGTTACACAAAGGATCTGTTAACCTAGAAAGTGGCTTATCATATGAATGGGTTGGAGTTTTGTACTTCTAATATGTCTTACTGTCATACAGTAGTTGATAACATGAAGGATCTGAAGCCAGTTAATCAGTTAAACATAACTTTGTTCAGAGACTTGACCACCCGTCTTTTGAACAGGTAAAATCAATTTTGGATGAGTAGGAATTTCACTCGACAGGTAAACAATTATAGGAGCATAAAGGTCTTCAGAAATCAGTGATATTAATCAGAATAATATGGTTCGTGTATTGTCATTAATGCTTTGAAAATGTATGTCATGTAGTGTATCTAAGTACATAATACATGTCCCAATTGGCCTGTATATGTGAGTTAACATGCATTGTCAATCACAATTTGGACTGGGAAACATTTGATCCTGTGTGAAGGTGCAGCCACTTTCTGTGAAAGGCTCGCATTGCATGGATCCATACAGGAATGGTTTCAGGCCAGTTTATGGTGTGTAGGATTTGATAACTATAATCAGATCACCGTCCATGTATTCTTGACTGAACCATGAGAATGTATCTGTCAGTGTGGAGAAGAGATTCAGGTGTCATCTGTGACAGATCTTGTGATTGTAGTGACTGGGTATTTAGGCTTAATCTCGTCATCTCACTTATCCATTCCACCCTGAGCCCAGTTGAGTCACTTCATCTTCTCTTTATTCTCTGTCTCTCTGTAAATTACACACCACAGTTGCACACTTCATACTTGGCCAGTCTGTGGGTAAAGGACTTCCACCCTCCTGGCCATATCTGCAGTGAAGAGGAAAGACTGTGTCCACCCCTTCTACCCCAACCATAGAGGGGGGGTGATTGGGTTACCCCAGTGTTGTAACAGTATATGAGTGCAGCAACAGTATCATTGACTAGAGTGGGGGGGGGGGTAGGCCTGGCAAATAACAAGGGGTGGGGTGGGGTGACTGCCCTTGCATAATCCCATGCCCCCTGGCCAGTAATTACCCCACCACCTGCTGCTGATGAGGGTAGAGTGTAGGGAGGGCACCAGGTGAGATATTCCCAGCCATGCTGTTAGGGAAATGGAACTACCCGTAATGGGGAATAATCAGGGACAATTCTCAGTGTTATCTAACACCTGTAGTTTTGTGATGGGTGGGTGAGTTATTTTATTGAGCTAATAGCTTTGACACACTTGTGACAAATGCAGTACGTGACACAGATATGTCATAAACCCACCAACATAAAAAGTGAAGAAAAATAGTTAAGACAAGTTCTTATATAGCGCAGTATCCGGTCCTCAGAATTCTTGTAGTCAAGAGTCCGAAGCTCTACCCCTGAGCTTGATTGCACTCTACGCAGGTTACACATGAATTAGTATTCTGCTAGCACATTTGTCTACTGTGCTGAGGCTAATTTAATTAACATTCAAACTAGTTAACACATTCCTTACACATGAATAATAATGATGACATACCTTGTTTTAATTCAGATCTTGTAAATTTGTTGTGTTCAGTCTACTGTGAAGATGTGGCTTCTTATAATAATAATAAGAAGAAGAAGAATATTTATATAGCACCATAAATCTAGATAAAATTCAGTCAGAGGCACTGTGAGTACATGGATATGTATACGTGTACATATGCAGAGTTTTATTAAGTTACATAGAATTAATTAATATTAAATTGTTTAAAGTAAATGACAATACATAAAATATGTATAAAATAATAGTAATAAATGGCAAATAAATAAGTTACAGCTAAAGATGATAATTAAAATGAAGGGTATATTGATAATAAATGACATTGTGTAAAATTTGTGTAAAAACTTGTACAAAATAATAAATGTTTTAAAATAAACTAACAGGTGTATGTCTACATTCTATATGCAGCCCAAAATAGACGAGTTTTCAACAGTATTTTCTATAATCCAGGTAAGCAGGTGCGGCTTATCAATATGCGGAATAGGATTAAGTTTATTACAGTTGCCATGGTGATTTGGTTGTGATACTGTTAAGCTGTATCTTTGATGTGATTACCATGAGAATATAGATTATGTAGATTCTGTGATATGTGGCAAACTCTTGAAGGTCTTGCAGCATGAGATCTTTAATTAATTTTGGGTTGGTTTATGAGAGACACTGACACCTGTCACTGTCAGATTGTTTTTGACATGTCAGTGTCAGACTGGTGACGCAGCTGTGTTACGTAGTCATAGCGTCATTTAATTGTCAACACCTTGGTCAGCTGCAGTGTCATCGTTTAAGCATTATAGTTAACTAGAGCAATTCCTGAATCCACCATGACCAAAACTTTTTGAACCATGACGTGATCTGTAGGCATGTCACAATAAGCCACAGATGTGAATTAAATTTAGGTATTTTGTTATGTTAACTGTGTTGTCTAAAGATATATATATACATATTGCGACAAGTTTATAATATTTTAGAAACTATTTAATCATATGAATTAAACTTCAGAATACCCTTTTACATTTGTAAATTGTTTGTGTTATTGTTATTGTTATTGTTATTGTTATTGTTATTGTTATTGTTATTGTTATTGTTATTGTTATTGTTATTGTTATTGTTATTGTTATTGTTATTGTTATTGTTATTGTTATTGTTATTGTTATTGTTATTGTTATTGTTATTGTTATTGTTATTGTTATTGTTATTGTTATTGTTATTGTTATTGTTATTGTTATTGTTATTGTTATTGTTATTGTTATTGTTATTGTTATTGTTATTGTTATTGTTATTGTTATTGTTATTGTTATTGTTATTGTTATTGTTATTGTTATTGTTATTGTTATTGTTATTGTTATTGTTATTGTTATTGTTATTGTTATTGTTATTGTTATTGTTATTGTTATTGTTATTGTTATTGTTATTGTTATTGTTATTGTTATTGTTATTGTTATTGTTATTGTTATTGTTATTGTTATTGTTATTGTTATTGTTATTGTTATTGTTATTGTTATTGTTATTGTTATTGTTATTGTTATTGTTATTGTTATTGTTATTGTTATTGTTATTGTTATTGTTATTGTTATTGTTATTGTTATTGTTATTGTTATTGTTATTGTTATTGTTATTGTTATTGTTATTGTTATTGTTATTGTTATTGTTATTGTTATTGTTATTGTTATTGTTATTGTTATTGTTATTGTTATTGTTATTGTTATTGTTATTGTTATTGTTATTGTTATTGTTATTGTTTCGTTCGTTCGTTCGTTCGTTCGTTCGTTCGTTCGTTCGTTCGTTCGTTCGTTCGTTCGTTCGTTCGTTCGTTCGTTCGTTCGTTCGTTCGTTCGTTCGTTCGTTCGTTCGTTCGTTCGTTCGTTCGTTCGTTCGTTCGTTCGTTCGTTCGTTCGCTCGCTCGCTCGCTCGCTCGCTCGCTCGCTCGCTCGCTCGCTCGCTCGCTCGCTCATTTCATATGTTGTGCTACCCCAACATATGAAATGAACTAATGATAATAATAATCCTGCAGGTATGTGTGTGTACCTGACTGTGTGTTCTAGTCACCCTCTAACCCCGCCCTTGTGTGTTGCAGGCCTACTTCCGGGAGGGAGTGGCTCTACAATGTCTGGCCAGAGAAACAGAGGCGATGGCTGCATTTGCGGCAGGGTTGGCCGAGGACCCAAAAAGTCCCCAACTGCTGCATGGGCTGGTGGAGACAGCCCTACAGAGCTCCCTGAAAGGTAACGGGAATCTCTCTAGTGAATTACCATTAGCACATTTTTATCCAGAATTTAAAATAAAATGTCCATTAACAACAAAAGATACTAAATAACAGCATATTTTGTTGTCACTATTATTGGTGTTGTCTTTGTTTCTTGATCAGAGTTTAAAAACATTTATTATAAAGGTAAACGTAATAAAGTTCTTATATATAGCGCAGTATCCAAATTGATTTCATTGCTATATACTTTACTCCCTGGCAGACCTGTTCAATTGAACAGGATCAATGCATGCAGTAATTAATGCGCAAAGATTAGTCATACACAAATATCCACCACTGTTTATATCCAGGCACTCATACTGTGGAGTAACCAGGAACAAAAGTGCATGAACTTGGCCAATGGTTCACATGGCAATACCTGATTCTAACCCATGTTCTCTTAATCGAGAGATAAATACTGTAGCCAATGAGCAACTATTTTACATACATAAAAAATGCCAAAAAAGAACTAATTTAATAAAACAACTTAAATGAAAACACCGTTGCAACTAATAGTAATAAAAAATAAAAAATAAAAAAATAAAAATTAAATCCATCAGGAAAAATGGAATAATTAAATTCAAATATAAAAAAGTTTATAAAGACTGTTGCAACTGATAGTAATAAGAACAAAATTATAAATAATAAAATAGAAAATACTATCCATCAGGCAAAACAAAGTAATACATTTTATATGTAAAAATTTGTTTTTAAAGACGTCAAAACTTGCAAAATTATTTCCAGACGAATTTGTGCCACTCCACGCGCAGCTACAGCGCATGAAACTGGACCAAAGTCCATTCGTGATCATCTCGGTGATTGGCCAATCGCTGCTGGCGCGCTCCGAGTACTCTGGAGCACTGGTGCTGCTCGAGTCGGCACTACGCATCGGCACCTGCAGTCTGAAGCTGCGGGGGTCCGTGTTCTCCTCACTGAGTAGTGCGCACTGGGGCGTGGGAAACATCAACAAGGCCATCGCGTGTATGCAGCAGGACCTCGCCATCGTCAAGTCTCTCGGTGGGTGAAGGGTTAATGGGTATGTTTGTAGTCATGACTCTAGGTAGGTAAAGGGTTAATGGGTATCACTGTTAGCTCGTAGTCAGGGCTAGGTAGGTGAAGGGTTAACTGGTATAACTGGCAACTCGTAATCAAGACTAGGTAGGTGAAGTGTTAATGATATCACTAAACTTATAGTCAAGACTCTAAGTAGACAAAGGGTTAATTGGTATCATGTAGTAGGGTTGTAGTCAAGACTCTTAAGTTGGTGAAGGGTTAATGGGTATAACAGAGTAGGGTTATTGTCAAATATCTAGGTAGGTGAAGGGTTAATGGATATCAGGATAGGATCATGGTCAAATCTCTAGGGGTGAAGGGTTAATGTGTACCATCATGTAAGACAACTATCAAATCCATTACAGGATGAAGGGTAAAATATTCTTAAATCTTAAAGCCAGTGATGGGTTAATGCATCTTATGATACAATACTGTTGTTAGGTCTCTAGATAGAGAAAGTGTTAATAGGTCTTATTGTCATGTCTGGTGGGTAAAGGGTTAATGCATCTTATGATACAATACAGTTGTTAGGTTCCTAGGTAGGCAGAGTGTTAATACCCTCTGGGGTATGTGTTATTGTTATGTCTGGTGGGCGAAGGGTTAATACATATACATGTAGATGAAGGGTTAACGGGTTTCATTGTACAGGGCCATTGTCGTGTCTAGGTAGGTGAAGGGTTAACTGAAGACAATTGTATTGCCTGAAATAGATTTTCTTAGTTTTGTTTATTTCTCAGGTATTTGTCATGGAACATTTTTGTTAACTGCTGGCAAAAGCGTCTATTTTTAAGACACAGATAGAATAATTATAAACTACACAATGTTGGCAAACTGCAGAGCAAAAGTAGTTTTAAAAGTGAAAAAAACACAGGTTTACCTTCAGTGGCGTTATGTGATGAGATCTTCAGCGGTAAATAATGGTTTAAAAATAAAGCGTTTTGTTGTTACGTGGTGCAAAACAGTGTTGAACATGACAACAGTTTTTTTCTCAAAAACTGTCTTTGCCTAATTACACCTGCCTCGTCATTGGAGCAAACCCCAACCTCAGGCTTAAGGGATACTGGATCTTAAGCACACCGACGGCGTGCAAACTATTTAACATAACTTAAGTGAAGTTAAGTGAGTGAAATTTGAGGTAGCCGAAGTGTGTATTTTAATGCTGCCGTGTTGAGCCACATCTTTTCTGAAGCTGCTTAAGCAAACCAACCAGACATAATTTTTTTGACACCATACGTTGAATGCGTGAAAACCCAGAGCCGAAAATAATTTGGAATTACCCAAGATTGTCTGGGTGATATCCCATGACAAAGTGACACTGACGATGACACTACACCGACTTCCTTGTTGTCATAATCTACCTGCGTCGAGGCACCACAGAGAATGCGTCGTTTATTCAGCGCACATGTAACAAGGGTATTGGAGAGACATTGTTCGATCTAACAACCCCCTAGTCTGATGTTCCGATTCCGTCCAAGCAGTTTTTATCAGTGTTTGCTGTTTTTTAATTGTGGTGAGAGTGAGGGGGTGGTTCGGGGGTGTTGACACGTGACAGACGCCCTGTGTCTGGGATTGGGGGGAGGGGTGGAAGACACACGTCTGTTGTGTCACGGTACGACAATGACTTGCTTCAACGACTCTGTCATTTCATTCATGATATTTAGCATTGGCTGACAATTGGAAAAATTGTGAAGTTCTGCACCTGTCAATTTTGCATTCTTTTATATACCTGACTGTATTTTGTGAACATGCTCTCTCTCTCTCTGTGTCTGTCTCTGTCTCTGTCTCTGTCTCTCTCTCTGTCCTATATATAATTAAGTTAATCCTATTTTGCGATAAGCTCAAGAATATTAACGTAATCTGTAACATGCTTCATATATATAATTCAAATAATCCTATATTGTGACAGGCTCAAGTGATGAAGAAGGTTAATCTATAACGCAGTCACTAGTGACATATCCCTAATTTCCTACCTTGATTCTGTTGCCTAGGAGACGCGGAGGGTGAATGTCGTGCCCATGGCAACCTGGGGGCGGCCTACTTCTCGAAGGGCGCCTACCGCGAGGCTCTGCAGCACCACCGTAGTCAACTGGTCCTGACGATGCGACTACAGGACCGCAAGGGGGCAGCTACGACCCTCAGTCACCTCGGCCACGTGTACACGGCGGTGGGTGACTACGGCAACGCCCTGTCCAGCCACAAACAATGTGTCCTCCTGCTGAAGCAGTCCAAGAATCGCCTTTTGGAGGAGGCGCGTGAAATCGGCAACGTCGGCGCTGTTTACCTCGCGATGGGCGACTTCAGTAGCGCCCTCGAGTGTCACAATGAGCACCTAAAGCTCGCGAAACGTCTCGGGAACAAAGTCGAGGAGGCGCGCGCGTTCAGTAATATCGGGAGTGCGTATCATTACCGGCGAGACTTCGAGAAGGCGATTGCATTCCACAATCATGTGTTGAACATCGCCATTGAGTTGAGCGATCGGACATTAGAGGCGCGGGCGTATGCCGGACTCGGGCACGCCAGTCGGTGCATGAGCGATCTGTCGCGTGCGAAGTACTATCATGAGAAGCAGCTCGACAACTCGTTGGTGACGCACGACAAGGTCGCTGAAGGTCGCTCCTGTTCCAACCTCGGCATTGTGTATCACCAGTTTGGCGACTTTGACGCGGCCCTGAAGCTGCACAAAGCTCATCTGAGGATCGCGAAGGAACTAGGAGACCGCGCGAGTCAAGGCCGGGCGTATGGGAACATCGGGAACGCGTACAGTGCGCTGGGACAATACGAGCTCGCCGTTCGTTTCCACAAGCAGGAGCTGGAGATATCAAAGGAGGTCAATGATAAACATTCCGAGTCGTCAACCCACGGGAATCTAGCCGTAGCCTATCAGTGGCTGCAGAACTACGACAAGGCCTTACAGCACTACGCGACACATCTACAGATGGCTAAGGAGTTGCGTGACACACCCAGTGAATCCCGAGCTCTGAATAATTTGGGAAACTTCCACAGCCTGCGGAAGCATTATGCCCAGGCCATCCCATATTACGAGCAGTATCTGGTTTTGTCGCAAGAACTCGGGGACACGGAAGGTGAGGGGAAGGTTTGTCATCGACTCGGATACGCCCACTACTGTATAGGCAACTACAAAGAGGCCGTGCGGTACTATGAACAAGATCTGGTGTTAGCGCGAGACGCTGACAATCAGGGGAGTATCGCACGGGCGTACTGCAACCTGGGACTGGCCCACAAGGCACTGGGGGACCTGCGACAGGCGTTGGACTGTCAGCGACAGTGTCTGGCCATCGCAAGGCAAACAGACAACCTGACTGCCAAGTTCAACGCCCTGGGTAACATTGGAGACGTCTTGGTGAAGTTAGCGGAAGTCGACGAGGCACTGGCCATGTTCAACGAGCAGGTTCAGATGGCTCGGGCGTCTGGAGAGCGCCGACTCGAGGCGATCGCCTACGCCAACCTTGGCGCCACCTACCGGCTCGTCGGGCAACACGACAAGGCGCTGGCGTTCCACACACGCGAGCTCGCGATCTGCCAGGAGCGTGCGGATGTGAAGGCGGAATGTCGCGCGCATGGTAACATCGGAAACGTACACATGTCGCTGGGTAACTACGGCGACGCACTGCGCTCGTACAGCGCGCAATTAGAGCGAGCTCGCGAACTCAAGGACAGCGCGATCGAGGCGCACGCATACGCCAACTTGGGACTGACGAAAATGAACATGGGTCACTTCGAGGACGCGATTGGTTACTTCGAACAGCAGCTTGCCTTGTTTGAGCAGGTGAGCGGGTCGCTGGCAGACCGTGGCCGAGCGTTTGGGAACCTTGCCGACTGCTACGAAGCCCTGAGCGATTACGAGGAGGCCGTCAAGTGCTATGAGCGCCACCTGGCGATCGCACAGACCGGCGCCGACAAACAGGGTCAGATGCGAGCGTACCGTGGCCTCGGCAACGCCCACCGGGCGATGGGTAATCTGCAGCAAGCCCTCGTCTGCTTCGAGAAGCGCCTCGTGATCGCCCACGACATCGATAAGGCGGACGCGAAGAGCTCGGCCTACGGCGAGCTCGGCTGCCTGCACAGCCTGCTGGGAAATTTCGAGCAGGCGATCCTGTGTCTTCAACACCAGGTGGCGATAGCTAGGGAGAAGGGGGACAAGGTGGGGGAGGGGGAGGCGGTGTGTGGGCTTGGGGGGGTGTATCAGCACATGGGGGAGTTTGACAAAGCGCTCGAACATCACCAGCTCGACCTACACATCGCCCTGGAGACAGGCAGCGCCATCTGTCAGTGTGAGTAGAACTAACAGGCACATTCACTTAAGTGTTTGCTTGATGAAGTGTTTTAACTTGTTGTCTGTTACTTTGATCAGTTATTTGTTGAATGGTGCTTTTTGGTAACATTTATAATTAGCTTGACAGTTGCTGTGCGTGGACATATCTGTCAATTATAATTTGTGTATAAAGAAATGACGCCAGCACCTCTGCCCAGAATTGGCTAAGCAGTAATTTGTAATGGGAACTGTGCTGTAACCTGTGGGGAAGTTAAACATCAAAGGTTATTGTGGTTAACTATTCTCGCCTCAGCATTATTGCCAGCCAATTTTGTTTTGAAACTGGATGTTTTGTTTACCATTTGAATGTGTTGCAGGCGGAATCTTTCAAATTGCGAGCATTGTTTTGAGCTTAATAAAGTAATGAAACACAGATCGGCAAGCAGTAAACTGTCAACGTGCATGTTGTAATCGTAAGAATGTAATATTAAATGAAAACATTAAACCTCGGATCTGGCACCCTGTTATAGAGGTCATCGCCGTGCTGTTGTAGGTCGTTCCTATGGCAACATTGGCCTGGCCTATGAGTCGGCTGGCAACTTTGAGAAGGCATTGGAATACCAGCAGCAACACCTCACCATAGCAACCCGCACCAACGACAGGGCCGCTGTCACTCTCGCATACAGCAGTCTCGGTAAGGGGTGACGGTTTGTGTGTGAGTGAGTGTGTGAGGGGGTGAGGGGGTGTTTGAGTATGTGTGTGTATGTGTGTGTGTGTGTTTGAGTGCGTGTGTGTGTGTAATATGTATGTGTGTGTAGTGATTATAGTGTGTATATGAGTATGTTTGTGTGTGGAAGAAGGTGAGCATGTGTGTGCAATGTGCATGCACGGTTCTACATGGGTGTGTGGGTGTGTTTTAGTATGTGTGTGTGTAGTGTGTATGTGTGTAGTGTGTGTATGTGTGTGTATGTGTGTGTAGTGATATATGAGTGTGTATGTTTTTGTGTGGTGACCATGTGTGTGCATGCACATGATACTTTTTAATTTAAATACTTTTTAATTTAAATATAATCTGAAGACATTTATTTAAAAAACATATAGTGAACAACAGAACAATATCTTGTTAATTCAACATATGATAATGTGTTGCCATGACAATGCAGGTCGTGTGAACCACGCGCTGGGCAACTACGAGAAGTCAGTCGAGTACTTGCAGCAGGGCCTCGTCACCGCTTCCCAACTTGGCCACCAGGAGGACGAGGCGAAGATCCGCCAGCGCCTCGGCCTCGCCCTGTGGGGGCAGCACAATCTGGAAGCGGCGCGGGAACAGCTGTACCGCGCCACGGAACTTTTCGAGACGATTCGACGCGACGCCCCCTACAACAACGACTATAAGTTGTCTCTATTTGATCTGCAGACAGCGTCGTATCAGGCCCTGCAGGTGGGTGGGTGGATGGGTGTTGGTGGGTGGATGGGTGTTGGTGGGTGGGTGTTGTTCGTAGGGCTGGATTGATACACTACTTCGCGATACGATACATATCACGATACAGTTATATTCACAGTGATATGCATATAATGAAATATGTAAAAATCAACAGACAAACAAACGTACCTTAAAATTAACCAACAATTGCTTTATATAAAAAAAACTATCCGTGTATTACAACATTGTCACTTTCTTGGAGTATTCCAGCAAGTGATGTGATTTACATTCACAGTGATTTACGTACTTATAACGAACTGTGTTTACCGTCTCTGCCAACAGAGGGTACTGGTCGCACTTGGTCACCATGACGACGCCCTGGTGGTGGCTGAGCGAGGTCGCACCCGAGCGTTCGTTGACCTGCTACTGGAGCGCCAGCTGGTGGACGGAGCTGACAGCTGGTACAACAGTCTCGACAGTTCCCCCGTCACGCTTGAACAGATTCTCGGCCACGTCCGCCGACAAAAGGCAACAGTGGTCTACTACTCGCTGGCCGCTGGCTACCTGTACAGCTGGGTCATCTCACCTGACCACGGTAAGGTCAGGGGTCACGGGGTTGTAATAACTTAATATTAACATTGGCGTGTTCACTAGGTGGACCCATGTGTATGACAGTTACAATACAATACAATGCCACTTTATTGTCCCAGACCGGGAAATTAATTTTGCAGCGTTCCTCATAAAATATAAAACACGGGAGTAGAGAAATAAAAATACAGATACATTTATTATTAAAACAGTATGTAAACATTAGTCATAATAAAATACAAGACTAATCTATAACATAATTTTTAAGTTATAATTGTAATTGTGGTCGTCTTTTTATAAAAAAGCTTCCATGTTGTGTTGTGTTGTGTTGTGTTGTGTTGTGTTGTGTTGTGTTGTGTTGTGTTGTGTTGTGTTGTGTTGTGTTGTGTTGTGTTGTGTTGTGTTGTGTTGTGTTGTGTTGTGTTGTGTTGTGTTGTGTTGTGTTGTGTTGTGTTGTGTTGTGTTGTGTTGTGTTGTGTTGTGTTGTGTTGTGTTGTGTTGTGTTGTGTTGTGTTGTGTTGTGTTGTGTTGTGTTGTGTTGTGTTGTGTTGTATATTGCATTGTATTGTATTGTGTTGTATTGTATTCGGTTGTATTGTATTCGGTTGTATTGTGTTGTGTTGTGTTATATGGTGTTGTATTGTATTGTATTGTATTGTGTTGTGTTGTGTTGTGTTATATAGTGTTATATTGTATTGTGTTGTGTTATATGGTGTTGTATTGTATTGTGTTGTGTTATATGGTGTTGTATTGTATTGTGTTGTGTTATATGGTGTTGTATTGTATTGTGTTGTGTTATATGGTGTTGTATTGTATTGTGTTGTGTTATATGGTGTTGTATTGTGTTGTGTTGTATTGTGTTGTGTTATATGGTGTTGTATTGTATTGTGATGCAGGTATCACCAAGTTCCACCAGTACAGCATCAATGAGCTGGAGACGTCGGGGTCAGACCCTGAAGACACACAGAGCATGAAGAGCTTCCGCAGCAGCCTCAGTGCCTCGGGGACCTCAGTCCTCGATGGCTATGTGGGACACGTCCGTGAGGCACTCGGCATAGAGTCACATCTCAGCACCTCCAGGTGAGACTCTTATTCCCAACACTTTAACTCTATGGAACACTCTAAAAGTGTCACTGACACGCCTCAAAATTCAAGGAGCATCCAACGTCATTGGCGCGATACACAGCCGGGATTTACGAATCATTTAACAGATACAGGTGCTTTACTTTGACAAGTATTTTCTTTTGCAAGACACAGCCCCCCAATTGGAAGAGAACTGAGTGAGAATTATGTTGAACCTTGGGCAAGTTTGTTCATTCGTCAGTGCTCCTGTTCACTCAGGTGTAAGAATGAGTACCTGGCTGTAGTCATTGGACAGTCATTGGTGGATTGGTTATTTGTAGTAATCCTAGCGTGGCTGAATGGTTTCCACAGAATGGGAGTAAAATAGACTTTTGAGCAGTGTATAGAAACATACTTTCACTTTGTGTCGTCTTCGGAGTAATCACACATGTTGTCATTTCCAGGGCATCGCTGTACCGGTCAACGTCGACAATGAGCGAGACCGAGAGTGAGGCTGACGATCTGTGGCAGCACCACCTGGAGGAGATTGGCGACAAACTGAACGCGGAGAACGACCGGACGGGGTTCCTCCGGATGGTCAACCGGAGCCACGTGTGGAACAGCTCCACCTACAGCCTCAGTAGCATGCTCAGTGGCTCCACCTCGGTTACGGGCAGTTTTGTTCCGAGTCGAGCGCCCTCGAAACTCTCCAGCAAGCCGCCACTCAGTGCCCTCTATGAGCTGCTGATTGCACCACTCGAGGACGTGCTGCCATCTGGTGGCGACGCCTGTAAAGAGCTGGTTCTCGTCCTTCAAGGTGACCTTTATCTCGTTCCGTTCGCACTGCTCAAGGGCAGCCAGGCGGCGCCGTGTTTGTTCGAACGATTCAGCCTACTGGTGGTGCCCTCTATTCGTGCGTTGGAGACGAATCAGGTGATCAGTAAACACAGCCGCTACAACCCGAACTGCACAGGCGCCGTGGTCATCGGCAACCCGAAGCTGCCGTCGTCGCTGACCACCAGGTGGCAGTGGGGGTCGTTGCCGGGGGCGGAGCAGGAGTGCAAGGTCGTGGCGGAGATGTTGGGTTGTCGCATGATCACTGGGAGTGCCGCCACCAAGACAAAGGTCATCGCTCAGATCGAGCGAGCCGAAGTCCTTCACTTTGCGACCCACATCTCGTGGAAGTTGGCGGCCATTGTCGTCTCCCCCGGCAACGATTTTTCGTCGTCGTCGTCGACGGTGACCCACGGCAACTTCGAGCGCATGGACTTGAATGGTGGCGACCTTGACACGTCCTTCGACACACCGCCGCTGTCCGACTTCCTGTTGACCGCGGCCGACATACTCAACATGAAGATCAGCGCGAAGCTGGTCGTGTTGAGTTCTGGACACTCGGATGACCGCGCTGGACGCATCAACGCCGACGGAGTCGTCGGACTGACCCGGGCATTCCTGGCCACCGGTGCTCAATGCATCCTCTTCTCACTCTGGCCGTTGCCAGATGGCGCCACTCGCATCTTCATCAAGGTCTTCTACACGAGTCTGCTGAAGGGCGTTCGGCCGAGTCACGCCCTTAGCGGGGCGATGAAGGCGGTGCAGAACTCGCGCCAGTTCTCCCACCCCGCTAACTGGGCGGGCTGGGTACTCATCGGCAGTGATGTGCAGCTCAGCAGCCAGGTGGCGCTCATGGCACACTCGTTGTGTCAGCTTCTCCGCACGCCGACGAAGTCACGCGAGGCCATGCGCGTGGTGCTCCACCTGGTGAGTATTTGGAGAAGATGAGTTTCGTAATTGCGATCAGTGAGAAGGAATACTATTGCATATGACACCTCAGTCATGTTTACAATTTTACTCAAAATTTATTACGTTTTAATATTCACAAAGTCTATTGTATTATTATATTGTGGCACCATATGATATGTTTCAAGACTTAGGCAGTTTTGTTCACCTCACATTGCCTGTGTCTTTCAAAGAAACACTAAAATCCGGTGGTCCCTTCTATCTGGTGTCTATGCCAGGGGAAGTAAAAGATCCCACACAGGAGGTAAATGTGTAACCTGTAGTGGACTCAATAATTCTACAGGACAACTCTGAAAATAGAGCTCAAAAATACGCTAGCCACATGGCCAATGTAGAGTGATGAGCTAACCATAAGAAGAAGAAGACATATGACAAAATCTCGACAAAGTCTGTCATTGTGGCTAGTCCCTGCCTCGGTTGTATGATATCTGCTGGTAAATATGTTAATCAAATACAGTGTAATTCATCCCGTCAGTTCAAATCCAGCATTCTTATTTCAGGTGGAGAAATCTCTGCAGCGAATTCGCAACGGTCAGCGCAACCCGATGTATACGACTCAACATAGCATCGAGAAGAAAGTAGGTCCGGTCACTGGCTGGCGCGACCTGCTCACCGCCGTCGGATTCCGCCTCGAGCCGGCGTACAACGGCCTGCCCCCGGCTGTCTTCTTCCCGACCTCTGACCCCGCTGATCGTCTCATGCAGTGCAGTGCCAGTCTGCAGGCCCTCTTTGGTAAGCAAAGGGTTAACTTATGTACGCGTGTACCTTTTGATGTGTACTGTGCACTGTATATTGGTTTCGAATTCATAATTTTTTTTGATTTGTGTCTGGTGTATATGTTGCAGTGTGTTCAGCAGTTATTTTTGATGTTGACTGTGTTTGAATATTTGCTACAATAGATGTGTGATTGTATACATTGGTCATGATCATAACATCTATATATTTGTTGTCAGATTCGGTGGTTTCTAAATCTGCTATTGTATTTTCTCGTAATATGGTTTGCGTCTATTGGTAGGACTAGGTGTTGAGATTGATTGTGTCTGTGTTGGTAGGACTGGGTGTTTAGGTGATTTGTGTTTGTGTTGGTAGGACTAGGTGTTGAGATTGTTTGTGTCTGTGTTGGTAGGACTGGGTTTTGACTCTGTTGAGATGGTTTATGTCTGTGTTGGTAGGACTGGGTGATGAGATGGTTTATGTCTTGTGTTGGTAGGACTTGGTATTGAGATTGTTTATGTCTGTGTTGGTAGGACTCGGTGTACCAACATTGGTCGCCTTCTCCAAGATGTTAGATCAACAGGAAGTGGGTGAAGCAATGACAGCTCTCGTAAGTGATTACCAATACTAACAACACAATATCACACAAACACTATTAAAACTGTACAGACAAATGTCAGACAGACATACACAGATGGCTTAATACTCTCAGTTCAATGGGCAATCTACAGGATCACACTAAGGCCCGAGACCTATTTGGGTTCTTTCTGCGTGAGTGCTGTTTATTTTTTAGTTCATCTTTTAGTTCTTATACAGTCCAACTGTTATAATTATAAACACATCTACAATGTTTGTTAACAAATGCTGGATATAATGAATTAATGTAGTGTAACCAGGTAACAGGATGCTGGCGGTTGACGGCACGATGCCAGAGTTGCATAGTGATTCCACCTGGCAGATTAGTTCTGTAGTATCCTCATTAGTTAGCTTGCACTTTAGCCAGAATAATGTGAAATTATTTGGGGTATGAACAGAGAGTATCAATGAGTCATAAAGGATTAGATGGAAGTTTTAAAATCCTTTGAGCTACTATAGAGAAGCCATAAAATAGTACTAGACAAACATTAAAATGTGGATTCAACTGTTGAATTAAATTATCATTAAGAAGTGAAGTTACATAAGTGTAAAACTCAAAACTTAAAAGCACCATAGATTTAAGATAATAAAAACAGCACAGAATAAAAAGTAAACAATAAATGAATAATTCTTAAAAACATAACGCGTGACAATATACATGCTATATACGCCGTGTTCTCTGTGTTTATTGTAGATCCGGGACGTGAATGCCAAGTCGACGCCCGAGTCAAACCCCCAGGCCCGGGTGAACGTGCGTCTGTGGGGGGCACCGGGATGTCACGAGTTTCTCGCATCACTTGGTCAGTACTGGTCAACTGGCTACGTCAGCACATGCACATTGTAGACAGGACACAACTCAGTCGGTTGTAGAGATGTGCTTTATTTCTGTTGTGTCTTGTTTGAAATCTGAACAGTATAATCTGGTTGGTTGTGTTGAGTTGGTCGTAGTGATCAGGCTTGTTGTATTGGGGTATATCATCCTCACAAGGGGGTAGTTGTGATGCGGTACTGTACCCCTGGTTGTTTGTCTCTGAAATAGTTGGGAATTACTTTAAAAAATAGTGCCATCCACTTCACCAGTCGTCAACCAAATTCCAAATTCAACCAGCCCAAATTCTACAACAGATACATACATGACTGGCAGGAGTCCTAATATATCGACCCTTTCACATCCCATCATGGTTGGCTGAAAATGTTTATATTATGGTCACCTGATCTGGTTTGAAACATATATCCAGTGTGCAGTTTCATTGGCTGACGTTAACAGGTTTTTGAAAAGGATGTGCTAGGGATGCAGAAGATGTAATCAGGGGCTTGAAGATGGGGTGTATGTTGCCGGTGCCATTGCCTCTCTGTGAGACTCTGTCAGGATCGTGATGACGGTCTTGTCATCACTGATGACACATCTTTAGTTTTATTCCCGTTCGTCTAACATCCAATACATACTCAACTGGACGCTGATAGATCACCATGCACTGCACGCAGACTTGGTTTTTATGTAAATAACCTGTTTGACCTTCTGTTGACCCAGGATTTGACCTTGTTGACGTGGGTCGTGATGAAGTGACCATCAAGGCGGGCAAGCAGGCCAACAAACGAACCTTGACCTTTGCACTCCAAGCCCTGGTGGCTGTCTTTGGTGAGAACAATTCCAATTTATTTGTGATTTATCATTTAATCTTGACTGTTAGAATTCTGTGTTTGTATCAGTGCCTTTTGATAAGGTTATCCTGAAACCGTGACCAGTGCTTTAAAAATTCATTAATATTATGATAATAGCGCTACTGATGATGTCACTTAAGTTAAACCTTTATCAGAACTATTTTAATACATTTACAAATTTTCAAGATTGTTTTAATTCAAACAATGCACTCAGACTCTGGAGAAAAGTGAAAATGATTGAATAGGTTACACAAGTTTAATGAAATGCAAGGTAGTACATGAACGCATACGAGTATGAATTCAAATGCCACAGTGGTTGAAAAGACAAGTTCCAGGACACAGTGACAGTGCTGGCTGTCTGTTGTCTTTGCAAAGTAATGGCTGGATGGCTGAATACTGCATAGAGGTGACATGATTGACATGATGTTTGAATGAACAACTCTGCCAGGGAACACACTGTAGTACAGAGTATATATATATATATATATATATATATATATATATATATATATATATATATATACATATACATATACATATACATGCATACATACATACATACATATATATATATATATATATATATATATATACATATACATAAATATATATATATATATATACATATACATATACATATACATACATACATACATATATATATATATATATATATATATATACATACATACATATAGTATTTGACCACTCTGAGACAATGACCTGACTGTTGACTTGACCGGTGGTCACTCGTGCTTGCAGACACCCAGCAGGCCCCGCGGTCACTCCAACTGGACAATGCGAGCAGCATGGAGAGCCTTGTATCCAGCAGCTCCAACACGTCCACGTCTAACTTCTCAAAGGGCAGTAGTCCGGTCACTTCACCGTCCACTGCCAAACGTCGGTCATTCTTCAATCCGGCCGAAGTTGACCGGTTGCCTTCGGCGACCAGTCTACATAAGGTGAGAGAGGAGTCTGGTCAGTGGGGACCATTTCACTAAGATAAAGAGCTCTTAAGGAAAATTCATCTTTAAATAAAATGCAGTGTTAAATTAAAGGAGTATTTAAAAATGCAAATATCCATCGCCATATTACTGAGGACACTATTTCCATGACACACAGTAATACCGTCCCACTGACACGTCATGGGTTTCACTGTTTTCGCTGCTAAGGAGCAAAATCGATTTTAAAGAGCAAAATCTGGCTCAGGAGCTGCTGGTGTCAAAGCCACTACTTCATTTTGGGGTTAGCTAATAGCTACCCTAAGAACAACAATCTTGTGGACAGAATAGGTGTAGATGAGCCCTCAATTTGTGTTTATGGTTCACAATTTCTTGTAAATATGTAGTAATGTTTTCTCTAATATGTATTAGTACCCCATTTTGTAATGCCACTATACACAGGAAATCTGTATTTGTTTTGATCATGCATTTGAAATTTCACAGACTAGGTCCATGAAAAAAACCTAGCAAACCAACAAAAAAAAACAATGTTTTATAATATAGAAAAAGCTTTATGTATATGAATATGGTACACTGCTGTTAGACATAGGTCCACCAACATACAAAAACTGTTTTATAATAATATTATAAAACATTTTTATTATATATATTATTTATTACTTATATTATAGGTAATGCTTTATAACAATTACAGATAATACTTTACACTATGCAGCCCCCACAACTAACATCACCCATGTGTTTGTAGCACACCCGCCGCCAGCCCGGCGAGCCTCGGTCACAGCCAGACATCTCCCTGCAACTCTCCCGTCAGACTCTCATCCGCAATAAGTACAGCAGTCCGAGTGCAAGCGACCTCTCTGACACGAACGCTCACGACAGCAGCACCGACACGACGCCGCGACCACGCCTGACAGTTCTCAGCAGCAGCACCAGGTCGCGCCACAGCGGCGGCAAGCCCACGTTTCCCGTCGGCCCGCCGCCGCCGAACATCTACAGTACAAGCGACAGCGAGGACGCGAGTGAGTTCGTCCTGTCGCGGGCGCCGTCACGCAGCTCGTTCGCGTCACAGGCGAGCACCATCACGCTGAAGAGCGTCGGTGGAATGCGACGCAACCGCATCCGTAGCTCCGTGACGTCGACGCGGAGCTCCGCCAGCGACCGGACGATCACGAACGAGTTCCTGAATCTGAGCGATGACCTGTCACCAGAGGGCAGCACCGGTGGGAGAGTTTCAGACGGGAAACACGCGGACCCGCCGCCGCCGACGCGAAATGACAGCGTCTCAGTTCGTTCGTCGAACGACCAGAGCAGGAGGCATAAGACACCTCGCGAACAGAAAACGTCGTCAAACTCGACACTACACACCATCGCTGACGAGAGCAGCACGGCCATGTTGGATCCTACGTACGTGGCACAGAAGATCCTGGCCGAGACTCGGCCCCAGCGGCAGGCGCTCGAGCTGATGCAGAAGTGGTCAGTTGACCAGCTCCAGCTAAAGCGAATGGCGGGAACGCAGAACGACGCCGGCCGACAGAACGACAACGCAGAGGGCGACGTCTACAACCGTTACCCCGGGTTACGGGACGCAGACGACAAACAGACAAAAGACTGCCCGTCGTCACCACCCGGTGGCAGCACCTGTACTGCTTCGCAGAATGTCACCGGGGTGGATCACAGGAGGGAAGCAAAGGCCAGAGGGGTTCCCGAAGAGACGAAATCGGACGCGACTTACGCAAACATTCCGCCGATTACAAACTGCACACAGCCCCCGGAGCAGAGACGTGCGTTCCATCGGGTCGAAAGTGGCACGAGAAACACCCCGGGGCAGAATACTGCCTTCCGAGGGTGTATCACGACCAGTTCCGATGACGGGTCGCGATCGTCCAAAGCAGGCAGTGACCACGGGTCAAGCTCTACGCCGTGGCTAGGAAAAACAACCCCGTCAGTGGCGAGACCGGCCGAGAGTCGACCTCGAGGACTGAGTGACGAGACAGACGCCAGTAGGTACACACACTCCACCTTCTCACCACCCGTGCCCGCCACAGCATCGAAACCATTCACAAGTCTGTGCGTGAACGTGGCTCCACCTGGTGGCTCGCCACACACTCAGCACAACAGATGGACGAGTGACGGTCAGCGCTCTGCCGAAGAACTCCGCCAGCCAGACAGCCGGAAGGACCCGACTGTGAAAAAGACTGCGGAACAGGTGCTGCCACCTGACGGCCAGTCATCTTCCCGTGACACCGACTGCTCGGTCAATGTGAAATGTCCGAGCGCGCTGAAGAGTGTCCACCGGCCGAACAAACAGAAAACGGTGAAGTTTCAGGACGAGATCGAGACGAAGTCGCCGGGTAAGGACGATCCCCCGACAACTCACGAGTCGTGTGACGTCAAGAGGCCGGGAAATACGTCGACATGTAACGGTGTCCCGGAAGACGTCACACCACAGACGCAGTCGACGGAGCGTGACATCCCGGAGGTGGGGAAGTCTTCCCAGATTCCCCCCGTCGTGTACAAGCCCCCTCCTCCGTACCCCGGGGCGGGGCGTAAACTGCCCCCTCCCCAGCGCACCCCACCCAGCGGACCGGTCAAGGACGGCCAGACTGACCGACCGGGCGCAGTGGTCAGCAATGGCTACAGAGAACACTCGCTGGACGCGCTGCGTAACCAGTACAACAGCCGCGTGTCGGCCGCGAACGGTCACGCTGACCCGTCGCATTGTCCGTCCCGTCGCGGATGCAGTGACGCGTCGTCGCCGTCGGTCAACGACGACATGACCGACTTGAACTCGCGTCAGAACTTGAAGCGCATGTCGATGCACATGTACACGTCGTCGGACGACTCGACGGCGTCGCCCGCCCACAGACTCAACGGAGTCACTCACAAACGTGTCACCGAAAACTTCCAGCGCTTCCAGACGCGCCCTTGCAACGGCGACGCCGTGCCGAATCCTGCTTTCACCAGCCAACCGCCTCTCGGCAAGCAGAACGGGGCGCCGAATTTCGTCGCGAATTACATCGAGAGGGGGGATCGACACAGGCCAGAAGAGAGGAGGGATTACGACTGGGAGTGTCGGACTCGAGTTCCCGTAGGGCGCCCGGAGGAAGCGTCCGACCGAACGAGACATTCCCGTGACCCGTTCACACTCCAGTCGTCACAGTGCTGAGTCACTCGTATTACTGCGCCACTGCGTGTAGTCCCTCGTGCTGTTTTTTATTTATACAGATCCGGCCAGACAATTTGTGTGTGCCAAAGACTGATGGGGGTCAACCCCGACGGGGTAACTTGGTGGGGTGATTTGGGGATTTGGTTGTTTTGCATTTTGCGGTGTTCACCCGTGCCATGTTGACTGTTCTACGCAGAAGTGAAGTGCTCTTCCACTATTAACCCCACCTCTTTCAACGGGGGGGTCCGACTCGTTACAAAATCGGATTGTTTTGTAAAACTGTATTTGATACTGCCATAGCGTGTGGGGCATGGACTGTTATATATCTACTCATATCTCAGATATCCATTCCGATATTTATTAATTTAGTGATCAAGTGATGTACATGTGATGTGCCAGTGATACGATGGATTATCCCTGGAATGACAGGGATGAGCTTTGAGCTCGGCATATACATTCCGTTTCTATATAGGTCTGATGTATGTTCAATATAATCCATTTCCTGTCCTGTGATATTTAATGATCGATTTGTACAGAACCAATAAATGTCATTATAAAATCCAGCGGAGAGGATTAAATTTATTTCCGATATTTGTGAAACGTGGGCCACTGTAAAATGGAGGGGAACATATATAGCATGGTTAGCCTTTTTGTTGTGATGGAGAATAAACAACATATGTTATACACGGGTATATAATTATATATTTCTAAATGTAGCTTATGCAGAGCAATTAAGCATAGAGCCCCGCCTTATGTAGACTAAGGCTGGTGTGCATGAAACGTTTGACCTCTACTTGCGAGAATATTCATTTTTTTTATTTGAATTGTTACTGTACGTATTATAACCATAAATATAATAATTCAATTATTTATACCAAAATAAACTAATTTTGGTGATTTTAATAATTACATCTGTGTATGAGAAATTTGGTTTGATGACTCCCTTACAGTATGTGAGATGTTTATCAAGCTTGCCTGGGTGCATCTTAAACATTGCATTACCATAACACATGCATAGACAGAAACAAAAATTTCTCTTCGCGGTGAATGTGTGTGTGTGTGTGTGTGTGCGTGAGCGTGCGCGCGCGTGCGTGCGTGCGTGTGTGTGCGTGTCTGTGTGTGTGCGTGTCTGTGTGTGTGCGTGTCTGTGTGTGTGCGTGTCTGTGGTGATGTGTGTGCGTGCGTGCGTGCGTGCGTGCGTGCGTGCGTGTGTGTGCGTGTCTGTGGTGTGTGTGTGGTGATGTGTGCGCGTGCGTGCGTGCGGTGTATGTGTGGTGGTGTGCGTGCGGTGTGTGTGTGTGCGTGCGTGTGTGGTGTGTGTGCGTGTGTGGTGTGTGTGCGTGTGTCTGTGTGTGTGTGTGTGTGTGTGTGTGTGTGTGTGTGTGTGTGTGTGTGTGCGTGGTGTGACTGCACATACGGGCGGCGCTGTCTTGTGAAGAGAGCTGCTTGAGCCGTATTTTCAACATGACACGACATCGAAATGGGACGTGTTGACAATTTTTGCGGTGACGTTCGCAATTTCTCGGTCGTTGGATATTGACCTCGGAACACAAGACGGGGGCGCTGCATTGGAGGAGGGGGGGGGTAGTGTTTTGATACGTGTTAGCGGCGACACACACACACACACACACACACACACACACACACACACACACACACACACACACACACACACATACACACACACACACATACACACACACACACACACACACACACACATATATATATACATATATATATATATATATATATATATATATATATATATATATATATATATATATATGTATATATATATATATATATATATATATATATATATATATATATATATATATATATATATATATATATATATTACGCATGGTTATATCAGCGTTCGGCGTGTTTGTAAACACGATCCGTTTGAATGAGTGTGGTGTGAATAGATGCCGCCGGCCGAAACAAGAGACAACTTGCTGCGCTGATCGAAGCGACATCGGTCGCTGGCGCTCCAGTACATGTTGCGTAATTTTGTACCGGGCGACGGTCATGGGGCGTGGCAGAAACTGGCTGTCCACGCACGTGTGACTGTCGAACGATCATGGGATGTGCCGAATATGTTGCGGGGAGCAAGTCAAACTCGAAAGAAGCGCATTTAACATGTTCTAAGCTGATACAGTTCTAAGCAATGGTTTAATTTGAAAGAAATGATATTACTAATAACATTGAAAGTTTTCGAAAAGGCATCGATTGACGGCTTGTCTCTCCGACTAGATTACCCGGACGTGAACCAGCACCATGACATTTAAGGTGGGTAAAGGCGGTGCAGAACTACATACTCTTTAAGGTGTATACCCAGCCAATACACTGCTAAGAAGGTCCACTTGACTCTATGCTCTTTAATTAATTGCAGAACTTGTTTGACAGATAGAGATTATATTTTAGTTCTAATATCTACAATGTTAAGACCTCCGTCAGCAAATGTGTTTAATAGTGATTCTCTTTTCAAAGCCACGGGTTTACTGTTCCAAAGAAAGGGATATGCCATTGTTTTCAATTTTTCAACCTTTTTTTAATTGTTTGGTAGTGAGGTAAGACTCCCTGTGTACCAAATGGAGCCGCACAGCACAGATTGCAGGGTGATACTTTATAAGTGGACACATTTTTTCTGAGGAATTGATACTGCGTTATATAAGAAGTTGCTATATAAGAAGTTACCTTTACCTTTTGTTAACTGAACACCCACGCCAACGTCAGCCACACCCTAAAGGTTTTCCATTTTTGAGATTGGCGAACTGTTAACCCCACATATCGCTCCACCCAGGTAGACAACACTCTCTCTTTGCTTAAGCTTCTTCCCATCCAACTGGTTTATTTATAGCTCTTTCCTTCTATACCCCACTCACATTACATCCGTCTTAACCAAGCGTACTCTCAATCCATGTCTGCTGAAAATATCTTTCCACTCAATCAACTGTTATTGGAGATTTGCTTCCCCATCCTCTACCACTGCCAGGCAGGCCACCTGCGTACCATAGTTTTTGGAGTACGACTTTTATATAAATCGTTCTACTTATCAGTTCCACAACAGCGATAAACAACAATGGGCTCAAGGCGCTCCCCTGTGTCAGACCAACATTTACTTTGGACTCTCCTGACACTCCCGGTCCACACAGCTCCCTGATATCTTCGTGTCCCCTCCACCAATCTGACCCCCCCCCGGGACCTCTATCCACATCAGTGTTCCCATTGTCATTTCTCTTGGGATTGTGGCATAGGCCTTTTCCAGGTCTATGAATCTAATTGCCATATCCTCGTGTCCTTCCAGTTTCTTCTCAACTAGCTAACTCAGGGCAAAAATCCCATCCGTTATTCCTCTTCCTTTTCTAATCTCCAGCTGTTCTTCAACGATTCCCCTTACACTACTGCTCTTATTCTGCCATCCACGATTCTGTCCAGAAACTTCAACACATGCCTTAGCAACGTAGTGCTTCTATTTTTCGTGGGCCATGCACATCTCCGTTTCGTTTCTATATTCAGACTATCAGCCCCAGTATGCAATCCTCTGTGAACTTCCCCTCTCTCTTGCAGGTGTTCAGCAATTTGTTTTGTCGATCATATTCCAACTCGCTCAGCCACCGCCAGCATCTCTACTCGCACTTCATCAATGCCTGTTTATCTTTCCGACTAGGCCTACACGATAAACAGTAAGAATGGCTCAGGCTGTGACAAGTTTCATAAAGCTTGCATTACCTCCCACCACTGTAAACCATTTACTGGGAAGCATGTCCCTTGGGAAGATGTAATTTTTATATTTTCAACCACAACAGTTATAAATTCACATCATAGTATTGGTGGAAAGGGATATGTTTCAACATACACACTCATACACGCTATCACACACGCACGCACGCGCGAACCCACGCACGCATACACACACACACACACACACACACACACACAATACCATTGTGATTATTATTTAAATTTATTTTCAACCACAACAGTTATGAATTACACATCACAGTATTGGTGGAAAGGGATATGTTTCAACACACACACACACACACACACACACACACACACACACACACACACACACACACACACACACACACACACACACACACACACACACACACACACACACACACACACACACACACACACACACACACACACACACACACACACACACACACACACACACACACACACACACACACACACACACACACACACACACACACACACACACACACACACACACACACACACACACACACACACACAAATAATACCATTGTGGGTATTTTTTAAACCGTTCCTTTTGCACTTTAGCAAATAGATGAAAGAAATATATAATAATAAATGAGTGGCGTTGCAATCCCTTATCGTTCTCATGCGCAATGTGTCAGAGTGAACAAGTTGGTTGTTTGTCTCTCTTTGTCTGTCTCCCTGCTAATTTACCTCCCTTCCTTTAGACATACTAAACATTTCCTCTCTCCTTTCCTCCCTGCCTGGCCGCCCCTCTCCCTGTCCCTGTCCCTGTCCCTGCCCCTCTTCCTCCCCCTCTCCCTCTCCGTCTCCCTCACTTTCTTTAATCTCTACTATTTCCCTTATCACTTTCCCTCTACACCCCTCTTCCTCCATATTTTCATCCACCAATCCTTTTCACCCCTCTCATCGTTCTAATTAAGCCGCAATTCAGTACGGCCATGGGTATTTGCACATTCGACAAGAAGAATGAAACTACTTGTGCAAGGCAACCGGGTTTTATCCGTCGGTAATACCTGACATGTTTCATTGTCAATTAGCACAGACAATGCAAAGCTTCACTGCTGTGGACATTCTTAGCCTGACGTGCGGCCTCCGACAATGGTATGTTCTTGGTCCCGCGCAAGAACGCACACATTGACAACGTATGATTAGTAACCTGTGTCGCGTTGCACCTGAGAGTTGCTACAAACAAATGACTTAAGCGTTCGATCGAAAGCATGGATTCGTCGAAGTGCAGTTGTATTCGAAATGCAGTTCTTCTGGTTTTCAGTACAAGACCAACTTTCACGTGTTTATGGATTGTTCGTGTTGGGTCGGGTGCAGCGTATTATATGGTATTCAACAAACGATACACATTTGACGCTTTGACAGTTGTTCTCGAATGAGCTGCACATGTTGCAGTTTGGGAGTCGTCAAACATTGGGATATACAACCAAACGCCAAAAAAAGAGAACGACGACTGCGACAGACAATTGCTTTAAGGTAGGTAGACTATGTGTGTAATGTTGTTATTGTATTTAGAACGGCAATATGCAACTGTGGGTAGAACATCACATATATTGCCATGTGGTGCAGTGTCGACATTCTATATTGCTAACTTGCATAATCAAACCAGCACGCATACATAAGACTAAAATTTGTATCATTATGCATAAATGTTAGCGTCACTCTACTGTGAATATAATTACGCAGATAACCCATTTCTCGTTAATCAAAGCATAACTTGGGAACATATTTGATATGTAATGAATAGATGCACTTGCTGATTTGCGTCGATATAAATCGTAGGTAAGCATTTTATTTATTAATTATATAAAATAACAAATAACCAATAGGTTTTAATCCACCTCGGTTTATTATCTTAAATTATGAATTCTCATATACCAAAGCGAGTTATATTATTCACTGTAGGATATACTGTATTATGTATCTGCGTTTAAAAATAATTTCTTATTTAATTTTATTAAGGAGAAAACGTCGGCAATGTGTGCGCCATATTGTTGACCAACTTCCGCTATAAAACCATGAATCTGCATAAGTCAACATTAATAATTATATTTATGCATGTTAACATGTTTGATGTATCATATGATATAGTATGCCATATAAGCCAAGTTATAAAGTAATGCTGCAACATAAATAACGTCAGATGTATCAGCTTACGTGTCTTACAAGTTGACACCACAATTTCACCAGCTACGGCTCGACATGGGTTTATAAGCAAACAAAATGGCTACCTCCATTGCAACTGAGTGTTCCGACCGCACGTGGCGGAAGGGGTTACCAGTGACGCTCATCCTATGGAGGTCACAACCGATCTGGCGAATCGGGGTTTGGGCCAGGTAATTTTCCCTCCCATAGGAACACTTCCGGCGGAAGTTGGTCAGTTGTGAGGGAGTAAGGATTGTGACCAACCGTGCCAGGGAACGTTATGAGGAGCAACCGATGAGGTATCTCTGGCTGAACTAGTTACATTAGATTGTACTACAGGCTATGTACACAGTGTCTCCCACTTCCTCATTCCCTCTTTTTTGTATTTTTCAACGTTTTTCTTTAAAACAGTAAATGTGTGACATTGACTTAATATTAATTTAATTCAAGGCTGTTAATGTTTAACTTTAAAACACATTTTGTTTTGTTTTAATCGTACACAACATCTCAACTTCACGATAAGCTTTAGTTAATTTGTTGCACGTATGTAAATAGTAAATAGCTAAGATACAATAATTGTTACTATTTACATATACTACTACATCTTTAATCGTCACTAAATAAATAAATCGAACTATAATATATTAGTAACAATACATTCAATGTATGAATAAATAATTGCTATCATTCAATGTTAAGATACTTGTTAAAATTTGGTTACGTTTATTTATACATGTATATGTAATCTAGTATAACCTTTGGTTATAATCTTTTCAATGAGATATTCATTAATGCTAAATTAATATTTATTTACTTTCATACGTGTACACAACACGTGACAAAGTACCTGCATTGATCAGTAAAACAACTAACACTATGACACATAACGAAAATATCGAAGATATCTTATACCTACATATTTTCATTATAAAAGAAGAAGAATTTGTTTTTATTTGACCATTATTTCAACACAATATTAAAAAAATACTTAGAACAGTGCAAACATAAAATTACTGTTTTAACATTAAAGCCCTGTCAAGTGTTTCTCTAAATAATTTTGTTCACTTGCATAGCTTAGGGTAATGTCGGTTCAGTGTTGTGTGTGGCAGGTTCATACCCTGCTGGTGTTCCTTATGCAAACACTACATGTTGTGTGCACACACATTGATTCCATTTAATAAGTTTAGCTGGTTTTGTGGCATTTTAGAAATGCAATGAACTACTTGTATACATACGCAGGAATATCAATTGTTTCTTTGTAAATGTTGTGTATCTTGATTGCCAAACAAAGAGCGATTAATATCCAACTCACACAAGTACAACGTAAGACCTACATGTGGGCTATAGAAGAAGGCAGATAACATGTTTCTCGCTGGCAGCATCATATGGCCAGCGTCAGAGTTCTGCCAGGTTATCAAATTACACAACAATCATAACTCTTGTAAAGGTTAGCGTAGAATATGTTGAGGACTGCAGTAGCCATATCAAATTATGGTAGTTACAAGAAGTCAATGATGTAAGTAAAGCCCATATCCCAGTGGTGGACCATGTGCTGAAGAAACCTCGTCTTTCAGACTGCTTCTATAAGAAAAATGGAGACTTCAATCCGACATATCACGATTGCCTGGGGGAGAGAGAGAGACAGAGAGAGATAGAGAGAGACTGAGAGAGAGAGAGAGAGAAGTGGTGTCCACAACAGAAGAGAGTAAAGTGGGTGAGAGTGGCTGGTGAGAGTGACAGAGAGAGTGAGAGAGAGAGAGAGACAGACAGACAGACAGACAGACAGACCGAGACAGCGAGAGAGGGAGAGAGAGAGACAGAGAGAGAATGACAGATCGAAAGAAAGGCAGGATAGTGTACATGTCTGAATAGTGACAGTGAACGTGGCTGAAGAGAGAGAGGGAGAGAGATGAAGAGTGAGAGAGCCAGATAATGAGGTAGAGAGATAGATACCGGTAGGGAATGAATGTTGGTGAAGAGAAAGAGTTGAAGAATGTACCTGAAAAGAAATAGATGGTGAACACATCTAAAGTGAAAGATGTTGTGAACGTGACAGTGATTGCACAGATTAAGAATATGGATTGTATTAACTTGGCTTAAACCATCTGCTGACAAATTAGTGAACCCGTGCATATGCTCAAAACTGTTAGTAAGTATCGTTTTCTCAGTGTGTATGTACACTGCTTTGTGCTACTAAGGCTTTATTACAGTGTGGCACTGTTGTATGCATTAATTAATCTTTTTTTTGTATCTATAAAGTACTTAACTTACCATTTATGAAATGTTTTGACAATTATGTTCCATTCAATTTCAATCTTTCTTCCAAGGGAATGGAAATATTTGTGTAAATAGCAATCAACATTCACAGCGGAGTTTAGAGAATAAACATAAAACTACATGGTAATATGTTACTGTTGGTCTAATTTCTTAGTTACTCTCTGTTACATATAAATAACAAATATCCATATAAATGAAACCATGATCATGCATTCTTAAATCCTCTCCACCTTTATATGTAACTCACCTGTTTATAATTCTAACTTCACTACACCCGCGAACACTTCTAGCTGTTCAGATGTGCATTTATTTATGGGATCTAGACTGCCTTGCGAATGAATGTAACATAGCAACAGGATGTCATGTTTATGAAATAGTCGTTGTTATGGGTTCAACACACGTTAATGTTGTACTTTTACACACAAACCTATATTACTACAGTCACTACTCAACCGCTGGGGCACATTGCACACAGATGGTAAATAGTATGTAATAGGTACATTAGGTGTTACATGGTTATAACAGCATTCTAAGTACAGTGAAATGCGAGCACATCCATGGTATGAAGCAGCCACCACACATATTTTATACACATGTCAAAAGTTCAAAAGAGAAGAAGGGAGAGAGAGGGAGTGAGAGACAATCCCTGAAAGCAGATAACCAGCATCAATAGATAAGGAATACAACTTAAGTTGACCGCAAGTTAAAATGTAATAATTAAGTTGCCACATTGAATTTTATTATTATATTTGCATGGAAAACAAGTTTTATTTGTTCATATCAAATTTATGTTCACCTAGGTATCAGCTTACATGGATGTTGGGTTGTTAACGATTAAATTAATACATAAACACATATCAAACTGTTAATTATATGAACTCAGTCCATAGCAATAAATATAAACAGAAAATGTGCTCGCATGTGACATGCATAAAACACTGGACATAGTTTATCAACGTACACTATTGTTGCTACCATCTTGTCACATCAACTGCAGTAAGCAATGATTGACCTGTGGCAGGTCATATTATCTAGGGTTGACATGATAACTCAATAAAAGAAATGTTTTCAAGTTTGCTGTTCAAAGAGTGGACAAACAATTTGTAACCAATCACAAAAATAGTCATCTATTTCAGTCGACAGTTCAGCAGAATACAGACATGTCATCAAAATAAAGACACCCCAACAAAATCAAGAAAACCCACCAGAATATAGACAGCCCAACAGAATACAGATGACCCACCAGAATAAAGATAACCCACCAAAATATACAGCCCACCAGAACAAAGATAGCCTAATCAGGGAGTAAACCTTCAACATGCATGTTGTAGTCATAAGGAGAAAATAGTAAATGAAAAAAAACTAGAATAATTTCAAAGAATGGTTGTAGCATGGAGCCCATTACACAAAAATATAATGGGACAATATATATATTTTGCATTCAGACTTCAACGTTACTTAACAACATGAGAGATGTGCAACTAATCAACAGAACTAATCAGGAATAGGAATAAATTATACATATACCAGTTTTGTGACAGCCATGGAAATGTGTGCAAACATAATTAATCACCATGGCAATATGTCAGCATAGCAGAACTTGCATAGCAAGCCTTGATAGAAGTGGACCCAACATCGATGACCACATCACCATGGCACCATGGCAACAGGTCAGAGTTGTCATCCTGTTAGAACCTACCCCACGTTGACACTGTTTATGCCTGCAACACACTGACAAATGTTAATGCGTGCAACACAGTGACACTGTTAGAACTTGCAATACACTGACATTGTGACTTCCTGCAACACAGTGACAAATGTTAATGCGTGCAATAGACTGACACTGTTAGAGCTTGCAACACACTGACATTGTGACTTCCTGCAACACACCGACAAATGTTAATGCGTGCAATACAGTGACACTGTTAGAGCTTGCAACACACTGAGATTGTGACTTCCTGCAACACACTGACAAATGTTAATGCGTGTAATACACTGACACTGTTAGAGCTTGCAACACAGTGATATTATGACTGCCTGCAACACACTTACAAATGTTAATGCATGCAATACACTGACACTGTTAGAGCTTGCAACACACTGATATTGTGACAGCCTGCAACACACTTACAAATGTTAATGCATGCAATACACTGACACTGTTAGAGCTTGTAACACACTGATATTGTGACAGCCTGCAACACACTTACAAATGTTGATGCGTGCAACAAACTGACATTGTGAGAGTTTGCAACACTCTTACAAATGTTAATGCGAGCAACACACTGACACTGTTTGAGCTTGCAACACACTGACATAGTGACAGCCTGCAACACACTGACACTTTTAAAGCGTCAACATGCTGACATTGTTTGAGCCTGTAACACTGACAAATAGAGCCTACATGACACTGACACTGTTAGAGCCTGAAACACATTGACACCTTCATCGCCTGTAACACAGAGACTCCTGTAAGACAGTGGTAGGTGCTACTAAGGAGCCAGAGTTAGACATTTACCAGGTAGCTGAATCTGTACATCACCACAATCAAATTATTCCAGAAAAAACCATAATGCAAACAACTGATTATGTCTACGTTTACTTGTGTGTTTGTTTGTGTATTAATTTACATGTGTGTGCGAATCCGGGACATAATCCCACAGTCCAAAATCCCACAGGACAAAATCCCACGGACAAAATCCCACAGGTCAAAATCCCACAGGACATAATCCCACAATGGGAATTGTGGACAAAATCCCACAACAATAAATATTTTGTATGCATTTTATTTTGAATGATGTAATCTACATGTCACTAATGGTGGTCAATCAATCAATACATATGACCACAAGTTGACTATCCAGCCTATAATTGTTTATGTCCATCGTCTTATGATGACATTAGTCATCATGCCTGTTCACCGGCCTCCAACGAATGTTGTGGCCAATCCCAGACAGAAAGTCCTCCACCGTCTTGTTGCCAGCCGCACGCTGCCGGCAGAGGGCAAGAAGGCGAGTCTGCAGGTCTCTGTATTCCCGTCGCACACGCTTCTGTGGAGGCTGGCCGATCAGGTCTTGTGCGATGAGAGTCGTCACCGTGCAGTCTTCCTTCTTAATGGCGTCGATGAGTGTCCAGATGGGTGGATGATTGTAGCCCACCAGATGGAAGAATCGGTTGTTCCAGCCCGCGCACTGGTTGTTTGTTCTGGGTTCCCCGTTGATAGTAGCATCATGGACATTCCACAACTCGGGTGGAAATCGCGGTGGCATATGTTGTAGGTTGATGCCGACTTGTCCATGAAGTGGTTGGACTCGGCGATAGGTACCCGTGACATAGGTCTTGTTGAAATAATCAACAAGTTCCTGTGCACCATCTGGTGTGTGCTGCATCAGGCTGTCCATGCCGTCATGCACGTCATTGATGGGGAGGAATGCCAGACCATCAAGCTTCCCGCAGAAGAGCTTGAAGTCATCATCAGCTGTGCACCTCGGACTGAGGCCAAGCTCCTGGATCTTCCTCCAGGTTGCCTGTGTCAGATGGTAGAAGCAACCCTGGATTCTTACTCCCAGTGGAAGCACAGCCATCAGAGCCCTGATCACAGCCATCTCAAAGTCGCACAGCACTGTCGCCGGTGTTGGTACTGGCAGCTCCAGAGTCTCACAATAGTCCACCACTGCCTGAAACAGATCCTGATAGCACTGCTGGGACTTCCGCTCTAGGAGAGCATAAACTGTAGTAACAGCTGTAGTCCCAAGAGGAACCCGAATCACATACAGCTGCATAAATCCTCGTGGAGCCATGGCAAAATTGCCATCAATGAACCAGGTGTCAGCTGCAGCAAGAAGACGCATGGCAGGAGGGGAGGCGAAGGCAATGATGCGGCAGTCTGCAGCCTGACCGTTGTCAAAGAAGAGGAACTGTTCAGGATCGTCACCGGCAGTGCTGGCCCAAGGCCCATCAATCACCAAGTCCTCTAGACGGTCTGGCACTGGGGGGCGCTGGCCACTGCGCACTCGGCGGATTGTCTTCTTAGCTGCATCTTCTTTTGGAAAACGAAGCCTGGCATCTTCCGTTATGTCAGTCAGCGTCCGAGTGACAAGCTGAGCAGGCTTCTCCCTGGTAACTGCAGCCAGCTGCTTCATGTTGTCCTTGGCCTTGGCAACTTCAGTTGTTGCAGGGCTCGGGTCGTGGTTGTGGGTTGCACCAATCTCTGGATCCTCTACTGTCAACGAAGTTTTCAGGCTGCCTTTGCATTGGAGAGTGCGGCTACAGACGCAATTCCACCAGATGCAGGCCTTCCTGGTGCTTTTCTTTGTATACATGTAGCCATCTAGCAGGATCTTCTGGCCACCCTTGTTACTCCTGATGACTTCCATGGCGACTGTTGCAGTTGGTCAAATTTCCATGCCTTATATTAGACCAAAGAAGCCACGTACCTATGTGCAAATGCAGTCTCTAATCAGCTTTGAGGGGCATCCCTATTATTGTAGAAAAGTAAAAGGAAACCACCACATACACCAGCAAACAGAATGCAGCTGGGGTGGCTTCTTGATTGTGGTAAAGACAAACATTATAAGTGGACTTTTTGTTTATGCAGTGTGGGATTTTGTCCACAATTCCCATTCCAATTCCCATTGTGGGATTATGTCCTGTGGGATTTTGGCCTGTGGGATTTTGTCCGTGGGATTTTGTCCTGTGGGATTTTGGACTGTGGGATTTTGTCCGTGGGATTTTGGACTGTGGGATTTTGGACTGTGGGATTATGTCCGGATACCGTGTGTGCATGTATTTGCCTTATGTGCTTGTGTGTGTATGTATGTGTACATGTCTATGTGCTGTGTGTGTGTTTGTGTACATGTGTGTGCCTGCATGCCTTCATGTGTGTAAGCACATGCATGTGTTTGTTAACAACACTGTTTTTTTTATATCAGAAGATGGGGCAAGGGGGGGAGGAACTGTGTTGGAACATTTTTCAGCAACGTTTTTCTGAGCTTGTGATTTGCACGAAGGCACATCCACTTGCTGAACTTATTCGCTCTAGCCCAGTGGGTCAGCGGCCCGAATTTTTGATCTCCAGAATGTTCTGTCCTCGGCATCCTCCGGGGTGATCCGCAGTTCCTTCATGTCCCTTCGGACACAATCCATCCATCTCCCTCTTGGTCTCCCTCTCGGGCTTTTTCCTGGCACTATCATATCAACAATTGCTCTCACTTTGTTGTTTTCTTCTATTCTCGTCGTAGTCTCATCTGTCTGACTTTCTATTTTATGCTATTCACTCCTAATTCCTTCCATTCTCTTTACACTGTCTCTCAGTGTTACACCTTTAATTCTCAACATTCTCATCTCAATTTTCTCGAGAATGTTGTTTGCAATCCCCCTCCTAAACATTAAGTCTTATTCCTATCTCCAGCCCACATCCATCAATAATATGTACCAGAGATGGAGTAATCGTACTCGTGTACTTGTACTCGTACTCGAGTACGAGTACTTTTTGAGTACTCGTACTCGTACTCGAGTACGAAGCAAAGTAGTCGTACTCGTACTCGAGTACATTACCAAAGTAATCGTACTCACGATTACTTCTCACGATTACATTTTTTTCATATGAACAGTTGCAAGCAAATATATTAGACAGATAAAAATGGCAATATTAGAAGTAATCAAATAAATGTAATAATAATCAAGGTATTCATTTTCTATTACTATTGAGCATTTAAGTTAAATAAATATTCAGTCAGATTTCCCTAATTAATACCTTCTCTTCCCAGAGAAGCCACATCTCCTCACCCTCCTGCTTAGTACAAAGTACAAGTTATATTCTGACAGTCCCTAGGAAGCACTGCAGGAGATAAGCATCCTGTAACATCTTGCTTTGTAATTTTAGAAGCCATGCCACAGCCCCACCTGTACTGTTTGTTCTGTCAGTATGGTGTGAATGACTGGGCAGTTAGCTGCTAAATCCTTGTCCATTATGTTTAAGTTTAAACTGTAAACCTGTCTAAATCCCCAACTATTCTGTTTGTCCCATCTGATATATGACATATTTGAATTGGATATTATTGTTAATATATTTTCCTCTTGATACTTCATTGACATAGTTGAACCACCATTAATTTGGCACTCATTATAACACTTGCATGCTATTTGTTACAGTATCACTATGACACCTTTAATTTGTAGTATGATATATGGACATCTTGAGTATCAATCTAGTATTAAATAGTTCATTCAACACATGAGAAAGTCATCTGATTATTAATAATAATAATAACATCTGGATACTGGATAGCAGTAATCAGTTAGAACACTAGATATTGGCACAGCAACAGAAAAAGAATGACACCTGATTCCATGGAGGACGCCTTTACGGTAGAAACAGGATATTTATTAAAGTAATCGTGAAAGTAATCATGATTACATTCTAAAGTAATCGTGAAAGTAATCATGATTACATTATAAAGTAATCGTACTCGTACTCGAGTACATTGTAAAGTAATCGTACTCGTACTCGAGTACATTTATTTTCTGAGTAATCGTACTCGTACTCGTACTCATGCATGTTCAAAGTAATCGTACTCGTACTCGAGTACATTTGTATTGTACTCGCTCCATCTCTGAATTATGTACACAATACTGCTCATGACACGACACCTCGGCCTACACAAGACAATGCAGAACATAGCCCTGGTGACTAGGGCTAGGGATATAGCACTATCATTTGTAGCACAGGACAACGAAGATGGGACCAATGATCTTATAGCTCTAGGCTCTTCACAACCTAGATGCTTTAATGAATACGAAAGAAAAAACAATATTTATAAACAGAATTAGTTATATACGAATATTAATCCTGCCGTATAAATAATAATATATCCTGTTATATAACAAAACATTATTGACTTCATGCAGAAATTACATTATATTTCAACTCTATTTGACTATTAGATTAGTATCTAGCTATGAAGCCTTTGCCTTTGGCATATTGAGAATCCAACCAATATTATCTACGTATATTCCGCCATTCTGAGTTATTATATAGGTACTCCCTCCACTCATTTGCTAATCGCCAAACCGATTCTTTTATACTCGCAAAATTGGACTACAGGTAACTGGACGCTACTGGGTATATCGTGCTTGCGACGTGCCCAACTTTTCAAGTGCACTAGCTCTGTGTCACCACACATGCACACACATGCACGCACGCAGGCACGCACGCACGCACACACACATGCCCACAAGCACGCACGCACGCACACACACACACACTCTCTCTCTCTCTCTCTATATATATATATATATATATATATATATATATATATATATATATATATATATATATATATATCTGACCTAAACAGCGCAGTCATGTTTGCAAAGACATATATGCAACAGAATCTCATATACAATTAATGGTATCCCGGCCGCACACAACCTCTACACCTGCAGACACCATTAAAGCGGATTCAATCTCAACAAGCACCACACCGTCCAGTGCATACATTATCACCTGTGAAGGCCTCCTCTCGTCGTATATAGCCTGGTGCGCGGATAAGAGGAGATTGGAAGAACTGAGAGTGGAGCATGGAGTGAAGGAAATTTTAAGAAGAAACTGGTGATGAGCTGAAATGGGCCGGACACGTGGAAAGAATGAGAGATGAAAAATTGACAGATTGCAGATGCCCAGAAAGTGGAGGGGGAAAGGAGGCGAGGAAGACCGAGAATGTGATGGAATGACTACGTTAAGAGAGATCTGGAAAGAGTGCGTAGAGAATGGAGGAGAGCAATAAAAAGATAGAACGAGTTGGAGACTGTGATAGAAAACGCAGTGAGACAAACGTGAGATGATCTCGAGGACAGAAAAGACGTAAAAAAGATGACAATAACCATGGCCAACCTCGCCCCTGATGACAGGACAACAAGAGGAGAACAACATTATAACTACCAAAGCATTATGCACGCGAAAGAAACCTGAATGTTTCCAAACATTTTTACAGAAGCCAACCCAGACATTGTCTTTGGATCAGAGATGTGACTAAATGAACAGATTAATAGTGCTGCTGAGATAGTTCCGAGAGAGAGAGAGAGAGACAGACAGACAGACAGACAGACAGACAGACAGACAGACAGACAGACAGAGACAGACAGACAGAGACAGAGACACAGACACAGACACAGACACAGACACAGACACAGACACAGACACAGACACAGACACAGACACAGACACAGACACAGACACAGACACAGACACAGACACAGACACAGACACAGACACAGACACAGACACAGACACAGACACAGACACAGACACAGACACAGACACAGACACAGACACAGACACAGACACAGACACAGACACAGACACAGACACAGACACAGACACAGACACAGACACAGACACAGACACAGACACAGACACAGACACAGACACAGACACAGACACAGACACAGACACAGACACAGACACAGACACAGACACAGACACAGACACAGACACAGACACAGACACAGACACAGACACAGACACAGACACAGACACAGACACAGACACAGACACAGACACAGACACAGACACAGACACAGACACAGACACAGACACAGACACAGACACAGACACAGACACAGACACAGACACAGACACAGACACAGACACAGACACAGACACAGACACAGACACAGACACAGAGAGACAGAGAGACAGAGAGAGCGAGGAGAGAGAGAGGGTGGGAGAGAGAGAGATGTCCACACAGCCAGTGAGTTCAGTTAGATACTGTCGGTGATGGCGCGTTAATATTGTCATGGATGGACGCGGAGCGCTGGATTCTTGTTTCACAATTCTTTATTTAAAGAATCAAACAAGACAAAAACCATATCCACAGTCAGACATCAGGAACACGTGCTTCTTACGGCCAAATCATCAGGGAAGCAATCATGCAGAGCCAATTATATTTATAAATTCAACAGCGTCATGGCGATCCACGACATCCGGTATCCGTCTACGGATTACACCAACGCCAAACACTTGTGACAAGGGTCTCCCAATAGACACATTAATATTAATAACCAGTATTATAAACTGTTAATATAGTAGTCGCTGAGTGATGCGGAGAACTCTTATCTCTATGTGGAGCAAACACCACAACCATACTCATAATACCTACTAATAATAGTATCATTTCCCTTGGAACGGTACCATATCTCAACCAGACCTACTCAGTGAGGTGACACACACTGCCACAACTATCATTAGGTAAACATACTTGAGCCTGGGAACCAATGCTAAACATACGGACAGCACACAACAGCAACAGTAGAGGAAACCCATGTCCCGTTCGGGCAGGCAACTACCACGTACGACCTACAAGCCAAACAATACAGAACCTACACACTACTACACAGTGCCTCATGACAGTGAGAAAACCCCGTCCTGCTCGTGCAGGCAACTATATGGGGTCACTGTGTTCAGAAGAGAGAGAGAGAGAGAGAGATATATATATATATATATATATATATATATATATATATATATATATATATATATATATATATATATACAGACCTAGCGAGTTCTACAGACATGCCGAGGTGTGCCACTTCCAGCACCAATGGTAAGCGTTGACCTTTCTACCAACCAATTACTATGTGGCTGTGTTCAAGCAGCCAGCCAGTGCAGATGTTTTCTGCTCATCACCACCTCGCACGTCTCTCACTCCAGCCTCTCATCCTGACATGGGAAGTGCCCCACATCCACCTGGATGCTCGCATCCTGCAGCTCGAGGTGCTCTACTTGGATGACCTCGCTCTGACCAACTGCCGCATCTCTCGCAGCTCACCATAGACAGATGGTTTTGCAGCTCTGCCAGATCTGCTTGCAGAACTGACTTTTCGGCTCACCAAGCTCGTTCAGCTGCCCACGCTTCTCACTGAGTAGCTCCGTCAGGGCTTCACACTCAACTTGGTTGCTCTTCAGCAGTCGAACATTCTGGTCACAGGCCACCACCGCATCAGTCTAGTGATTTAACACCGACTGTCAACGCTGAGATTTCTACATTGGCTTTGTCCAATCTATCAGCACAACACAAGTTCTCATTTATCACCATGTTCAGTTCCTCCTCCAGCGTCCTCATCTGCTCCAGGTCAACCTGTAAATCTGCACTACCGTAGACCCTGCCTCCAACAACCTCGCTTCCAGCCCCACAATTCTCTCTTCTGCGGATTGAATCTCGCCCCATCTCACCTAATTCTGTCGTCACTTTGTAGAGCCTGAAAAAGCTGGAACAAATTATGGTCGTCGCCGAAGAAATTATCGTGTGCAATCATGTGCAACGTAACCTACAAAACGATTTACTTAATGGTCAGGACTAACGTCAACAGGGTGTGTCATGTTGTTCACGCACGCGCAGTTTTCAAACGTCAACGCATGTGTACGGCATAACTTCCGTCACCAGCCGTGGTGCAACTGCTCTGTTACTGCTGCACTTGTGTCAGAACGAAATTAATATTTGGGTGGGGCTGAGTGGGAGCCTGGGCGTGGTGGGAGCTGTTGATATTTCTTTGGCAACACATCAGGAGAACGAATGCCTACCGGAGGGGGGTACAGAGTATAGTCAATGTGCTAACCTAACACGTACATGCCAGTAGGACCATTGTCAGTGGGGTGTGAAGGATGTCTGACAGACGGCAAACATTAGAAGTAGTCTGCGGAAAGGGTTGAAATTCGTTATAGAAATGAGCGTTATGCCAGAGCCAACTTAGTTCTTCATAAGTACGATACCGATTATGACAATTCTCTACTTTTTTTGTAACATTGAATAACTAATTCGCCAGGCTATACAGGAACTACACAAACAGACACCGCCCCTGTGCACACACGTCATTGTCAGTGTTATACCTTTACTCCGAAACATGCACAATCTTCCCAATTCAACAGGCGTCTAAAAACAGGGAGGGTGATATGAGAGGAGGAGGTGAATATAGAGGGAGACAGAGAATGGCAGATAGATGGACGTAGAATCAGGGGCGTATTTTGTTTATTCACAAACACAAAAAAACTGCTTTTATTAATGCAGAAATAAGTTATATAATATACATATCTCTGTAGTTCTCAGCGTCAGAATTTAAAGTTTAATGGAGGAAGCAAATATATCAAAGGACTCGCGTTTTATCGGCATGGAGAGGAAGTCGGTTTTCCCGCGATGACTATGTAAAATTAAACACGTCACCGCGAGCGTATACGTAATCAAACGCGTACGCGTTCTGACTATCACGGGACAGTCCATTGATCGTGACGGTGTAGTTGTTAAGTTATAAAAACTCACATTGATAACTCCTCGAGCTATCAAGACATTCAGAAGCACAAACAGCGAAGCCAACGCGAAAAGGACTTCGGGTGTATTGTTTGTCGAGCTTGAACATTTGCGCTACAACAACAGAAGCGGTCGAACGTTAGCGACAACGAGCTCAAGTCTGAAGACACGACTATGCAGCATATGCTCTGTGCGATTGAACACCATTTCATCGCCGTTTTCCCTGCACCAAGTTGTCGCTGCCAATTAACGTCGCCGCCATACCATGAGTACCACCGCTCTCGGGTAACAAGGTAGGCATTTTTATATAAAACAATCCGAATTCAAACCTAAGTTATGCTGCTTGCGAAATTTATATGTTGTGTTTGCTTAAAACTTTATGGTTACTCAGATATTGTTATTGCGTTTTCAGATGTGCGCACTCGTGAATCGAATGGCTGTCCTCCAACTTCGCCACCGCCACGTGAAATCCAGAATGCCGCGTGTCGTCACAATCACAGACGAGCGAAATTTGTCGGCGACAACATCACGCAATAATTCACGCATCCGCTGGCGTTGGCGCCATCACGATCGCCTTTCAATTCGCATCGAAACGCGGCATCGCCAAAAGCCGTTGCTGTTCTCCACCTTCGCTACCGCCACCGCTAATCCGGAATGCCGCGTGTCGTCATGATCACACACGAACGAGCCAACTCTTTCGGCGGCAACTTCACGCATTCACACGTCCGCCGGCGCCGCCACGATCGGCGTTCAACTCGCATCGAAACGCGACATCGCCAAAGCGCTACAAGGGCAACAAGCCGAATTCGGCGCAAAGACACTACTTCTTTCAAATACCCGAGCATCCGATGTTACCGCAGCAGCAGCCGGTATCAAGTAACTCCGCATCGTATGTCCTGTCCGTGGTCTTGTCTCTTTCTCTGTGGGCCACTACGACGTATTAGTGTCAACGCCCGATTCTATGTTCAGTGTTGTTTAGTTTTGTGACGAAGGGGTTGTTACGGGGGACCGTTGCAATTCCCGGATGAGATCTAGGGCCAATCGACTGGGCGTCCTGAAAAAGTTCGCACTGTTGTTTGGATTCCCCTGTTTGTGTATCCAGACCTGGTGCTTGTGGTGATTTGTGGACGGGACAAATGTTGCTTGTCTGTTCGAGGAAAATTATTATCTAGCAACTTATAAAGTATCGTATAGTTTATTTTTATAAGTTGTTCGATAATACATAGTTTCAATGATATCTAATAGAGCGATCGTCTCATCTTTGATAATTTTGATTTTCGATGGGAGTACCTGAACGCACTAACTATGCATACATTTTCGTGAATGATCTATTTAAAGGCTATTTTTGGTAAAATAGCGCAGTTAACATAACATGTGTGCACAAATTATTATTATTATATATATATATTATATATATATATATATATATATATATATATATATATATATATATATATATATATATATATATATATATATATATATATATATATATATATATATATATATTACGCATGGTTATATCAGCGTTCGGCGTGTTTGTAAAGACGATCCGATTGAATGAGTGTGGTGTGAATAGATGCCACCGGCCGAAACAAGAGACAACTTGCTGCGCTGATCGAAGCGACATCGGTCGCTGGCGCTCCAGCACGTTGCGTAATTTTGTACCGGGCGACGGTCATGGGGCGTGGCAGAGTCTTGCTGTCCACGCACGTGTGACTGTCTGTCGAACGACCATGGGATGTGCCGATTATGTTGCGGGGAGCAAGACAAACTCGAAAGAAGCGCATTTAACATGTTCTACGCTTATACAGTTCTAAGCAATGGTTTAATTTGAAAGAAATGAGATTACTAATAACATTGAAAGTTTTCGAAAAGGCATCGATTGACGGCTTGTCTCTCCGACTAGATTACCCGGATGTGAACCAGCACCATGACATTTAAGGTGGGTAAAGGCGGTGCAGAACTACATACTCTTTAAGGTGTACACCTAGCCAATACACTGTTAAGAAGGTCCACTTGGCTCTATGCTCTTTAATTCATTGCAGAACTTGTTTGACAGATAGAGATTATATTTTAGTTATAATATCTACAATGTAAAGACGTCCGTCAGCAAATGTGTTTAATAGTGATTCTCTTTTCAAAGCCATGGGCTTACTGTTCCAAAGAAATGGATATGCCATTGTTTTCAATTGTCAACCTTTTTTTAATTGTTTTGTAGTGAGGTAAGACTCCCTGTATACCAAATGGAGCCGCACAGCACAGATTGATAGGAAGGAATTGAGGAATTGATACTGCGCTATATAAGAAGTTACCTTTACCTTTTGTTAACTGAACACCCACGCCAACGTCTATGCCACACCCTAAAGGTTTTCCATTTTTGAGATTGGCGAACTGTTAACCCCACATATCGCTCCACCCAGGTAGGCAAAACTGTCTCTTTGCTTAAGCTTCTTCCCATCCAAGAGCCATATTCATGTCGAGTAGATAAACTATCCAGAGGTAAATGACGTAACCGCCGATAGTAAAATAATACAGAATCACGTGCCGTTATCCGGCGGATAGCGTTACATCCGGGTAGGAAGTCTTAATCGGGCGACGTGAATACGGGTCCTGGTTTATGTATAGCTCTTTCCTTCTATATCCCACTCACATTACCTCCGTCTTAACCAAGCGTACTCTTAATCCATGTTTGCTGAAAATATCTTTCCACTCAATCAACTGTTATTGGAGATTTGCTTCCCCATCCTCTACCACTGTCAGGCCACCTGCGTACAATAGTTTTTGGAGTACGACTTTTATATAAATCTTTCTACTTATCAGTTCCACAACAGCGATAAACAACAATGGGCTCAAGGCGCTCCCCTGTGTCAGACCAACATTTACTTTGGACTCTCCTGACACTCCCGGTCCACACAGCTCCCTGATATCTTCGTGTCCCCTCCACCAATCTGACCCCCCCCCCCCGGGACCTCTATCCACATCAGTGTTCCCATTGTCATTTCTCTTGGGATTGTGGCATAGGCCTTTTCCAGGTCTATGAATCTAATTGCCATATCCTCGTGTCCTTCCAGTTTCTTCTCAACTAGCTAACTCAGGGCAAAAATCCCATCCGTTATTCCTCTTCCTTTTCTAATCTCCAGCTGTTCTTCAACGATTCCCCTTACACTACTGCTCTTATTCTGCCATCCACGATTCTGTCCAGAAACTTCAACACATGCCTTAGCAACGTAGTGCTTCTATTTTTCGTGGGCCATGCACATCTCAGCCCCAGTATGCAATCCTCTGTGAACTTCCCCTCTCTCTTGCAGGTGTTCAGCAATTTGTTTTGTCGATCATATTCCAACTCGCTCAGCCACCGCCAGCATCTCTACTCGCACTTCATCAATGCCTGTTTATCTTTCCGACTAGGCCTACACGATAAACAGTAAGAATGGCTCAGGCTGTGACAAGTTTCATAAAGCTTGCATTACCTCCCACCACTGTAAACCATTTACTGGGAAGCATGTCCCTTGGGAAGATGTAATTTTTATATTTTCAACCACAACAGTTATAAATTCACATCATAGTATTGGTGGAAAGGGATATGTTTCAACATACACACTCATACACGCTATCACACACGCACGCACGCGCGAACCCACGCACGCATACACACACACACACACACACACACACACACAATACCATTGTGATTATTATTTAAATTTATTTTCAACCACAACAGTTATGAATTACACATCACAGTATTGGTGGAAAGGGATATGTTTCAACAAACACACACACACACACACACACACACACACACACACACACACACACACACACACACACACACACACACACACACACACACACACACACACACACACACACACACACACACACACACACACACACACACACACACACGCTACCACGCACGCACACACGCATGCACCCACGCACACAGAATACCATTGTGATTATTATTTAAACCGTTCCTTTTGCATTTTAGCAAATAGATGAAAGAAATATATAATAATAAATGAGTGGCGTTGCAATCCCTTATCGTTCTCATGCGCAATGTGTCACAGTGAACAAGTTGGTTGTTTGTTTCTCTTTGTCTGTCTCCCTGCTAATTTACCTCCCTTCCTTTAGACATACTAAACATTTCCTCTCTCCCTTCCTCCCTGCCTGGCCGCTCCTCTTCCTGTCCCTGTCCTTGCCCCTCTCCCTCTCCCTCTCCCTCACTTTCTTTAATCTCTACTATTTCCCTTATCACTTTCCCTCTACACCCCTCTTCCTCCATATTTTCATCCACCAATCCTTTTCACCCCTCTCATCGTTCTAATTAAGCCGCAATTCAGTACGGCCATGGGTATTTGCACATTCGACAAGAAGAATGAAACTACTTGTGCAAGGCAACCGGGTTTTATCCGTCGGTAATACCTGACATGTTTCATTGTCAATTAGCACAGACAATGCAAAGCTTCACTGCTGTGGACATTCTTAGCCTGACGTGCGGACTCCGACAATGGTATGTTCTTGGTCCCGCGCAAGAACGCACACATTGACAACGTATGATTAGTAACCTGTGTCGCGTTGCACCCGAGAGTTGCTACAAACAAATGACTTAAGCGTTCGATCGAAAGCATGGATTCGTCGAAGTGCAGTTGTATTCGAAATGCAGTTCTTCTGGTTTTCAGTACAAGACCAACTTTCACGTGTTTATGGATTGTTCGTGTTGGGTCGGGTGCAGCGTATTATATGGTATTCAACAAACGATACACATTTGACGCTTTGACAGTTGTTCTCGAATGAGCTGCACATGTTGCAGTTTGGGAGTCGTCAAACATTGGGATATACAACCAAACGCCAAAAAAAGAGAACGACGACTGCGACAGACAATTGCTTTAAGGTAGGTAGACTATGTGTGTAATGTTGTTATTGTATTTAGAACGGCAATATGCAACTGTGGGTAGAACATCACATATATTGCCATGTGGTACAGTGTCGACATTCTATATTGCTAACTTGCATAATCAAACCAGCACGCATACATAAGACTAAAATTTGTATCATTATGCATAAATGTTAGCGTCACTCTACTGTGAATATAATTACGCAGATAACCCATTTCTCGTTAATCAAAGCATAACTTGGGAACATATTTGATATGTAATGAATAGATGCACTTGCTGATTTGCGTCGATATAAATCGTAGGTAAGCATTTTATTTATTAATTATATAAAATAACAAATAACCAATAGGTTTTAATCCACCTCGGTTTATTATCTTAAATTATGAATTCTCATATACCAAAGCGAGTTATATTATTCACTGTAGGATATACTGTATTATGTATCTGCGTTTAAAAATAATTACTTATTTAATTTTATGAAGGAGAAAACGTCGACAATGTGTGCGCCATATTGTTGACCAACTTCCGCTATAAAACCATGAATCTGCATAAGTCAACATTAATAATTATATTTATGCATGTTAACATGTTTGATGTATCATATGATATAGTATGCCGTATAAGCCACGTTATAAAGTAATGCTGCAACATAAATAACGTCAGATGTATCAGCTTACGTGTCTTACAAGTTGACACCACAATTTCACCAGCTACGGCTCGACATGGGTTTATAAGCAAACAAAATGGCTACCTCCATTGCAACTGAGTGTTCCGACCGCACGTGGCGGAAGGGGTTACCAGTGACGCTCATCCTATGGAGGTCACAACCGATCTGGCGAATCGGGGTTTGGGCCAGGTAATTTTCCCTCCCATAGGAACACTTCCGGCGGAAGTTGGTCAGTTGTGAGGGAGTAAGGATTGTGACCAACCGTGCCAGGGAACGTTATGAGGAGCAACCGATGAGGTATCTCTGGCTGAACTAGTTACATTAGATTGTACTACAGGCTATGTACACAGTGTCTCCCACTTCCTCATTCCCTCTTTTTTGTATTTTTCAACGTTTTTCTTTAAAACAGTAAATGTGTGACATTGACTTAATATTAATTTAATTCAAGGCTTTTAATGTTTATCTTTAAAACACATTTTGTTTTGTTTTAATCGTACACAACATCTCAACTTCACGATAAGCTTTAGTTAATTTGTTGCACGTATGTAAATAGTAAATAGCTAAGATACAATAATTTTTACTATTTACATATACTACTACATCTTTAATCGTCACTAAATAAATAAATCGAACTATAATATATTAATAACAATACATTCAATGTATGAATAAATAATTGCTATCATTCAATGTTAAGATACTTGTTAAAATTTGGTTACGTTTATTTATACATGTATATGTAATCTAGTATAACCTTTGGTTATAATCTTTTCAATGAGATATTCATTAATGCTAAATTAATATTTATTTACTTTCATACGTGTACACAACACGTGACAAAGTACCTGCATTGATCAGTAAAACAACTAACACTATGACACATAACGAAAATATCGAAGATATCTTATACCTACATATTTTCATTATAAAAGAAGAAGAATTTGTTTTTATTTGACCATTATTTCAACACAATATTAAAAAAATACTTAGAACAGTGCAAACATAAAATTACTGTTTTAACATTAAAGCCCTGTTAAGTGTTTCTCTAAATCATTGTGTTCACTTGCATAGTTTAGGGTAATGTCGGTTCAGTGTTGTGTGTGGCAGGTTCATACCCTGCTGGTGTTCCTTGTGCAAACACTACATGTTGTGTGCACACACATTGATTCCATTTAATAAGTTTAGCTGGTTTTGTGGCATTTTAGAAATGCAATGAACTACTTGTATACATACGCAGGAATATCAATTGTTTCTTTGTAAATGTTGTGTATCTTGATTGCCAAACAAAGAGCGATTAATATCCAACTCACACAAGTACAACGTAAGACCTACATGTGGGCTGTAGAAGAAGGCAGATAACATGTTTCTCGCTGGCAGCATCATATGGCCAGCGTCAGAGTTCTGCCAGGTTATCAAATTACACAACAACCATAAATCTTGTAAAGGTTAGCGTAGAATATGTTGAGGACTGCAGTAGCCATATCAAATTATGGTAGTTACAAGAAGTCAAGGATGTAAGTAAAGCCCATATCCCAGTGGTGGACCATGTGCTGAAGAAACCTCGTCTTTCAGACTGCTGCTATAAGAAAAATGGAGACTTCAATCCGACATATCACGATTGCCTGGGGGGAGAGAGAGACAGAGAGAGACAGAGAGAGATAGAGAGAGACTGAGAGAGAGAGAGAGGTGGTGTCCACAACAGAAGAGAGTAAAGTGGGTGAGAGTGGCTGATGAGAGTGACAGAGAGAGAGAGAGAGAGAGAGAGAGAGAGACAGACAGACAGACAGACAGACAGACAGACAGACAGACAGACAGACCGAGACAGCGAGAGAGAGAGAGAGAGACAGAGAGAGAGAGAGAGAGGGAGGGAGGGAGGGAGAGAGACAGAGAGAGAATGACAGATCGAAAGAAAGGCAGGATAGTGTACATGTCTGAATAGTGACAGTGAACGTGGCTGAAGAGAGAGAGGGAGAGAGATGAAGAGTGAGAGAGCCAGATAATGAGGTAGAGAGATATATACTGGTAGGGAATGAATGTTGGTGAAGAGAGAGTTGAAGAATGTACCTGAAAAGAAATACATGGTGAACATATCTAAAGTGAAAGATGTTGTGAAAGTGACAGGGATTGCACAGATTAAGAATATGGATTGTATTAACTTGGCTTAAACCATCTGCTGACAAATTAGGGAACCCGTGCATATGCTCAAAACTGTTAGTATGTATCGTTTTCTCAGTGTGTATGTACACTGCTTTGTGCTACTAAGGCTTTATAACAGTGTGGCACTTTTGTATGCATTAATTCATCTTTTTTTTTTAACTATAAAGTACTTAACTTACCATTTATGAAATGTTTTGACAATTATGTTCCATTCAGTTTCAATCTTTCTTCCAAGGGAATGGAAATATTTGTGTAAATAGCAATCAACATTCACAGCGGAATTGAGAGAATAAATATAAAACAACATGGTAATATGTTACTGTTGATCTAATTTCTTAGTTACTCTATGTTACATATAAATAACAAATATCCATACAAATGAAACCATGATCATGCATTCTTAAATCCCTCCACCTTTATATGTAACTCACCTGTGTATAATTTTAACTTCACTACACCCGCGAACACTTCTAGCTGTTCAGATATGCATTTATTTATGGGATCTAGACTGCCTTGCGAATGAATGTAACATAGCAACAGGATGTCATGTTTATGAAATAGTCGTTTTTATGGGTTCAACACACGTTAATGTTGTACTTTTACACACAAACCTATATTACTACAGTCACTACTCAACCGCTGGGGCACATTGCACACAGATGGTAAATAGTATGTAATAGGTACATTAGGTGTTACATGGTTATAACAGCATTCTAAGTACAGTGAAATGCGAGCACATCCATGGTATGAAGCAGCCACCACACATATTTTATACACATGTCAAAAGTTCAAAAGAGAAGAAGGGAGAGAGAGGGAGTGAGAGACAATCCCTGAAAGCAGATAACCAGCATCAATAGATAAGGAATACAACTTAAGTTGACCGCAAGTTAAAATGTAATAATTAAGTTGCCACATTGAATTTTATTATTATATTTGCATGGAAAACAAGTTTTATTTGTTCATATCAAATTTATGTTCACCTAGGTATCAGCTTACATGGATGTTGGGTTGTTAACGATTAAATTAATACATAAACACATATCAAACTGTTAATTATATGAACTCAGTCCATAGCAATAAATATAAACAGAAAATGTGCTTGCATGTGACATGCATAAAACACTGGACATAGTTTATCAACGTACTCTATTGTTGCTACCATCTTGTCACATCAACTGCAGTAAGCAATGATTGACCTGTGGCAGGTCATATTATCTAGGGTTGACATGATAACTCAATAAAAGAAATGTTTTCAAGTTTGCTGTTCAAAGAGTGGACAAACAATTTGTAACCAATCACAAAAATAGTCATCTATTTCAGTCGACAGTTCAGCAGAATACAGACATGTCATCAAAATAAAGACACCCCAACAAAATCAAGAACACCCACCAGAATATAGACAGCCCAACAGAATACAGATGACCCACCAGAATAAAGATAACCCACCAAAATATACAGCCCACCAGAACAAAGATAGCCTAATCAGGGAGTAAACCTTCAACATGCATGTTGTAGTCATAAGGAGAAAATAGTAAATGAAAAAAAACTAGAATAATTTCAAAGAATGGTTGTAGCTTGAAGCCCATTACACAAAAATATAATGGGACAATATATATATTTTGCATTCAGACTTCAACGTTACTTAACAACATGGGAGATGTGCAACTAATCAACAGAACTAATCAGGAATAGGAATAAATTATACATATACCAGTTTTGTGACAGCCATGGAAATGTGTGCAAACATAATTAATCACCATGGCAATATGTCAGCATAGCAGAACTTGCACAGCAAGCCTTGATAGAAGTGGACCCAGCATCGATGACCACATCACCATGGCACCATGGCAACAGGTCAGAGTTGTCATCCTGTTAGAACCTACCCCACGTTGACACTGACACTGTTTATGCCTGCAACACACTGACAAATGTTAATGCGTGCAACACAGTGACACTGTTAGAACTTGCAATACACTGACATTGTGACTTCCTGCAACACAGTGACAAATGTTAATGCGTGCAATACACTGACACTGTTAGAGCTTGCAACACACTGACATTGTGACTTCCTGCAACACACCGACAAATGTTAATGCGTGCAATACAGTGACACTGTTAGAGCTTGCAACACACTGAGATTGTGACTTCCTGCAACACACTGACAAATGTTAATGCGTGTAATACACTGACACTGTTAGAGCTTGCAACACAGTGATATTATGACTGCCTGCAACACACTTACAAATGTTAATGCATGCAATACACTGACACTGTTAGAGCTTGCAACACACTGATATTGTGACAGCCTGCAACACACTTACAAATGTTAATGCATGCAATACACTGACACTGTTAGAGCTTGTAACACACTGATATTGTGACAGCCTGCAACACACTTACAAATGTTGATGCGTGCAACAAACTGACATTGTGAGAGTTTGCAACACTCTTACAAATGTTAATGCGAGCAACACACTGACACTGTTTGAGCTTGCAACACACTGACATAGTGACAGCCTGCAACACACTGACACTTTTAAAGCGTCAACATGCTGACATTGTTTGAGCCTGTAACACTGACAAATAGAGCCTACATGACACTGACACTGTTAGAGCCTGAAACACATTGACACCTTCATCGCCTGTAACACAGAGACTCCTGTAAGACAGTGGTAGGTGCTACTGAGGAGCCAGAGTTAGAAATTTACCAGGTAGCTGAATCTGTACATCACCACAATCAAATTATTCCAGAAAAAACCATATTGCAAACAACTGATTATGTCTACGTTTACTTGTGTGTTTGTTTGTGTATTAATTTACATGTGTGTGCATGTACTTGCCTTATGTGCTTGTGTGTGTATGTACGTGTACATGTCTATGTGCTGTGAGTGTGTTTGTGTACATGTGTGTGCCTGCATGCCCGAATTTTTGATCTCCAGAATGTTCTGTCCTGGGCATCCTCCGGGGTGATCCGCAGTTCCTTCATGTCCCTTCGGACACAATCCATCCATCTCCCTCTTGGTCTCCCTCTCGGGCTTTTTCCTGGCACTATCATAGCAACAATTGCTCTCACTTTGTTGTTTTCTTCTATTCTCGTCGTAGTCTCATCTGTCTGACTTTCTATTTTATGCTATTCACTCCTAATTCCTTCCATTCTCTTTACACTGTCTCTCAGTGTTACACCTTTAATTCTCAACATTCTCATCTCAATTTTCTCGAGAATGTTGTTTGCAATCCCCCTCCTAAACATTAAGTCTTATTCCTATCTCCAGCCCACATCCATCAATAATATGTACACAATACTGCTCATGACACGACACCTCGGCCTACACAAGACAATGCAGAACATAACCCTGGTGACTAGGGCTAGGGATATAGCACTATCATTTGTAGCACAGGACAACGAAGATGGGACCAATGACCTTATAGCTCTAGGCTCTTCACAACCTAGATGCTTTAATGAATACGAAAGAAAAAACAATATTTATAAACAGAATTAGTTATATACGAATATTAATCCTGCCGTATAAATAATAATATATCCTGTTATATAACAAAACATTATTGACTTCATGCAGAAATTACATTATATTTCAACTCTATTTGACTATTAGATTAGTATCTAGCTATGAAGCCTTTGCCTTTGGCATATTGAGAATCCAACCAATATTATCTACGTATATTCCGCCATTCTGAGTTATTATATATCCCTCCACTCATTTGCTAATCGCCAAACCGATTCTTTTATACTCGCAAAATTAGACTACAGGTAACTGGACGCTACTGGGTATATCGTGCTTGCGACGTGCCCAACTTTTCAAGTGCACTAGCTCTGTGTCACCACACATGCACACACATGCACGCACGCAGGCACGCACGCACGCACACACACATGCCCACAAGCACGCACGCACGCACGCACGCACACACATACACACACACTCTCTCTCTCTCTCTCTCTCTCTCTCTCTATATATATATATATATATATATATATATATATATATCTGACCTAAATAGCGCAGTCATGTTTGCAAAGAAATATATGCAACAGAATCTCATATACAATTAATGGTATCCCGGCCGCACACAACCTCTACACCTGCAGACACCATTAAAGCGGATTCAATCTCAACAAGCACCACACCGTCCAGTGCACACATTATCACCTGTGAAGGCCTCCTCTCGTCGTATATAGCCTGGTGCGCGGATAAGAGGAGATTGGAAGAACTGAGAGTGGAGCATGGAGTGAAGGAAATTTTAAGAAGAAACTGGTGATGAGCTGAAATGGGCCGGACACGTGGAAAGAATGAGAGATGAAAAATTGACAGAGAGAGCAGATGCCCAGAAAGTGGAGGGGGAAAGGAGGCGAGGAAGACCGCGAATGCGATGGGAGGACTACGTTAAGAGAGATCTGGAAAGAGTGGGTAGAGAATGGAGGAGAGGAATAAAAGATAGAAGGAGTTGGAGACTGTGATAGAAAACGCAGTGATACAAACGTGAGGTGATATCGAGGACAGAAAAGACGTAAAACAGATGACAATAACCATGGCCAACCTCGCCCTGACGACAGGGATAACAAGAGGAGAACAACATTATAACTACCAAAGCATTATGCACGCGAAAGAAGCCTGAATGTTTCCAAACATTTTTCCAGAAGCCAACCCAGACATTGTCTTTGGATCAGAGATGTGACTAAATGAAACGATTAGTAGTGCTGCTGAGATAGTTCCAAGAGAGAGAGAGAGAGAGAGAGAGAGAGAGAGAGAGAGAGAGAGAGAGAGAGAGAGAGAGAGACAGACAGACAGACAGACAGACAGACAGAGACAGAGACAGAGACAGAGACAGAGACAGAGACAGAGACAGAGACAGAGACAGAGACAGAGACAGAGACAGAGACAGAGACAGAGACAGAGACAGAGACAGAGACAGAGACAGAGACAGAGACAGAGACAGAGACAGAGACAGAGACAGAGACAGAGACAGAGACAGAGACAGAGACAGAGACAGAGACAGAGACAGAGACCGTCTATTAACGTCGCCGCCATACCATGAGTACCACCGCTCTCGGGTAACAAGGTAGGCATTTTTATATAAAACAGTCCGAATTCAAACCTAAGTTATGCTGCTTGCGACATTTATATGTTGTGTTTGCTTAAAACTTTATGGTTACTCAGATATTGTTATTGCGTTTTCATATGTGCGCACTCGTGAATCGAATGGCTGTCCTCCAACTTCGCCACCGCCACGTGAAATCCATAATGCCGCGTGTCGTCACATTCACAGACGAGCCAAATCTGTCGGCGATAACATCACGCATCCGCTGGCGTTGGCGCCATCACGGTCGCCTTTCAATTCGCACCGAAACGCGGCATCGCCAAAACCCGTTGCTGTTCTCAACCTTCGCTACCGCCACCGCAAATCCGGAATGACGCGTGTCGTCATGATCACACACGAACGAGCCAACTCTTTCGGTGGCATCTTCACGCATTCACACGTCCGCCGGCGCCGCCACGATCGTCGTTCAACTCACATCGAAACGCGACATCGCCAAAGCTCTACAATGGCAACAGGCCGAATTTGGCGCAACGAGACTGCTTCTCTCAAATACCCGAGCATCCGATGTTACCGCAGCAGCAGCCGGTATCAAGTAACTCCGCATCGTACGTCCTGTCCGTGTCTTGTCTCTTTCTCTGTGGGCCACTACGACGTATTAGTGTCAACGCCCGATTCTATGTTCAGTGTTGTTTAGTTTTGTGACGAGGGGGTTGTTACGGGGGACCGTTGCAATTCCCGGATGAGATCCAGGGCCAATCGATTGGGCGTCCTAAAAAAGTTCGCAATGTTGATTGGATTCCCCTGTTTGTGTATCCAGACCTGGTGCTTGTGGTGATTTGTGGACGGGACAAATGTTGCTTGTCTGTTCGATTTACGTGTCTGTTATGTGTATGTACTGTGTTATGTTTGAATTGCGGAGAAAGTCACCGAAGTCACCAAAACGTCCGAAACGACGAGATTCAAGTGTCACTTCGCAAAAGAACACTTGACATGGACGATATAAATCTGGAACGATAACCTGCATAAAAACAACGAACATTATCAAGAATCATTATGCCTATTATACTATATGCTTAGTTCCATTTAATAAAACGGTGACAAACTATTAATAACGCCTATGTTGTTTTCATAGTTAAGTTTGCCTCGGTGAGCTTGTAATCGTGAGTTCCGCACCAATTCCAACTAGTCCGAAAAACTACCTACAATATTTTGTCTAGGCCTATAGCTGTTAATGATGTATGTCCAAATAACGCTGACTCCTGCCGCAGTGTCTTTAACCACGCACCCGAGATTTCAAAATCCAAACGAATGACGTCATCGTGATTGTTAACGAAACCACGTGACTAGTAGACGTAAACATATGACGTCACACACCAATAATTCGGGAACCACGTAAATGAAACGAGTCGTTGTTTAGAGAATGTTATTCACAATATTAATGTTCACGCAGGTTTACTCCACAACCTTTTAGCGCCAGGTTTATTACTTTTAGAGTTGTATTCACAGGGGACCCGATATGGGGGGGGGGGGGGGGGGGGTGGGGGGGGGTGGGGGGGGGGGTGGGGTGGCTGAATGGCATGTGTCCTTTAGAATGTGTCCACGCTGTGTTTGCGTTAGCGTGCTGGGGGCTGTCAACAAAATTGTACCCAGGTACACATACAAACGCATACATGCCACAAGGAACACGTGCGTGAGCACACTCACGTCCACACATAGGGCCTACAACACACTTGTACCCACGCTAGCACGCACCCCTCGCTCTCTGTCTCTGTCACACATACACACACTACATGCACAGACACGCACGAATGCACACATACATGCACATACACCTACATATATGCACACACCACACACACACGCTCGCGCGCACGCACGCACGCACACACACATACATATGCGCGCGCAAACACGCACACATGCGCGCGCGCACACACACGCACACATATGTTCGCGCGCATACACACATACACGCGCGCGCGCGCGCACACACACACACACACCATACTCACACCACGCATCCAGTGCATGCGTGTGTGCGTGCGTGCGTGCGTGCGTGCGTACATGCGTACATGTATGTATACGTGTGTGCATTGTGCCTGTGTAATGTACAAGCTTAAGAGACGAGTGATGTCAAGACAAGTCAACCAATAGTGTACCTAGATGGGGGTGAAATAAACGTTATGTTCGTGTACGTGGCTGGTATTATATAGGAAATGTTAGACTTTTCAGTGTGAGACTCAAGCAAACATAAAAACGGACTGCTTTCGCAAACGAATCTTCTGCCTCATAGAAACCCTTTAGACCGCATAGATATAGCACGAACATATTATTTAGCCAAAAGCAAGTTTTTGCATGGAAACCTGTGGTATTTCCACACTAATTCATATAACTTGCTATAAAATAAATTTCAATACGCACTGTTGTGCCTTAATTTGTGCAAATACTTATCCATCAAATTAAGAATAAGTAAACATACATTGTTTTACATCAGAAGGCAATAACTACTATATTGTTTAATAAAGATGAAGCATTGAATCATTGCACGGGTTAATCGGGACCCATGGCAGCGGATAAAATATACACATAGATGCATAATCTGGAATTATTTAACGCCCGGATGCACATTTTGACTCACTTAAGGTAGGTTCCACAACAGGACATTTTTCAACTAATGAGTAACGAGCATGTGTCCATGTGTCCAGCTTCATTTTACACGGTACATGTGACAATGTATCCAATGGTGCTGCTTGTTTTCGTGGTTGAAACTACCGAAAATGTCTCCAATTAATTTAAAACGCCCACTTAAAAAAATGGGAAAATGACATTTCAATATTTTGGAAAATATTTGCTTCCATGTGAAAGTATATATATGTTGAACTTTTAGGAACAATCTTTGTTCTTATCCAATCTATCCTTGCATTATTGCACCAACCTGTCAAACCAGGATGATTTTCCGTTATCTTTGAACATTTTCTGTTGTCAATCATTCATGAAGGCCACTGAGCGTTGATCTGTCACTAGAGTGAAATGGCGACCAGCAAGGAAATGGCGCCATTTACGAACAGCTTCTATATTGCTGAAAAAGGGCAGAGTGAACGAGTGACCTACATCCCGCTATGGGTAGGACAGGAGGGTCGGCGAATGTACAACACTTGGGACCTCAGTGAAACTGATAAGAAAGACGTTGAGTTTATTTGGGCTAAATTCCAGGCTCTGATAGAACCCAACTCTAATTATAGGCTGAGTCGTTTTCTTCTACAAAAATTCAGGCAGTTGAGCTCTGAGACAGTTGACGAGTTCATGACACGCTGCAAGACGCAGACGCGTAAGTGCAAGTTCCGTGATACTACAGAAAACGAGGACAGGTTGATCGAACAGTTAGTAGTGTGTGTCCGGCACGGAAAAGTGAAGGAAAAGCTATTATGCCGTGACGAGACGCTAACACTTGACGCGGCGATGGACGTTGCTAGGACGCATGAGGCCACACTAGCTAATATGCAGCAGTTTTCAGGAGCCGCTAGCAGCATCAGTCACGTCAGCCGATCGCGGAGAACACATGAGCCAAGCGGACGTCGAGAGGGGGTACCTACGTGCGCAAAAATGTGGACGTCATCATGCGCCCACAGATCGATGTCCAGTAGAGGGCAGTAAGTGTAACGCATGTGGCAGCGCGTATGTCGGCAGGCTACAGGTTGGACGTCTGGCGCCGTAGGAAGACCACAATCTTCTGGGCGACCAAGATCCCGAGCTAGGTCAAGACGAAGGACCAACCGAGATGAGTGCCAACGAGGTGGTGTCCACTCCATCAGTCAGAACGCCAGATTTGGACAGCTCAGCGACAACTTCGAGCCGCTTGCTTTAATACCGTCAACATCAACGCCGTCGAGAGGGACGAGGTATATGCGACTCTCAGGATCACGCTGAAAGACAGGCCTGACACCCCAGCGACACTTCGTGTCAAGGTCGACACAGGTACGCAGGGAAACATAATGCCGCTGAGAACGTTCCAGCGCATGTACACGTCAGACATCGCCACAGAAGGAATACCAGTGCGAGGCAGCCTTGAGCATCGAGACACGATTCTAACTGCCTACAAGGGACAGCTGATCCGGCAGTACGATACTACGCGACTGAAGTGTGTGCATGAGACAATCACACACGAAGCATAGTTTTTGTTGTTGCTGACAAGCCAGGTCCAGTGATCTTGGGACTACCTTCCTGTCGCAAGCTTAACTTGGTGACCTTGAACTTTGCAGTCAGCGAACATCCACCGCCGTTGAACTCGAAGGAAGATCTCTAGCGGCTGTATCCAGATTGTTTTAAGGGCATCGGCAAGTTCCGAGAAACGTTTCACATCACACTAGACCCTGCTGTGACCCCAGTTGTACACGCGCCCAGACGATGCCCGATCCATATCAAAGACGACGTAAGGAATGAGATCAACCAGATGGTGGAACTCGGGGTGATCAAGAAGGTCGAGGCCTACAGATTGGGTATCTAGCATCGTATACAGCAGGAAGTCGAACGGAAAGTTGCGCATCTGCTTGGATCCGAAAGACTTGTACACAGCTATCAAGCGTCCGCACTACCCAACACCGACCTTGGAGGAAATTACCCACAAGCTTGCTGAGTCAATGATCTTCTCCAAGCTAGACGCACGTCACGGATACTGGTCCGTGCAGTTAGACGACGAGTCTAAGCGTCTGACGACGTCCAACAGTCCCTTCGGCCGGTTTTGTTTCAGAAGACTACCGTTTGGCCTGAACCTCAGCCGAGACGTGTTCCAGGAGAAAATGGACTGCATCCTTGAGAAGTGCCCAGGAACGATATGTATTGCTGACGACGTGGGTGTGTTCGGGAAGACAGAAGCCGAACACGACAAACATACGCACAACCTGATGAGAGTAGCACTGCAGCATGGGCTGGTGTTCAACGTTGATAAATGCGACATCAAACAGTCGAACATGAAGTTCTTCGGGTTGGAATTTAACGCAGACGGCGTACGTTCAGACCCAGGCAGAGCCGCAGACATCCAGCGAATGAAAGCACCGCAAAACGTCGCACAACGTCAAGAATTTCTGGGCATAGCCACGTACATGTCGCCATTCATTCCAAACCTGTCACAGCAAACCGCAACCCTGCGTGATCTAGTGAAGAAGGACGCCGAGTTCATCTGGACGGACTCTCACAACGCAGCGTTTGAAGCGACGAAATCTCTCATCTGTCGTGAAGTGACCCTTGCGTACTTCGAGTGTCGTCCAGGTCGACGCCTCCAGCCGAGGACTCGGCGCCGTTCTCGTTCAACACGGAAAGCCCATCGCGTTTGCCAGCAAGTCCCTTAGTGACTGCGAACAGCGATACGCCAACACTGAACGTGAAATGCTCGCAGTCGTCTTCGGCTGCGAGACGTTCCACATGTATGTCTACGGAAAATCGTTCGTTCTCGGGTCGGACCACAGACCTCTCGAGATGATCAACTTGAAGAACCTTGCAGCAGCACCGCAGAGATTACAGAGAATGTTCCTGCGAGTACAATCGTACGACTTTGTGTTACGCTACAAGCCAGGAAAGCAGATGATGCTGGCCGACGCCATGTCAAGACGTACAACCGAGTAGTGAGTCGACGCAGATCGACCTTGACGTACAAGTGTCATTCGTACAGTTTTCAACGCAGAAACTACAGTCGATTAGAGAGGCGACACAAGCCGACGATGAACTGTGTGCGCTGAGAGCCCTCATCGTGGATGGATGGCCAGATAGCCAACGCCACCTAGCTGCACCGTTGCGACCCTACTGGTCATGACGAGACGACTTGGCAGTTGAGGACGGTCTTATCATGAAGGGCGACCGTCTGGTAATTCCCCTAAGTCTAAAGGCGGAAGTGTTGAGCAAACTGCACGAGGCTCACAAGGGCATAGAGAAGACCCGGCTGCGAGCGAGGTCCTGTGTCTACTGGAAGTCGATCAACAAGGACATCGACGACACCGTGAGGAAGTGTGACGCGTGTCAACGGTTACAGAAACGTCAGGCGCACGAGCCGCTGATGCAGCATGAGTTACCGACACGTCCGTGGCAGATCGTCGGCATAGACCTGTTTGCCATAAGAGAGGACACGTATCTACTCATCTGTGACTACTACTCGAAATTCCCTTTTGTCTACCGCATCGAGGGGAAGGTGACGTACGCTATCATATCGAAGATGAGTGAGGTATTTGCGGAGAATGGATCGCCTAGCAAGGTTGTGAGCGACAACGGTGGACACTATAGTATAGCAGTCAGGCTTTTCGAAACTTCGCCACCGAGTGGTGCTTTGACCAAGTAACGTCTAGTCCACACTTCCCACAGTAGAATGGATTCATCGAAAGTCAAGCTCAGACGGTGCACAAGATTGACTACATACAGACTGCAACAGTTAAAGTAAGACTGATATGTCTCCAGGCTGTGGCTTGTCACGTGTGCTACTACATTGTCATGTGACTACACAGGAATGGGGGTTGTTTGATATTTATTGAACTTTATTGAACAACCAGCTCTGAAAGAAGGACTAGATTTGGTATCTAGTGGAGTCGGTCTGGTTTAGACTGGTGAACTAAACATCGGGATAACAGATATAGTTTACTGTCAAATAAAATTGAAAAGTAAAAGCACTGCTTGTGGAAAGTTTTATTGTACTTCAACCGATATGATACATATATCTCTCGATACATATATCTCAATAACATAATCGATAGCAATGGTACTGGTACATAGTATTATGATAAGGTCCGTTGCTGTTCTGAAGGTTGTGTACAAACTGGAATTAGTGTACACAAGTAGACCTCTCACACAGCCGTGGAGAAACTGTACTGTACACAAGATATTGTACATAGATACACGTATGTTTTACACAAATATATATAGGACAGCAAGTGTTATTTAGTCATGCATATTACATACTGGCATGTGTACCTAAACACCAGGAAAAACTTGTGATGAAGAATTATTAAAATAATAAAACATTTCAAAAAACCAAAATGACCTTGATATGACCCGTACCGTCGTTGTGTCAAGTTGGTTTATCCCGCCAAAGTTACATAATTCTTGTTCAAACGTGAAACATAATGTGCTGTGTGACTGCGTTGATACACATAAACAAAACACGTTAATATTTTTGAACCGACAAATCATATTCGTCGCCTTCTACCACAAACTGGAATCAAAAGTTAGCAAGCAAACTAATAGTAGATTTTTGTAACGCCACAATACATACACAAGGAATTGTAGATACACCATGAAGCCCCTACCACTGTGAAGCCCACTACCACGCCCGAATCAGTCTCCAAATGCTGTGCTAGCATAAAAGCAAACAAAGTCTATAATAGTTATATAAAATAGAAGTGTTTTCATTTCCCCCACTGTACCCTACACCCACCCTTTTCATACAGGCACTTTGCCCATGTTCACATAACCCACTCTCCCCAATGGTCATTTCAGACTAAGTCAGTTTCAGTGGACCATTTCACTTGATATTATTAAGAGCTCTTAAACCCCATATTTCTCTTTAAAATACATTTTTATCTTTAACGGTGATCTTGAATACATGAAAAGTGGCCATGGTAATATGGCAATGAGTATTTTAAGAAGAAAAAATATTTATTTTTACAACATATTTTGTTTAAGGATGACTTTTCTTTAAGAGCTCTTTATCTCAGTGAAATGGTCCCCTGGTCCATGGTCTGCTGCTGCTGTGTCATCCGTGGAAGTCATTCTCCCCGTGGATCTTGGCCATGTGTTCCGCAAATCTGCCAAAAGAGAAGTACATTGTGGTTAACATTAATATATATGTATATATATATATATATATAAACATTAATATTTATTTATAAATATAAACATCAATATATATATATTATATATATATATATATATATATATATATTATATATATATATATATATATATATATATAAACACTAACATATAAACACTAATATATATATATATATATATATATATATATATATATATATATATATATATATATATATATATATATTATAATGTTAAATTCATTGTGTAGTTTCTACAAAATAGGCTAATTTTGACCACATTCGGCAACATTTATCAGGAGTTGTTTGCTCTTCGCTCGCCAGGTGGTGTGACGAGCAGACTCACACATGTCACAGGGGACAGACCGTGTCACATGTAGGACACCAGGGCCCAGTTTCATGAGGCCGTGTAACGTTACGTGCAATTACGCGGTCTACTGGGTCGCAGCTAACAGCTTACGGCCGGTTTCATGAGACCAATTTAGCATTCACGCCACTAAATCGACTTAGAATTGACTTAGTTAGGTCGCGGTGAGGAATCCCTGTATCTGTGCTGTGTCTGAACAATGTTTTTCTTTCTAGCTGCTGCCTTTGTCATTCGCATAGCAAATGACAAGCTATGATGAATGTAAAGGATATCCAGTGTAAACATTAAAATGATAATGTTGAGAGTGGGCGACACACTGGGCGTGTCGGGAGCATACCGTACATATTTCAACTTCAGGAGCATACCGTAAATTTTTCAACTAGCGTCGAATTTCGCCTACTAAATACATGATGCAGCTAAGTGCAACTATGGAGCAGACTCGTTAAACGCAACTAGCGCAACTTTACGACGTTTTAGGCTTTCGACAGGTTATCGTCCACTACGAAGTCTTAAGTACGCTCCATGAAAGCGGGTCCTGCGTGTCAAGTGACAAAAGAGCACACCATTCCTGAAGACAAAAGTTTATTTGATAGTAGCAAAGTTTCATATAATAATTATTATATAAAACTTTGCTGATGGTGCTACATTGTGAATATGCTTCCTCCAGTTCACTTAAGTTAAAACATCTAGTATTATTACTGTATACCAGATAGGTGGATTACCAATATGGAATTCAGTAATCTGTCTAGAAATTTGATTATCCATCAGATTCATGTAAAATGAAAAACTACTAATTCAGCGACGTTTATTTATACCGGTGTAACAACAATTTGTCATAGTTAACGGAATAAAAAAAAAAAAAACTCGTCAAATCTTTGCGAAAGGGATCAATATTATAAATCATTAGTTGTCTGATCAATATAATACAAACAAACCTTTAGAAAAGATTGTAAGTAGAATGATGAATTAATTAATAAAATATACAGTTCACATATGTTATACATATATGTATCTAGCCTACAGTTAAATCAAAATGACAATGATATTAGAGTATATCAAAATTAAAAAACAAAATAAATTCTCATTTTAATGTAAATAATCATCCAGGCATACCTGTTATGATATATAATTATATGCACATGGTTGTATATATTTGCATAAGAAATGAAAAGGTTTTAAAGGTCTACACTCTGCATTTTGCATACATTCCTAAACAGGTTCCCGTAATTGTGCATCTCTATAAGAAAATGTTACTTACTTGAGATGACACTGTTCGGCAAGATCACGCTTGCAGGAGCTGGTGTAGGCAAGTTTGTAGAGAACCTGGAACACACAGTCATGTGACAGTCATGTGACTATTGCTATCATGAGATCACTAGCATGATGATATTCGTGCATCGGCATATTCCATAAAAAGGAAAATGCGAGAAAGTTAACGTATAATTACCATCATCTATTAAAAATGTTACATGTTCAGCTCAAGCAGAAATCACTGATTCCAGAGGTAACTGGAATTTGGGTTAAGTTATCTTCATTGTCTCAAATGTGTTCTGTGTTTTGACATAGAAGCTGCTTAGCTTTAGATATGATTCATAACTGCATATAACAACATAGGATATAATATAAAATAAATATAACATGTTATAACATACTAATGTTCGACACAAAATGAAAGTTCATCAAAATATTTCAATAAATAAGGTATATGCAAAAAAATCGGTCTACATAAAACTGTGTATGCATAGATGCCGATTTATGTAGAGCGGAGCAACGCATGAACAATATATTTACTATAAATCCACGTTAGTCTCTGGAGGTTCTGATATACGCAACTAGGGTCTAGTTGCGTATTAGCACCTCTAGCGACTAACGTGGATTTGTGGAAGCCCATATTCGAGGGATCTATCGGTTCGCAACAAAGACAAAATGCAAGTTTTACTAATTTACACATAATAATATAGCATTTGGCATCAGTATGAAGCATATCATACACTGAACACGAAACTGTAACCCTTCGTTTGGTATATACCATTTATAAGAACTTGGACCCGGTATACATAACCCGGCACACAATATGCTCAAAAATATGCACGGCGCAGGAAAACACATGCTCAAAATCACTTAAGATGTTGTTCATTTAAAAATTAATTATGCACAGTACTTCACTGACATATTAGCTGTGTGCACAAGCAATGGTACTGATCAATTCAATTGTGTTAGTTGTGAACTAACATGTCGAATCTTTATGTAGACCAGTTTTGGTCTACAAAAAACAGCGGTCTACATAAGCCGGTCCTATATGCATAATCGGTCGACATAAGCTGCCGTTTAGGAGTATATATATATATATATATATATATATATATATATATATAATATCTCACAGGTACGAATGTATCTGGGCCAAATTCCTACACCTCCCTTATGGGGAGACATTATCATCACTTAGTTACATCTAATGATGGGCTCAGCCTCCGCAGCGACTCACCAGGAAGACGAGGAGGTGAAGGATGATAGTGTAGAAGAATGCGATGGTGCGAGCCATCTTGTTGCCCATGATGAACCGACCCTGTAAAGATACAAAAATAATCATTCGAACATTTCTATGTACCCAGCAAACAACAACCCTTGATTTCACATGTTCTTTAAGTGAATTTATGAGTTCAACTGGCTCGATTCACATGAATTCACAGGATTCTGTGAAAAAATGTGGTGTGTCGACACATGTTTCCCGTGAAATCCGAGTTTTTCACGTGATGACACGTGCCAGTGAAACCATACCAGTTCTGACCCAGTAAGACTCGGTGTCAAACTCGTTCAAAACTCGTGACAACAGACAGAACACGTGTATTCACGTGAATACACATGAAAACACGTACTAGTGGAGCGGTACCAATTATGAACCAGTATGACATATGCCAACTGGTTCAGAAATGGTTCCTTGTTTGCTGGGTAGTATCTATATCCTTAAAATATTCTAGGTCAAGGTGCATCGAACAAAATCACCTGGTATAATTATAAACGGGACAGGTAAAAGTTGTCATGGAACTGCCAAAAATGTGTGGTGTTAAAGCATCATTAAACAAATGTTTTCCATTTTTATTCGCAAAAGTTAGCTATAGTTTCAGAAGATTTAATTGTAATAGGAAGTTGATTCCAAATTGTTGGTGCAGCTACTGAGAAATAATGTTTGCTACTACATACACTACATATGTCGGTTGTTGAGTAGAAAAAGTACGGTATGTAACAGTAGCCAATTAAAATTTTATTTGATTTGATATACAACTAGAAGCCAATGTACAGCTGAACGAATATACACTGTACATCGTTAAGTCGGTGGTCTGACAGCGCCCCCTACCATGCTCAGTGTGATCTTGTCGTAAGGTTTCAGGTTCATGTATTTGCGGATGCGCTCTTTCTTACTGAAGGTAGAGAATGGGTCCAACTTCTCCTCGTACTGCGACTGATACTTGTTCTCCGTGTCATCCGATGCAACGGAACCCTGGTGGCAGAAATATGCGACATAGTGCTGCCTTATCTGTACAGAGTTATAACTTTAAACACTGAAGCTTTCTATAAAACACTCAGCATCCGAAGCAATTCCCCACTGCAAGTTAAAAGAAAAGTGTTTTGTATTCCTATGTGAAATTAGAGAAAAGGTAACATAGGTGTTTAGAAAAAATAATATAAGAGTATTTACCAGTTTTGTGGTGTTCAGAATGGTCCATTTAAATAAAAATGTGTGCACAGTAGCAGTGCCCTAATATATGACTACATGTCTGCCAAATCATAAAAGAAGATCCTCAGTGGCTTTTGAGATATTGGAACTAACAGTACACAGCGTGCAGAGTGATGCCTATTAGTCCATTGGACCTTCAGGCCGAAGGACTAAAGGTCACTCGTCAAAACAGCATATTGCATTACACATAACTGTTTATACTACTGCAAATATACTACAAGTTACATCATCACATCACAACACATTACAACACATCACATAACACATCACAACACATCACAACACACATATCACATCACAACACATCACATCACACCACACATATCACATTACAATACATTACACATCACACATATCACATCATAACACATCAAAACACATCACAACACAACACATCACTTCACAACACATCACTTCACAACACATCACACATATCACATCACACCCCACATATCGCAACACACCACTTCACAACACATCACACATATCACATCACATACACATCACACATATCACATCACAACACATCCCACACATTACAACATATCACATTACACATATCACAACTCAACACATCACTTCACACATTTCACAACACAACACATCACACACATCACACACATCACACACATCACATCACATCACATCACATCACATCACATCACATCACATCACATCACATCACATCACATCACATCACATCACATCACATCACAACACAACACAACACAACACAACACAACACATCACATCTTCAGATATCGAGCACTAACTGGAGCTTCCACAGCTCCCATAACCTCTCGACACCGGCCTTGACCTCTCACCTTGGTGGGGTAACTCTGCAGGAACTTGATCTTTTCGAACAGTTTCACATTGTCCGATCTCAGCTTGTCCATTTCATTGGTCAGTAGCTGCACCTGCTGCTGCTGCGCCACGTGGTGCTAACGAGAACCACAATACGCCACTGTCAGCAATCGCTTACAATGAACAATTTATAAATCTAATTTTTAATTTACGTCTAGATTACATAGACTGAGGGGAAATGATGTACATTAGATAGCTTCGTTCAGAGTTACTGCAGTAGGGGTTTTTATGTTCTTCTTCTCTCAGATACTGGACCCTTTGCAGGGTTTTAAAGTCCAACGAGAATTTGTGAGTCCACTACAGGTTACACATTTACCCCCTGTGTGGGATCTTTTACTTCCCCTGTCATAGACACCAGACAGAAGGGACCACCGGCTTTTAGTGTCTCTTCCGAAAGACACAGGCAAATGTGGGGTGAATGAAATTGCCTAAGTTTTGGTAGGTGGGATTGAACCAGCGTCCCCTCGATTGACAGTCCGGCGCTCTACCACGCGACACCGCTCCCCACAAAGTTGTTGTGTTTACATTCATACATGTTTATTACAGCGAATATAGACATAGTCATGCACCAGGGTGCCACTGTCGCTGACTATGTCCGTGCCAACTAGCTGTATATGCAATGTTTAGGGTGCTAATCGGTCAGTATTTTGGGATTCCTAAAAGTGGCGTATCCATCTTCTAATTGGGGCAGGTATCAGTGTGTTCTCATGACTGACACAGTCCACAACTGACGAACTCAATTACTAGTTTGACTCAGCTAACTTCCGTACTCTGCGGAAGGGATTTGCTACGGCTAGCTTTGCATGGCAAACAGCCCTGGCTTGTAAGGATGAATATGGACAAAGGACTTGCTGCATGGCGGATCGATGCGCTGCACAAGAAATATACTAAATGTATATTAATAAAATAAATAGAAATGTAAATTATATAAATTAATATAAATCATATTAATTTCTGGTTTTAAGATGTACTAGTATACCTTTGTATATACATTATATAAATTAATTTAACCTAAATTAAACACTGCTTTTAAAATGTATAGTACTAAAACTTGGTATGTAAATTATATATAAATTAATATAAAATTAAAACCTTTACAAAAACTGTATACGTACAGATTTTGTAAAGATTTATATATATATATAAATCTATAAATTATTCTAAAACATAAACACTGATTAAAACTTAGTAAATATATTTTCATGATAAATTATGTAGTGTGAAAACTCGACAACAGGTGCCTGGGCTTACAGCTTCCATCTCCTGTGCCCTCATGCGGAACCGTTCCCGTTGACTGATCACAATAGGTAGGAGTGAGTCAGCTGCCGACTTGGACGAACCCTGCATCTGGGTGGAAGCTGGGGAGAGAGGGTCACATGACAGTGATCACATGACATGATCACATGACTGATAATGTGGATTTATAAACTTGACATAGACAATCCTAGGATGTATATATATATGCATAATATAACAACTGAAATGTGTTAACTAGCCTTGTAAATATACCACAGCCTGTACAGTAATATACTAAAAATTATTCTACTTAAGTATTTTGATACATAGTATTATTGTTAGGTTGTAACATGAAATGGTGTCACCATTCACTGAATAATCATACCAGTAGTAGTAGTGGTAAAAAGTAAAAGCTTTATTTTGAGATGGAATATATATATATATATATATATATATATACATATATATATATATATATAATATATATATATAATATATATATATATACACATACATACATACATACATACATACAATCAAGCTTTAGATAAAATATATAGTTCACAACAATACAAATAAAATATTAATAGTAATAAATAAATAAGAAATGTATAATTATACTAATTATTTAAAAACATTCAATTATGCAATATGTATATATATATATATATATATATATATATATATATATATATATATATATATAATACGTTCTTTAAAATAATTATAATACATTACATTAATAAAACATTATTAAAAATAACATTAGTAAATTAATAAAATAAAGAAAATAAATTGATAACAAATATGACAATAACATTATAGTACAATGTGTATAAAATAAAATTAATAAAAAAATACCATTTCGGTTGTTAACAACATTCAGTGTGACACTGTTTCATGCTCTATTGAAAATAAAATAAAAAAGTATAATCATATCATGTGATGTCACCTTTTGTAGTTGTACATGTATATGAAACATGTAAACAACTTTAATGAAGTAACAATGTCGAGATGGAAGAAAAATATGTCCATAACTCACCAGTCTCCGGAGTTACGTCTTTCAATGCCTCTGCCACAAACTCGGCATTATGGGAAGACACAGCCTCACCCTGAAACCAACCAATGAGGTCCAACGTTAAATTTTTGGTGATTTTGTTATTCTGAATTGTTATTCATGGTTTACCGGGTTGAAGACACATAAACATGACTGTGGAATATTGATGACAGGGTTGACATTTACCTGATTGTCCCCACAAAATATTGATGACACAGTTTTGACATTTACCTTATAGTCACCATGGAACATTGATGACATAATGCTGACATGTCAGCATCATCATTGAGCACTAACAACACATATTTGCCACTAACCTCAGCATCACTATAAAACATTACCAATACAGAATTGGCACTTACCTCAGCGTCACCATGGAACATTGATGACACCATAGAACACTGATGCATGTTGACAGTGACTTAACGCATACCTCAATGTCACCATAGAATATTGACAATGCATTGTAGAGACTTACCACAGTGTCACCATGGAACATTGACAATGCAGCATTGACATTTACCTCAGTGTCACCACGGAGCACTGATGACACAATAGAACACTGATAAATGTTGGCAGTGATTTGGCACTTCACAACATATTGACAATCCAGCATTGACATTTTGCTCAGTGTCATCATGGAACATTGTCAACACATCAGTGACACTTACCTCAGTGTCACCATGGAACATTGACAATGCAGCAATGACACTTTCATCAGCGTCATCATAAAACAGTAATGACACCTTAGATCATTGACGAGTGCTGACAGTGACTTGACACGTCAATGTCACCATTGAACATTGACAACACAGCATTGACACTTACCTCAGCGTCACCATAGGACACTGATGACACCATAAAACACTGATGACACCATAGAAAATGTTTGGGTACTGACACTGTGACAGTGACTTGAACACTTATGTCACCATAGAACACTGACAATGCAGCATTGATTGACACTTACCTCAGCGTCACGACAAAACTTTGACAATACAGCGTTGACACTTACTTCAGCGTCACCATAGAACAGTGATGACACCATAGAACATTTCTGAGTATTGACCGTGACTTTACCACCTATGTCACCATAGAACACTGACAATGCGTTGACAACAAAACTTTGACAATGCAGCGTTGACACTTACCTCAGCGTCACCACGGAACATTGATGACACGGCGTTGACACTGCGCAGGTCCTCCTCGAGCTGTGTAATGAGCTGTTTCTGCTCCTGCATCGTGCTGAAGGCCTGCTTGTACTGACCCTCCAACACCTGGTAGTGACCTGTCCAGCATACACACGTCACATGACCCTCCTGACACATCACATGACTCGTAACACATCACATGACCCTCCTTACACATCATATGACTCTCATAACACGTCACATGACCCTCCTGACACATCACATGACTCTCCTAACATATCACATGCCTCTCCTAACACATCATATGACTCTCCTAACACACCACATGACTCTCCTAACACATCACATGACTCTCCTAGAACTGTCATGCTCAGTTGCAGATGGTACTGTTACAGCCGATGATTGGTCAGTGGGTTAACTGAATACACTTAGTCAAACTGCTGTGAATTTTCAGTTAGCCAAATGACTGCTAATATCACTTGTTTAGCCAAACTACTTTGGTTTGTCAGTTAATTAGCCGAATGGCTGCTACTATGACTTGTCTAGCCAAACTGCTGTGAATTGTGGTACACCAATGGCTGCTAACATCACTGATTTAGCCAAAACTGCTGTGGATTGTCAGTTAGGCAAATGGCTGGTAATAGCACTCATTTAGCCAAACTGCTGTGGATTATCAGTTAGCCAAATGGCTGGTAATACCACTCATTTAGCCAAACTGCTGTGGATTTTCAGTTAGCCAAATGGCTGGTAATATCACTCATTGAGCCAAACTGCTGTGGATTGCCAGTTAGCCAAATGGCTGGTAATATCACTCTTTTAGCCAAATTACTGTGGATTGTCAGTTAGCCAAATGGCTGGTAATATCACTCATTGAGTCAAACTGCTGTGGATTGCCAGTTAGCCAAATGGCTGGTAATATCACTCATTGAGCCAAACTGCTGTGGATTGTCAGTTAGCCAAATGGCTGGTAATATCACTCATTGAGTCAAACTGCTGTGGATTGTCAGTTAGCCAAATGGCTGGTAATATCACTCATTGAGCCAAACTGCTGTGGATTGTCAGTTAGCCAAATGGCTGGTAATATCACTCATTGAGCCAAACTGCTGTGGATTGTCAGTTAGCCAAATGGCTGGTAATATCACTCATTGAGTCAAACTGCTGTGGATTGTCAGTTAGCCAAATGGCTGGTAATATCACTCATTGAGTCAAACTGCTGTGGATTGTCAGTTAGCCAAATGGCTGGTAATATCACTCATTGAGTCAAACTGCTGTGGACTGTCAGTTACCCAAATGGCTGGTAATATCACTCATTGAGTCAAACTGCTGTGGATTGTCAGTTACCCAAATGGCTGGTAATATCACTCATTGAGTCAAACTGCTGTGGATTGTCAGTTACCCAAATGGCTGGTAATATCACTCATTGAGCCAAACTGCTGTGGATTGTCAGTTAGCCAAATGGCTGGTAATATCACTCATTGAGTCAAACTGCTGTGGATTGTCAGTTAGCCAAATGGCTGGTAATATCACTCATTGAGTCAAACTGCTGTGGATTGTCAGTTAGCCAAATGGCTGGTAATATCACTCATTGAGTCAAACTGCTGTGGATTGTCAGTTAGCCAAATGGCTGGTAATATCACTCATTGAGTCAAACTGCTGTGGATTGTCAGTTAGCCAAATGGCTGGTAATATCACTCATTGAGTCAAACTGCTGTGGACTGTCAGTTACCCAAATGGCTGGTAATATCACTCATTGAGTCAAACTGCTGTGGATTGTCAGTTACCCAAATGGCTGGTAATATCACTCATTGAGTCAAACTGCTGTGGATTGTCAGTTACCCAAATGGCTGGTAATATCACTCATTGAGCCAAACTGCTGTGGATTGTCAGTTAGCCAAATGGCTGGTAATATCACTCATTGAGTCAAACTGCTGTGGATTGTCAGTTAGCCAAATGGCTGGTAATATCACTCATTGAGTCAAACTGCTGTGGATTGTCAGTTAGCCAAATGGCTGGTAATATCACTCATTGAGTCAAACTGCTGTGGATTGTCAGTTAGCCAAATGGCTGGTAATATCACTCATTGAGTCAAACTGCTGTGGACTGTCAGTTACCCAAATGGCTGGTAATATCACTCATTGAGCCAAACTGCTGTGGATTGTCAGTTAGCCAAATGGCTGGTAATATCACTCATTGAGTCAAACTGCTGTGGATTGTCAGTTAGCCAAATGGCTGGTAATATCACTCATTGAGTCAAACTGCTGTGGATTGTCAGTTAGCCAAATGGCTGGTAATATCACTCATTGAGTCAAACTGCTGTGGATTGTCAGTTAGCCAAATGGCTGGTAATATCACTCATTGAGTCAAACTGCTGTGGATTGTCAGTTAGCCAAATGGCTGGTAATATCACTCATTGAGTCAAACTGCTGTGGACTGTCAGTTACCCAAATGGCTGGTAATATCACTCTTAGCCAAACTGCTGTGACTTGATATACATGAGTGGCTGCTAATATAATTAATTTAACCACGCTGGTATGGATTATCAGTTAAGCCAACTGGCTGTTAATACCATTCATTTAGCCAAACTGCTGTAATTTGTGGTATATAAATGGCTGCTAATATCACCCATTTTGCCAAGCTGCTGTGGATTATCAGCTAAGCCAAATAAATGGCTGTTAATATAAATAATTTAGCCAAACTTCTGTGAATGGGGTACACACATTATTCCTAAAAAATGTATTATTTCTTAGCCAAAAAACTTAACGTTACATTATTCATTTAACCACTGCTATACTCCTTTTTAAACATAGATGTTTAGGTTTCTAGGATAATCATAATGGAGTAGATTTAACTAAAAAAAAAACTGAAATTGTACGCAAAAACCTACAAAATGTTTCTTGACAGTTAAACTGATATACAGTGTGATGTGTTTTCATTTGGCCAAGAAGCTTTTACGCAATCTACATTGTTTACGTAGCAACAGCTTTGAGTTATCTGTTGGTTAATACGTAATGTATACTAACTTACCTTTGATTCAATATTACTCACAAGATTACAGAAATCGAGGACACAGTTTCAAATCGTGTCATATTCCGTGGCATCTTTCATAACATCAACAAACTGCTCATGACGAATTTGCAGACTGTTGAAGTTGAAGAATACCGCACCATGTACGTGTGACTCTAGATCTGGTGTTATGTAAGTATTTAGTATTTAATTTTACACTGGGTGTTTGGGTTTGAAACTGGGGCACCGTTACGTTACACTTCTGTCTACTTTTCCATCTGTCAGTTATTCTTCCTGTCACAGTCATCAGGTCTACCACTGTTGACTGGGTACCTGGCTATAGAGAATGGTGGATATGTGCACGAGCAGCCTTAGTGCATTAATTGTAGCATAGAGATGGTGTCTGAGTGAACAGGTCTATCAGGGAAGTAAAGTGTAGAGCGCTATGAATGGTCCTGAGAACTGGATACTGCGCTATATAAGGCCTTGCCTTTACTTTACTGTCCCGGAGGGGTGAAAGGGGACGTTTTGGGTTAAACTGTTGGTTAAACTGTGAAATATTCGTACTGAAGAAATCTGCCCATGCACTTGTTGTATGGGAGTACATATCCTGGGAGAGGATAATAATGAGAACACTTATATAGGGGGCAATGGCACCATGAAATTAATTCGGAGGTGCTGCGAGTACATAAATATGTATACATGTACATGCAGAATATTAATAATTTATATAAAATTAACAATATTAAATTAGTTAAACTAAATGACAATACATAAAATATGTATAAAAAATATTGTAATAAATTATGAATATATAAGTTACATATAAATATGATTATTAAAAGGGGTATATTGATAAGTGAGTAAAGACTTTTTGTACAATTTGTGTAAAACATAATAAAATAAGATATAAATAAATAGGAATATCAAAAAAATACATAAATATATAATTTAATTAACTGACAGGTGTCCACACTGCGTACACATACCAGAAAATTTGTGACATTTTTATGTGCATGTGCATTTATGTGCAGTGCATGTGTCATTATCTAGTTACCCTAAATGCTATGGAAACAACACAACACAACAAAACACAACAAGGCTCTCAAATATACACGCACACATATGTATACATACATGTGGCCAATTTATTGGAAAAAGCATAATAGTAATATAAAATATTCAGTAAAATACTTTTTATGTGCTAAAATACGGCACATCTGACAACATTCACGTTTGGACGCATCACAAACAAATCTAATTTATCCGACTACAAAATCTGATACAGCAGACAAGACAGCGAAACAGCCATGTGGGCACAGGCCACGACACAGCTACAGCCTCCTGACACCATGGTAGCCTCACTGCCATGGCTGTGCCAGCGCCAGTACTATACCAGTGCCAGGACTGTGCCAATGCCAGTACTGTACAAATGCCAGGACTGGGCCAGTGCCAGTACTGTACAAATGCCATGACTGTGCCAGTGCCAGTACTGTACCAGTGCCAGTACTGTACAAATGCCAGTACTGTACCAGTGCCAGTACTGTACAAATGCCAGTACTGTACCAGTGCCAGTACTGTACAAATGCCAGTACTGTACCAGTGCCAGTACTGTACAAATGCCAGGACTGTGCCAGTGCCAGTACTGTACCAGTGCCAGTACTGTACAAATGCCAGTACTGTACCAGTGCCAGTACTGTACAAAAGCCAATACTGTACCAGTACTGTACAAATACCAGGACTGTGCCAGTGCCATTACTGTACAAATGCCAGCACTGTACCAGTGCCAGTACTGTACAAATGCCAGGACTGTGTCAGTACTGTACAAATGCCAGCACTCTACCAGTGCCAGTACTGTACCAGTGCCAGTACTGTGCAAATGCCAGGACTGCACCAGTGCCAGTACCGTACAAACACCAGGATTATACCAGCACCTGGATGGTATCTGTGCCAGAACTGTACCAGTTCCATGATTGTAATCAGACCGTACCAATTCCATGACTATACCACTTCCAACATTGTAACAGACCCATGGCTGTACCAGTGACAGATCGATCAATACCAGTGCTATATCAGGACTGTGCCAATGCCGTGACTGTACCGGCTCCTGGTGCCAGGAATGTACCGGTGCCGAGACTGTACCAGCGGCGCCCCCTTGTGATTGATTGCACATCAAAAACTTTGAACACAAGTGTACACCATTACATCAAACAGCATGGCGGAAATAAAACAAGCCGAGACCGGGCATAGCATGCTGCGCCACGGCTCCTAACAAGCGGAGAATATACAAAATAACGCGTCTCTGGCACAGCTCCAGCTAAATTGTTCCCATTCGACAAGTTGTCAACCACAAATATATATATATTATTAACAGTGACACCACTTAAACATGACTCGAGGTTGTTTGATATAGCACGAGGAACACAAATACATCACATACGGGTGGCAGTGAAAGGTCACAGTGACCTCCCATGCACTAGAGGTCGCTACGACCTCAACTTGACATTGAGAGGTCACTGTGACATCCACTGCTCACAAGGTAGTAAATGAATAGCAGAAATAGAGCCAGTGAGCCCGCCACGATCAGACACAGACTGTCTGGTAATTTGACGGCACCAGTGGATCCGATGTAGCAGTGGGAGGTGATTAAAGATTCAACAGGTCTCGACTGACTCATGTTTGGGTCTGAGCATCGCAGCGGCTGTAGATGCATTAGCAGTAAAGTGTGACAAGGCGTCTCGTGCTGGGACGATATGAACACTGGGAACGTCAAAAGGGGATTGGGAGTTTGTTTCCCATAAACAAACGCATTTGTACCGTTTTGGTAACCAGGATATTGACCCTCCCATTCTTACCCTATTACAATGTCCCTTCCAAAAGTCTTCAAAAAATGTACCCCCTCAATTTCCTCCCAAACATCCACACCAAATATCACCCCAAAATGTCCTCCAAAATGACGTCCCTCCCAAATATCTTTCCTCAATGTCCTCTCTAATGTCCCTCCCAAATATACCTCCGATATGTCCAACCCAAATATACTCCCAAATGTTTGTCCCAAACTGTTCCACTCTCATAAATCTATCCACGCTCAATTTCTCAGAAACTGTGTTCTGTGTTTCAAGGGAAAGAATCAAAAATGTTCACCACCAACAAATAATAACAATATCCCACAATGCACCTGCACTGACATGACACGACTGAAGTGGAATACACGCACACTACAACGTCGACATTTATAGCAGATATCAAAGAAACAACGTCTACCTAGAGCAGTGCACCAATCAGGCTATAAGCAGCAGTGTCTTAGCATACATAAATAAACACAAACATGTCGTCATAAAGCAACAGAAGACTGAACAAAAAGACACCTCAACGCAGGCCTTTGGAAGGCAACGGGGGCATTTTTCAAATGCGAACAAAGCATAATTTGGCAACGGAAGCGTAAAACTAAACTCCCTAGTGACTACATGCTACGCATGGCGACCACGCAGCGCACGGTGGCAAGACGGTCGGAAACAACTGACGGTGGTGAAACCCACACCAAAAAGCATCATACATACAACCTATATACCGTTGTCACTCAGCAGGTGGCGCCACCAACAGCTCCACAAAGCTATCACTTCGCCACGCTAATTGGACACAAGGTCACTTGTCAACTAGACAGAGGTATCGCTTGTCTTTATCGTTTAAATTAAACCAATCTATAGCAATAGGTTTTGTGGTTCTGACTACATCCACTGCTACACATACCAGTGACAAAACGTAATAGGTCAACGCCCTTTTTAAACATTACAACATCAAGTAGACGGTAAAGAAATCAGCCCAGACCAGCTAGCTTAAATTTGCCCAGTCCAACACAGCCCGAAAGCGCCCACAACAACACTAACTTATTGTAGCCGGGGCACTTTTGGCTTAAATCATTTGAACGCAGTGATGAAATAAATGCACATATAAAAATGCTTGCGACGAACATGAAAAACAGGTCTATATCGCTAAATGCAGTAAACAATTTCTGCTGCCACTACTACAGTGAAATTGGATTTTCCGGCGGCGTTCTTTTTTCGCACCACCACGAAGAAATGTAAACGAAGAAAAATTGCCTCGATTATTAACAAACGAACACGATAACAGACAGTGGTATGAAGGCATACAATTTACACAGGCACACAATTCTTGTGACACAGGATGACTAGGAAAACAATAAATGCAAATCAATGTCCTTTATAAGGCCCATTTATAATGTATTCTGATTAACCTATATCGCATACTCTAGGAGGCCGCGTTCTGGGATAATGGTAAAGCCACCTTAAAAATACCTGGACTAGTTTTGCCAAGAATCTCTTAAGTTCCATGTTAAAGCGACATGATCAGTTTGTAGCTTTTTATTTTTACTGCACTGTGCACCAGGCATTAACTTGTGTTCACGTGATACTGCATCGTGTGATCATGCATTTCCTTCTGGGCTTTTAGCCACGCCTACAATGGTTTCGAAAACGCCTCATGGTCGATGTGTAAACAGAGTTAAGTGCCCTTACTGTATCTATTTTCAACCGCTAAATGGTACATGAAAACATATTTTGACTGTCGTTACGCTATAATAGGTATAATTTATACCGTATAACATGATTTTGCAATAATAAAAAAAAAAAACGGACCATGTCGCTTTAAAAACACACCCACCTGCATCTGTGAATATATACACGTATCTAAGCTTTGCAAATTAGGTCAGACTATTCACCACCGCTCAGGCGGCGACAGGAAACAACTGTTTTGTTGGCCTGCCTCAGTAAAACAATGCAGACAGCAAAGCAACCTAGTTGATATGTCACGGCGACCTAGAACACCTTCCAGCACAGGTCAAGGTGACCCGGCGACATTAGAGAAATCCCACGACACGAGTGTACAGACTTCATGCTAAACACATGAAAAATAATCTGGCTGTACAACACATAGAAAAATAGTCTCCGATCAATTGGCAAACTCCCGGCGAGGCGAGAATCGCGGCCGAAAGTCGCCACCAATAATCGCGATAGCATTACAAAGGCACAAGAATAGACGATGTAGAGTAACTGTAAAAATAACTTTCTCATTTGCCGCGGTACCAGACAAATTCACACGAGAAAACATGTATATAAAAGGCAGTGTGGGAATATCTGGATTACGGGGCGAACAATGTCCCTTCCCGCTTAAGGCAGATTCAAAATATTCCAATCCCCGGATATAAAACTGTATCGCCTCGAAGCGACGCTTGTACATCTTAACGATGGCTGCCCGATACATCAACGCACGTGTGGCTCCCTCTGGTGTGAATATATAACATTGCAACGACCAGACATGTCGAACATCGATGGATGAACCGACCTTCCAACGCCACCTGTTGGATTTTCATGGCAAATCTGTGGTCGTCAACAGCTAGACGGCGACACCGAATACAGCTACTAATGACGTGAATTGCTGCATAATACATACACAACGCGTTCACAGCACATCAAGTCTGGAATAACAACCACGATAGATACAAAAATATCAATCTTTTTGCGTGCACACACGCACTTTAGAAACGACGCGACAGTCGCAAAAATAGATTTAGGAGACCCAGGTTCGTGTGAACCATGAAGCAGGGGGTAAACACCCCTCAAAATTCCCAGGCGTCATCGGCCGCCTGGTGGATGGCGTGGTGTAGACGATCGATGTTGTCACATCTGTCCACCTCCTCCCAGTGTATGTCCGTCGACTGTATGCGCAGTTGCATCTTCTCAATAATCTCCCGACTCGCAAAACATTCCAGGTTATTCCCGTCGGACTTCTCCGAGTGATCGTCGCCGTCGTCGCTGCTCCCTCGGCCACCAGGGGGCGTCTTGGGATTGCTGTCGCCGTGCAGGCGCTCCAGCTGTGTGCCTTCGTACACCCACTGGGGCTTCGCGCGTTTGCGTCGGTTCACAACCGGCCGATCCTTATTGGGACCGGTGTCGGTGGATGGTGTGTCGACTGTGTCATTCGTGTCGGGGTTATGACCTGCGTCGACTGTCGGAGTCTCCGACTTGACGACATTCTTGCTATCGCTCTGTCCATCCGATCCGTGGCTATTGCAGTCTTTCAAGTCACCGTTCTCTTTGCAAATGTCTTTTTCCTCACCCTTCACCTGATTGGTCGATTGAGGTGGGTCAGAGGTCACGGGGGTGGGGCTACTACCCCCGACCGACGGAGTCTGGCTCCTCTGCGACGCAGCAGACGGACTTTCGCATTCACGCTTCACCGCGCCACTCTCCTTCTCAACTTCAGATGGCGCCACCATCGGCACGGCCTCGAACTGCGGGAACAGCCACTGCGACATCAGCTGATCGCTGTTGCAGCGGGTGGCTCCCTCTGGGTTCCTCGACGTTGCGATGCTGTCGTTCGACGCCGCCGACATGCTGTCGATGCTGTGCGTCGACACGGTGTCGGTGCTGCCACCTGGCTCAGACTTTCCCGTGAACGGCGCGAACGGCGCAGCTGCACCGCTCCCTGGGCTTGCGCCATGCTGCTGCTGCTTGGCGCGCATGCGGTGGTTGTGGAACCAGTTGATGACCGTCTTTGGGTTGACGCCAAGCTGATTGGCTAGCTGCTCGATGTGACCCTGGTTGGGGTAGGGGTCGCGGGCGTACGCCTCGCGCAGAGCCTCCTTCTGGTCCCGCGTGAAGAACATCCTCGCCTTCTTGAGCGGAGGCGTCAGCTCTGGTCCGTTCCCAGGGGTGGAGGAGCTCACGGACTCAGTGTCCGCACTCGACCGACGCTTCTTGGCTGCAACACAACAAGGACACTGGGTGAACGACAGCGGCCGGGGCACATGCTGCAACACATGTTTGTATTTCCACCATAGCTTTCTGCAGAGACCTGTCCACCCGTCATTTGAATGGGTAAAAACCGTTGTGGATGGATAGAAATATGGGTGGACGGGATAAAAAAATGAATATAAAATGAATTAAAAAATTTATGAAATGATAAAAAGGTGTTCCAAAACCATAGATATTGTCAGTTATGCCTTAGTGAAGTGAGTGTAAATGATGTCATATGTGTGTTTGTAGTCCATTTCAGGTCATCAGATACATTTTAAAGTTTGTAAACTGGCTTAACAGTCCACATCCATGTGTCCACCAAAACATGTGTGACTGGCAATAATTTGGTCCTGCATAAAGCCCTGATTTCCACAGATCTATTTTCTTAGTAAATTAGCAACACCATTAACAACATTATGTGTGTGTATACTCATCTTATGTGATGTCTAAGGTGTAGCTTTGTACAGTTAAATAGACAAGAATACACTGAAACGCAGGGAATGTATTTATGTGTTAATGTTACCTCCATGGAGAAAACACAATGTCATACATACAGGTGTATATTCTACTGCATTCATCTGGCCACACTCACACTCGTGCCAACTTTAAGTGTCTCTATGTCAATCTCTGTGCATAAGATGACTACAGGGTGCTGACACTGACAGACTGACAGACTCATGGTCTTTACGTCGGTCTCTTTGTATGACTAGTACTGAGCCTTAGGGTCTCCATAGTAATCTCAGTGTCTCTAAATTTGACTAGCACTGAATTACACTTGCATTGGCTCTGACACAGTCTCACAGTCTCTATTTTAGTCTCAGTGTCTCTAAATATGACTAACACCGAGTTACTCACACTTGCCTGACTCTGACACAGTCTCAGGTTCTCTATATTAGCCCCAGTGTCTCTATATATGACTAGCACCGAATACTCACATTTGCATTAACTCTGGCAGTCTTAGAGTCTCTATTTTCCTGTCAGTGTCTCTAAATCTGACCAGTACTGAGTTACACTTGCGCTGACTCTGACAGTCTCAGGGTCTCTACAGTAGTCTCAGTGTCTCTATATATGACTAGCACGGAGACACTCACATTTGCGTTGACTCTGACACAGTCTCAGGGTGTCTATTTTAGTCTCAGTGTCTCTATATACTCACACTTGCGCTGGCTCTGACACAGTCTCAGGGTCTCGATGTTGCCGGCCGCGTCCTCGAGCCACAGCTGCATCTTGACGAAGGGTTCGCGCCCCTTCAGACTGAGGGCGTGCCAGGGCTTGGGCTTGGACAGCAGCTCACTGACCGACCCCTGCGACAACCCCAGCACCACCTCCCCAAACAACTTCTGACCCAGGTTGTTGTACTGTAGCATCTCCTTGACCGCACTCGTGATGGCCAGAGTGTCCAGCTCGGCCGTGTGGGCGGTCACCTCGCATGGCATGGGCGGCGGCGGCGGCGGCGGTACCGGTGGCACTGGGGGCGTTCTCGGTGGCGGGGGCGTCGGCGTCGTCATGACGACGGGCGGGGGCGGGGTTGGTGACGGGAGGAGCGGCAGCGGCCTGATGCAGTTTGGAATGAACGCAGGGGAACCTGGAGGAAGAGATGGGGGTGAGAATGGGGTTCATCCCTGATAGGGGTAAATATAGAAATAACAACAATATTTATACTATAATTGGGCCAAAATGTATACTTTATTTTCACAGTATATCACGCTATATATTTTTACTATATATTTTTGTTACTATATATTTTTGTTACTATATATTTTTGTTACTATATATTTTTGTTACAGAACATTAGTATGTTGTCAGAACAAACAGAAGCCCAGTGATAAATGCCCTACTCAAACATTACCTCTACACGAACTTAAATACATAACATGCCATTGCTGCTAGCGACTTTTGGCAGAAGTTTATTAATCTTACCTCCTGGAAAATAAAATTCCAATTTTATAAGCTTTGTCATGCAGACAAAAGTTTATTATTATTACGAAGAACATTTAATTTTAATATTACAATCAGCATTACTTTTTTTATAAAGATTTTAAATATTAGTCTAAATAATTGTTAAAAATATTATAAAGAATGTTTAACGTTATTGTAAAGATTATAAAACATTCTTTACGACAATATTATAGTTTTAGTATTGTAAAGAATATTTAATACTGATACTTTCATTATTATAAAGAATTTTAATATTGATATTTAATTAATGTTTAACTAACAATATTCCAAAGAATGTGTATAATAATAATAAAACTGTTTTTGTATAGCGCTAATTCCCGCATGGCGGATCGATGCGCTGTACAAGACATAATAAATGTATTAATAAATATAAATGTAAATTATATAAATTAATATAAATCAAATTTTGGTTTAAGATGTACACTAGGAAACCTTTGTATGTAAATTATTTAAATCATATAAATCAATTTAAAATAAATTAAACACTGTTTTAAAGATGTATAGTACTAAACCTCTATAAATTATATAAATTTAAAATTAGATATAAAATTAAAACATTTACTAAATCTGTGTATGTAAATTATCTATATATTAATCTAAAACATAAACACTGATCAAAACGTGTATCACACTAAAGTTACTTTCATGATTGTAAAGAATATTGATACTTTCATTTTTATTTAAAAAAATATTAATATTGATATTTTATTAGTCTAAATAATTGTAAAAAAATTAATATTATTGAAAATATTATAAAACATTCTTTACGACAATATTATACTTTCATTATTATAAAGAATATTTAAAGGCAAAACAAAGTTAACTGTTTCGTGGCATACACCTAATAGAGTTAATATAAAGTAACAATTTCCACATATATTCAATTTGTTTATGCCAGCGGTTTACCAGAAAAATATTTTTTAACACCCAGCCATCCAAATACTACGCGCTACTCCATCTTAGACGAAGAATGACGTCATGACGGTGATCGAGGCGCTCTCCACGCAGATTCACTGCATGGGGTTTGGCTGTTGTCATGAAATGGCTGCAACTCGGCAACGCGCATAACATGCTGATGACGGTAAATATGAAATTGTCTATTATTGTTATCGCTGAAATCATCCCATCAACTGATGATACATGTCTACTTCAAAGCATTTCTCCTAAAAATGGACCGAGCAAAGTGAACTGTACTTGGACTGGAGGGATTCCAAACAGTACGCCCGCAAATGTGAATCAATTTCTTCAATACTACCGGTTGTTTCAACTATTATTGCAACCGTATGCCGAACAGTAAGGCATAATTACTAAGGTTTACCATAGATTTAACCACAGATTTAGATACACGTCTATAAGCAGCTGCTAGATGTCACGCCAACTGAACGAACTGTCGAAGACTCGAAGTTGTTGACCCTTAACAACGTCGCAGGTTAAGGGTCAGACATAGAATGCCGCGTGCTGAATGGCCAAGTCAATTTAACCCTTCACTTAATGGCGGCGTCTAGACCATCGTGGATTTCGTTAGAATTTTAGACTTTAAAGTCACATTCTGAGTAAACCGCTGACGTTAAAAAATTGAGTATATGTGGAAATTGTTACTTTATATTAACTCTATTAGGTGTATGCCACGAAACAGTTAACTTTTTTTGCCTTTAATATTGATACGTTCATTATTATAAACAATGTTTAATATTGATATTTAATTAACGTTTAACTTAACATTAATTAAAATAATTAAATATCAATATTAAACATTCTTTATAATGAAAATATCAATAATAAATATTCTTTAACTTAACATTATTCCAAAGAATGTCTCTCACTACTCCTACTCACCTGAACAGCTGCTGTGGCTGGAGTGGGAGGCGGCGATGGCGGTGATGGCGACGGCCGTGACCGCCACGGCTTGTGGGAAGGACTTTGCGAGTTGGTCAGGAGGCAGACGGTACTGGTTGGACACCAGCGCGATAACCGCGTCCGGATCCTCGAGAAAGATCTGCATCCGGATGAACGGCTCACGTCCCTTCTGGGTCAGCATGTTCCAGGGCTTGGGCCGGGCCAGGAGGTCGCTGACCGACCCCTGACTTAGCCCGAGAACATGTTCTCCGAATAGCCGCTGACTGATGGAGTACTGACTGAGAGCCTCTTTCACTCGCTGGACTAATTTATCTGTGTCGATGTGGACGTATCGGTCGAACTGCTCCTGTCGAATCTGCGGCAAAACGGCCTTCAGAGGGCGCTGCTGGTGGGCCGGCATAACGCCCCCTGGTGGCAGTTTCGCCATGAGCGAGTTTGCGATGCTCTGCATGCGCTGTAGCGGCGAGAGCCCCTCCGGTGGTAGCGGGGGCGTAGCGGCGAGTAGCGGCTGCTCGACGCCGTTTGGGGTCGCCGCCAGACATGTGCGCACCATGGTGAAAGCACTGGCGGGGTGTCGCCCCCGCCCCCCGTTCTCGCTACTGCTCATGCTCAGATCCTGCGGCATGTTCGGGTCGTCGTCGACGACCTCGCATTTAACCGACATGTCTTCCGTCTTGATCTTGACGCCAAAATGTTCGCCACTGTCTCCGTTACTGCCCCCGTACTGATGTGGCGAGTGTTGCGAATCAGGGGGCTGGGGGGTTGCGGACGACTCATCAGGGGGCTGCGAGGACTTGAGCACGAGCCGGTTGAGCTCCTGGCGGTACCTCAGGCACTCCGCCATGTTGCCGTTGCGGTCGGCGGCGTCGGCCAGCTTGGCGAGCTCCTCGCGATAGATCCTCGCGACGATGTCCTCCGTCAGGTGGTTGCAGTCCGTCCGCGCCTTCCGACCCCGGTGACTCTCTCCAGCGCCGCTCACGCCGTTCCGCTCACAAGGTGGCGCCACTGTCTGGCCGTTGGGCCGGGGCAGGTCTTCCGGGGGGCGGCCGCTGTTGTGTTTCGAGACGGAGAGTTTGAGCGGCTGGTGATTGTTTGGGGAGTTCTCGTGCTCCAGCTGAAACAAACCGACACACGTCACACAACCTGACACAACTGAATATATAATATAATAATATAATAAAATATAATAGTTTAATTCACTCTGGGCAATCATACAGATTGAAATAGGTACATAAAACATGCAAAGCATACTTGTTAATATATATTGAAATAATATATAATTTCAGACATTAGCATAAATATAAAATTTATTAAATAAAGTGACAACTGTATGCTGCAAAGTTTGGTCTGCGAGATGTACCACCACAACAGTAATTAATTAACATAATTAATTTTTAAAACTCATGTATATGACATTATCAACGCTCTTGGTAACGGCAAATTTTGACATAATTCTGACTGTGACATAAGCAAATCGACATCATTTGAATGGTACAGTGCATGTAAACTTATTGTCACAAACAGTCAACGCTGTCTTCCTGGTGTCATAATTACTGTGTGAATGTATTCCATAAACCACTAACACATCACATGATTGCCTAAACTGACCCATGACCCCCTGAACTGTCCCTCTCACCGGTGAACCTACCTTCACCTTGCCCTGCATGGCTGCCTGAGCGTCACAGAGGATCTGTACGATCCGTTCGTCTGTAGCGTTTGTTTTGTGTTTGGGCAGCGACGACATGACTGGCTGACCTGGAAACAAGGTCAAATGCCGGTCAAGCAGAGGTCAAGGTTGGGGACAGGTCACGGGGAAATATGCAGCAATAAAATATGAATTTTACAGCATGTATTTTGTCCTGTTGATAAAGCCATTCATCTTTTGAACAGTTGTAAAACAATGTAAAAATTATGTTCTCACAAAGATAGATTTGTGGAATGTTACCTAAATGTTTTACAGAATATTCAGATTTTATACTTCTATTATGATCGAAACAAAAAGTTAGTTTGTGGAGTTTCTGTTTCTCAGAATAACAAATGTTTTTATTTGATATCAGTGTTTTGTTTCCTAGTAATATTTAAAATGGTGTGTTTTACCATAATAAAACTACATCAACAAATGCATGCCAAATTATCCAAACTAACATCGAGTTCTTCAACGTTTTAAGCTGTAGTTTTGCGACAAATTTTATATTTCTGTTTGTGATAATACACACGAGCGGTCTCTGATCTGAACAACAATACTTTTTAATTTGTTTATTTTAGCATACTGAGGAGTAGTAAGTAATGTAACGACTGCTATTTTATTTTACTGTTTCATGTATAGGCTTATATATATAATGTTTATATATATACATTATTATGTTACATATATATATATATATATGTTTATATTATATATATACATTGTATATATATATATACATATATATATATACATATATATATATACACACATATATATATATATATATATATATATACATACATATATATATATACACACATACATATATATATATATATACATACATATATATATATATATATGTTTATATTATATATATACATTGTATATATATATATACATATATATATATACATATATATATATATATACACACATACATATATATATATATACATATATATATACATATATATATATATATACACATATACATATATATATATATATATATATACACACACATACATATATATATATATACATATATACAATAATAATAAATATTAATACAATATTTATCCAGCCAACAATCACATTCGGCCCTATGGCGTTTGAAACCGAAACGACGACAGAAACAAAATGGCGACAAATCGGAGACGCACCTTTCTTGGGCGAGACTGCCTTGAGCACGTGTACGTTCTGCTCCTCAGCAGCCCAGGCGAACATCTTGCGGTAGCTCTCTCTCCCTTTCTCCGTCAACTTCTCCCAGTGTTTTGGCTTCGACAGGAGCTCACTGACGGTGCCCTGCGAGAGGCCGAGGACGTGTTTTGCGAACACCCGCTGTCCAATGTTATGGCTGCTCAAGATCTCGCGGATCCGCGTCGCTATGTCGGCGGTGTCGAGTCGCGGCGTCGATGACGCGACGCCGTTCGTGTCACTATCTTCTAGTTTGACTGATAAGTGACGGTGGAGAGGGCTGATTGAGTCGGACAGTGGGGACTGGGGACAGTCCCCCCGCATGTCCAGTGCGTGGGACAACAGGGGGGACGACAGTTTAGTCTGGCTGACCGCGTAGCCGTTGGTCAGCGGACACGTGGTCAATGGCAGCGGCGATATGACCATAGGTGGCACCACCGCCTGCGGAGTTTCCGCCGTTTGGTCGCCGTTGTTATTGTGCGCTGGAATCTGCTGGTGGTGGAACTGGTGGCGCCGCCGGTGGTGGTTCGTTACACTGTACGATGCCGCGAGCTCGCGCCCAAGTAAATTGGCAAATGTGTCGATGCTACTCGTATTGACGACGGTGGACGAGGCGCCCTCTGGTGGCCCTGGAAGCAAGAAAGGTGTAGAAATAACGCTATTGTCGCAGCCGTTACAACATGCGCATCTTACGCGAATTTTTTCACAAGGGTTCCTGCTTCCAAACTGCCCCGTCTCCGTTAGATAACTGGCCAGGAGAACTACACTTTTTAAGCACTTCCAAACGTTCCCTTATTGGTATAACAAATGCACAACATTTACCGAACAATGAAACGAATAAAATAAAAATAAAACTTTTGACAACTTTTGACAAAATCTGTATCGTTTATCCGCTGGAGACTGGGCAACTACAGGTAAAACGACTAACTTAACTCGTAATATTAAAGCATGCATAGATAACCGAACGCTTCATTTCTACACCTTTCTTGCTCAACAGGGGGCAGCAGTGGGGGGGGGGGGGGGCGTGCAGAGAGCAGGGGACTGTCACAAAAACCGTGCGGAGTGAAAAAAGAAAACGGCAAAAATGCTTCTTCCTGAAAGACAAACACATTGTACCTGCAAGAAACCGTCACACCATCGCGGAATTGTTGGAAGAACACTCGTTACGTAGCCTGGTGGTATATTTGATTGGTTCTACGCCATTAAAGTGGCATTGTTTGTCGTCAGTGCCTGACAGAATCTATGTGTTCTCATAACACAACTACGGCTAGCACTGGCGTCAGATCAACCTCTTTAGTCAACTCTTGACATATAAACCAAGTGTGTTCATCAGCTTAGCAAACACCTGGTTTTGGGTGTAATTAATCATGTTAACCACAGGTTAGCAGCATGCTGATGCCTTCGCCCAACCACGGGACACTATGGCTACACAATGATGATGACCCACAGGTTGCGTTGCTGACCTGTCCACCTGTCTTTTAGAAGGGTAAGGTTTGTTTTGGACGGGTACAAATCTGAGTAAACAGTACTTTTATATTTCTTGTCCATTCAAAATGATGTACGTTTACACTCATTTCTCGTTATATATAAGTAACGTTCAGTTTTTAGTGCCATGGTGAACTTTAGCTCTGTGTAAATGTCAACAGGAATAAAAAACGCAATATCGTGTTGTGTCCATGTTAGGAGTGGGATGTCTAGTCATGACAGGCACCATGTGTACAGGTGATATACATATGTATACATACACTGACTAAATAACTCTTATTTTCGAGTTATCGTTGTGATTTTTCTATTACTTTCTTCATATACAACCAACAGATAATTCACAGCAGTTTGGGAGTTGAACCCTTCATAGTCATTCTAGAACCACATATTTATGGTACTGAATAAACACTAAATGCAGAGACATAGACGCTTTTAGTTGTAAACACAGCATAACAATATAGGTATCTTGCTAGTGGGACATCTGGTAACATGACAGACAATATACATAACTAATTTCACTAAATTCACTGTGTAAAAAAACTGAAATTAACATTTTGTTTGCATCACTGGAGTAATGAAAAACAAACGAAATCTTGTCACGTAGAAATGACAACTGTTTAAATAAAATGCAGACAAGTGAGCATAAAAAAGACCCCTAAACTAACCACACCCACTCCACACACCCCCCCCCCAGGCACCCCACGCCCCCTCCACGCACCCCACGCCCCCTCACCTGTCACTTCTGTGTTTGCCAGCTTCAGCTGTGTGTTCTCTGTCTGCAGCGTTCGGTTCTTCTCCATAAGTAGCATTTCCAACGACTTCGGCTTTACACCGTCGACAGCGCCACCTTGTGAGCTGTTCTCAGCGCTGCCCGGAAACTCGATCGACTTGAGCACACTGCATGATGGGAAGGAAATTGTTTCTATTGACAGGTAGGTATTGCAGTGTAAAATTACGTAAATGTGTACGTTGGCTGTCCATTTGCATTCTGATTCGTTGATTTCTAAATGAACAGTTATCATGTTTAAATAACCAATCTAACTTTCTTACATTCCATTATAACCAATTGAATATAACCGTGATATATCTGTTCACTCCAGAGATGTGTTTTTATGTTTATTTTACCTGCATTTATACTACTGAATATGCAGAATTAAAAATATACATCAACTTTATTCTATGGGTGTCAGCTCCTAGGTTTTATTTTTTCATTTAATATTTTGTTCTTATGACTACAATACGCACGTTGACGGTTTATTTCCAGCCAATTTGTGTTTAGTTACTTTGTTAAACTGAGAACAATGGTCGCAATTTGAAAGATTCCGCACGCAACAAGTTCAAATGGCAAACATAACATCTAGTGTAAAAACAAAATTTATTGGCAATAATCCTGAGGCAAGCAGAGTTAACCCTTTGATGTTTAACTTTCCCACGTTCTAGACAGCAGAACAAATGACTGCTGTGCCAATTCAGGGCCGAGGAACTGACACCCTCCCTTTGACTGACTACACTTTAATAAAATAAACACTGAACAAGTTTAGAAACAGGTAGGTTACAGCTTGTCAATGTTGTCACACTGGTGAGTGTAGGACTGACTCTCAGTGAGTTCTGTCTTATTTGACCGAGTGTCTTACCTGAGTTCTCGCTTCAGTTCGTCGTAGTCCTGCTGCGCCTTCAACTGTTGCTCCAACAGGTGGCAGCACCGCTTCTGAGACGATAACTCCTCCTCCAGCTGTGCCACCTACAACACCGAAAAATATACTGAAGGCCCCCTACAACAACAAACAATACTGAAGGCCCCCTACAACAACAAACAATACTGAAGGCCACGTACAACAGTAAACAATATTGAATGCCACCTACAACAATGAATATTGCACAGAAGGCCACCTATATCAACGAACAGTATCCTGAAGGTCACTGCCAACTACGAACAGTTCGACTTTACCTTTGTAATACATGGATTGTAATCAATATTGAGCAATATAACCACTAATATAGAATATTTCGTATTTGAACACATTAGAAGCATAAGATGTATTTTTTTAATCTGGTGCATAAATCAATTTCATTTGACTATTTTATACACAAACAAATAAACCAAACACTGTGTAATGTGGGCATAGGATATCAACTAACAACTCAACAGAGATATGTGGATGTCTAACATAAAGAAGCTAATAATAATTGTAACACTTCTATAGAGCATATATCCTTGAAGATTCAAGCTCAGAGGCGCAACATACAACATCTTTTGGCGTAATAAACGGCAAAGGTCGTCATTGGAGCACGGAACGTACCATGGTTGAGCCGGAGTCACGGAGTTTGTTGACAGTTGTCTGGAGTCGCTGCACGTCTTCGACTAGCTGCGCCACCTACAGGCAAACACTCACAGTAGAACCAACAACGAACCATTTGAACCAACAATGAAACACTTAAAAAAACAACAAACAAGTGCAGTGAGACAGGAGTTGTTTTGCTCACTCTCTCACAGCTATACAGAGTGTAACTTCATCACTGATACCGACACACAGAGCTGATAGCTTCACAAGCCGTCTTGTCTTGCACTGATGCATCTACTTCCACAGCCTCAGTGAGACTGACAGATAACTCATGTGTCCACTCCATAAAGAATCAAGCGAAGAGACACACACACTCTCAACAGTCACACATTGACACACACACACTGCCACACACACACTGCCACACACACACTGCCACACACACACACACTGATACACACACACTGCCACACACACACTGCCACACACACACACACTGATACACACACACTGCCACACACACACTGCCACACACACACTGCCACACACACACTGCCACACACACACACACTGATACACACACACTGCCACACACACACTGCCACACACACACTGCCACACACACACTGCCACACACACACTGCCACACACACACTGCCACACACACACACTGATACACACACACTGCCACACACACACTGCCACACACACACTGCCACACACACACACACTGATACACACACACTGCCACACACACACTGCCACACACACACTGCCACACACACACTGCCACACACACACTGCCACACACACACTGCCACACACACACACTGATACACACACACTGCCACACACACACACTGCCACACACACACTGCCACACACACACTGCCACACACACACTGCCACACACACTGCCACACACACACACTGATACACACGCACACACGCACACACTGACAGTCACACCAACAGTGACACACATGCACGCACGCACGCACGCACGCACGCACGCACGCACACAGATACACACGCACGCACGCACGCACACGCTGACACAGTGACACAAACAGTGACACACACAGAGACACACACTGACAGACAGACACGCGCCGCACGCACGCACACACACACACACACACACACACGCACACACTGACCTCCTTCTCCTTGGCTGCGAGCTCCACCTCGAGACTGGAGCGCTTGAGGATGTTGATGGCCTCCTCCATGTCTGGAGCCTGCTTCATCTCCTCCGCCTGCTGTAGGTTCTGTGTGGCCGACGCCAGCTGAGACCGCATCCGCTCCACCTCACGCTCCGCAGCCGTCGCCCTCTGGTGGACAAACACACAACTAGTCACACTTCTGCCTTCTAGAGGACACATGCACAGTTAGTCACTCTGCTGCCCTCTAGAGGACACACGCAGAGTTAGTCACAGTGCTGCCCTCTAGAGGACACATACAGTTAGTCACTGCGCTGCCCTCTGTAGGACACATGCACAGTTATACACACTCTGCTGCCCTCTAGTAGACACGTACTGCAGTAATCGCGAACACTATCGCCTGCTTCGATTGAGCATAACTGCACACGCAGTACTACACGCGTTATCCAACTGAACACCGATGATCGTGATCACGGACATAAACCTCTTATGTAAATAAATCAAATAAAGTAATAAGTTGTTTAGAGTGTAAATTGTGACGTTCATCTTCTTGGACTTTAATTATAATTCATAGAATGTGGTGACTTTAATCCATATTATTTAAATGATTGTGTCATGTAATGTTTAATTAATTTCTTATGCAGTAGGGGCCTACGTTCCCTATTAGCTGTCACTGCTAATGACGTCAGTTACTCGAGTAGATCCTGTAAAACTCGCGATTGCCTCGAGTAGCTAATCTAGGTCAAAAATGGTCACATGTTCAAGTGATCTTGGCTGTTCCATTGGGACTCGGGTTACGCGAGTTACTCGCGTAGCTCAATCGAAGTCGGCCATTGGCACCAGAGTGTTCGCAAATATATCACACACACGCCGACACATGTGGAGTTAATGGGAACTGAATTTTTACGAGACACAAATGAAACACAACACTGTTTCCTTCCCGAGTGTGACATGTGACACTACATTGAGCACTGAGTGTGACACTGGATGTGAGCCTACTGAGGTATGATATGAGACATCACTGTCCCGCTTGACTCTAGATGTAGAACAACAAAACCTGTTTGTGGCAAACAGACTAATGTGGCACAAGAACCTGCATTTGACAAACGGGTAGTTTACAGACGGTGATCGATTTACACCATGGATCTGTTTTTGAAGGTTTTGAAGAGCTAACGAAATATACAATGTTGTGTTTGAGATGTCTGAGAAGTAATGTAATATGTGACTATATTGTTCAATAAAGCAACTGTGTTGTTGTGATGTCAATGCTGTTGTGTTCTCACCTCATTTGCCCGCTCCAGATCGGCCATCAGCATCTCCATCTCGTCAGACCTGAAGAGCAAACACACATGTCGTCACCATGGTTATTCCACTTACACATCGGGAACATAAACTTACTTACTACACATTCACTGAAGCCACTCGCAAACTCAGGAGGAGGGAAACTTGTTTTTTGTTGTTGCTATTTTACAATTTATTTTCCTGTCTGATAGTAATGTTGTGCAATGATATTGTCAACAACCCATCCAATATGCGACTGGGACACTTGTACTAGAGTGGAATAGAGATAGCATCCTTAGGTTTATCACAGCATTCTGTTAGATGGTGTGTTTAATGATTTTTTTTTAGGGAGAGGTCATTCATTATCCGTAAGACGGACGGACGGCGACCAGCCAGCCAGCCAGACCAATAGACAGAAACACAAACACGTAGACATATCGTTTATATGTAAATGTTAACATTTAAATAATAATTAACATACAGTATACGGGACTAGGACATTCCCACATATGTTGCTAATTCAGATTTTTGTAACATTTATAATTCCGTAGTGACTCAGTAGGTGTCTAGTTGCTGACCGGTGGTCAACTTACTTGGCAGAGGTAGCCTCATCGTACTTGGTGCGCAGGTCAAACAGCTCAGACTGGACGCTGTCCATGGCTGACCAAAACAAACAAAACTAAGCATCACAAATACACACCGTACAGGTAACAGTTCAAATCAATCAAATATTTTTAAATCCAAAACACGAACACTTAAAATCTATATTAACTAATACATCTGGAATATGTGTTAAAACCTAGTTTGCTGACACGGTATGCTGTGACAGGAGTTAATGGATATGCTGTTACGTACCACAATGCAGAAGACATGAATCTACCTGTATATCCATCCTTAGTTCTTTATATATCTGAAGTCAGTCTAACACTGCTAAAAAACTGAATTCCTTACCACACAGTGGCACCATCTCGCGGACAGTTTTAGTAATACATAAATTTACTTTAATTTTATATTTTAATGTTTTTTATCAGACCGCGTAGCCAGCATAAAAAGCAATACCCCGTGACCACAGTGCAGCAAGACTTATTTTTGTAACAATTCCTTAAGCTGCTAATAAGGAACCACTGCAATTGCTAACGGGTGATGATACGCAACTTGGGTCTGTCACATCATCGCGCTTTTTACACGGGTGGTTTATTTCTTTTTTCAGTTCATCTTTGAATTCTTCAAGACTCCAATTGTTGTTACTATAAGGTATGTTTTCAATGTGTGTTAACAAATGCTGGATTGCGGCGAAATGACGGAATAATTAGAATGCAGCGTAATGACGAAGTGGGACGGTTGAACGAGGCCGACAGCATGAGGCACGAGTCGTGTCACAGTGTCACCTGGTGGATTAGTCCCGTAGTTTCCCCACTGTTACTGAAGCTCAACAAAACACTGATTTGACGTGACAACTCGACTGACCGCTCTGAAGCGTGGCCGCTCGTTGTTCGGCCTCCCCGAGCTTCTTCGCCACGTCCAACTGTCGCTCCTGTAGGTGGCGCTCCTTCTCACCGAACTGTCGCTGCAGTTCCTTCTCCTTCTCCTTGGTGTGAGCCTGTGGACAATACAATACAATACAATACAATACAATACAATACAATACAATACACTCCACTCCACTCCACTCCACTCCACTCCACTCCACTACAACTACAACTACAACTACAACTACAACTACAACTACAACTACAACTACAACTACAACTACAACTACAACTACAACTACAACTACAACTACAAATACAAATACAAATACAATACAATAAAACTGTATTGTCCCGAAATTCATTTTGCAGCGTTCGTCATCATAAAATACAGAGTAGAGAAATACAAATAAATTCATTATTAAAACAGTATGTAAACATTAATCATAAAAAAATACAAGACAAATCTATAATATAATTTTAAAATTAAAGTTATAGTTGTAATTGTGGTCTTCCTTTTACAAATACAAAAATAACGAAATAAAATACAACATACACACACAACACCAGAGGTGTTTATCATATAGAAGTCATGCAGACATTGCAATGAATGAGTCTCGCTCGCTTTCTGTTTGTTTTGGATATGATAGTTCTGAACCTTCTGGACGAGGGCAGAAGGACATACTCATTACATTGCTAGTTATATAGAATGTGTGTGCTGTCATTAATGATTTTACTGGCTTTACGGATGCGAGTCAGGTCAACAGGTGTTGTGAAACTACAGGTGTGTAAACTACAGGTGTGTAAACTACAGGTGTGTACATGTGTAACTGGGGCAGTGTGTTTAGTGGACGTTCTCTGGTAGTGAACAATTTTTATAGCCCATTTTTTACTACAAGCCCATTAAGTTGCTGATGTTTACCAAGCAATGATGTCTTCATAAGCACACACAGTTAACAAACTTCATAAAACACATTTTATAAGTCTTTGTCATGCAATCATCGTAGGGATTTGATAAATATACAAAAATTAAAATAACCTCAAAAATGTGGACGTGACTGGGTTAAGGACCCATGTGGAAATAAAAAAATCAGAAAACAGTAAATATAGTACTCCACAGGGAAGAGAGAGAAAATGTGGCAAATCTTGCCCTTTATATACATTTTCAGCTGTGCCTAGAAATGTGTGGTTAATTGTTGACATAATATAATAAACCAATTACAATTTGCTGACATGTAATATGTTCTACCCATTCTTTTCAACAGAAACAATTGTGACCCTGTCTGTGTTTATCATTGTAATTATTTTAGCAAATTCATCACCTGAAGACTTAGATACATGTCAATGTATTGCTGCAATTCATTGGCCTTTCCTATTATTTGGACATGGGATGGGTGGGTGGTGTCGATACTATCTAATGTTTTTGGATTAATGGAATTGTTTTATATTTAACTCTACCCCTGAGCCATTGCGCTCTACAAATAGGTGACAGGTGGGTGGTGTCGATACTATCCAATGTTTTTGGATTAATGGAATTGTTTTATATTTAACTCTACCCCTGAGCCATTGCGCTCTACAAATAGGTGACAGGTGGGTGGTGTCGATACTATCCAATGTTTTTGGATTAATGGAATTGTTTTATATTTAACTCTACCCTCTTAACTCTTATGAGCGCAGTGGCTCAGGGGTAGAGCTTCGGACTCTCGACTACGAGAACCCGGATTCGAATCCTGGCTGCGGCGTTAAAACCTTGGGCAAGTTTTTTCACTCTACATTGCTCCAGTTCACTCAGCTGAATTAAATGAGTACCTGGCTATAGACAGTGGTGGATATGTGTACGAGCAGCCTTCGCGCATTAATTGTAGCATATGGCTGGATGCTTCCCAGAGAAGCCGAGATGGTGTCTGAGTGAACAGGTCTGTCAGGGAAGCAAAGTGTAAAGCGCTTTGAACGGTCCTGAGGATTGGATATTGCGCTATATAAGAACTGCCTTTACTTTTTACCCCTGAGCCATTGCGCTCTACAAATAGGTGATAGGTGGGTGGTGTCTATACTATCTAATGTTGTTATGTCCTTACCTGGACGGCTGACTCCATCTTCTCATCATATTCCCGTAGTTTCTCCTTGAGCTGTTTAATAGTCACTTCTGAAAACAGAACACAACGCAGTTCGTGAGAACACATTTTGTGTGAACACGTAATTTCGAGAAGAAATCGTACGTGAACACATTCTTTGACACATAATAAATTCCACTGGAACATATTCTGTTATATATGAACACATTAATTTTGATGAGAACATATTATGTGTGAACACATTATGTGTGTGAAAACATTAAGTATGAACACATTGGATCATATTCCATGTAAACACATTATGTGAGAACACATTCCATGTGAACACGTCCCGTGTAAACACATCCTATGTCGGTTTTCATTATGCTGGCATGACAAAGGCAACAGGATTTTTTCAAACTAAGTCTCATCAAACAGAAAGAATCATATTAACTTAATAACTTGTTAAAGTTCACATACCAGCAGTATTTAAGCAGGGCAAAACCAGCTTGTCTGAAGTCTCGTGTAGTATGTATTTAAAATCACCATAATATTGATAAAAGTCGTAATTAGTAACCAGTTCTACTCATCAGAAAAATTGTCTTCACTTGACACTATAAATACTGGGTATTTTAGTTGTCAATACAGTCATGTCATATTTTGTTCACCTTGGTTTTTGACTTCTGCGAATTCGTGGTTGTATTCGGCGAGCGTGTCTCGCAACTGTTTGTTCTCTGTTTCAAGGTCCTGAACCCGTTGTGCCTTCTTCTTAATCTGGAGGGCGTACTCCAGCGCCGGTACCGGGTCTGAAACAGGGTCATAAGCATCATACTCCAGCGCCGGTATGGGTCTGAAATAGGGTCATAATCATCATACTCCAGCGCCGGTACCGGGTCTGAAACAGGGTCATAATCGACATACTCTAGCGCCGCTATGGGTCTCAAATAGGGTCATAATCATCATACTCCAGCGCAGGTACCGGGTCTGAAACAGGGTCATAATCATCATACTCCAGCGCCGGTACCGGGTCTGAAACAGGGTCATCACCATCATACTCTAGCGCCGGTATAGGTCTGAAATAGGGTCATAATCAACATATTTCAGTGTCGGTATGGGTCTGAAATAGGGTCACAATCATCATATTCTAGCACCGGTAATGGGTCTGAAACAGGGTCATAATCATCATACTCTAGCGCCGGTAATGGGTCTGAAATAGGGTCACAATCATCATACTCTAGCGCCGGTAATGGGTCTGAAACAGGGTCATAACCATCATACTCCAGTGTCGGTATGGAATTTGAAACAGGGTCATAATCATCATACTCCAGCACTGGTACGGGGTCTGACACAGGGTCATAATAAACTTACTCCAGCACTCATACTGGGTCTGAAACAGGGTCATAATCAACATACTTCAGCACCGATACAGCATCTGAAAGACTGAAACAGGGTCATAATCCATTAATTAAATCCATCCTCTTGTGTAAGCACATGGTCTGGTTATCAATATCTTAGACTGAACAACTGAGCCATGGAATATGACGTCTTCCTCAGGTATTCAACTCATATGTTTATGTGTAAATCAATCTCACCAGTGACCAGTAAGTAATAGACACGGCTGGTTGCACAAAATAATGGAAACTTTTGTTACTGCATTCGTACACAAATATCCACCACTGTCTATAGGCAATGAAGAAACTTAAGCTAGATTTGACATAGCAGCACAGAATTTAAATTTGGACGCTATTGGTTGAGAGTGGAACACACCAGCACCGAGTCATTGTGTGTCATTTAACCTTCAGCCGAGATATTTGCAAATAGTTGACATACCTGGCACGTCAATAAGTTTCTTGTAGATGTTTAGAAAGGCAGCTTCAGCACTTTTGCATCGTTTCGACAATGAATCGATCTCTGTCTGAAAGCTCTTGAGCAGTGGCGCCACCTGTTTGCGGACATCCTACACGAACAACGGAAGGGCTTTTATAACTTATGCACCAGCAGTTACTGACACAAATGGAAACATGGAAAATCGGAAGTTTGTCTGTGATTCAAGTAAGCTGCTAACTAGACTCAACTGAACAGAGACGCTAGGTGAAAATATGAAACTGTTTCAAATAAACCTCACTAAAACATGTAAATACACACAATTACAAGGAGCAGTTTGATAAAATATGTAAAGTCACACTGCTGAAAAAAGAAAGCGCTTTGAAATTTCTAACGTTCATTTTAAGTCATCTGTTGTTGAAAGACGTTTATATTTTATTAATATAAAATTATTTCCTGTCACACAATCAATGTTCTCGGTGCAGTTATTGCATAACTTTGCAAAAGCAAAACAATAAAATAAACCCACTGAAGACAACTGTATTCTCAATTAACAAATTTTACCTGTCGTGGTGAAAATTACAAGTTATTTACTGTTTCATTGCGACTGATAACCAGTTTACGATCCAACAACGCACCCCACTGTCAATGCCTACCTCTGGTGTATTTTTCTTGAACTCGCGACTGAGTTCCACTAAGCGTTTGCGGGCGACTTCGCTGGCTTCCTGTCTGTGTGCGAGTTCTGAGGCTGTGCAGTCGAGGTCTTTCTGCAACAACAAACATACATTGTCGTCATGGCAACGTAACATCAAAGTTATAAAACGTCCCCTGGGTCTCCTGAATTTGAACATGGATAATGGAAGGGTGTCTAATGCGAGGGCGACAGTCTCTCGATTCAGGGGCAGTGGTTTGACTGCAAACTTTTTTAAACTAAATATTTTGTGTAACTCATATTCCAGATGATGCCAACAACAGTTGTTGGTGCCATCTGCCTGAAACCTATGCGGGGGGGGGGGGGGTAAATGTACCCTGTGGTGTAAATGTGTAACTTGTTGCTGACTCAGAGTACTGGTCTCTGTCTCTAATGTACTGGTCTCTGTCTCTAATGTACTGGTCTCTGTCTCTAATGTACTGGTCTCTGTCTCTAATGTACTGGTCTCTAAAGTACTGGTCTCTAATGTACTGGTCTCTAATGTACTGGTCTCTAATGTACTGGTCTGGTGTACTGGTCTCTGTCTGATGTACTGGTCTCTGTCTCTAATGTACTGGTCTCTGTCTCTAATGTACTGGTCTCTGTCTCTAATGTACTGGTCTCTGTCTCTAATGTACTGGTCTCTAATGTACTGGTCTCTAATGTACTGGTCTCTAATGTACTGGTCTCTAATGTACTGGTCTGGTGTACTGGTCTCTGTCTGATGTACTGGTCTCTGTCTCTAATGTACTGGTCTCTGTCTCTAATGTACTGGTCTCTGTCTCTAATGTACTGGTCTCTAATGTACTGGTCTCTGTCTCTAATGTACTGGTCTCTGTCTCTAATGTACTGGTCTCTGTCTCTAACGTACTGGTCTCTGTCTCTAATGTACTGGTCTCTGTCTCTAATACGCCGGCATTTTCTCCAGTGGTCAGAGATGTTTTCCAAACGAGCGTGTTAGAGCCATTGAGCGTGTTAGAGCCATCGAGCGTGTTAGAGCCATCGAGCGTGTTAGAGCCATTGATGCAACGTGTAAGACAGTAAATGTAGTTGCTGACTCCCTACGGAACTCTAGTAAACACAGACAAGCTGAAACGGAAGGAGGAGACAGGCCAACTGGATGTCTCCAGATATTTGACTTTTAACATGGGATAATAAATAACACAGGGATTGGTGTTAGACATATTTATAATGGGAGACATTACATAATGCCATAGCTGTACTTAACTGCTTTTCATAAATTCTTTGCCTTAGATATTTTAATATGCAAAGACAGTATTACGATAATTTTAATAATGTTTCTCATTCAACACAAGTAATGATTACAAAGAACTAAACTTAAAACCAAGACCGTCTCGTTTTATGTCCAAAAATGGTTATGGAAGTAATTTATCACAGGCACAATTTAGTTTGCGGCAAGGGTCACCCATAATTCACCTGTGCATAGCTAGGAATGAGAGAGGAGATGAAATATAGGTAGGACACTCTAGTGCTGTATCGGTGCAAGGTTACTGTCAGTGTTATGACCGCTGCTGTATATAGTGCTAGTGCGTTATCGAATACATTTCTATCAGGCTGGTCTGCCGCCTGAGGGGAAATGACACTTGGTGTTTTATTGCGCTGACAACTAACATTTATGATCCTCAGCAGCAGATGGACAAGGGTCAAACAAGTCATATGACTTTATCACAAGAACGTTATGACTACCACGAACAAAGGACACAGTCCATTGTCCAACACAGCACTGTATTTATTCCGGCAATGTCCATTTTGCCACTCGCAGTGGTTTGGTTTAACAGCCCCGAGGCAGGCAGACTGTGGCAATTCTTGGAACTGGAAGCTGAGTGCTTGATACGCTATGGTCTCACTCTCAGACAGACAGAAGTCTGCATGGGGCTGTTTCATCAACACTCTCGTCAGGTTGCTAGTTGATTTTGCTCTTTTAACTTGAATTTGCTCCTTGTCGACACCACGATGACACACGGGGACATTCTGCGGGTGTATCACAGAAATAGTGTCCACGGCGATATTTGTGCATTTTGTAAAACATCTCTTAAATTTTACAATTGGGATCCACTTTATTCTTTGTGAAAAAGTTCCAGGTGTTTATTAATTGGAAACTTTCTACGCTCTTTCAAGTTCAACAGTTTTAGACGTGTACGAAACTACGTACTTTTACTTTCTACATCTGTCAACTGAAAATTTAACTTTTTAACCAATGTTACTCCTCCTTAGCATTGTATAATTTATTATTTATCACCATATCAAAAACATACATGAATCAACATAACTTGATCAAAACAAGATCAGTGACAGAAGGTTCAGGCTGCCGGATGAGACCAAAACTCATCCCAATATGTAAAAACATTGCCAAACAGACGGAAGAACCCCAGTTGACACTGTCATGGCACTAGACAGATCCCTGGGAGCAACCCCTTATTTTATTGACATCTGGCTAGCCCATTTCCCCACTACTAGGGTAGACATTACATGGTACAAAGTACAGTCTCACTACCACTGCCTCAGAGGGTGGGGTGCTGAACTTTGACCTAGTTATTACTTCACATATCCCAACACAAGTTCACCTCATCGGGGCTCATCCCCTACAAAATGGGCAGATGAATCCTGAGGTGAAATGGGTCATGGGAAAATCCATCTTTACTGGTACATCCCAAGAGGAATCATGTGCTTCTTTAGGATGCATTTGCCATAACGGTGACTGTGATCACCTATCATTTGTGTGGTTGAAATCTGAGTTTTTCACTTGGAATTATGGTAAAAACTTTACCAGTTTGTATATATAGATAGAACTGTGTTCACGCCGTCCCATCCTGTTTCAATCAGGTGTCGCTATTAATCACACTACAAAGCACACTTAGGCTGGTCTTGTCAGAAATCTGCCTACCCGTGAAAAAATGCTCTTCAGTGACAATAAATTTGTCATTCAATGTTCTACCTTCAGTACAGGAAATGCATACAATGTGGCAGATGCCCAGTTGGCAGGTGTGATTCACATGTGGACAATTATCAGTGCTGTCACCACAGGAAGGACATGGCTGACTCTTTATGGTGACAGTGTCATTATCAACACAGCAGCCAAGTAGAGTAGAGTAGAGTAGAGTAGAGTAGAGTAGAGTAGAGTAGAGTAGAGTAGAGTAGAGTAGAGTAGAGTAGAGTAGAGTAGAGTAGAGTAGAGTAGAGTAGAGTAGAGTAGAGTAGAGTAGAGTAGAGTAGAGTAGAGTAGAGTAGAGTAGAGTAGAGTAGAGTAGAGTAGAGTAGAGTAGAGTAGAGTAGAGTAGAGTAGAGTAGAGTAGAGTAGAGTAGAGTAGAGTAGAGTAGAGTAGAGTACAGTACAGTACAGTACAGTACAGTACAGTACAGTACAGTACAGTATCAGGTAGTTTACTCCAAACAGCCCAAACTTGGGCTAATGCAGGAGTTTGTAGTGCTTCTTGTGAGTATGCCTTAGGTAGTATGTTTGTTTGTTTGTTATAGCTTGTTTGTTTGTTAGTTTTAAAGGCAATTTAGGTGATTGGGTGTCTTGAAAGGGAGGTTTGAAAAGCTTTGGGGTTTTCTATTTCAATAAATGCGTGGTGGGATCATATTCCAGATGTGAATTGCTCAGGGGTTAAAGGAGTGAAGCACAGTACAGTACAGTACAGTACAGTACAGCACAGCACAGCACAGCACAGCACAGCACAGCACAGCACAGCACAGCACAGCACAGCACAGCACAGCACAGCACAGCACAGTAACTATATATCAGTAGAGTACAGTATATAGTACAGCTTCTCATCCATTCTCACAACCTCATTCGTACTTTAAAATTATTATTATTATATAAAACAATTATACCAGATTTTAATTTTTAACTTGTTTTTTTAATAAACGGATACGTTTTGCATACTAAGTTAAATCACAGTGACATGCCCAGTAAAGGTGTCAACGTTTGTACTTTTGACAGATTGTTAGATATAATTATTCATTTAGCATATTTAAACTACATTTTACACTTTTTACCTAAAACACTTATTTAGGCTTTAACTGAAGTTTTAACTGCCAACATTTTTAATTAAACAGAAACGTATTTAATTGGAATACATTTAAAAGCATCATGTATATGGGTAGATTACATGAACTCAGACGTCAGACCAGAACAGTTAAATATATAATACCAGAAGAAGAAAAAAACACGAGAACATATAACATTGTACGGTGGCACCACCTGGTGGTACCATGGTAGGCAGACGAACCATCGTATCAGTGACTATTGACGCGTGCATTTAGTACGTGGCACTATTCGTAATAATTCACCCAGCCCATAACATAGCAAGGGTTCTATGTTACATAAGATACGTGACTGTGTCTATGTCATATCGTCACAGCTGACCTCTGGGCACTCACACAGACATGCATGCACGTGTATCTGCGTGCACGTCATTGTATTACTATTATTATAAATTATTAACTGTGTAGCAAAGAGACAACAATATATTTCTTCACCCTAAAACCATACCCATAGTGCACACACTCCATCACACCTTACACCCTGTTACCATAGCAACCAGGGTAACGTATGACAACCCGGTCATGTGACATGACACCTGACCTGATTAGAAGCCGTCCTTCAAGGAAGTGTGTTAATATACGACTGGCATTCCAACAAATCGAGGGCGCGGACTCAGTGAAATCACCCTCGAAGAGCACTGAATCAAACGCTGCACGACTGGAACGAAATGTCACGGCTGAAGTGCCACATCACTTATGCTCCTTACTCAAGAGTTATGTCACCATTTTGATTTCAACCGGCCAGAATCAGGTCAACTATCAAACCCAGTTATACGCCCTTCACCATCGCCCTTCATCACTGATTCAAGCAACAAACCCTCAAATTTCAGCCAGTACCATAGCTTTATGCAGAAACCCATCCACCCATCATTTGGATGGGTAAAAACCGCTATGGACTGGTAGAAATATGGGTGGACGGGTAAAAAATAAAGGAGCAAAAAAAGGTGTTCCAAAACCATAGATATTATTGGTTATGTCTTAGAGGTGAGTGTAAATGGTGTCACATGTGTGTTTGAATTCCATTTCAGGTCATCAGAAACATTTTAAAGTTTGTACATGTAAATTGGCTTAACAGTATACATCCATGTGTCCAAAAAATATGTTTGACTGGCAATAATTTGGTCTGGCATTAAGATAAAGCCCTGGTCAGCACCAATGTACCAATTTCGACATAGCACATCTAAAAATTAATAGTTCAGCAAACACATCTATACAAAGTTTCCTAACAGCTTAGTTGTGTTTTTGGTCGCTAGCAGACTCTGACAAAAATGTATATCGTTTGACACCGAGACAAAGAATCACCTGTTTGCTACAACAACAAACATGTATATTGTCGCATGAGAACCGATTAACAAATAAATAAAACAAAACAATACTCTGATTATGCAATGCAAATATTTATCATCCCCATCAGTGCATTGGAGAGGGAATCATGATGATTGCAGCAGCCCTGATGGATGCTGATGTGGGGGCAGGATGGTCACCTCAGACTGTCAACCAGCATCAATAATTCACAGCCTCTCCTGTGACATGACTTACTGCCAGTGATGAGGACACTAAAGGACATGTTAGAGCTGGGTCTGGCTGTGGAAGGGGGAGAGTTGAGGATCAAGGGTAATGGGATAGCCAGGGCACAGGGCACACAAGTGGAGGGAATCAGGGTTACATTCTGGTGGTCTGGATTGGGGAGAAAAAGTTGAAGTAGTCATGTTATCACCGTTGGCATAGAGGTCACAACAGGTCATGTCGCTGCTGTGTCACCAGATTGGTCATGTCACTACTGAGGTCATGTCACCATGGAGGTCATGTCATCATGTACACACATGCGCACACTCTCTCGCACTCTCACGCTCTCGCTCTCACACACACCACCACACCAGACACACACGCACGCACGTGCACTCATGCACGCACACACACAACCGCCACCACCAGCTATCCTACTAATTGCTCACAAAACTGTGAAGTAGAACACAGAAAAGCCTACAAAGTTTACGCCGTGACCTCAGTCGCTCTATTACCCCTGGTTAGGGAACGCGACTTCCCAGACAAAGACGTTTTACTTTTTAAACGCTCCCTGATTTTTCGCACATGTCGGTTTATATGAATACGAGCAGCCGAGGCACAGACAGAGGTGACTGTGTTTCTCCCCCCACCCGCAGACAATCCTCACTTCCACATTAACCATGCTCAATCAGCCGACAACACATGGCGGAGGGGGTGGTGTCGAACAGATACCATTCACACACCAATCACAGTATGGCTGAATACTTCTTATGATCTCACGCAAGCGTTGATGCCCAATGGTGAAGTGTCTATAAATAGCAGCCAAAAGTTTCCCAAACCACTAAACTTTACTGTTCACCCATTCTAACAGGCTGTACAAAATGTGCCATCAATCACTAAAACGTTGTGTTCTCAATGAACTTTTTAGGTCAACTTTTGTGACAATTCTGTTTTGCTATAAATATCTGCTGTCGTGTGTGGTTTCTGTTGCAGGCAGAACACAAATGGATGGGAAGAATGTGTAGAGGAAGGAGGGATGATAGCACACAGATGAAGGAATGGAGACAGGAGGCTGGAATAAAACACTTAGAGGAGAAACTAGTTGGAGACAGAATGGGCAGGGCAGGGCAGGGCAGGGCAGGGCAGGGCAGGGCAGGGCAGGGCAGGGCAGGGCAGGGCAGGGCAGGGCAGGGCAGGGCAGGGCAGGGCAGGGCAGGGCAGGGCAGGGCAGGGCAGGGCAGGGCAGGGCAGGGCAGGGCAGGGTGTTTATGACAAATGGGCGAAGACAGACTGTCAAACAAAGTGTGGCAAGTAGATGAGGGTGGTAGATGAGGGTGGTAGTTGAGGGTGGGAGATGAGGGTGGGAGATGAGGGTGGTAGTGGGAGATGAGGGTGGTAGTTGAGGGTGGGAGATGAGGGTGGTAGTTGAGGGTGGGAGATGAAGATGGTAGTTGAGGGTGGGAGATGAGGGTGGGAGATGAGGGTGGGAGATGAGGGTGGTAATTGAGGGTGGGAGATGAAGATGGTAGTTGAGGGTGGGAGATGAGGGTGGTAGTTGAGGGTGGGAGATGAGGGTGGGAGAGGAGGGTGGGAGATGAGGGTGGGAGATGAGGGTGGTAGATGAGCGTGGGAGATGAGGGTGGTAGGCGAGGGTGTTTTTTTTATATCAGTAACACATTGTCCAAAAAGTACAACTTGTAGATTACACTTACAACTAGCTTGTCCATATAAATTTATTATTCAGGTATGACAAAATCGCCTTGAAGACAACCCGCTTAATATTGTTTGAGCTTAAAAAGTACAAAATTGGTCAGCGAGCGAAGAAACATACAAGTTGCAAATCTGTCGACTGCAATAGTTACTGTGGAGACCAACAAAATTCACACAACTTATAACTTTATGACCACCAAATCACCTGTATCCAACCAAACAAAACAAGAACATGAATTTCTCCCGCAGCTTAGAATATACACTAACACAGGAACTGAAAGGCATCTCTCACGTTTTTACCCAAAAAATTACATAAAACACAATCAGACAAGGTGGTGTCTGTATTCGCCAATCTGACACTCTATTATAAGTAAGGAAACTGAAACGTCAAACACGGTTAATGACTTGAACGAACGACCAAAAAACCACTCCATCCACAGTTCATATCATTTCACCAACTTCCACACATCTGAGTTAATTACGCCTTGATAGTTTGATGTGGATATCAATTATCATTGAGCCTCTAGTGGGATTCCGCCATCAATCACCTACATGGTATATGGTTATCATGGTAATGATCTCAAAATGACGCATGTAACAGTGACACAAAACAGTAGGTCACAAATTTACATACAATGCAAGGTATCATTTCATCTGTCCAGGATTGCACAATTACCAAATCATGATGAATTGTTGAATATAACTTTCACCAATCAACTTTGTTATATTAACGATCCTCGCCCCAGACAATCTACATTGCTCACTTTAGCAGTCAAACACAACATTGCTATCTAATGTTAAATACACATAGGAGGTTGCCAGTTTCTTTGGTCTGTTTCTGGGAACAACTTTTAAATATAAACTGAGACCACAAGCATGAACACATGCAATTTATCATCCACGCTCCCATAGCATTTCTGTGTAAATACCGTCGCGAATTCCCAGCCAAAACCTTCCCATCATGCACTGCAGGGAACTGCTGGCGTCTCCTATGTCGGCATAATGTACCAACTGCAGCAGCACGAAAGACCAAGAATCCACATTTACTGAACAGTATCGCTGCGTGGATGCTAACTGGGAGGCGAGAGGGTAACTGGGAGGCGAGAGGGTAACTGGGAGGCGAGAGGGAAGAGAAAAAGGGAAGTGGGATACGACAATGGGATGGCCGAGATGCGAGGACAGCCTCGCTCGCAGACAGTGCCTCGATTAGGCTGCAGATTATCTTGCTTTAATTCGAGACGCGGCAATCGAGAGATCAATGCCGCCCATCAACATCACATCAATAATTCAGCACTTTACAACAGACATTAGCAAATGACAGTTAATCTGCCCAGTAAATGATTCTGCCCCCTGGACACATTCTCCAGGGACACACAGTGGACTAGGACAAAAACACCCAGTCCAGGACAAGGTCAGGACACAAAGGTCACAGGTCAGGACACCAGGTAGATGTCAGGAGACAAGAGTACAGGATCAGGACACGGAGTATCTTGGTCAGGACACTGAGTTCCCAGGTCAGGACACAGAACAGGTCAGTACACAGGTCAGGACAGAGTGTCCAGGTCAGGACAGAGAAAACACCTTGGCGACCAAGGTCAGGACACGTACTTACAGGATCAGGACACAGGTTAGGACACCGAGTACACAGATCAGGACACAGAGCACTTAGATCAGGGCACAATGTGCACAAAGTACAGGGTCAGGACATGATTACTAGGTCAGGACAATATACAAGTCAGGACATTGAGTATCCATGTCAGGACAAGAAGTAGCTTAGTACCAATGTCAAGAAACAACGTACATGCCCTTGACACAAAGTACAGGGTCATGACACAAAGTAACAAGTCAGGTCACAAAGTACAGGGTCAGTACTCAAAGTGTATGGTCGACACAAAGCTAAGGCCCATAAAGTTGCACTTTCATTTACACGAGTACACAGAGGAATACAGCACCGTTGTGCAACCACAAAACACATAAAAATGCGAGACAAAATAATGAGAATCTGATCGAGTCGTCGCACCTGTCCACGTGGCAGTCCACGTCGACATTTTCGGCCGAGATGACAGATCTCACTAACACGAAATATTCACAATGCCGAGTAATCAATCCGATGCAAAAACACGGAAACCGTTCACTTTTGCAATAACTGCGCAAAAATGAAACAAACACTACAGATGTAAGAACTGTATCATATTACTATCACACCTGCCCAATCACCTGCGATACACTTCAGCGACTTTCAAAAACACCGTCAATGTATCAATCACCGCTCACTAAACTGCGGCGCTCCTTGGAAACACTTTGGCTCATTCGCATTTTTGAAAGAATGCCACCGATGCGACGACTTGTCGCTGATGGTGTCATGTCAGAATGACACAACTCATGCAAAGTCTTAACTCGCTCGAGACGAGTGAATGGTGAGACGAACATATTGACCAGTAAATTAGAGCGAAGAAAGCCTGACTTTGGGCCCAGTGTCCTAACGCTGACAGACGGCCACCTGTCGGGTCTAGCTGTGTCTCCAGGCACTGTGGCCACCTCATGCTGGGTCACAAAGATGTCATAAGTTAAACACGACTGATCAATAAATGTAGGTCAGGCTCAAAATTCACCTCAAGATTACTAACTATCATTTTTACTATTTTATCAGATTAACATATGTTACAACTCTACCAATCTTGTCGTTTTATCATCTGCATAGTTTATCTTGGTGATATTTCTGGTAAAGTTCCGTGACAAAGACGTCATCAATTAAACAAGACTGATCAATAAATATAGGCCAGAATCAAGATCAGATCAACATTACTATTATTCTTTTTTTATCAACTTAACAGGTGTCAAAACTCTACCAATCATTTTGTTTTATATCGGATCATCAGGTACAGTTTATGTTGGTGGTATTTCTGGTCAAGTTTCGCGAGGGTGATTTCTGATTACATTTCTTGGATGGCAATCAAAGGTAGATTTCTGTCGAGATATTCCTGGATGTTTCTGGCGCAGTATTCTTGGAAAAGGAAATGTTCTGATACAGCTCTTTCCTTGGACCATTTCTGACTACACATTTCTTACAGCACATTTGCTATAACATTTAAATAAACCACAGGAAAGGAAAACCCTTCACTAAACAGAAACTGCTGCTGTTATCGTATTCAAGGAAGTTTTCAAAATATATTTTGCTAAGGTCTCCATAAGACCAAAAATGTTTATGAACACAAATTAACAGATTAAATAGTTTTACTTTTTTGGCTCACTGGGCAATGGTCAGAAGCTACATTGTAAATTTCTTTTGGACACTATTTATGTGACACACCGGTAAAATATGGAAAAAAATTCATAATTTCCAATAACCTAAACAATGCTTTTTAGAGTTTGTCAAGCAGAATAGTAACCAAATTTTGTGAGTATATTTTGATGTTTGGGAATTTCAATATATTTAATTATTATATTAATAATTACATAACTATTTCTGCATTTTGATTTGGGAATTTTAATATTATATTAATTATATAACCGTTTATGCACATCCTGAAGTAAGCAAAAACAAAATTAACCACATTAAAACCATGAGAAAGAGTTTTAGAAATGATTCATATCCCGCAAGGCTTGCTAATCAGATTTTATTTTGATAATGATGACTCAACCCGTTTTTCTTTGTATCTGACTTTCGTTGATTACCTCAGGTCTCAAAACTCTGAGAAAAAAGCAGATAACGAAATACACAAAACACACAAAACACAATCCAACCACCTGCTCTTTAAATAACAAATTTGCACATCACTCAATCGGCTCTCACAGTTCTCATTAACGTTTTGAGTCGAGCGGAGAAGTTCCAGGGTCGAAGATCCTGCAGTGCACCGGATGCCCGACACACACAAAAGACGGAAGACGCAGCGACTTCACCGGAGGAGGCCTGGTAAGACAGATGTGTCGCTGCGTCGGTGACGCCCTGAAAGCGACACGAGGTGCGAGAATTTTTTTGCGTGCTCTCGCGCGATCCGACCATCAATCGCCATCGGGAACAATAAGGAGGTATCGGTGGACGTCGCCGCCTAAATCGGGCGTCGTCGAATTAAATGCGACTCTTTTTGTGGACAATCGTAAGAGATTGATACCGCGGACTGGGGCATTGTGCAACTGGCAGGAGTGTTTGATTTAGTGGTCACACCTCGTGCACACGACGATGGTGTGCGTGCCATCGGGGCGCGAGGCAGCGTTTTTTCTGCCAGGGCAACAAAGGTTCATAAAACTTACGATCAAACTATTGCCGAGTGCAGCGCGGTCCTGTTTGAAACTTACAAAATGACTCATTGTGAAATGTCAAATGTGTGTGTGTGCGTGTGTGATGTCAGGTAATGGAACTAGACGACTCGTTCTCGATATATATGTGACTATGTGACAGGATAATGTCACAAAATGACTCATTGTCAATAATAGTCGTGAGTGGTGTAAGGTAATGAAACCAAATGACTCATTGTTCATTACAATGCGGTTGGTTTATGGCAATGAAACCAAATAACTCAATTTCAAGTTACTGATAGGATAAAGGAAGTAGACTGATTGTCACTCCACTTGTGTAAATAAATCAAACAATCCATTTTCAATCTACTTTGCAGTACGTGTCCATTATGCATAGCTTTAGGTAGGTACCTGTCCACCCGTCATTTGGACAGGTAAAACCTAGTAGAAAAACTAGAAATATCACTGGATGGGCAAAATAGGAGAAAAAAGTATCTTATGTGATAGACGGACGGACGGACGGACGGACGGACGGACGGACGGACGGACGGACGGACGGACGGACGGACGGACGGACGGACGGACGGACGGACAGTTATGCTTTGAAAATGTGTGACATACGTGTGTTTGTCATAATACACATCTTAATTGGCCTGTTGTCTGTCACTCAACATGCAGGTGTCTACCAACAATGTGTGACTGTTAGGGTATTTGAACTGGCATTTGGTTAAGTCCTGTGATTTCTGCCAGTCCTTTAAGCACAGACTTATGTCTGTGCTGGTAAGCTGATCCAGTGAGACAATTATTGTGACTCAGATTTTATTTACAGCCATCAGCTTACACCCGGTAGTGAGTAACATAGACAACACTTCCTAAGTCACACGCCACCCTGAAACCAGGTCCGACCCTGTCGTATATAATCACCCAGCAAGTGTACCCATCTAAAAATAAAAACGTTGTCACCCATTACCGCCACCCATTACCATACATGACAATCACCTCTGTGTTGTTGGGTATTAATTGATCTTATGATTTTGTTAAAAGTTTGTGCGACAAAAAATACCCTGCCCCAGTATTACACAATTTCTCACATTAATTATGAATTATGAATAACTATTTGTAGTGCTATAGTCGCATGGGAAATGAGTTGAATTCAGTGGGCAGGGGTTTAACCTGTCTTCAAGACTGCCAAATGACCAGACATGCCTGGAAATTGCCGCTAATAAGACAGGTGGAATTTAGCTGGCGACTAGATTAATTAATAGTATTAGTTAATCTAGTTAATCTAATAGTATTAGTTAATCTATTGGCCAGCTAAATTTGCTACATTCCACCAGTCTAATCAAATATCCTGGAACTACCCGTAATAGTTCCAAATCCTGGTGTCCATGTAACGGCAATCGTTGGCACAACTGGCATAATGAGTCAAACAGGTTGGATACGGAATAATTAAATAAATGGTTTTACATAAATGGCTCATTTGACACATAAAAACTACTGGCCAATAATGGTTCTGACGGATGTGACTGGTGTCCCAAGCAAGCTGTTTGTGTGTCTAAAGAACAGTTTTTAAATTAAAGACAAGTGATTTCCTGTCAGCTGACTGACTTGAGTGAGTCATGTTCTAACAACTTTATGTTTTTTTTTCGTAAATTTACACCCAAAAAACCCACAAGTTTTGCACTAGTTTCCCCAGATAGTTATAATGACATTCCGGCAAGTAGGACACTGCTATAAAACTGTTATGTTATCTCAAGGTCTGAAAGTAATAAAGACCAAAAATAGCCACAAACAACAGTTAAGTTGTTTTGTAGCAAAACATTGTGACACCCTCATATAATCAATGATTTACGTTTTTTCACTCAGAGCTCTAAGTATTGAAAATGTCATGGGCATAAAGTTTGGGAAAAAGTGTTCTCTTTCCTAGTAAATTAGATGAAATTTGGTGTAGTTGAGCTATCACATCATCTGCCATTGGCTCCCAGGCAGGGTTGGGTTCAAATACGTATATGTATACAGAAATTTTGTGTATTTGTAAAATTTTGTATTTGAATTGAAAACCACAAAAGGGCACGTATTTGTATTTGATATTTGGTCTGTGTTTGAAAAGTATTTGCAAATACAATCAAATACTCATATAAATTACCAACAAAATGTAAAGCATTGCCTGACATAAACAGGCTCAGGAGTCAAGACAGAATGTTTTTTACACCTGGTCAACAGTGGGCAGGCAGCACTGAGGAAATTGGCCTACAGTGAAGCTGGCCAAACATTTCATTAGCATCAATGAATGAATGGTAAAAGTGAAGTTAGGTATTCACAGGGAATATGCTTCAAAGAATCCATGCTCTGTAAACATCCTGGGCTAAGACAAAGGAACCCAGGTTTCCTCCAGTGCAGGGGAAGAGCCACCCACTAGTTGTTACAGTAGTACAGATAAGGGACAGTCTAGTAAACCTGCCTGCCAATTAGTCTACACCAGTCAATCAAGCCAAAGACAAAATTCCATCCACTGCGATACACTTGAACTATAATGGAAACACAGGCCATGTATTTGAATCAAATTCAAAACTGGCAACATACGTGAATCATATTTGAATAAAAAATGGCTGTGTATTTGTATTCGAAATTTGAATATGTATTTAAATCTGAAAAAGCAATGTATTTGAATTTGATTTGGCCGAGTTGTATTTGATTCCAAAATGTGTATTTGGACCCAACTCTGTTTGGCTGTTCCTGACCAACACAGTGGTCATGTGACCACATTTCTAACAAATAATGTTATTGGTTGATATGGTAATTGTGGTTAATTTCTTTTTTGATGACTTCCTTAATAGTTCCATGACTTCCGTCCATCCATCGACAATTTATACCAATTCCGAGATTGGCTAAGTGCCCTTTTGTATTAGAAGCTTTGAATTTCAAGGATTTTTCACGACAGAAATTGTTCACATTAGTTTTTGTACTACAGCTGTACAGAGTGTCCAACTGTCATTGATGTGTGCATAGGCTCCAGAAATCAATTACAACTCTGGCACATAACAGATCAATGATATTGCTATACAAAAGGTCAGCTGGTTCGAGAATACATCCATTGTTGCCAGTAGCATTGCATGAAACTACAGCAATCAATCATTATGTTACAATTACCAAGCCTCATTAAAAATAAATAATGGCATTAAAAACAATAAAAAAAAGTACAGCATTCAAAAAGAATCAATAATAATTACACTGTAATTAATTGCAAATTTCATAATTACAACTGAATATGACTGTGACAGTGGGTTTTATCATACATTTTTGCAGATTGTTTTGAATGCAAATCCAAATCTAAGCAGTCAATAATTATAAATTATAAGTCATACTTTTGTTTTCTAATATATATAAATTCTACATGAAATGTTCTTATTTACTATATTATAGGGTTTCATCAATGCTACTAGTTTTGCATCCAGCTTGCAAGTATTTCAACCTGGAATAAACTGAATGTGTATGTACTTTATGAACAATAAAGTGTTATTGTATTGTATTGTGTTGTATAACTGGTCAATTTAGTACAAAATATGGTTGGTAATGTGAATATACATTTTACACTATTTATAGATGTTGATTAATAAAAATAATTTGGATTATACTTCGTTAATTTAACGTCAACAATAACAACATGCAGATTTTATTAGTGATATGAATTTTTTTTATTTATATATCATTACACAGTATAAGAAACCTTAAAAAAAATTATTCAGATTCGAAAAACCTTTCTAGTAACATTATAAAAAGTTTGTATTTAATTGGTCACGGTTGGTGACGCAGTGTGACAGAGTTAAGACGACACCGAGTGCCAGGTAAACGTTGTGTTTGCATTAGTGTCCCCGAGTACACGTTATCGCAGCGACGTTTGATGACACAATATTTTATTATCGTTTTATGCATGCGAGCTCAGAATGCCGAAACAAATCATTCACGTCGGGCAGGTGACACACAGGCATCGGATGTCTCGACGCTAACGACGCCGACGTGGCGTTCGACAGGGCATTGTCACGAGCAAAACGACATCGGCACTGAATGTAATCAAACTGACTGACGCAGGAAGTCGCAGTTTGACTCAGCACACAAAGACACAGTCGACTTAATTCATTAATTGTGTCACTGGCGCTTGTTGTATGACTCAACAGGGTTGGATGTGGGTGGGTATGGGGGCTAACGTGATCATATCACCATGGCAACAAAGGGGTAATTGAAACGGGGATAACACACCTGACTGTCAATATTTTTCCACAATTCAATTATTCATGGTAATTATTTTATCATTATATTTAGAACACAGAAAGAAAGGTTCATTTCCCTGGGATTCAGCAACTAGGAATAGCTTCTTTTCCAACAAGTCCTAAGTACTTTCCTACCATGATGGTCTGCCCACGTACCTGTGCCTGAGTTAACTTAACCCTTTACGCATTCCCCACGTTTAATGCGCCTTGTTCATTTAATTTCTGTCAAACTGTTCGGTAACGAAAATGTTTTTTACAAGGTAATTAGGTGGGCTTTGTGCAGTATTCAGTCGTGGCATTAGATGACTAAGGAATCACACAAGTGGTTCACTGTTGTGTGTTCAACTCAGCATTCAATGCAGTCATTCATGGCTTAAAACTTCTTACAGGGTGTTCAATGCACTAGTCCTCAGTAACATGTTACAGGGAGTGTTCAATGCACTAGTCCTCAGTAACATGTTACAGGGAGTGTGCAATGCACTAGTCCTCAGTAACATGTTACAGGGAGTGTTCAATGACTAGACCTCAGTAACGTCTTACAGGGAGTGTCCTACGCACTAGTTCTCAGTAACTTCCTATGGGAAGTGTTCAATGCACTAGTTTTCAGTAACGTCTTACAGGGAGTGTGCAATGCACTAGTTCTCAGTAACGTTTGACGACAAAGTTAAACACATGAATGAATAGGAGTGAAGGAGGAAGAAAATGAAAGTAATAAAGGTGTTTCTTCAGCAACAGATGAAAGATGCAAAGTGTTGATAATACAACAGTACTGAGATCTCCATACATGTCACCTGACACATGAGATTTCCTGTAAACAATATACATTATGAAACAATACAGATTTTATGGATTTTTTTAGGAATTGAGTTGAAGGAATCTTTACCAGAAACAAGTTTAAATTGTTTATCAAACTTTACAGCCTATGCAGTACAACCACGGCTTAATCTCTTTACCCCATTTTTATATGGATTTACATTGAGAGGAAAACTATTTCTTGGTGTTCATCTGATCAATTACAGCTGCATAAAATCTCAAATAAAACCATCAGTCAGAAAGTCGATAATATATAGATGGTTTCAAACAAAACTTCAGGGATTTGACGTAGGTTGACCGATAGAACTAAACGATAATGATGTCACCACTTTGTGATTCCCGCACCCAGGAAGCGCATACACCATAAAGTTGAGCTGTCTGGTGTCTCTGTCTATAATCTGTGATGATAGTCATGATACATCATCTTGCTGTGACTAATCGCAACACAATCTGCTATTTGAGCGATCTAGGTCGGAAACAAGTCATAACTATTGCGTCAGACACCAATATGGCAGAGCTGACTGGAATGATAACCAACACTTGGGAGTACACCAAACATCTCCCTTAAGCAGTTGCATTGGCTTCCAGATGTATATCGAATTAAATTTAAATTGGCCAATGTATTCTTTCTACTCAATAACCGACATTTTTTAGTTAATCTGCCACATTTTCCTGATATATATTGCACCCTCATATATGATCCATTTCCAACCAATTCTTTTTATCCTAAAAATTAAGCTAAATTTTGGCAAATGATATGTGCTTTCTCTGTAGATGTGCCAACAATCTGGAATCAACTCCCTATTACAATTTAATCTTCTGACACTATAGCCATAAATGTTTGGCGGTTCCATGTTGCAATGATGTCTCTTGCCTGTGCCCATTTCAGATTACCACAAATGATTGTGTTTGTTGCGCCTCTGAGCTTGAATCTTCAAGTACCCAGGTGCCATAGAAGTGTTACAATTATTACTACTCCTATCACAATGGGAACACAGACAAAGTGACCCACCAATTACCTTGCATTGGTCTGCTTATTTTCTTTACTGTTTTACTGCATAATTCACTTGTTACCACCTTCCCTTCACCACCACCCCCCCCCCCCACCCGTCACCCTTCACAAATTTCACACAAACTGCAAGGTAAAGAGCAGTAAATCAGTAGGTAGCCGAGGCCGGACATACGCGTCGACAGAAACCAATTTGTCATCGGTTTTTTCCCCTACCCCAGTCCCCGTCTACCGCTGATGATACGTGATCATTACCATCAACACATCGTGTTCACGCTCCCACTTATGTATAGCAGCGAGCGATTTTTTCTCGATTAATAGCACGGCGATACATCATCGCGTCGGCCAAGTATAGAGCCGCGGTGATGCCGACCAGAGGCGTATCGTAGAAAAACTCGACAATTATGTTACGCAGGCAGACAACACACACAACGGAGGTGGAAGCCATCATCATTAATGTCGATTTACAAAGCCGTCATTTGACGCATCAACGACAGGTGCGTCGAACGGGTGCATTTGGACAATGCGCGACATATGACAGATTCGAGGGGTCAGTGCTGGGGTGAGGAGACGGGGGCACACCCTTCTCATTAAGAACACGCATCGGCAAACGCCCTGACTCCACGACGTGACGAACATGACAAAAATAGTCCGGCAATCAAATCGGTGCGAAAAACAATGAAAAAAGTTACATATATATGATCGAGTGGATTCCATAATCATAGTGTGTGAATTCAGACTTTAGTCTAATCAACGACGTGAAATGCACCAAGACGGCACTTGACGGACGACTCCTGACCATCAAGCATAAATCCTGGACACCAGGTGGCCGGAGAAGATGACCAACATGAACTGGGCCATTGACCGTGACGCACAGCTGGTCAATAGAAGACAGATAGACAATAACAGGAAGCTGGCTGGACTAAACTAAGCACAAGGACTGTTTGACAGTCTCTTGAGACAGGAGCCACAAAGTCTACGACGACGTTATAAAGCAGACCCCCTTAAACGGAAAACTTCTACGAATGCAGTCCTCTGGGTCGAATATAGATGCCAGTGTTTCATCGCTGTAAGAAGCGCGCCATCACTCACCCAGCGGTGGAGATTGTGCATAAAGGCAGCTTAAATGAACACCCAATGCTTATGCAATCCATCAAACATCAAAACAGCAACACTCTGTTCAAGTGCAAGTTTGTCACTGGTGGCGTTTGCTCCATGTCGCATCACGAAGGCTGGGGAAAAGTTCACCTGTCACCAGAACGATGACACAAGATGATAGGAGATTTACTGGCCTCACAGAACGGTACAGAGGATGGCAGAAAACAAGGAGCTAAATGTAAACTCTATGAAATTGCACAGAGCCCTGTACAACGCACCCACTTCATTAGGGTGATCTATCTTCCCCTCAAAAAAGTTCATCAATCAAATGTACACCAAGTCATTCATCCTGAACAGAAATAGTGCTAGAGAAAATAAACTTGTGAAAATAATTGTCCAAACCACAAATGAACATAAGTACTGTGAAATTTACTTCAGAGAAACAACGTAATAGTGTAGAAGGAACTAAAAAGTGACGTAAACCATTACAACACTGGACCTTGGCCTAATGTCCTTCAAACCCATTTCCAAAAGCGATTTGAAAAAGTAAGTTTATAACGTTGCATTTTTTAAACTGGTACCGATTTTTTGTTTTAGCATACATGAACCAATGAACTGGATTCATTCAAGTACAGCACTGTATGATTGAATTTAAAAACTACTGATATTTTATTCTTGTCTGATTAAATATGGTTCTGCATAATTTTTGTTCACGTACAAACAAACATACCTGCATTTAAAAGTTAAAACAAAGTAACAAACTACAACAGAATTCTCCGTAAGGATTCTGTAAGTAGGAACTGATTTTGGCAAAGTGCTGTTGAATTTGTCTTTTCAACTGACTAGAATAAGAACTTGAATTTATATAAGCAATGAGTAATTTTTTTATTCACATCTGATTAAATATGATTGTGACTGTCTTTTCAAATATAAATAAAACTCCACGTTTAAAAGTCAAAACAAACTGTATCCGAATTCTTCCTAAGGGTTATGTAATTGATTTTTGAAATAGTTTTTCCAACTGACTAGGATCAGAACTGAAGTTGTGAAAACGGAATTGACCCGATTTTGCTGGGTTTTTTTACTGGGGCCAGTGTATGTGTCACGCGCCTCGCCAGTGGTTGGCGATAAAACAACTGCGGCAGACGGCAAGTGGAAGAGACCATGTCATAAGTCGGGCTTCACTGGAGGAAAGTCATCAATTTGATACAGCCGTACGCTCCCCGGCTAGCACCACTTGATAATGACAGCTGACTTTATGTACAGATGCTTACGTCCGGGCGTTTTTTGATTGCCCCAGTAATCAATACAGCACAGCCGAAGGCGAAGTCACTTCGACAGCTGAGCTGGCAAGATAACGCCTAGCCACCACTGGCTGTTTAAAATGTAAATGTTATGCTGGTGCGAATACATCAAAGACAGATTCTGTCTCCCTTGCACATCTGTGTGCTGTGTTTTTGAGTGATGTGATTATGACTACCACCTATATACAGGGTAAACAAATTATGGACCCTAGAATATCGCCGACTCATATGGTTTGGTTCGTTGAGCACAAATCTGTAAAATATCATTGACATTCAAAGTTAGGTTCACTAAGTATGAATCTGTAAAATCTCACTAATACTCAAGGTTTAGTCACTAAGCAGGAAAGTGTAATAAGGTTTATTCCACTTGGTACAAATCAATAATCTCTCACTGTCACTGCATACTGGGCAGGGTTTAGTTCACTAAGTGTGAATATCTAAAATCTCACCAACATTCAGGTTTAGTTCATTACAAGTGTACCAATATCTGAAGTCTCACCGACTGTCTGACACTGCTGGTGGTGTGGCTAAATAAATACGAATCTCTCAAATCTCACTAGCACCAAAGTGGTAGACAACCAAGGTTTAATTAGTTCACTAAGTATGAATCTCTAAAATCTCACTGACATCAAGGCTTAGTTCACCAATGATGAATCACTAAAATATCAGATACACAGTATTTTTTTTCAAACTGACTGCATCTATATACATTATAAACTTGGTCACACTAACCTGAACATCAACAAACAAGATTGTTGGTAAACTTAATGACTTTATAACATTTCATTCAAAATATGTAGTGAATTTGAGTATGAAATACCTCAGAATAACGGTTTCTAGTATGCAGAACATTTTCAGAAAACACTACTCATACAGCTTTACTGGATTAAGTAAATTTACAAAGACTATCATTTTACAGTCATACAGTAATGAACAAATAATTAAGAACATGGTAATCTCATATGTAAGAACGGTTACACTACAAAACCACTGGACCTAATTCAGTACTGATCAATTGTTTTCCTTATAACATTGTGCACACTAAACATTGACAAACCTAACAGTAGTTCAAATGTATCCCTTGTAATTTTATACAATAGCTTATAATATACAAGTATAACATAACACTTACATAGTGATACATAAAAATTATGACTATAAAACAAAAAGGAACATCAATATATTAATGCGGATGAATGTCTCGACAAAAACATTTCATGATGAATTGACTATATAGATTAAATTTCGACGTTTTCCATATACTGAACTAATGACCTTTTTTACAAAATGATTCAACCAAGGTATATCACATGTTACATATCTTTGCATGGTCATTCACCTAGCTGAAACTCGATAACATTTCCTTGCACTGACGCAACAGATCAGCCATTAAATATACATTCATCATGTGAGAAAATTCAGTGTTGACTTACAGGCCCATTATGAAGAAGTACACGAATCAATAAGAAATGGGCCAAAGCATAAATTTGCAACAGAAGGCTTTCATCTCAAAGCACATTCACAAGTGTTCACACGTCATGAAACACACCAACTAAACAAATAAAATGGCTACCCGGAGGTACTTGGAACTGCAGTCAATTCTCACAACTTCAGATTAGTCATTATACCAAACATGCATCATAGCTGATTGTCTTTCATGTGCATTTATTTTACTCATTCTCTCAAAGTCCATTTCCATGATATAATAGTGTATATTTAGTCTGACGTCAGTGACTTGTAAAATCTCACATTGCATGAAGTAAAACCAATCAAAAACATACAAACTCTCATTTAAGAATATCTGAGATGCAGTCTTTTCCGTTCAGAATTGTTTTTATAATAATTGTATAATTATAGCATGGTATGATTAAAACAAAATGGAACATTACAGTTGATAACACAATTTCATTTAGACAAATCTGGCTACCAAAAAAATCACAACAGTTTGGTAAATTATTATAATTTACGTACACAAAGAAAGGAAACATTAAAACAGAAGACGCCTGTGTCTCATTTGTACCTGATGAAAACACGACAATAAAAATTACAACACTGAGACATCGCCTACAGGTCACATTTTAATTACATCACAGCATCCTCAATTATGCGCAACTGTGACAATTGCATTTCCTAATAAGGAGGACATAATTAAAGGTCAACTAGGGTCATGAGATAAAAGGTGTAGCATGATGTCATTCATATTACAGTACATCCCGGATCTGCAGGTCCCAAAGGCAGTCCTTGTCCTGATATAACAGGGCATCACCCCACTGGCACAAGTACTAGTCTGTAGTCTGTACTACAATTTCTCCCACCGCACAACCAATCTGGAGCAACGACCATTCTTAGAAATGCCTCTTCTTGGAATCGACTCAGCGGAGAATGAAAAAAGTGTAAGTGTCGCCGGTGTGAACATGGTACAGACCCGACCGCGCCGATATTGATCCGAACTGTCAATGTACGCTACGGAGCCTGGATCAGGCGACCCTGGATCGCGCATCGGCGGTGAGAACGACGAGAGCTCGAGCGGGATTAGTGACAGCTGCTGCGGTCGATGGAGGCGCCGATAGATCAATCGTGGCCGTGAGCACACTCCGTCGCTGTGTGCCCCGCGTGCCCGGCCGGCGCTGGTAATCACTCCGTTGATTACATCGATCGCAGCCGTGATCGTCGCATGACAACGACGGACATAAAGACACGAGATGACACCGACGACGGTGACACACTCACACACACAACGTGCTACCTCTGCTGATCTGCCACCGGAGATACCACGGTGGCGGCCGCGGATAATCAATACACGTGATGTCAGCGGCACCAGAAATCACATCGTGGCTTTGTGATGTTGTGTGTGTGCGCCTGGAGTGTCTATCGTCTGCCGCGCCACAGAGATATATGCACACCTCCATCAACATGACGCGTGTCAATACTCAATAATAAACATACTCTAATGTGTCATATATGACCAGTCTGATATACTGACATTGAAGAAATCATTTAAGTCCTGCATTACGTTCATGGACATCGTCGCCAAGTCTACAGAACATTAGGAATAGCCAAAGATGCACAGTTCATTTTTTAGCAATGTGATCATTTAAGCAAAATTGCATCACATCCTTATTTGGACAAAAATAATGAGATCATGCTCTCTGCCTGTCGGTGACCTATATTCACATAATCCATACCAGTTCAGGCAGTTGCACTATCAAAATCATGGCCTCAAAACACTACCAGAATCATGGCCTCAAAATGTGGTTATACCCTAACTTGAAGTGTGAAATATTAACGATCACTTGTCGATTCATTATGAAACATTACACTCCACTACCAGTAACACTTAAACATTGTTATTTGCAACATATAAAACGTATACACCAATACCAAAACACATAATACATTTTACATTGTGCTTCAACTATGATAAATGTTAAGTAAGTAACCGCATCCAAAAAAATGGTGTAATAATGACAAAGAATTTGCTTATTGATTATTCCAGATATATAGCGAATTAGTTTAACCATTTGTGGACAGAGCCACTTGATGGTTTTGTATAATATCTATATACATGTACGCCATTGTGTGGACAACGTTAAAAGATCTTTTTGATTATAACTGAATAAATTATAATTTATTTCTGAATGTATATTTCAAAGATGAAGACAACAGACTAAAAACCTTTCCCTCATGACATTTAAGCCAAACAAGTTGCTAGAATTAAAAATCAATAAAACAGCTCAACATGCAAATGCACCAATGATTTCACGGGCCCCATGCTGTTGGATGTATTTATTCATGAAAGATGGCCACTAAAAATCAATATGAAACTATGCCACGTCAAGTATTGATCACACACATGGATGGGCAGACTCAATCTCCAACTGATAATCAATAAACCTGGAACAACGCTGACTTCATTACATGCACGTAATAACGATTTCCAATATTGAGCATATCTAGAAACATGCAAACCTAAAAAACCTGCTTATAATAAACATATTGACATTTGTGTATAAATCATAATTTGGCATACACACACACACATAATATTATATATTCTGTAAATATAGTTTGAAAATTATTTTCTCAATTATTATTTACTATGTTATGTAGCGTAACTGTATTTAGGGTTTCCACATTTTAGTCACAGGTGCCTCCCCAATATTAAAGTATATATTTAATTCAATTTATTTCAAATATGCATACATATCAATTAACAAAGCACAAACATATTATTATTTCTTTGTAAGGTTGCCACAAAATTGGTTATACACTATGTCAGTACTCTATCCTATTCATAATAGTCATAGCAATGTTTAATCAATGGAAATAAAACACTAGTATTAGTTAACAAGTGGGTTATCATTAACACACTTTTTAGAACTCTCATTCAATCCATTGGACCCGATTGGTCTCCCCACTTACATTTGCCCACAAAATAAAATGCAACAGCCAAATGTAAAACACAAATACATCCATGAACGGAATGTATTCCGTGCAGTAGGACTAAGAGACCGTCAGCGAAATCGTCCTCGAATGCTGCAGGAAAAACGCCATCCTGCCTGACACTGACAGTGCGAGACCGCGCCAGCCTCGCTGCTGTCCGAATCATTGCAGTCGCTCGCTATTACACAACTAAAAACTTCCTCAACTTTCCACCTTTGAACCGCCCAAATGCAGAAAACAAACGGTTCGAATCGTGCGGCTCTCTTTGTAACAATAGCGAACGCTGACAGCGAGGCTGTTTTGTCTGCATCAACAGGACGCAGATAGACGGAGATGCGAGCAACGAATCGCCATATTGATTTTTACAGATATCCTATCAATAACATAGCTGCTTTTCAGCAGACAGACAAGAGACAAAACACACCGAATTTACAGTGTTTCACAACATAACACATCTACTATGTTGATGCTATCAGCATTCACAATTCTAAGGAATCTGACTTACCTGTAGCTCTTGTAAATCAAAGTTTTTCCAATACTGACACATCGACTGCAAATTCGCAGCCATCTTGACCAGGATTGAAGCTAATCGATCGATCACATGACCTGACGAGATCGAAACCTGTCGAATCGCAGTTGAGGAGTCACATCCAAACCATTTTAAATTAAATCAGTTACAACGTGGTTACATATTTTAAGCTACACATGCAACTGGTCAATCGATATCTGTTTCTAGCGTTATCGTCAACAATATTGACATTTTACTACAGTCACGCTGGTTTGTTTTGAAGCCAGCGCGGTCCCCAGTACACGTGAGAACGCGAGACTTCACGAGAACATCGTTATAATGGCAGCCTCCGGTGCCTGGCGTAAACGTCTAATTCAACATGACATTTTTGACGTTATCCGGAAAAATCAAGAAACATTGAATCGGCCAACAGAGAGCACAAATATACTAGTCGTCAAGGATGGGGATCTGTTCGTTTGGGATGCACATAGCTATTGTATTTTGACGACCAACTTGAAAGCTCTTGCTCGTGACAAAATCGGCGCCGAGTATGAAAACGAAAGCGATGCCAAAAAGTTTTACGGATACCAAGTAGGATTTAACTTGAAGTTATTAGCAGGCTGAGAGTGTACTTACCCAGAGGTTCTGTTGCCAAACCAATCCCTACATTGTCTCCCTACATTGTCATTTTCTGTGAACTTATTTAAGTTATTCAAATGACAGCAAAAGTCTTGCTTACGACGTTAACTTAGTACTTACTACTACTGTTAGTAGTGAGAATTGACAGTCATGTACTATACATAAACATAAATATACATTAATATAAATATACCTGGGAATGCTGATTTATTAGGGTTAGGATTACAGTTAATGTGAGGTATCCAATGTAGGTAAATGTAGTTATAACGGCACACTTGAGGTGGGTCTGAATTCTACACAAGTTCTGAATAAATGATAACAGTTTGTCTAGGACCTACTAAGCATGGTGACAGTCGTTTGGTGGTTCAGTGTTGGATTTAGCGGCTGTGTTGAAACATTGGCAGTTTAATTATCTCTGTGACTGTCTCTCTGATGACTTCGCCTAAGTTTTTCAGAACATACAATACAAGAAGTTGGACCCTTCTATCTGGCATCAATGCCAATGGAAAGGAGATTCCACATAAAGAAATGAAAAAATATGTCATGGACTGACACTAGACAGGGATCTGAGTCTCTAAACTCCTGTTGGTGTTAATGTAAAAATATGGACCCTGTCAGTTGTAAAGTAGTAAAGCTACACTTTATTAAGAAAAACATCAACAGTTATAATCATAGCTTTATTTGTAGACCCATCCACCCATCTTATGAACAGGTAAAACCTCCTTTGGATGGGTAGAATTTTTTCTGGAAGGATAACAAAATTAGAAGTAAAAAAGTTCTTCAGAAATTGTCAGTTATAGTAAGTAAGTAAGTAAAAGCTTTATTTCTTGATGGTAGCCATGTCACGTGGTATATCGTGATTTTCAATGGGCCATCATCTTACACGCATACATACATCATATACATACATACAATAAAGCTTTAGATAAAATATATAGTTCACAACAATATAAACATAACCGCAGTAGCAATAAATAGATACAAATAAATAAACTGTAATTATAAACAAATACATATTATTAAACATTATTAAATATAAAATATTAGAATAATTATAAAAAGTTACATTAATAAATGTTATGCTTTGAAAATTAGTGTGAAACATGATTGTGTTTCTTTTTTATCGACATAAGAAACATATCGACTATGTATGTGAGTTAACATGCATGTGTCAAGTTGTCAACCACAAAATATTTGGACTGGCAAAAACGTTATCCTACTTAAAGCATTTCTTATAATCATGAATGATTTGTACATAAACTAAGACAATTTTGTAAATTCTAACTGATGTGTCGTTCTCTCGCAGACTTTCATGTGCACTTGCCCACCTACATTTGAGGTCGAAAATATCATCTTCAACACAACTGGTACATATCTGGCTCTCACTGGTCGAAAAGGGGTAACTGTGCTGGAGTTGCCTCGGAGGTGGGGTAAATATGCACAGTTTGAAGACGGAAATACGAAAATCTTATGCAAGTAAGTGAAACCATGTTATCGTAATTTACTTACACCATTTTTTTAAATATCTTTGACATCCCCAGAACACTTACATCATCGCAAAAAAACTGTCTAAGCTCAATATCGGCAATCATGCTTTCTTTGTAGCTGTGCCAAACATTTTGAATCAACTCCCTATCTCTAGATCAAATCATCAGAAACTATAGCCACTTTTGAAAGAAACTCAAGCCATATAGATTTGATAACACATTCCTAAACTAAATGTTCAGCGGTCCCATGCTACAACGACAATTCTTGCTTATCTCTATGATTACTCCTCCTCCTTACAGTCTCCTGTGCTAAGACTAAAATTGCATTACACAGTTTCAGTGTCTCCCAGAAATCAGTTGCGCATTCACGTTATGATGCAACAAAATGCTAACATGCATACTCCAGGCACAGCCTTTTGAAATACTGAACCCTCCCAGATGACCTTTGGACAGTTTAAATCTATCCAGGGTGGGGGATGCGACCTCATGGATCAAGGCTTTGAAGAGTTTTAGCATGAGTGACTGACTTGCCCAAGCATCGCTGGTAACTGGTAACATTGATATGAATGTAAAACTGATCCAATGTTTACAGGACGATCCATATTGGCGAGCGACTGTTCCTGAATGCCAGTGTGCGGCTGCTACACGCCCAGTGGCACCCAGGCTGTGATACAGACATACACATCGTGTTCCTTACAAATGACAACTGCATCAGGTACACGTAATAGCAGTGTGTGTCTTGCAGAACAACCATAATTATTAGAGTCATCATGAACCAAAACAAAACCACCTGCTTCGTCGCACTGCGCATTAATGTTTATAATAACATAGACTGCTCAAAAGTTAGCATTTAGTCATATAAATTGCCAGCAGTTTTTGCAACAATTCTTGAGTGCTTCCATGTTTACTCCCCCAGTAAATTATATACTTCATTCTCATTGGCTGAAAATGCCCATTAATATATACATAGCATAACAATAAGTACCAGAAATCGTGCGTGACGCTAGTTTCAACTACAAAACTGTGTGGAGTTTGGGACTGCTTAACCACGGAATTCGTCAGCATTTCTAACTTTTGTCACATCCCAGTGTAATTTCAGTATTATTATCTGCTAACTGTTGAAATAAATGGTCATTATTGTGTGACACTGTTTTGCGATGCTCAGTTTAAAGGTTCCCCTGTAGTCAGGCATTCTGGCCACGAGATGAACTTGGGTTGATTCGGGCGTTCTGACCATGAGAGGGTTGACAGTAGTGTCTCCCGACTCTGCTGGGTTCACCTTTCTCCCAACTGCCTCCCTCCCAACTGCCTTCCTCCCATCTGCCTTTCTCCCAACTGTCTTTCTCCCAAATGTCTCCCTCCCAACTGCCTTTCTCCCAACTGCCTCCCTCCCATCTGCCTTTCTCCCAACTGCCTCCCTCCCATCTGCCTTTCTCCCAACTGCCTCCCTCCCATCTGCCTTTCTCCCAACTGCCTCCCTCCCAACTGCCTCCCTCCCAGCTGGCTTCCTCCCAACTGCCTCCCTCCCATCTGCCTTTCTCCCATCTGCCTCCCTCCCAACTGCCTTTCTCCCAACTGGCTTCCTCCATTTGGCACAGTCCTGAGTATCCCATGGGTGGACACCCACCAGACTCCAGTCTGCAGACACAGAGTCCCGCCAGGTGTTCCTTGCCCTGTCATTGGAAGCTGTCCCCTCCACAACTAACTTTGCACTGTATTTTACCCAGTCTATGTTGTCCTTTCACTCTACGTGCCCATACTGCCATATTTATCTCTTCTCATAACATTTACAATTGCCCCTGGCCCACTACTCCCATTCTTCCACTGGTGTCTCCACTGGGCTGTCTTTCACTGAGAGATGTGCCAAACGTCCATCTCACCTCAATCCTCATCTCAATCCTTTCCAACCTCGTGTCACGATCAAACTTCATGGCCCATGTCTCGTGCCAATACATCGGGCAACTTTTGACCCATGCTGTGTACACCTAACCCTTCATCTTCAGATTGTAAGTGACACTTCTCGTGTTTTTTAAGCAGCAGAAATTTCTCGTTGCTTTCACAAAGATTATTTTTACCAAATTTGTAAGAATAACTCCTGTAATATTGATCTTTTGACCATTCCAGAAAAATGTTTTACGTAGATAGTGATGGGCAATAATTTATTTTGCTCCCACGGCTAATAAAACCACTCTTCCGGTGCTTTAGGATATCTAAGTATGATTCTCATCCCTGGATTCCTTGTCATTAGGCTTTTGTAATATTATTAAGACTAAAATAAGGGCACAGTGCAAGGAGGGAGAGGAAGAGGCACACAGAAAAAGAGATGGGAGGACAACATCCCGGAATGGACTGGCATAACGCTGGGTGCCGCCATGAGGAAGGCTGAGAGGAATGGAGGGAGCTGGTTGCAAGATCATCTGCAGCGCCCCGATGGTCCACCAGACTACGGGATAGGTGAAGGTGAAGATGAAGACTAAAAATTGACTGGATAAATTCTGGTGTACACTTGCAATGACAAGACGAGAAGGCACAACTAGCACTAGTATTAAGAAGTTCATAGTTCAAGTGAAAGTATCCGGTAGTGAAATTCGATGATGATTTCAGGATATTCGATATCGCAACTCCAGAGTACGCCATACAGACCTGCCCCCTAGGGGAGACAGTTGGCGATGAATTGTACACAGACCCTCCGTCACGGCTACAGATTCCCACCGTTCTCGGCGATGTGGCCGTCGCATTTGACTTTGGCCCTCCAGTTGAACTCATACAGAAGAGTTCGTCGACAACTGCTAAGACAGACAACGCCTGGCCGATTTACATTCTATGGGGCAACGGAGACGTGTACATACTCATCACGACCATCGCTACGGAAGGGTGAGTGACAGTGCTGCCACCTGCATGTGGCTAATTTTTTTCTTAAGGTTTGCTCATCACTCTATGATAGCCACATGTTTGTGGCTAGAGTATTGTCGAGCTATGTTCTTCAGAGCTGTCCTCTAGAATTAGTGAGTCCACTACAGTTTACATGTTGATCTCACGTATGGGATCTTTTACTTCCCCTGGCATAGACATCAGATAGAAGGGACCACCGGCTTTACGTATCTTCCAAAAGACAGCGTAGTGAATGAAATCACCTAAGTTTTGAAACGGCAGCAGGTGGGATTGAACCACCATCCCATCGATTGATAGTCCGGTCCTCTACCGCGCGACCACAGCTCCCCACCCTGTATGGCATAAAAGATATGAACCCATGACCAGTAGGTAGGTAACATGAGAATTGTTAAAAAAAAATACGCATCATATTTTTTCGTAGGTGTCATCTTTTAATCCAGAAAGTCAGTTTGGTGCCCATGATAACAGTCTTGTAGAAGTAGAAGGAATACGATGACATACACGCGTAAAATTGGCCTACAATGAAGCTGCTGGTCAAACATTATCATCAATGAATGAATGGGAAGTCAATGAGGCTTATCATCAAACATAGCAGTAAAAGCAGGTTTTGACTGAAAATATGCTTCAAAGAATCCTGCTGTCACATGCAGTGTAACCATCCTAGGGTAACCAGGTTTCCTCCAATGTGTAGTAAAATAATAAAGTGCTTGTCATTGTATTTGAATCCCAAATTGCAATGTATTTGAATTGCCGCCATTTCGAAACTTAGGCAATTTCGTAATCCCACATTTGCCTGTGTCTTTCAGAAGAGACACTAAAAGCCGGTGGTCCCTTCTATCTGGTGTCTATGCCAGGGGAAGTAAAAGATCCCACACAGGGGGTAAATGTGTAACCTGTAGTGGACTCACTAATTATGTCGAAGGACAACTCTAAAACCAATGACAATAATGATCAGGAAGTTGGCTGAGGTCATTTAATGGAAGAAGATTTTTTTTTATTTGAATTGAAATCTCGAAAAGCAATGTATTTGTATTGATCCCCAAATGTGTATTTTGACGCCGATGCACGTGTTTGATTTACTGTTGATTCATGCAGAAGCATCTGTTCTTCCAGCCTGATACAAGGCCCGCTGACAATGTTCCCACCGGCCGAGGACAACTACGGCACCGACGCCAGCGCAATTATCTGCCTCGGTAGCACGCCCCCTGTCATCGCCATAGCAACGTGTGAGGGGCGACTGTACCACTGCGTCGTCCTCTACGAGGAGAGAGACCATGACACGTCACTGAGCGTGAGTTGCACAGAGCTCAGTACATTAGGTTCCTGTTGTTCTCCTCTTTGTCCCTCAGGGTCCGTACGGGGCCTTGAAAGTCTTGAAAAGCCTTGAATTTTGTTGGACCTAATTCAAGGCCTTGAAATCCTTGAATTTTATGAAGTAGTCTTGAAAAGTCTTGAATTTAATTGTGGTCAATAAAATAATGTTTTGACTCGATTGTTGTGACGAATAACAGCCAGAAAAGGAAAAGCCTATGCACAAAAATAACTCATGTGCACATTGGGAAATCAGCATTTTATTGTGCGGTTGGCGCCATTGTTTTCTTAGTGGAATAAAAATGTTAATGTTAACTATATTTACTGCGCCTAAAAGTACATGTTGTTAAAACAGTCTTGAATTTCTTTTTCAAATACCCTTGAAAAGTCTTGAATAGCCTTGAATTTCAAATGTCCAGGTGTGTATAGACCGTGTTCCTGTTTTGCTTCTCTTTGTCCCTGTTGTCAATGGTGAGGTTGGCCATTCTTACTGTCGTCTTTTCTTAATCCTTTGTTACTGCTCCTCACTTTTCTCTCACTGCATTCTCTATCAACAGTCTCCAACTCCTCCTCTCTTCTGCTGTTGTTCTCCCATGTCCTCCCACTCTTGGGATCTCTCTTCACGCAGTCCTCTCATCCCATTCTCGATCTTCCTCGCCTCCTTTTTCCATCCACTTTCTGCTCTCTGCCAATTGTTCATCTCCTGTTCATTCCACGTGTCCAGCCCATATCAACCTACTCTTCACCAGTTTCTTCTTAAAGCTTCCCTTCACTCCAACTTCCACTGTCAGTTCATCCATTCTTTATAAGTTCTCTTCATTCCCATAATTCTTCTTAACCAGTTGTGTTTGCAAATCTACACCTTCTGTTGTTTCTCTGTTAGCGCCATTGTTTCATTGCTGGGGTGACACACAAGAAAAAGACCTTTCATTTTAGGTTTCCAAGATATCCATTTGTCGCCCATCACTCTAAAACAGATTCCTACGACCATTGATAGCCTGTACGCGTCATACTATTAGAGTTATATAGAACTGACGATTATCATAAGCAAACAGCATGTAGAACTTTTGCGGAATGTGTTTTTTATTGGCTACATTCATTTCTATTAGTTACAGCCGACGCTGAAGTTGACATTTTTTCTGTTAAAATCCATGCCTATGTGGTGACTAATATTTATATTATATCGGAATGTTGCACAATAACTCTTTCTGACATTCGTTGCAACCAAAAAAGTTACAGTGACATGTCTGTTTAGTTACACTAGGATTCAGTTAGATGTCTAATCAAACGACCTTATTAAAACAGATGTTTTGTTTTTTACAGCTATTTTTTTGTAAACTGTGATATGCATATTTGTATCAAACTTGTTTTGATTATCATGTAAAGAAACATAAATTTTACGGGGAGGCTGTTTTATCCTAAATATCAAATGCAGAGTCTCTATGTCCATAAATTATCGTCATATGTCAGTCAGTCATTAGAAACTATGAAAAGCATGCTAAAAAAAGAATAGCACAATTTAGATATGTTAGTTGGCTAGTTTTTGGAGTCTAGATGTTTTGTTTAATTTTTAAATGTTGTGACTTAGCAGTGAGTATATGGTAAAAATATTTATTTATTGTGAAGTTGATATGTCAATCTGTCAAACAGTTAAGAAAAAAATTACCATAGCAATTATTTGTGACATATTTCAGACTGTAGTGTCTGTCGTTAAAAATGAGTTCATATGTGCAGCAAATGACCAGAATTGTAATTTCCAGTGGCATTCATTTCAGTCTAAGACATCTCTGGAAGCGAGCAGTGCATCGTGGGGCATCTATCAGCCACTGCCCACGAGCCTACTTTATGTGTTTGAAAATCTGGAGCTGGAGTTGTCATTGACAACCATCTCCGTGGAAACAGACCAACCCGTCCTGGACGACTACACTTGTTTGATTCGCCTACAGAAAGGTGGGTCGGCTTTGTTCAAGTAAAAAGTAAAGGGTAAGTTCTAATATAGTGCAATATAGTATGCAGATCCTCAGTTCTGTATAGAACTATATAGAGAACTAGAGGAGAAGTTTATCATCATTGCAGATCCTCATTTTTGCAATCACTACTGTATAGTGGACTATTGAAGTTTATCATCATTGCAGATCCTCAGTTATATAATCGCTACTATAGAGGACTAGAGAAGTTTATCATCATTGCAGATCCTCAGTTCTGTGATCGCTACTATATAGAGGACTATAGAAGTTTATCATCATTGCAGATCCTCAGTTATATAATCGCTACTATAGAGGACTATAGAAGTTTATCATCATTGCAGATCCTCAGTTCTGTGATCGCTACTATAGAGGACTATAGAAGTTTATCATCATTGCAGATCCTCAGTTCTGTGATCGCTACTATATAGAGGACTATAGAAGTTTATCATCATTGCAGATCCTCAGTTCTGTGATCGCTACTATAGAGGACTATAGAAGTTTATCATCATTGCAGATCCTCAGTTCTGTGATCGCTACTATATAGAGGACTATAGAAGTTTATCATCATTGCAGATCCTCAGTTCTGTGATCGCTACTATATAGAGGACTATAGAAGTTTATCATCATTGCAGATCCTCATTTCTGTGATTGCTACTATATAGAGGACTATAGAAGTTTATCATCATTGCAGATCCTCAGTTCTGTGATCGCTACTATATAGAGGACTATAGAAGTTTATCATCATTGCAGATCCTCAGTTCTGTGATTGCTACTATATAGAGGACTATAGAAGTTTATCATCATTGCAGATCCTCATTTCTGTGATTGCTATTATATAGACAACTAGAGAAGTTTATCATCATTGCAGATCCTCATTTTTGTGATCACTACTGTATAGAGGACTATAGAAGTTTATCGTCATTGCAGATCCTCAGTTCTATGAGTGCTACTATATAGAGGACTATAGAAGTTTACTACCATTGCAGATCCTCAGTTCTATGAGTGCTACTATATAGAGGACTATAGAAGTTTACTACCATTGCAGATCCTCAGTTCTATGAGTGCTACTATATAGAGGACTATAGAAGTTTACTATCATTGCAGATCCTCAGTTCTATGAGTGCTACTATTATAGAGGACTATAGAAGTTTACTATCATTGCAGATCCTCAGTTCTATGAGTGCTACTATATAGAGGACTATAGAAGTTTACTATCATTGCAGATCCTCAGTTCTATGAGTGCTACTATATAGAGGACTATAGAAGTTTACTATCATTGCAGATCCTCAGTTCTATGAGTGCTACTATATAGAGGACTATAGAAGTTTACTATCATTGCAGATCCTCAGTTCTATGAGTGCTACTATATAGAGGACTATAGAAGCTTACTACCATTGCAGATCCTCAGTTCTGTGACCGCTACTATATAGAGGACTATAGAAGTTTACTACCATTGCAGATCCTCAGTTCTGTGACCGTTACTATATAGAGGACTATAGAAGTTTACTACCATTGCAGATCCTCAGTTCTGTGACCGTTACTATATAGAGGACTATAGAAGTTTACTACCATTGCAGATCCTCAGTTCTATGAGTGCTACTATATAGAGGACTATAGAAGTTTACTATCATTGCAGATCCTCAGTTCTATGAGTGCTACTATTATAGAGGACTATAGAAGTTTACTATCATTGCAGATCCTCAGTTCTATGAGTGCTACTATATAGAGGACTATAGAAGTTTACTATCATTGCAGATCCTCAGTTCTATGAGTGCTACTATATAGAGGACTATAGAAGTTTACTATCATTGCAGATCCTCAGTTCTATGAGTGCTACTATATAGAGGACTATAGAAGTTTACTATCATTGCAGATCCTCAGTTCTATGAGTGCTACTATATAGAGGACTATAGAAGTTTACTACCATTGCAGATCCTCAGTTCTGTGACCGCTACTATATAGAGGACTATAGAAGTTTACTACCATTGCAGATCCTCAGTTCTGTGACCGTTACTATATAGAGGACTATAGAAGTTTACTACCATTGCAGATCCTCAGTTCTGTGACCGCTACTATATAGAGGACTATAGAAGTTTACTACCATTGCAGATCCTCAGTTCTGTGACCGTTACTATATAGAGGACTATAGAAGTTTACTACCATTGCAGATCCTCAGTTCTGTGACCGTTACTATATAGAGGACTATAGAAGTTTACTACCATTGCAGATCCTCAGTTCTATGAGTGCTACTATATAGAGGACTATAGAAGTTTACTATCATTGCAGATCCTCAGTTCTATGAGTGCTACTATTATAGAGGACTATAGAAGTTTACTATCATTGCAGATCCTCAGTTCTATGAGTGCTACTATATAGAGGACTATAGAAGTTTACTATCATTGCAGATCCTCAGTTCTATGAGTGCTACTATATAGAGGACTATAGAAGTTTACTATCATTGCAGATCCTCAGTTCTATGAGTGCTACTATATAGAGGACTATAGAAGTTTACTATCATTGCAGATCCTCAGTTCTATGAGTGCTACTATATAGAGGACTATAGAAGTTTACTATCATTGCAGATCCTCAGTTCTATGAGTGCTACTATATAGAGGACTATAGAAGTTTACTACCATTGCAGATCCTCAGTTCTGTGACCGTTACTATATAGAGGACTATAGAAGTTTACTACCATTGCAGATCCTCAGTTCTGTGACCGCTACTATATAGAGGACTATAGAAGTTTACTACCATTGCAGATCCTCAGTTCTGTGACCGCTACTATATAGAGGACTATAGAAGTTTACTAACATTGCAGATCCTCAGTTCTGTGACCGTTACTATATAGAGGACTATAGAAGTTTACTACCATTGCAGATCCTCAGTTCTATGAGTGCTACTATTATAGAGGACTATAGAAGTTTACTATCATTGCAGATCCTCAGTTCTGTGACCGCTACTACTGCATCCATGGCGCTGGCCTACACACTGTTGTCCTGCCCTGGATCAAGTCCTTCCAAAAGTTCTGTAGTGAAAGTAAGTACTCACGCTTTTATGTTAAATTTTTACCTGCCGAAAATGTCCTGGTGGATATGTGTGTTTGTGCAGGTGCGCATACAGTCCTGGTCCAAACGTATATACGGTGAATAATATAACGTTTTTTTCTTCACAAATTCTCACCAGGCCAGTTCCTATTCACTAAAACTTTGACCCATCCAAAACAGGTGAATGGGTCCCAACTAAACCTGTGTAAGTGCTTCAGTGATGGTTTTATGATAACAGGTGTTGTTATGTTAATTTAAGAAAATGCATCGTTGGTATTCTTGGCCTGTTCATGTTAAGTGTGTTTGTTATATCACTAATGTTGTTTTATTATCTTTTTTAATAGATGTACTATCAATGACAGTGTGTACAGTGTGAACAATATATTCAATGCCAGTATACACTGTAAGTCTGTATGCAAATGTGTTGCCAATACCTTCTGAAAACTATGGTGTACTGTATTTAATAAATATGTGTACCAATGCATCTAACATTAGATGTGACAAAGTATTCATCATTAGTTTATGGCAGGCTGTTAAGTAGTGTTCTTTTTTAATTTACATTTTTGCGATATTTCAACTTCATCTGTATTTTATAGTTGTTTTATCATACTTCTTGTCATGTCAAAGTTGTCTAGCATGTTAAAAAGGAACATGAGCACTGTCACATGATCACAGTCACATGATCCCTGTCACATGATCACTGTCACATTGCAGCCCAGCAGAAAATGGAAATGTTGGAAGTTGGTCCAGACCAGCAAGCCATAGTGGAACATCTCGTGTGTACCAAACCTCTACAGTCTAGGTGAGGCCATAGTGGAACATCTTGTCTGTACCAAACCTCTACAGTCTAGATGAGGCCATAGTGGAACATCCTGTGTGTACCAAACCTCTACAGTCTAGATGAGGCCATAGTGGAACATCTTGTGTGTACCAAACCTCTACAGTCTAGATGAGGCCATAGTGGAACATCTTGTGTGTACCAAACCAATACAGTCTAGGTGAGGCCATAGTGGAACATCCTGTGTGTACCAAACCTCTACAGTCTAGATGAGGCCATAGTGGAACATCTTGTGTGTACCAAACCTCTACAGTCTAGGTGAGGCCATATTGGAACATCTTGTGTGTACCGAACCTCTACAGTCTAGATGAGGCCATAGTGGAACATCTTGTGTGTATCAAACCAATACAGTCTAGGTGAGGCCATAGTGGAACATCTTGTGTGTACCAAACCTCTACAGTCTAGGTGAGGCCATAGTGGAACATCTTGTGTGTACCAAACCTCTACAGTCTAGGTGAGGCCATAGTGGAACATCCTGTGTGTACCAAACCTCTACAGTCTAGGTGAGGCCATAGTGGAACATCCTGTGTGTACCAAACCTCTACAGTCTAGATGATGCCATAGTGGAACATCTTGTGTGTACCAAACCTCTACAGTCTAGATGAGGCCATAATGGAACATCTTGTGTGTACCAAACCAATACAGTCTATGTGAGGACATAGTGGAACATCCTGTGTGTACCAAACCTCTACAGTCTAGGTGAGGCCATAGTGGAACATCCTGTGTGTACCAAACCTCTACAGTCTAGATGAGGCCATAGTGGAACATCTTGTGTGTACCAAACCTCTACAGTCTAGGTGAGGCCATAGTGGAACATCTTGTGTGTACCAAACCTCTACAGTCTAGATGAGGCCATAGTGGAACATCTTGTGTGTACCAAACCTCTACAGTCTAGGTGAGGCCATAGTGGAACATTATCTAGAACATGTTCTAATTTTGATTGACAGTAATTATGAAGTTACACTGTTGTGTGTCAGAATAGTTTTGGCGACACGTAGTTTGTGCAATAACTATTTAAATGACCTATTGTCATTTGCCAGAAGTGGTGATGAAGTAACCTGTGATAGTAGCCTGTGGTTCAGGGGCAGAGCATTGGACTCTCAACTTAGAGAACCCGCGTTCGAATCCTGTCCTGCCATATAAAACTTTGAGCATGTTTTTTTCACTCTATATTGCTCCAATTCACTCAGCTGTATGAATGAATGAGTGCTTTGCTGTAGATAGTGGTGGATATTTATGTATGAATAGCTTATATGAATATGAATAGCATTAATTGCAGCGTGGCTGAATGCTTCCCAGAAAAGCCGAGATGGTGTTTGAATGTACATGTCTAACAGGGAGTAAAGCGCTTTGAACAATCCTGATAATTTGATATTATTCTATATAACAACTTACTGTTAAAGGGATACTACAGTCAGTGAGAGATTCACACTATTTACTTACATATGTATACTACATTGGCTGTGCATAGTAATTGTGCACAAAGATCATTAATAAACAATTAATTATAGTATAATTGTACCAGAAACAATCCTTGTTGGATTCAGGGTGCTGCCATCTTGAGACTTATGCGCCAGTGACGTAAACCGCATACGTCACTGGCGCATGCACGTTCGAACATCCTATGTCTGTCCAATGGTATTTGATGTATCCAGTGATAGTGACATAAGCAATACACGATGGTGTATTGCTTATGTCACTATCACAATTTCAATCCTTGCCTTTTTCAACAATTGCGCTTACGTCACTGGCGCATACGTCTCAAGATGCAGCGCCCTGCATCTCAGATAGCATTTTTTTCATACCATTACACTACAACTAATTGTTTACTAACGATCTTTGTGCACAGTTACTAGGCACAACCAATATAGTATACACATGTAAGTTAATACTCTGAAGTATCCCTGACTGGAGTATCCCTTTAAGAACTCACCTGTTGTTGTCCTTAGTATCGCGGCCCCCGTCTGCGGCATGAGTGTGACAGACGACCCACTGCTCGGCTCAACACTCCTGTGTCTCACCGCGTCACTGGAGTGTATCATTCTGCCACTCCTGTAAGTCACTAGTGTATCATTCTGCCACTCCTGTAAGTCACTAGTGTATCACTTTGCTACTAATGTAAGTCACTAGTGTATCATTCTGCCACTCCTGTAAGTCACTAGTGTATCACTTTGCTACTAATGTAAGTCACTAGTGTATCATTCTGCCACTCCTGTAAGTCACTAGTGTATCACTTTGCTACTAATGTAAGTCAGTAATGTTTCATATTGCCACTGATATCAGTCAGTAGATTGTGTCATATTGCCACTGATATCAGTCAGTAGATTGTGTCATATTGCCACTCATGGAAGTCACTACAGTGGTTCATTCTAGATACAACTCCCGCAAGTCAGTGTGTCATTCTGCCATTCATATAAATCATTATAGTGAGTCATATTGCCACTCCTATAAGTCACAAGATTGTACAAATCCTGTACAACAATACACTTCCATAGTACAGTGGCTGGGTGGCATTCTCTTTAGACAAATCAATTTATTATATAATTTTTTCAAGTTTTATACAAGTTCTGACTGAAGACCATTAAGCATGAGTAATTTTATTTTATTTGTTGTCAAAACGATACAGGAAATGTTACACAAAAGAATCAAAAGTTAATTTTTTTTAAATAATCTGTTTTTGGGTTGTTAAACAAAGGGAACATTTTGTATATGCCGTAACATTTTGGTGGTGAATGCGAATGTATCGCAGTGTGATTCACCGTTGATTCTCCCGGACTGCGACTGTTGTGTTTCAGCCAGCACCGCCGCACACCGCCCTTGCCCCTGCTGTCAGAGCACGCCACGCCCCGGGTGCCGTCACCCCTCAAGAAGTTGTACCGGGAACCCTTCGACCAGCACATCTTCTCCCTCCTGCAGCGGTCCTCCTCCAACCCCATCCTCAGGTACGTCCTCCTCCAACCCCATCCTCAGGTACGTCCTCCTCCAACCCCATCCTCAGGTACGTCCTCCTCCAACCCCATCCTCAGGTACGTCCTCCTCCAACCCCATCCTCAGGTATGTCACGGGTGATCTGATGGGATGTGTCTGTTCCTTGGTCTTTGTTTGTCATTTAATATAATGTTCTAAAGAACATGTATGTATATATGTGTACATATATTTATGCAAGCACCAACACGAGTCAAAAGTAGCGATGAAAGATGGCCAAAGTAATGACGTTTATTGCTTATAAAATTGTTAAAGTGAAAAAAAAGGCTACAGTTTAGTGTTATGCACCTAAAAGAGTTTACACTAGCTAATCATTTGCATCTACAATCCAATTTTTCACCTTAGTGGTTACCTCAGAAAGTGGTCTTAAAGTGGGAAAATCTAGCTAAATCACCGACACCATGAACCGGCCCATCTTGGATCTTGCAACCAATCACAACCCAGCAGTTTGGAAAAGTAATACGTCAGAGAGTCGTCTGCTGGTTCAGCTGTCATAACAGAGAGCCAAGCGGTACGCTAAAAGTTGCCTTACGTCGGTTTACAACGAAATCGCGACATCAATATGCCACACTGTTCCTCAAACGCTTATAGTAATAGTACAGTGAAAGACAGTATCAGTAAGATGTCTTCTTGTTAACCTATGAATCGAGCAGAACTGAAACAGTGGTTCGGTGGATTCGTTTGGACAGTCACAGACACAGCGCGGATCCTAGACGACCCGATTTGATTGACCTAACCATCAAAACGACCACCAACAGCCGCCAAACTTCTCCTCACATATCTTACATACATATGCATACACTACGTTATGTAATAAAATCTCTTGCATTCCTCTGACGAAGAAAATTCACACACAAAAACGCGCAGACCTCGAGTACAACTTGTTCGGCCGCTCAGCGGTACCGTAAAATCGCTTTTAAAAGCTTTACACAAAATACCGCTAGACGCCACGTTTCTGACTGCTAATATTTAATTGTTTTACTTCACACGCGCGAAATAGTTTAATTACTTATAAATAATATAATAATTAATTATTATCATCACTATGATTTGCAGGAAATTATAAGTTTTATTATTTTTATATTGATATTTAATTTTTATAATTGTTCATATATGTTTCTAGTATATTTATGTTTTTTTCCTTCTGGTGTGTATTTGTTGTTTAGCATTTTAATGTATGTAAAACGCCATGAACAAGTTTAAATTGGATGTGGCGCTATATTAAATAAACAAACAATTGTTTTTATTATAATATAATATTTTATTTATGTAGCGCCACATCCATAATTGTTTGTGGCGCTACACAAAATAATGCTATTAAAAATACAATAAAGAGAAAACTACCCACAGATAATATTATTTAAAAATAAATAATGAAAATACATGTTTCTATATCATTAACTAAGCTGACCTATCAGTCATAAATAAACATACAAATTACATAACAACAATTGAAATAAATGAATATAAAAGTATGGTTAATAGTAATAAATAATTAAAGTAGTAAAATAAGTACGACGTAATAATAATTTTCATTCAGCACATACACAACCATTATGCATAAGAACATATTACTGAAGCTATTTGTTCTACTCATGAATGACATTTCCACCATCAGATATGTAATAATAATTATTTTGAACAAGACACTTTATTAATTATCGGAACAATAAATCTCTAAAATGTAAAAAGGAATATGAATATATGGGAAATATTATGGTGGTAGAAAAAGAAGGATTTAAAAACAGTAATATTAACATGTTATTGTTTTAGTTATTATTGTTAAAACATCACTTATGTAATATAAGCTTGCATGCTCGCAGTACACGCGGGATGTTTATAGAAATATTGATAAAATAAACAATGTGACTTCATTGAAAAACACGTAATTTCCTTTTTATTTTATAACTAATAGGCAATTTTGGATAATTATGCAGACACATGTATTTTTAATATTTATTTTTAAATATTACCTGTGGGTAGCATTCTTATTATTGCATATACTTTAATAACAGTATGTTGAATAGAAGAGAAGAGAATTGTGGATTTGGCACTATATAAAAGAAACTAATAAAATTATATATTTGTATATTAAATTGTTATTTTTTATCAACTCTATTAGACCCTTATCACCAAAGCGTTGCCTTAGTTTGCCGTTTAACTTTTTCTGCAGATCATAGTGATGCAGCTAATTATTATTATATTATTTATAATTAATTAAACTAATTCGCGCGTGCGAATGCAGTAAGGTTAATAAATATTCGCGCGCCATCTAGCGGTATTTTGTGTAAAGCTAACTTATAATAGCGAGTTTACGGTAGTCGAAGTTGTCGAGTTGCCGTTCGCCAAGATTTGCGTTTCTTTTGTGAATTTTCTTCGTTAGACGAATACAAGTGATTTTTTTGTAATGTAGTGTATGTATATGTATGTAAGAAATGTGGGGAGAAGTTTGGCGGCTGTTGGCGGTCGTTTTCGTGGTTAGGTTAGAAAGTAACAGATAATAATATGCATGCACAGTTCACGCCGACCAAGAAGACTCTCTGACGTCATTTTGTTTCTAAAATGGCGTAGTCTGTAGACTTTCTATGTCTATGTGTTTTACATTTTTTTCCTGGTAAACCACTGACGTTAAAAATATGATTGTTGTTGGAAGTTGTTACTTTTTATTAACTCTGTTAATCCCATATGATCCAAACATTGACTTTGTTTTCCCTTTAAAAGAAAGAGAAATGTGGGCTCTACTCCCCAAGGCCAGGCTTATGACAGAGCCTCATACGCGTCACCTCCCCCTCAGGTAGACAGAGCCCACATTTCAACATACAACGTACAGTAGCATTACTGCTGTGGTTATAAAACCTTGTCATTAATAAGTATTATAATGTATTAATCAATCACACCGTTCATTCACACCAACCCTAATCTGCACTAACCAGCTAGTTATTTTACGTATAATTATTTAGCCTACACCTAGAAGTGGGGCAATTACGCCACCGGTCACCGAACCACATGTGATATGTATATTACATATATATATATATATATATATGTATTGTATTGTATTGTATTGTATTGTATTGTATTGTATTGTATTGTATTGTATTGTATTGTATTGTATTGTATTGTATTGTATTGTATTGTATTGTATTGTATTGTATTGTTCTCCTCTTGGCATCCCTTACAATTTTAAACAATTGAAATACATTACAACGAAATTGCATTCTGTAAAGCAATAAAATCAGGTAAATATGTAACATTGTTTTTACTACCGTAACTTATCATGCAAAATCTTCCATGCTACGTTGTATATTTATGACATGTATTATTTAGCTACGTTTTTTAAAAACAACCTTTTTCTTGGAACATCTGTACAGCTGTACCATTAGACTGAGACTAATTTCTTTTGACCAGATCAATGTAAACCACAATGAACATACATAGAAGTGAAATAATAAATGGTGCTTTGTCCAGCACGATTCTGTAGAGAAGCTAGATGTAAATCCACAGCAGTTCTATATGTGTGATGACAAACCATGCTTTCGTATAATTTCAAGGTCATCCAAGGACACAGAGGTCAGTACGAAGGAGTGCTTCCAGCTACTCAGTCGTGTCACGCAGGTGTTCCGCGAGGAACACATGCAAAAGTTGGACTTGGCACGGGCGGAGATTCTGAAAAGGTCAGTTCACTAATAGAGGGGTCTGGTATCCCTAGCCCCCGTCCCAGTCGACCCCCGGGGCTACTGGGATTAACAGGGGAGGGTTAGGGGAACTACTTAACCTTTTCCAAACCCTACCTGGCTGTTCCATTCAGTGTTCTGCCCCACCATAATTTTACGTATGATTTTAAATAAGAAAATAGTCAGTAAGTACGGCTGACACACGTTCAAGGAATGCCAGATTTCTTTTATTGAAGGGAAACTGAAAAAAAATACAAACCACAATCTGTAGGTTGTTCATGTAAAGTAAGGGAAGTAAACTTTCAGATTGCTAGGACAATTAATAATAATACACTTTATTTGATTTTTTGGGAAAACAACACTTAAAATAATCATGTAATGATAATACTAATAGATAAATGTATGTGTTGGTAATAGTAATAAATAATTTAGTAAAAAGACGCTGACTGGTTTTGCTCACCTCGGGCAGTTTTATGTAGAGGATTTACTAGAACAGTAAGTATTGATGTGCAAAAGTCACACGAAGTTCTAAATGACTAACTCTGTTTACAAAGAGTGTTCAACTAACAGCATATTGAGCGGGGGGCTACTGGCTTTCAGTTCTCACACCTCTGGGATGGGGGCTGGAGACACAGGGGCTAGTGGAGTGATATCAGTACACAGATGTTTCTTCTCTCATCTCACACCAGACTCTTGAAACCTATCACTCGCAGTCGTAAGGAATCATTAAAATACACATTAAATTACAACCCTACTGAAATGCATATGTTGGAATTTACTGGCAACGGCACTAATCATTCATCCTAATGTTTTACACCATTTCAACTAAACATGACCAAATACTTCCGTAAAAATATCTGTGCTAAATCTCTAAAACACATCCTATCAACTTTGTGCAAAAAAACTAGTTGTGAGTGAAGTATTTACGAAAATAGACCATCAATCTTGTAAAGATGCCTGCATCAAAAACTGGACATCCCATCTGGCCCCCCATTTATCAGTTCATGCCAGATGCAAGATCACATAGGTTTTTAAAATCAGACAAGAATGTTAGAACACAAGATGTCTGTGACACAGTTTTGGATTTCGCACATATTTCTCACTCTTGTGTATCCTGTATAAAAGAAGTTTTTTTTCAAACTGTACAAATATCAAATAGTAATACATTTTGTACAGGTGCAATACACAGTCAGGATCATGGAGATTCCAACTAAAACTTATAGAAAGTTGCTACCGTTGGAGCCACCAGTCCTAATTTTTTTTTTTATGTTTCTGTTGAATAGAAATTCAATGTGATATCTGTTATATAAGATTGAAACACTGCAATGACAATGTGATGGTGTCCATTGTAAGTGAGAAAAAGTTTGTTGTGTTGTCATATGCAGAAATGGAGTATGTTCATAGCGTGTGGTTAGGTTAATGGATGAATACATGTTGTATAGACTATACTGCTCATCTCGTACCGTGGTGTACTGTGTAGGATCAGATGTAGATCTGTGTGTTCAGTTGCCCTCTCTTGACGTAGGATTCGGCTGCTGCGAGACATCAAGGCCCAACAAATAAGTGACCTTGAGAAAGCACAGCACACCAAGAGCCACCTGGTGGACAAAGCTCGTGCTCTCGCTGAGAAGTACGAAGAAGCGAACGAACATCAGGATGCCATTAACAACAGGTGACGTATTTAGCATACCTTGGTTAATAACAGGTGACATATTTAGCATACCTTGGTTAATAACAGGTGACATATTTAGCATACCTTGGTTAATAACAGGTGATATATTTAGCATACCTTGGTTAATAACAGGTGATATATTTAGCATACCTTGGTTAATAACAGGTGATATATTTAGCATACCTTGGTTAATAACAGGTGATATATTTAGCATACCTTGGTTAATAACAGGTGATATATTTAGCATACCTTGGTTAATAACAGGTGATATATTTAGTATACCTTGGTTAATAACAGGTGATATATTTAGCATACCTTGGTTAATAACAGATGAGATATTTAGCTTAATTGGAACTGGCACTTAGCTAGAAATAATCTTTTGCCAGTCTTTAATTCACCAAAAGTGCTGTTTAACCCTTTCAATGCTACAGCCCTCAGGTACTGTCATCACTGAATACTGCATTCTCAGTGACTTGACATGAAAATCGACTGTATTACTTCAACTAACTCAAGATTTTGACAACAATAACACATTTGATCAATAGGAACATCATAAATTATATATTCTGAAAGTGGTACACTCAACAAGTAATATAAATAGGATATATTTTAATTTCACAACTGTAAACCTTTCAGATATGTCATTCACCGTTAGCATAATGACTGAACATACCGATTTACATACGGCGGCTGTTAGATGCAGGTTTGCCTCCATCAGTAATGTTTACAAATGATATTATTGCTGGCCGTATTTACTTACCAGCTGTATCTGAACAATTACCGCACTAGTATTATAAAAACAATCCATTTAAGCAGGTAATATTGTCCTCCATTACAGAGGTTGAAGATTTTTGCAATCAGTTACACAAAAATGAACAAATATGGAAAAAATTAAACAGTGATAATCCATGATTAGCTGTATTGCAATGCTGAAGCCTCAGCCTAAACAGCCATATAGAATTAGTACCTCCAGTCAGTGGGTAACTGTGCATAAAAATGTTTTAAATAGCAGACATGGTCAAAGCCTTGGGCTTACTGTGTTCAAGTGTCACACCGTGTGGCTGTTGGGTGGGCATGTCATACTGAATTGGCTAATTTGTTTTCGGTGACAAACCAGCGTAATATTAACTATTTAGTTAATTAATTCTGTTTGATTTTATTTATCGTTAATGTGGGCCTCTAGACTTGGAGCTCGTTGCTATGAGTTAATAGTGTTTTAGGTTATGATTACTGTGCAGTCTTGGTTAGTCATCTGCCAGTCTTGAAGTCAGACTGACAGGTGTATGGTTAGTCCCTGCCTTGGACGCTTTCTACAACGGGTGAGATATTTAAAGTGATACTCCAGACAGTGAGAGATTCACACCATTTACTTACATCTGTATAATATATTGGTTGTGCATAGTAAGTGTGCACAGAGATCGTTAATAAACAATTAATTATAGTATAGTTGTACCAGAACCACTCCATGTTGGATTCAGGGCGCTGTCATCTTGAGACTTATGCGCCAGTACGACGCGGATTGCTTACATCACAATCACAATTATTAGTGAAGATTCCGCCAATCCTTGTCTTTTTCAACAATGCGCCAGTGACGTAAACGATTTGTCTTACGTCACTGGCACATAAGTCTCAAGATGGCAGCGCCCTCAATCTAAGATGGCATGTTTTTGATACCATTAAACAACAACTAATTGTTTATTAACGATCTTTCTGCACAGTTACTAGGCACAACCAATATAGTATACATATGTAAGTTAATACTGTGAACCTGTCACTGACTGGAGAATCCCTTTAACTTACCATGCGTATCATAAAATCAGGGGAAACCTTTTGCCCTATTGACCCTTGACCTCTGACCTTCCCGTCAGACTGGAGACCATACTGCGGAAGCTTCAGTCGCGTCTCCCCTACCTGTCTGACGCCGAGAACAACATGAAGGTGGAGCTAAGTGATATTGAGGATAACATTCGACGCATGAAGCAAACCATCGAACAGGTGAACTCTTTGTGACCTCCAAGGTCACCTTTGTGACCTGCAAGGTCACGCATTTGTTTCTGCTTTCCGCAGCAACTCGCGTATTATTATTATTTTCCTCATTCATGAGATAAACCTGTTTGTAAACATTGCAGATGTTAGTCTAGGTTACCCAGGCTCTGTGATGGCAGCGTTGTTGGGAGATTAATGTTACGCCAATGTTGCCACCAGTGCGGCCGTACCCCAGGATAGGGTAGAGACGTTGATTGGCTCTCAGGTCAACTATGAAATAAAACTAAAATAAGGATATACTTTTAAAAGATTATATTATACTATTAAAAGTATTCAACACTAAGCTTATATTTACAAAAAATAAACATATAAATTTGTTGTTGTGTTTAGAGCATGATTTATGACAGGATTAGCCTCGATTACCCAGGCTCCACGGGGTGGCAGCAGTTTTTAGCCCATCACACGGATAACAATGAAACGCCGGCTAAATCACCAGACTATCGGCAATGTTACACAGCTGAGTAAGAGTAGACTAAGACAGACTAGCCAGTTGTGTCCTTGCTGACAACTTGTGATTTATCAACTCTTTATAATTAATTACATTATTAAAATGTACCTGCCAACATCGGTTGCGTTTCGCTGGCCAGCACATATCGGTCTCCCAAATGTAAGCTGGGTTTTGTACGGATTTATTTAATGTAAACCTGGACAATTTTATACATGCTGAATGGTGTGTGTGTGAATCGTGCAACATTAACAGATTTTATCTGTTGTTATATTTTCATATTTGGCTGTTTTAGTTGCGTCAGAAGAAGGACTTTCAAGAGAGGACGATCGCTGATCACCAGAGGGCTGATGTGGTTGTCGGCTCCGGCTTCAACCAGGCTCAGAGCAAACAGCTGCAGAACATGCTGAAGAAAGAGTACGTGCCTGACTGTCCTTGCTTCTCTTTTCACTTACTTATCCTCTTCATCCCCAGTGGGACATAAGGCTGCAACAATGTTGTACCACATGGTCCTGTCTTACACTTTACTTGGTATGTCCACAACAGGGCATTGTGCAGGATAAAATTATTGCCAGTCACACATGTTTTGGTGGACGCATGGGTGTTAACTGTTAAGCTGATTGTCGAACTTTCAGATGTGCCTGATGACCTGAAATGGGCTACAAACATACATATGACATGACACCAATTACACTCACTTTCAAGGCATAACTAACAGTATCTATGGTTTTGGAAGACCTTTTTTTGCTCCTTCATTTGTTTTACCCGTCCACCCATATTTCTGCCTGTCCATATTCGTTTTTACTCATACAAATGACGGGTGGACGGGTCTCTACATAAAGCTATGGTCCACAATCTCCATTGGCTTGGTGGGGTGTTCACAATATAATTTGGCTTGGTGGGTGTTCGCAATCTCCATTAGCTTGGGGGGTGTTCACAATCTCCATTGGCTTGGTGGGGTGTTCACAATATAATTTGCCTTGGTGGGTGTTCACAATCTCCATTAGCTTGGTGGGGTGTTCACAATCTCATATGGCTTGGTGGGTGTTCACAATCTCCCTTGGCTTGGTGGGGGTGTTCACAATCTCCTTTGGCTTGGAGGGGTGTTCACAATCTCCATTAGCTTGGTGGGATCTTCACAATCTCATTTGGCATGGTGGGGTGTTTATTTATTATTTGACCCATACATCCGTGTCAAAAATAATTCAAATACATAATTGACGGTAGGGTTGGATTAAAATACACATTTTGGAATCAAATACAACTCGGCCAAATCAAATTCAAATACAAATACATTGCTTTACCATATTTCAATTCAAATACAACTATAAATTTCCAATACAAATACACTGCCATTTTTTATTCAAATACCATTCAAATACATTGTCATTTTTGAAATTTGATTTAAATATGATTCAAATACTGGCTCGTATTTCCATTATAGTTCAAGTGGATGGAATTTTGTCTTTGGCTTGATTGACTGGTGTAGACTAATTGGCAGGCAGGTTTACTAGACTGTCCTTATCTGTACTACTGTACCAACTAGTGGTTAGCTCTTCCCCTGCACTGGAGGAAACCTGGGTTCCTTTGTCTTAGCCCAGGATGTTTACTGAGCAAGGATTCTTTGAAGCACCCTCCCTGTGAATACCTGCCTTTATGGCTATAGATAAGCTTCGCTGGCTTCCCATTCATACATTGGTGCTAATGTTTGACCAGCTTCACTGTAGACCAATTTTCTCAGTGGTGCCTGCCCACTCTTGACCATGTGTGAAAAACATTGTCTTGACTCCTGGGCCAGTTTATGTCAGGCAATGCTTTACCTTTTGTTGGTAATTGTTATATGTAGTTGATTGTATTTGCAAATACTTTTCAAATACAGACCAAATATCAAATACATATATGCCTTTTGTGATTTTCAATACAAATACACCAAATTTCTGTATTCAAATACAAATGCAAATACATATTTGAAGTGTTGAACTCTTGAGCCATTATGCAAACAAAAAATGGTGGACCTTGGTGAATTGTCATCATCCTCGTTACTAGTTTGCATTTTTATTTTGACCATTCAATGACCGCGCCGTGTTTGTATTTCAGAGGGAACGACATTGCCGACCTGGTCAAGATGGTCAACAACCTTCGCCAGACGCTCGGCAGGTGAACGAGAGTGACTCCTGGTGGCAGTCGCAGGCGATCGCATCGGGACGGAGAAGTTATCACGAGGGAATGGAGGACTGCAATGAATACTGGTGTTGATGACTGAATGTGACACAGGAGCCTTGTTTCTGTTTATAGCATTTTGTTTATTTGTCTGGGGCAATTTGTGATGACGAGAAACGTTTCCTTCGGGCTGTGGCTGAAGGCAGACTGGACGACACTTGGGCTTGCCCATGGGCTTATCTTCGGGCGTGTCTTTGGGCACGTGTCTGTCACTGGCCGAGTGCAGCGATCGGAGCGAGGAACGACCCGTGTAGATGCAAAATAAACATTTTATTGTTTCCTAAGATTACGTTCTTGTGTGTTTATTAGAAACCCACGCTGGCTTGAGAATGACTAAGGGACTTTGTAAATAAAACACAGTAAAAATTGGATATAATAATAAAAGTATTTATATAGCACCATCAATCCAGGTTACCCTGTTCGAAGGCGCTGTTACAAAACAATACAAATTGCACTAACTAAATTTAACATAGAAGTGTGACTTCAAATGTCCTATTAAATTATAATTCAGAAAGAGTTGTATTAAAAAACATTTAAAAGAACTGTACATGTAAGATGACAAAAACGGCACAAAAAAAGGAAATAATAAAAAGAACATCAAAAGTAAAACCGGGCAACATTAAATGAAAGACAATGTTCATGAATGCAGGGCTCGTTTGAATAAATTAGTATTGAGAAGTCTTAACGTTGTGTAGAGTCGCATTGAAGATTGGTTGTTCCATAGACGAGGAGCAACAACGGAAAAGGATAGGATTTATGCCCACCAAAAAATTGGAAATATTAATAAATTGTAGTGATGCACTGACATGTATCTATGTCTTCACGTGATGGAGTTGATAATATAATTACACAGAGTATATTAGACAGGGTCCCAATGTGTTCTACTGAAAAGAACCACTACCAGGGGCATGATTACAGGCACAGTGTCAGTGTTGTTAAAATCACACACAAAATTTGTTTTGGTACAAATAATTAAATTGTACAGTACAGTAAAAATTCAAATCATTTTTTTCTTCTTAAGCAGAGGTCAAACCAAGGATCTTATAGCTTCACAAAGATACGCGACTTCTCGCGATAATGTCATTAACGTGTGACGCCACAACCACTAGCGGCATCTAGTTAAGCGTGCTACAGACGATGTAGCCTCGGTTCCCCAGGCTCCGTGACGTGGCAGCAGGCGTAAGACCACCAAAAGGTGCACGTCCGCCATTCCCCGACCGCAGAATTCCCTACAAAATCAGCATTATGCAGGTTGTCTGAATTTCTGTGAGCACATATGTAGTGTGGAGTGATTATAAATGATGTTTTTGTGCAGCGTGACATCAGAGCTGTCAAATTATGACAGCTGTCATTCGGTGCATTTCTGCGTATTAATACAGTTGTCATTTTGCTTGGTGATGTAATCAGGGGCAATCCGTGGGTGGTTCAAGCAGAAATGGAGGGGTGTAAGGTTTGAATGAACTTTGTGGGAGTCTGAGGTATTAAAAGTTCACGAATTTTTCACTGAACCTCTGTCTATGGAGGGTAAATATGCTGTGAAATTGTCAATAACAGAGCTGATCAAGATTAATAGGAAATGAAGGAAACGTTATAATGGTCGCCTATGGAAAATGCAAATGTGGTCTTACGCCAGCACCTTTAAGCCCCTCAACTTCTCGGCATAGTTCCGCAGCCGACCGACAGTCGGTTAAGCGAGACTACTTTGGATGTCGAATGGCCAATGTTGTGCTGCGCCCAACTGCAACAACAGTCGCACAAAATGTCCGGATATATTTGTCCACCGCTTCCCGGTTGCACATCCGGGCGTTAAATAATGCCAGATGATGCATCGATCTCTGTATATATTTTATCCGCTGCCATGGGTCCCAATTAACCCGTGCAATGATTCAATGCTTCATCTTTATTGAACAATATTATAGTAGTTATATTGCCTTCTGATGTAAAACAATGTGAATGTATGTTTACTTATTCTTAATTTGATGGATAAGTATTTGCACAAATTAAGGCACAACATTGCGTATTGGGAGACGTAAAGTACTGTGTGTTGCAGTTTTGTAATTTATTGTGTGATACAAGTGTAGTGCATGACTAGGTTCATCATCGATCATCATCATCGTTGTGCAACCATAGTATCCCGTGGTTGGGCGAAGGCTTCAGAATGGTGTTGCGCTGTCCTCTGCCAGATGGTACCCTTCCAGTAGTCGTCTAGTTCGTCTCTCCGCCGTCTCATTGGTCTTCCTCTAGTTTTTTTCCCTTCGAAGGCTTTCCAGGTGGTGATACGCAGTGTCCATAGGTTATCTCGTATTCTACTGACGATCCCTGCCTAGATCCACTTCCGTCTTCTGACTTGTTCAATCACGTCTGTGACCTTTGTCTCTTACGCAAATGTTTGTTTTCTGTCCCGGTATGTCATGTTTAACATGTGCGATCAAGTATGCATTTTCTATTAGATGGCGTCTGCACTCTGCTGACTGCTGGCGCCTTAATCTCGATCCTATCTAGACAGTGCTTTGCACTTAGTTCCGCAGCTCGTGACCGAATGGGAAGGGAGGTAGATATCGGATTCTCTGACCACATTAATAGTATTTTTAGAACGCTCTTATTTACCAAATAACCGCTCACTATACTGTACCTTTATATAAAAACGCGCCATCATCGACAATATTTAAGTGCTTGCACTGACTGCGCTATAAATATCGCTACTCTCTCGCTCTCTCTCGCTCTCTCTCGCTCTCTCTCGCTCTCTCTCGCTCTCTCTCGCTCTCTCTCGCTCTCTCTCGCTCTCTCTCGCTCTCTCTCGCTCTCTCTCGCTCTCTCTCGCTCTCTCTCGCTCGCTCTCGTCCCCCCTCTATCTACCCTCCGCTCTCCCTGTCTACCTGTCTTTCTCTATATCCTTTTCACACACACACACACACACACACACACACACACACGCACGCACGCACGCACGCACGCACGCACGCACGCACGCACTGGGGGCATGGTGTGTGTGTGTGTGTGTGTGTGTGTGTGAGAGAGAGAGAGAGAGAGAGAGAGAGAGAGAGAGGAGAGAGAGAGAGACTGCGTGATTTTGTTTGAGTCTCGGTGAGTGAGTGTGCGCGCATATGTGTGTTTGTTGAGAGATTTGTCACGGGAAGTAAAGGTTCCCGTAAAGAACAAATGTGTGGGTGTGTGTGTGTGCGTGCGTGTGCGTGTGGGCGTGTGTGTGTGTGCGCGTGTGTGTTTGTGTGTGTGTGTGTATATATATATATATATATATATATATATATATATGTGCATGTGCATGTATGTGTGCATACATGCGTGTCTGTGCATGTGGTGTGTGTATGTGTAACAGAGACAGAGAGCGAGGGGTGCGTGCTAGCGTGTGTACAAGTGTGGGTACAAGTGTGTTGTATATGTGGACGTGAGTGTGCTCACGCTTGTGTGCCTTGTAGCATGTGTGCGTTTGTATGTGTACCTGGGTACGATTTTGTTGACACCCCCCGGCACGGTAACGCAAGGACTCTAAAAGTAATAAACCTGGCGCCAAAATGTTGTGGAGTAAACCTGCGTGACCATTAATATTGGGAATAACATTCTCCAAACAACGACTCGTTTTATCTACGTTTCCCGAATTCTTGGCGTGTGACGTCATAAGTTTGCGTCTACTAGTCACGTGGTTTCGTCAACAATCACGAGGACGTCATTCGTTTGGATTTTGAAATCTCGGATGCGTGGTTAAAGACACTGCGGCAGGGGGCTGCGTTATTTGGATATACATCAACAGTTATTGGCCTATATAAACTATTGTCGGTAATGTTTCGAACTAGTTGGAATTGGTGCGGAACTCACGATTACGAGCTAACCGAAGCTAACTTAACTATGAAGACAACATAGGCGTTATTAATAGTTTGTCACCGTTTTATTAAATGGAACGAAGCGTATAGGCCTATGTTGTACATTAATAGGCATAATGATTCTTGCTAATGTTCGTTGTTTTTATGCAGGTTATCGTTCCAGATTTATATCGTCCATGTCAAGTGTTCTTTTGCGAAGTGACACTTGAATCTCGTCGTTTCGGACGTTTTGGTGACTTCGGTGACTTTCTTCGCAATTCGAACATAACACAGTACATACACATAACAGACACGTAAATCGAACAGACAAGCAACATTTGTCCCGTCCACAAACCACCACAAGCATCAGGTCTGGATACACAAACAGGGGAATCCAATTAACAGTGTGACCTTTTTCAGGACACTCAGTCGATCGGCCCTGGATCTCATCCGGGAATTGCAACGGTCCCCCGTAACAACCCCCTCGTCACAAAACTAAACAACACTGAACATAGAATCGGGCGTTGACACTAATACGTCGTAGTGGCCCACAGAGAAAGAGACAATTAAGACACGGACAGGACATACGATGCGGAGTTACTTGTTACCGGCTGCTGCTGCGGTAACATCGGATGCTCGGGTATTTGAAAGAAGCAGTCTCATGGCGTCGAATTCGGCCTGTTGCCCTTGTAGCGCTTTGGCGATGTCGCGATTCGATGCAGTTGAACGCCGATCGTGGCGGCGCCGGCGGACGTGTGAATGCGTGAAGTTGCCGCCGAAAGAGTTGGCTCGTTCGTGTGTGATCATGACGACCACGGGCGTCGATCGGTGGGGGACGGGGGGGGGGACGTGTCCCCCCCACTTTTTAGAGTGGGGGGGGGACAGCATAGGAATTATCCCCCCCCCCACTTTTCAGTTCAGAAAAATTGCGAGGCATATAGCCTGACTCAACACTCCTCTCTCTTAAAAGCTGCTACATAGGACTAGCTAGACAATAAACTCGCGATATGAAGTTCAGCAAAGTTATTTATCGCAAATTAACACGAGGCAAACATATTGTATTTTGAGGCATGTTTGCTGTTAGTGCGCCATAATCCGTGATAGTTATTTAAACAAACGTAATATTTTAATGTATTGAACGAAATATTAGACAACTCTTCAAAGTAGTCATCACAGGAGAGTTATCGAACAGCCCGTGGCATTTATACAAAAAATGCTTTGTTATTCAGCTGCACACTGATGATTTTTAATTTGTCGCGCATACGCAGAAAGGCCAATCGGAAAGTGTATAACTACCGGAAAAATTTAAGCCGCTGCCTGGCTCTATCAACCTTGTGTTGATATTATTAATAGGCTCTAGCCATCAAATACATTTTAAGTGATGGAATTTGTGTTGCACTTTCACGCCTCGCCTGCTTGATGCTTATTGCCTACGGCAGAAGCGGCGGATTCTTGCACTTTGTGTAACTTACATTTGAGTGACGACAAATTTCTTTGCCAAAATGTTGGATTTGGAAGTTCAACACAGGCACAGCATGGGCGTCGATCAGTGGGGGACGAGGGGGACGCTGACCACCCCACGGCTTGAGGGGGTCAGCATAAAAAATGTCCTCACACATCGATCTAGTAGTAAAATTAATAATAAGATATAAACTTCCCATTACCTAGTGGAAAATCACTAGACAAATTGCTTGGTTGGCCTTGATCTTAGTCCAGTAAATTGTCATTTTGCACCCTTGTGTTGATATATTAATAGGCATTAGCCATCAAGCACATTAAAGATTATAAATTTTTGCTTGCCCTGTCACCCCTCGGATTGCAGCCTGGATGCCCTGGTCGATATTTATATCGCCTACGGCGTAACCACCGGATTTATGCACTTTGTGAAATTTGATCTCATTTTAGTGATGACAAATTTCTTTGCCAAAAGGTGGGATTGGGAAGTCCTATACTGGCACCCCTGTAAGCTCTGCATCTTGTCACTCTGCGAATCAGACAAGCAGTGTTGGATCCAAAGTCTACCCCCCAAATCTTCAGTGATTGCGGTGGGCCATGGCCCCTCTTCAAATATATGTTGCCAACATAACTATTATAAATAGCATAACATAAAGGCTTTTTTAGTTTATTTATAATTAGAACCAGACCAACAATGAATTATGTTTTATATTTACCAAAAAATAGTTACGTGTATTTCAGGTCGTATATATATATATATATGTATATATATATATATATATATATATATATATATATATATATATATATATATATATATATAATGCCTGATGACGACACGCGGCATTGCGGATTTGCGGTGGCGGTGTCGCGCTTACATTTTTCCGATCGTTAAAAACGTTCCGATTGACGTTTCTGCGCATGCGCAATAAATGTAAAATCACCAATGTCCAACGAAACAACAAAGCATTTTCGGTATAACTGCTACGAGCTGTTCGTTAACTCTCATGTGATGTTTACTGTGAAGAGTTTCTTAAAATGTCGTTCAATGCAATAAAATATTACGGTTTTTATAAATCACTGTCACGGATTATGGCGCACAACAGTGACGTCATTTACGCTTCCTATCTAAATATGCCTCAAAGCTTGTTTGCCTCGTGTTAATTTGCGACAAATACTTTTGCTGAGAGGTTATATACACCCTGACGAATAACCTGTAGTATTTATGCCATACATGCTTTGTCATTTCGCTGCATATTGATGATTTTACAAATATCGCGCATGCGCAGAAACGGCAAACGGAATGTTTGTAACGCCGGAAAAATGTAAGCGCTACAGCGGTCGCGAAGATGGAGAACAGCAACGGGTTTTAGCGATGCCGCGTTTCGGTGCGAATTGAAAGGCGACCGTGATGGCGCCAACGCCAGCGGATGCGTGAATTATGCGTGATGTTGTCGCCGACAGTTTTGGCTCATCTGTGATTGTGACGACACGCGGCATTCTGGATTTCCCATGGCGATTGCAAAGTTGAACGATAGCAATTGATTCACGTGTGCGCACATCTGAAAACGCAATGACAACATCTGAGTAACCATAATGTTTAAGCAAACACATATAAATTTCGGAAGCAGCATAACTTAGATTTGAATTCGGACTGTTTTATATATAGAATGCTTACCTTTTTACCCGAGAGCGATGGTAACCATGGTATGGCGGCGACGTTGGCGCGACAACTTGATGCAGGGAAGACGGCGATGAAATGGTGTTCAATCGCACAGAGCATAGGCCATAGTCGTGTCTTGAGACTTGAGCACGTTATCGCTAACGTTCGACCGCTTCTGTTGTTGTAGCGCAAATGTTCAGGCTCGACAAACAATACAACCGAAGTCCTTTTCGCGTTGGCTTCTCTGTTTGTGCTTCTCAACGGGCGTATTCTATTTGCCTCTCCGACCTCTCCGTCCTCTCCGACCTCTGCGAAAATTCCCATTCTTTTTGGGGACTTCTTTTTGACGCGGAGAGGTCACGTGACCTCTCCGCATCCGAAAGAGAGGCTCTCCGGACCACTCCGGTTTCGCCGCTTGCGTGGCATGTCGTATTCGGAGAGACGCAGTCACGTGGTACAAATATGGCAGAATACAAAAAGGGTGAGTACGATGTAATAAAACATTTGAAATACAATAATATAAGTATATATTTATTTTGCTAATGTGAAAGCGCAATTATCAGTACTTTATCAATGAAATATATGCATTTATGCATGTCAGTGGAATACTCCCTAAAGTGAAATAAGGAATTTATTAATTTATCGCTCACAAAAGACTGTCACACTCACAGTCACAGTGCCAGTGTTGTGTGAAGTTGTGAATGTGAGTGTTGGGTAATCTTTCAGTTAGCTGGCCTAAATTATTAGGGCTTTATCAAAACGGGTTTACCACCGTTTTTTTATGTGTATGTGTTCGGAATGTCACTGTGCATCACTTTCAATACAAAGAAGTCAACTATTATTTTTAAATTGTGTTTCAGATAAATGTAATGCTTTTGTCGATTCGACGTAATTCGTAAACGATCCGATGTCTCAGGCTCAGGGCGTGAGCAGTTAGCGGGCCAGTCGGTTAGCGCACCCAAGACACATCAGGACCGCAAAAGAGATGTCTTGCGATTTGTGGATATGTCCCCAAACCTAATTTTAGCTACATCATTAATTTGCGGTTCTGGTGTGGCTGGGATGCAGTAAATGTTCATGCCCAGTGACGTTGATGTTAAACTTTGATGTAAAACAAAATTTTATAAACAAATGATATCTTACTTATTTGTACCGGAAATTATGTAAAATGACATTCCAAACATATACACACACAAAATTTGTTAAAACCGTTTTTAAAAGGCCCTAATAATTTAGGCCAGTTATCTAGAAGATTACCTAGTGTTGGTGTGGGTGTTTCCCCATTGGACTTGTCATTTAATTAACTTAGTTGATTGCTATTGTCGTATTGATGTATTTTGTCTTGTGGAGCTTGTTGTTTGATATAACATAAGGTACGCTTCTTTCTAGCCATAGGTACCATTCATAAATGTAAGAAATTCATGATTTTTTACATTTATTAATTACTTGTAATAAATTATACATAAATATTGTTAAAATGAAATTATTACTTCCAAGAATTATTATGTATATTTATGACACATATGTTACGTATAGTGATTTTTTTCTTACGAAATGCTACATTATTTAAAATTGTATTTTGTTATTTATACATAGAAATAACATTTTCATATATTTATTTTATTATTTTCAAATCATTATCAAATATTACAAATCTTCTTATTGTATTCAGTCATTTGTTTGTATTTTATTATCCATTTAAAAGCTATGAATTGTTTGATCTAAAATGATATTATTAAAAATATGTAGTTGTCCATTCCATAGCTTTTATTATTCTTAAAAATTCTTTCTTATGTGTACTGTTCCACTTTCTGTATTGGCTATGGCTATTTCAGATATTGGAGAAGCTATGAGGTCATCATGCCTGATGGACAGGTAAAAACGTTGTTCTGAGTTCCCTAAACGGCAACAGTTGATAGTTGGAGGTAATTATAAAATATATACATTCTTATTTACTATCAGGCATTTTGTAAAATGTTACGGTTACTTTTATTTACAGTGTATAATTATAGCAATATAATTAAAATTACATAAACATAAATGTTTACAACAAAATGTAATTTCTATAATATGTGGTAATGCACTTATGGCTTATATGTTTTTATTAGTACATATATGTATGTGTACGAACAATAAATATTAATTTGAAATAGTTTTCATTGCATGATATCATGTTGCATAAATTATACAACACACATTAAAAAGCAGGATTATAATGTATTTATTTTCAATATAGATGCTGTAGATGCAGAAATATTGCACAATGTGCAACAGGAAATCACTGCACCATGGATCACAACTTCAGCAGTTACACAAACAGCTCCAACAAGGTAGGTATACACACGCACGCACGCACGCACGCACGCACGCACGCACGCACACACACACACACACATGATTTATGCTTATGTCAGTACGTTAAAAGGTAATTTTCATACAACATATTTGTTAAAAATACGAGAAAGTAGTTAATGAGTATAAATATATAGGCACAGTTTTTGGATAATAAACTCATCTTTGAAATATCTGAAAAAAATATGAGAACGTTTTATAATTTTCTGTCAATAAGCATATGCTGATCATTTTGAAAAAAAAAATGCATAATTTCAACAGTGTGTTAGCTATACATAAACACTGTGACATTTATTTTGCATGCATGCACAGTGTGGACCAGTGCGGCAACCAAACAGCTGATTGACCTCGTCCACGAGAACATGACGAAAAACTCATGCCACAATAGCATGTGAAAGGGGGCTGAAGACATCATGAAACTAAATGGGTACACAGTCACACCCAAACAATTACGTGGTAGGTGGAAGACATATAATGGTGTCTTCTTATAAACTGGTCAAAGAAAACAACCAAAAATGTGGACAAGGCACTAGAAAAATCCTTGGAAATCTGGAAGGCAGATCAACTCCAAATTTGGAGGATATATACTTTAAGACATGCACTACAAACTGCCAAGAGGGATTTTGTGCACCTTAGTTTCCATTTTATCTTCATGCTCCCATATTATATGTAAACTATTATGAAGCCTAACACTGAAAATCAGACAAATTGTGAAAACAAATATTTACTGAACGTATTGGGATGTTTTCAGTGTTTTTACGAAATTTGGAAACTAGGGAACATGGCTGTTAAATGTTGCTACACCTGGGGTTAAATAGGTGCTATAATATATATATATATGTGTGTATATATATATATATAATATATATGCATTTAAAATTATTATTTACAAATAGTGTCATACATAGCATACAAATTGCAAAATTCAATATATATATATATATATATATACACCTGTACATGCTTCTTCTAATAATTTGCAAACTTCTAAGTGAAAGGCCAGGGCCATGTGTCCTTGCACAACTGTGGCTTCTACATGTGTTCCATGCAACAGCAACATGCTCGTAGCCTTTGTCATGATATTGAAGAGTTAGACACTACAGGATGTGAATTGGATTTTATATTTCCCCTGACATAGCCATATATGTAAAATGTATGCATATAGTAATGATACATGTGTAGTTCTACATTTAGTGTGTAGTGGAGATACTGGTATTGTTGAGATGTTTTCATGTAGGAAATCAGCAATAGTTTGTTTGACATTTATATGTTATAATGGTTAATATATGAAGTTTTTTTAAAGGTGTTATGTTTTACTTTTAGTAAAAATCTTGTTTTGACATTTTTCTGTATTGTAATTTGTTCATGGTGTGCCATTGTTAAAAAAAAATCAGTATTAATACAGTGATTTGTTCCTACAATATGTACATTACCATTGTGAAGGATTGACTATGATGGTATTATTTTGTTTAAATATGTGACATGCGAGTTGTTGTTTTACATGTTTCAGGCTTACTTAATAAGAATATGTAGAAGTAATTACTGTTGGGTTCACATTTGTATGGTATTAATGTGCAAAACATTAAAACTTTGTATGGAATATATCACACAATGACTGACAACAAGTGTTTACTGTGTATAGTTACATATGTTTATTGCTTATGTTCCTTCACACTACGTATGATACATGTTAATGTGCATCCATGTTTTACAAAAAAACATGTTATAGCATTTATATAACAAATTCTATAATACAAATTATCAGCTTTCACAACTGTTTTATGCTTTACAGTGACAAATACAACACAACGAAGAATATTTATTCATATACATATTTACATGAGTGACATACATTATTCCACGATTACAATAGTATGTATAATAATAAGAATAAAATAAAAGAGTTATTTATATGCAAGCTGTAGCACAACAGAAATATATATGTGGACAAACACATTGCGAATCTCTACAACATAACAATAGTGAGGTAATTTAAAAGTGCACATTGTTACAAAATTACTTTTATGTCTTATTAAACAGTAGATAATGTTGCATAAAACAAAAGTACAACATTGCACAATAGTACAAAAGAAGTTATTGTGACCAAGAAAACAGGCATGCATATCATTGCATATTCAACAGTAAAGAAGGAAAAATAGTAAATGAAGTAAACACAAGATTTAGTATTTTTGAACATTAATGATATGCAAAATTGCTATATAATCAGCACTCGGGGATGGTCACTGCACCAAGTAAATGCAGCACCACCTGGAATGTACTTGGCCTCACGTGGAACACGACAATGAAGTCAGCAGGCAAGTAATTGTGGCATTACATATGTTGCAGTCGATGATGGTCATCACGTAACCTGTTATAGAGGAACAGAAGAGGAAATAAACATGTTTATTTAAGCAAAATATAATTATATAGTATGTCAGTTACAACTTACATCAAGACAAACGGGGCAGGTATATATAGCATAAACTATTATATGCAATGATGATAAAGTACAATACGTATAAGGATGTCAAGAAGCAGCGTAAACAAGTTGTCTTTGGAGGTGGTTTATAGACAATGCGTGTTTTACTGTTTACTAGTTGTTGTGTTATATGTGCCAGGTATATATTTACAAATAAACATGCATATTAATTCATATGCATATAACACTGGTAAAGTATAACATTTATTTACATATATCTATCTGAAGTAAATATATATAACATAGACATCCTATGAAATATGTATTCCATTATGCAAACAACACAACCAACTCCATAGCGAGCCAAAAAGCCAAGCCGGCCAAGGTCACAGTTGTGCCGCGGGCCCACGCCCACAAAAATGACAAGCCATGCGAGTAAAACAAGTGTTTATTTGTTAAAATATTCCTTCATAATTTACGAAATGCAACTTACAACATCAACGCGGCTGATGTTAACTCATCCGCGTATTGGTCGATGGCATGAGGATGATGATCACCATCACTTGACGAAAATAAATCATTACACAGTAGCGCCAAGGCTGCGTCTCCGTCCATCTTTAAACGCGCTGGTTGCTATGCTGGTTGCTATGCGTCTCGAACGTCTCCGACCTTCTCCGAATCTATTCTTTTTCACGTCTCCGCATTCTCCGCGTCCGCGGACTCCGCGGACTGCAAATAGAATACGCCCAACGTCTTGCCAGCTCGAGGAGTTGCGCTCAACTGATTTCCTTAACGTTCAAATCCACGTATAACGTTACTCTGACGAAGGTTTTGATTGGTTAATATGGAACCCCTGTTTAACTAGCCAATCATAATGAATTATTTGGGACATCCGGCAGAACGTTCTAGAAGGAAAGACTGTTCAACAGACCAATGAGAACACTCGTTTCAAAATCGGTTGACGTAGCCTAAACGGCTTTTTCAGGGTTGAGTTTTTGGATTTGACACAAACAAAGCGACGTTTTTGAAGACGAAACTGGTCGTTTCTATGCAATTTTACATTTCTTGAAATGGGGCTAGCTTAGAGTTTGGAAGTTTTTGAACTGGTGGTTGATTTTATCAATGTGAGTTGTTTGTACTTAACAACTACACCGTCGTGATCAATAGACTGCCCCGTGATAGTCAGAACGCGTACGCGTTTGATTACGTATACGCTCGCGGTGACGTATTTAATTTTACATAGTCATCGCGGGAAAACCGGCTTCCTCTTCATGCCGATAAAACGCGGGTCCTTTGATATATTTGCTTCCTCCGCAAAACGTTGAATTCCGACGCTGAGAACTACAGAGAAATGTATATTGTATAACTTATTTCTGCATAAATAAAAACAGTTCTTTGTGTTTGTGAATAAAGCCAAATTTGCCCCTGATTCTACGTCCATCTATCTGCCATTCTCTGTCTCCTTCTATATTCCCCTACTCCTCTCACCCTTTGTTTTAGACGCCTGTTGAATTTGGAAGATTGTGCATGTCTCGAAGTAAAGGTGTGACACTGACAATGACGTGTGTGCACAGGGGCGGTGACTGTTTGTGTACTTCCTGTATAGCCTGGCGAATTAGTTACTCAATGTTGCATAAAAGTAGAGAATTGTCATAATCGGTACCGTGATTACGAAGAACTAAGTTGTCTCTGGCATAACACTCATTTATATAATGAATTTCAACACTTCCCGCAGACTACCATTCCTTCTAATGTTTGCCGTCTCTCAGACATCTTTCACACGCCACCGACAACGGTCGTACTGGCATGTGTTAGGTTAGCACATTGACCTTAAAGGACAAAAAAAGGCTACGGTTTCGTGTCATACACCTAATAGAGTTTATACAAAGTAACAATTTCCACATACACTCAATTTTTTAACATCAGCGGTTTACTCAGAATGTGACTTTAAAGTCTAAAATTCTAACGAAATCCACGATGGTCGAGCTAGACGCCGCCATAGGTGAAGGGTTAACTTGGCTTGGCCATTCAGCGCGCGGCATTCTATATCTCTGCTGAAGCCGGTCACCTTCCTGCGACGTTGTTAAGGGTCAACAACTTCGAGTCTTCTACAGTTCGTTCAGTTGGCAGCTGCTTATAGGCGTATATCTAAATCTGTGGTTAAATCTATGGTAAACTTTAGTAATTATGCCTTAGTGTTCGGCATACGGTTGCAATAATAGTTGAAACAACCGGTAGTATTGAAGCAATGGATTCACACTGGTGATTTGCGGGCGTACTGTTTGGAATCCCTCCAGTCCAAGTACAGTTCACTTTGCTCGGTCCATTTTGAGGAGAAATGCTTTGAAGTAGACATGTATCATCAGTTGATGGGATGATTTCAGCGATAACAATAATAGACAACTTTATATTTACCGTCATCAGCATGTTACGCGCGTTGCCGAGTTGCAGCCATTTCATGACAACAGCCAAACCCCATGCAGGGAACCTACGTGGAGAGGGTCTCACCGTCGTGACGTCATTCTTCGTCTAAGATGGAGTTGCTCACAGTATTTTGATGGCTGGGTATTAAAAAATATTTTCTCTGGTAAACCGCTGGCGTTATAAAATTGGGTATATGTGGAAATTGTTACTTTATATTAACTCTATTAGGTCTATGCCACGAAACAGTAAACTTTTTTTGTCCTTTAATATACTCTGTACCCCCCCCCCCCCAGTAGGAATTCGTCATCATAATGTGTTGTCAAAGAAATATCAACAGTCGCCCTCCTCGCATTTCAATCTCACGATCCAACGAGTCACCGAAAACTATGGAAGAGCACACCCCCACCCAGGCTCCGGCTCAGCCCCACGCATATATTAATTTCGTTCTGACACAAGTGCAGCAGTAACAGAGCAGTTGCATCACAGCTGGTGACGGAAGTTATGCCGTACATGCGGATGGTTGACGTTTGAAAATTGGGCATTCGTGAACAACACGACACACCCTGTTGACATTATAGTCCTGACCATTTAATAAATTGTTTTATAGGTTACGTTGCACATGATTGCACACGATAATTCCTTCGACGACGTCCACAATTTCTTCCAGCTTTTTCAGGCTCAGCAAAGTGACGACAGATTTAGGTGAGATGGGGCGAGACACAATACGCAGAAGAGAGAATTGTGGAGCTGGAAGCGAGGGTGTTGGAGGCAGGGTCTACGGGGGTGCAGATCCGTCAACAGGTAGAATCCTTACAGGTTGACCTGGAGCAAACGAGGACGCTGGAGGAGGAACTGAACATGGCGACAGATGAGGATTTTGCTGAAGAAGAAGAATTTGTTTTATTATTTGACGATTTTTTCAAACCAATACACACATTCACATTATCCATGTCACACATAAATAATCAGAACAATACAAACATAACAATCACAGCAAACATGGTAATAATGCGTATAATCAACAATACAACCTAGGGTCAGGAGACTCCTCTAAGACCTGATTAGTCGCTACCGAGGAGCCACCTTTCAGGAAATGTAACGTATAGAATAATTTATTCTAGAACAAATACTTCCAGAAACAAACAAAAAAATCACTAAACAAACAAACATAATATGGAGATGCATGTGCGCAGATGACAAGATTATTGTATCTCAAGGCACTGTTTTAAATATAAATACTGAATGAAGTTTTTAGGTGGTTTTAGATTCTTAATTTTGCATACATACATAACAGTTTTGTCTAGTGCATGTTACTTCATAACTTTGTAAGAAATACTGTTTAACATACTTTACAAATCCCTGTGTACTATGTGACATAAGGTTTTCTTTCACTATTTCAGGAAGAGAGGTTGTATTAAGCCAATGTAGAAATCTCAGCGCTGAGAGTCCATGTGAAATCAATAGACTGATGCGGTGGTGGCGTGTGACCAGAATGCTCGACTGCTTACCCAGCTGAAGGGTAACCAGGTTGAGTGTGGAGCCCTGACGGAGCTACTCAGAGAGATGCGTGAGCAGCTGAATGAGTTTGGTGAGCCGAAAAGTCAGTTATGCAAGCAGGTGGCAGAGCTACAAAGCCATCTGTCCATGGTGAGCTGCGAGAGATGCGGCAGTTGGTCAGAGCGAGGTCATCCAAGTAGAGCACCTCGGGCTGCAGGATGCGAGTGGATACGGAGTACTTCCCATCCCAGGTGGAGAGGCTGGAGTACCCCTTACCAAAAATTAGCATTCGAATACCATTGATATACCATGTGCCAGTAAGATACCATTGGTTTTTGAATCGTTTTTGAATGGTACTTGAATGGTCCTATGGGGGGGTTATGGCCAAGGGTATTTGAATGGTATCCGAGTGGTTTTTTTGAATGACATTTTGAATGGTATTTTGCATTCTTTGTACCGTTCAGTGGTATTGAATGGTATTTCAAATTACCGTTGAGAGTACTACTGAGTTCTGCTGATAACGATATATCATTGATACTGAATGGTATTCAATGGTGTCTGGCGTTGGTGTAATCCGTAGACGGATACCGGATGTCGTGGATCGCCATGACGCTGGTGTATTTATAAATATAATATTTGCTCTGCATAATTGCTTCCCTGATGATTTGGCCGTAAGAAACATGAGTTCCTGCCGTCTGACTGTGGATATGGTTTTGTCTTGTTTGGTTCTTGAAATAAAGAATTGTGAAACAAGAATCCGGCGCTCCGCGTCCATCCGTGACAATATCAACGCGCCATCACCGATAGTATGTAATTGAACTCACTAGCTGTATGGACATATATCTCTCCCTCTCTCCCTCTCTCCCTCTCTCCCTCTCTCCCTCTCTCCCTCTCTCCCTCTCTTCCTCTCTCCCTCTCTCCCTCTCTCCCTCTCTCCCTCTCTCCCTCTCTCCCTCTCTCCCTCTCTCCCTCTCTCCCTCTCTCCCTCTCTCCCTCTCTTCCTCTCTCCATCTCTCCCTCTCTCCCTCTCTCCCTCTCTCCCTCTCTCTCTCCCTTTCACCTTCTCTCCTTTTCTCCCTCTCTCCCCCCTCTCGGAAATATATCAGCAGCTCTATTAATCTGTTCATTTAGTCATACCTCTGAGCCAAAGACAACGTCTGGGCCGGCTTTTCTAAAATGTTTGCAAACATTCAGCTTTCTTTCGCGTGCATGATGCTTTGGTAGTTGTAATGTTGTTCTCCTCTAGTTGTCCCTGTCGTCAGGGGCGAGGTTGGCCATGAATATTGTTATCTTTTTTCATCTTTTCTTTCCTCTCCTCACGTTTGTATCACTGCGTTTTCTATCACAGTCTCCAACTCCTTCTATCTTTTATTGCTCTCCTCCATTCTCTACCCACTCTTTCCAGATCTCTCTTAACGTAGTCTTCCCATCGCATTCGCGGTCTTCCTCGCCTCCTTTTCCCCTCCACTTTCTGGGCATCTGCTCTCTTTGTCATTTTTTCATCTGTCATTCTTTCCACGTGTCCGGCTCATTTAAGCTCATCGCCAGTTTCTTCTTAAAACTTTCCTTCACTCCATGCTCCACTCTCAGTTCTTCCAATCGTCTCTTATCCGCGCACCAGGCTATATACGACGAGAGGAGGCCTTCACAGGTGATAATGTGTGCACTGGACGGTGTGGTGCTTGTTGAGATTGAATCCGCTTTAATGGTGTCTGCAGGTGTAGAGGTTGTGTGCGGCCGGGATACCATTAATTGTATATGAGATTATGTTGCATATATGTCTTTGTAAGCAGGACTGAGCTGTTTAGATCAGAAAGAGAGTGAAAGAGAAAGAGAGAGAGAGAGAGAGAGAGAGAGAGAGAGAGAGAGAGAGAGAGAGAGAGAGAGAGAGACAGAGAGGGGAGAGGGAGAGACTGATGGAATACCAATTGGTTATGCTTTCCAGGCAGGCCACTTAAAAATGACCTTCTGTATAGTGTATGTACGTGGAGCAGGTGGCAGTCACCAATGCCCAATTATTTTAGGCATGGTTCATGGTAGGCCATCTAGCCTCCAGAGTTAGGGTCAATTGAAGCAATCAGATCATATGATATGGACAAGTTATATACTGTTTCCCAGTATATCCTTGCATGCAGGCAAATCGACACAGGCAACATGTGGACGATTTTGGGCCGGGATGCCCCGAGGCACCTTTAGAAACATTTAATCAAATAAACGTTTCTCGTGGACGTACTACCCTAAGAAATGCCTATACAACATTTAAAAAGTCAATTATGAAAGGCGCGTTTTTTAAAGAAGTTTTGCGATATCCAATAGCAAATAAATGAAAAAAATGTGTTCATAGTAGCAGTGCCCTAACGATTCGTCTACGTCAAATAAAAAACAAACCTCAACAGTTTCTGAGATATGGGAGCTAACGGCGCATGGCGGACATAAAGTAATGCCATAAGTATTCGGCCCAAGGACTAAAAAAATAAACGATCAAGTCTTTCGAGGGAAACTATTTCACTACACACCGGTATCACCGGATGTTTACTAGAACTGCCGCCAGACGCGTGAGGTTGATATAAATAAAATGCATCATATCTCAGGATTAGATCACGTTATTGGATCATTATGTTGCACTCGACCGTAACTGAAAATAACAATGTCATCATGATAGGCGTCAAACACATATCCAAGTAATTAACGATTTGACGCAATGTCCCCTGTTATCGCTCATCGTGGTCTAGGTCACCGACCGGACAGCCGTATAACTTATTTACACCCTGTGCTGTGACAGTCACAGTGGCCAACCCGCCCGACGGTTTGAGGGCAAAGAGCACAGTTGGTTTTCCTACTGGCGGCCATGTTAACGTTTTATCAGATTATATAAGGAAACTACCTGAGATTTGTGTTTTATTTCTCGACATGCAGTCACCCCTAGCTACCAGTACTAGTGCGTGATGCCCCAGCGGCAGCAGTAGGGGTTTTGCACTACAAAAACTCACAGTCAAGATTGTCAGATACGCAGATGAAATTTAATCAAAATCATATATCTCAGGCTCTTTTAAAATGCATGCATGTGTACTGCCCGTCAATATTGACAACATTTAGCATGTTTTTTACATCCACAGGGTCATGTAAGAAAAGAAATGGCTAAAAATTACTGCACCAACAACTCTGCCTAACATGCATCATTAAACTGCCGCTACATCGTGGCACAGAATCTATTAGTATGCCTGCTCTGCTGTACTCATTTCACATAAAAATCATGTTTCAAATTCTTAAATGATACAATTATTAAGATACTACATTCGTATGGGTCAGACCAGGAAGTCTAACTAAGTGTGCTCTGACCCGTTGGTCATCTGTTGTCATTGGCCATGTTGTGAAATGTTTGCCGCCCTAGTATGTACTTTGTGTGGTGAGGTCACAAAGTAAAAACATATTTTTATCTACTTTTATTGTGAAATTAAAATTTTCAATTTTCGGAAATTCATTGTCGTTTATATCTTAATAATATTCTTAATTATGTTTTATTCTTCCAGGTGTAGATTCCACAAACCATAGCAAGAGCAAACTTTCTTGAGACATTTGATGAGGATGGAATCGATACTGCAGCCATTGTGATCATCAAGTGTTTGTGTCTTTCTAAGACTAAGTTTAAACAAGTATCACTTCTGCTCGAACAGATCAATTTAATCAAATTTTCCTGTTTTGATTCACATCTGTTGGACAAAGAATGGGTTTAATACCCTTTGCAAACTTTATATCTACATTTGCCTTTGGACACGGTTTGAACGTCTGCCACCGGTGTATACGTGCCAAAGATCTCATAGTGAGATGTCTGCACTTAAACACCAGGCGGAGCTGCTGTATGCCAGTAGCACCACCTGGTGGGAAATATCAGAATTTGCACATCACTAATGGAACTTTATCAAGATGTAGCCCGCTCAAGCATAGGTACACGTCTATGACAATGCAGTCATTTCAGTGCAGAATGAGTCATGTGGTTTCACAGAAGCATCAATGCTGGATCTTTGCCCAGCCAGTAGGAATCCATGGATATCATAGCCCAGGGATGTTGACAGTCAATGCACTGGCGTCGTCTTGTGTGCAACATACGTCAACAAGATGGAAGCATGACAAACCCGACTATCCACCGTTGCGTGAATCGGAACTTGAAGAAATGTACACGAAAGGCAGTGGCCCTGGTGGACAGTCTGTGAACAAGACGTCAAACTGCGTTGTTCTTAAACATATTCCGACTGGAATTGTTATCAAGGTAAAAAACTACATAATTTTTTGGCATACATGTACTCTGGGGGAGTCTGCATGTGTATGTGTATGATTGTGCCTATGCGTATACAGCATTTAAATAATTATACATATTCTTCCCCCAAAGTTACCATGGTTATGAGGTTTGATTAATGCTGATTGAATGTACATATTTACCGTTTCAGCAGCCATTTCTTGTATACACACATTGCTGCATGCAATAACCTGTTTTGAAGTTTGTTAGAGTCACAATTAAATTGGACATGAGAATTACTTTTGTTTCAGTCACCTAGAGTTTCGTTATATAAATTTATATTTGTGACTCTCATAAAATAAACAACTGATCATATTTACATCTTTGCAAACTTCTGTGACATTTCCTTATGCAAAGATGTGAATTTGGTGCTTGCAGTAGCAAATTATACATAATATATAAATTTTGAATTTTTTGATGACACTGAATTTAAGTGTCAACGTTGCTTTGTCATATTTTTTGTGATGCTGAGGTAAGTGTCAGTCCGTGCTGCATTGCCAGTGTTCTATGGTGACATAAGTGGTCAATTCACTGTCAGTACCCAAACATGTTTTATGTTGTCATCAATGTTCTATGGTGATGCTAAGGTAAGTCAGAAAGGCCTGGGTCAATGCTATGTTGTCAATGACATTGACGTAAGTGTCAAGTCACTGTCAGCACTCATCAGTGTTCTAAGGTGTCATCACTGTTCTATGGTGACGCTGAGGAAAGTGTCATTGCTGCATTGCCAATGCTTTGTGGTGACACTGAGGTAAGTGTCAAAGCTGGATTGTCAATCTGTTGTGAAGTGTCAAATCACAGCTAACATTTATCAACGTTCTATTGTGTCATCAGTATTCCATAGTGACACTGAGGTAAATGTCAATGTTGCGTTGTCAATGTTCCATGGTGATTTTTGTTGTTGTTTTTTTGCAACTTTCAAGCAGGGTTTTATGCAGGATTAAATTATTGCCAGTCACACATGTTTTGGTGGATACACGGAAGTTAACTGTTAAGCCAGTTTACAAACTTTTAAATGGGTCTGATGACCTGAAATGGGCTACAAACACACATATGACACCATTTACATTCACTTTCAAGGCATATATAACAATATCTATGACTTTGGAAGACCTTTTTCTTTTGCTCCTTCATTTTTTTACCCGTCCACCCATATTTCTGCCCGTCCATATTCGTTTTTACCCGTCCAAATGATGGGTGGACAGGTCTCTACATAAAGCTATGCAACTTTGAGACTTTTTCTTATGATTTTCGTGCATCCTGTTGCAGTGCCACGAGACGCGGTCTCTACACGACAACAGGAAGCTGGCGAGACTGAGGCTGCAGGAGAGACTGGACGTCCACTACAACGGGGAGAACAGCTTCGTGGAGCTGCAGAAGAAGGAGTTCGCTCGGAGGAAGGAGGACAGGAAGAAACGAACGCGGGACAGGCTCGAGAAACTGAGGGAGTTCAAGGAGAGGGAAGGAATCAAGTAGAAGGGATTGGATCTTTATATTTATAGGCTGTGATTGATTCCTGACTTGTTATCATGCAATAAGAAATGAGTTAAGTTACATGTTTGTATGTGTTGTTGTTGCTGTAAAGTCAGGAGTGAGGCCAAGATCCTTCCTTCGTCCTGTTTCATCCTGTGTCCATTTCCTATTCCCAGCTCCACTCCAAGAGTCCCAACCCTGCTAGATCTCTATTCACAGCACTCCCATCTTAGTTGCAATCTTTCCTCTTCTCTCCAATCATGTTTATCACATCTCCTTTCATGATTGGCTGCAGTTGCCTTTCCATTCTTCTTTCTAAGAATGTCTGCAATTATTATTCTGACAGTGGGAGTTTAGACAATAAGATCCGAGCATCAAACAATTTTCCATTTCCCTGCATGAATTTGTCGTGCCAATTGTGACAATTGGCACGAATGACACCATGAAGAAGTCACCAATAGCTTATACTATGTTACAGTTTCTCTTAAGAAAGACACAGGCAATGTTACTTACTTGTTTAATCCTCTTTCTGCCCACTGGCAGCGCAGTGGCTCAGGGGTAGAGCTTCGGACTCTCGACTACGAGAAACCGGGTTCGAATCCTGGCTGCGGTGTTAAAACCTTGGGCAAGTTTTTTCACTCTACATTGCTCCAGTTCACTCAGCTGAATTAAATGAGTACCTGGCTATAGACAGTGGTGGATATGTGTACGAGCAGCCTTCGTGCATTAATTGTAGCATATGGCTGGGTACTTCCCAGAGAAGTTGAGATGGTGTCTGAGTGAACAGGTCTGTCAGGGAAGTAAAGTGTAAAGCGCTTTGAGTGGTCCTGAGGATTGGATATTGCGCTATATAAGAACTGCCTTTACAAGGGTCCTACACTTTGTCCTGTTTGCAGCCCAATGTGCAGCCCGACCCCACCTTAAATTTAGTTGTTTCAGTTCTTTTTCTAGTATCCTCCTCCACTTTAGGTGTCCATCTAAGTGCTGTTTTCGAGATACTGTCTTCTTTCTTTCTTAAGACATCGTCGTTCCATCTCCATCTTCTTGTGGCGAGTATATTGTTTATAGTGTGTAAAGGCAATGCAGCAGGGTCCGTACAAGGCCTTCAAAAGCCTTGAATTTGATTGCAACAAATTCAAGGCCTTGAAATCCTTGAATTTTACAAAGTAGTCTTGAAGTCTTGAATTTAATTGTGGTCAATAAAATATTGTTTTGACTCAATTGTTGTGATGAATCACAGCCAGAAAGGAAAAACCTATGCACAAAAATAACTTGTGCACATTGGGCAATTGGCATTTCATTGTGGTCTTTGTTTTCTTAGTCGAGTAACATTTTTAATGTTAACTTAATTTACTGCACTTAAAAGTACATATGTCGTTAAAACAGTCTTGAATTTCTTTTTCAAATAGCCATGAAGTCTTGAATAGCCTTGAATCTCATATGTCCGGATGTGTACCCATGATATAGGGTCAACTAAATGTTAATGTTTTGACACAGTGGACAAACCAATGCTGAACCATAAACTGGTCACCACAAAGATTTGATCCCCATTTATGCTGATGGGCAGTCGAGTAGTAATAGCTTGACCACTGCATTTCACCTATCCTGCTCACTAACTCTATAATCAGGACCTCTAATGACACCTGTCAATCATCATCACATGGCTAATATAATATTTTATTACAATTCATGTCACTGATATTTCAAATATGTATCTTGGCTTATTTTTGATTATAGTGTATGTTGTAATTCAATCATGATAAAAAATAATTGATGGAAACATGTTTTGTTATTATTTGTATTGTAATGTTGGCATGCAGATACACGTGTATAGACAAAACATTGGAACGAATCCAGGTACTTTGGGAAGAATCATATTATGCAAATGGCCACATCAGTATTTTGTGTGCATTTTATATGCAGCAACAGAAACATAATTGTTTACCCCAATGAAGCAAGAAGACAAGTTTTATTTATGACTGATAAAAAAATGGAAAACAATTTGACAAAAAGTTAATTTTTTTTAAGATTCAATAAATTAATCAGGTTTTGTGAAGAATGACCGTTTTGTGGCTTACATTTATTTTATTTTTGTAGGATCTCTTAACTATACTGAGAGAATCAATATAAAAATGAGATAGATCTTGCTGAAACAACAAGGTTTTCCTGCGTACTCTAACTTCCCGACAATTTCAGTAAAGCCAAATGACTCGATTCTGTGGCAAACAACGTATACACGTGATTTATTACAGTAACACAGAACATGACAGAACCAGTGCGTAGGTAAATAACAGTTTCATAATATAACAACCAACTTTGGCCAAGTGAAGAACTAGGACATGCAAATTTTCCCACCAGGGTGAAACAATGGTGGCATATGGGAGGGAGGGAGGGAGGGGGCAATCCCCTCCGTAAAACAAATTTAATGAGCTGTTTTACAACAGATGTGAAACTTATTAAAATAAGATCATTTTAGATGGCCAGATGTAAATCAAGATATGACAGGATTTGCCAAATATTTCTCCCCATATTAGTACACATGGATCCTGTGTAACAGTGCAGTATAGCAACAGGTAATGCATGCACACATGGAGGAGTGATATAAACCTTCACTCCAGTTTCACAACCTTTGGAAAGAAATTTTCGACGCCCAGAATTGTGGACATTCCATTTACTTTAAAAACAACTTCAAAATACAAGTGTCCTAAAACAACAAACATTTTCTTCTAATTTACTTGATGTTATTTGTTTCTTGCTATTTATTTGCTTTCAATTTATGTGATCAAAACATGACAGTAGACAATACAACATTCAATACTGATTGTCTATTTACTTTCTCAAACACATCTGTATTAGTAACATGCAAATTAATTACGGTTACAGTCAACAACAAAGTAGTTTCAGTTTCACTTTCACAAACCAGCCATGTAACACACAGTATAACAGAAATGGAAAAAATGGTGCAATCACAACTAGAACAATACACAATGCTACAAGATTATAATTATATGTAAATGTAAAAATTATCACAGAATTTTTGTAAGCACACACAAAACAAAATCACAAAATATTAAAAAACAACTTGCCAAAATCATGCAGTCAATAATATAATACTTATAAAAGGCAACTACTACGTAGACATGTTAGATTGCTTAATTACAGATGATTACTGCATTAGAAAAAAGTTATCAGCAAATGAAATGTATTTTCTTTTTAGTCTCACAATAACCGGACATCACCAGCAGTTGAAACAAAAAGCAGTGAATAAGATTCTGAATTTTAATTCAGCAAACAATTTGGCAGTCACCAAATAATTAAATTATCTATTGGTGAAGTTAAACCTAATAAAATATAAAATTACAAAACTAATGCATTTATTTTGTACAGTTTGATTGTGTAATCAAATATGTCATTTGACCTGTATAGGATCATATGTTAAAGGAAGATCCTCCAAACATTTGCTGAACATGTTACTTAAATTTATATTAGACAATACTTTCTCTGGTGACATATGTCAATGATCAATTAAGACCTCTAACGACATCTGTCTATCATCACTTAGGGTTCATTCATGGACTATCTTAAAATAGTTAAAGCGATACTCCTGTCAGTGAGAGGTTCACATTATTAACTTACATACATATACTATATTGATTGTGCCTAATAATTATGCATGGAGATTGTTAGTAAACAATTAGTTATAGTTTAATGGCATCAGATACAGAAACATGCAATCTTAGATTCAGGGTGCTGCCATCTTGAGACTTATGCCCCAGTGACGTAAGCCAAACCGTTTACGTCACTGGCGCATTGTTAAAAAAGACAAGGATTGGCTGAATCTCCGCTAACAATTGTTATAGTGATGTAAGTAATCCGCGACATACTGGATATATCAAATACAATTGGATAGATATAGGATGTTTGTACGTGCATGCGCCAGTGACGTAAGAGGTTTACGTCACTGGCGCATGATGGCAAAGATGGCAATGCCCTGAATCCAACATGGAGTGTTTCTGATGTAATAATTCTATAATTAATATTTTATTAACGATCTTTGTGCACAATTATTATGCACAACCAATACATTATACATATGTAAGCAAATGCTGCGAATATCTCACTGACTAGAGTATCCTTTTAATAACCCACTTTCCAATTTTACTTCTATTATTAAGTACAGCATTTTATGCATCTGGAGATAAGACGTTTGACCACTGCTCATGCTGGTGGACACCGAAAAATAAATGTTCATCTTATCTCCATTACGCCATAAAACGGTTACAGTGACATTTATCCTATTCCTTCGTTAATCTGTTAGTCACTTTTTGATGGTTAAACATAAGTAAAATGGAAAGCCACCATCATACAGCACATTGTCCTTAGCATATATCGATTAACTTTAATAATACATAATCGTCAAGTATGCCACATTTAACAAAACACTATTTTGTCAGCAGCGTCTGACCATAGAGCATCCCTCAGTTATGATAAATATCAGCGAAATGTTAAGATTAATATTTTCAAGAACGTGAGGGATCCTTAGCAAAATGTCTGTTTATGGGCATACTTGACTTCACTGTGATACCCTGTCTGTCACGGCCAATGGAATGGGAAGTTAAAGGTCAATTCATTATTATTCTTACTATCTTAGTAATTAACGTCCCGGTATGGTTACGCTAGTTGCGAACATTGTCCTTTATGGTGCAAATTAAGACTGCGGTAAAATAATCTTTGGTGTTCACTACAACCTGTGTTTGTCCTTATCAAGGGAACTACAAGACATGTCATCTGTAATCAAAATCTACCATTGTCACAGCCTGACGAAGACGGTTGATATCATAGGTGCTTGGATTCCGTTGGTGGTGGCTCACAGATGCCGTTGAGGCCAGGATGCCCTGTGGAAGTGTTCAGCTGTGTCGGTCAGAAGTTGTCTCTATCTGACGTAGACAGCAGTATGTGAGGTTGGTCGGCACGCCCGCTGCTGCAACTGAGCGTATGCTCGCTCCAACTGCATTAGTTCCTGCAACAAACACCAGGGGATACTTGTGTGAGCATTACGCCGTGTTCTGATTTCCATGAACGACTTTGAAGTATGTTTTAAATGATGCCATGACGGGAAAATTGCATATTTGTGGACGTTAAAAGACACCTGACAACGGCAGGACAATAGGAAATAAGAGCAGTGACACCGACAAGTGAATGTAGGTGCTTGTGTGACTGATGTTGACACTGCACAAACCATAGGTGACACCACAAGAACAATGTCATTTAAAACAATGCCTCCTCTTTAAAATATGAAAGCCTTAATGGGGTTCACCTGAATTGGTCTACCGTTTGTGTGTGTGTACATGTGTTTGTATATGCACATATTTATGTGTGTATGTATGTGTTTGAGTCTGTATGTGAGTCTGTGTGTGCGTGTGTTTCTTTACATGTGTGTGTGTATTTGTGTGTGTCTGTGTATTTTCACCTTGGTCTGCTGTGTCAGTCTGTAGTGTGTGTGTGTGTGTGTGTGTGTGTGTGTGTGTGTGTGTGTGTGTGTGTGTGTGTGTCAGTCTGTATGTGTGTCAGTCTGTGTGTGTGTGTGTGTGTCAGTCTGTGTGTGTGTGTGTGTCAGTCTGTGTGTGTGTGTGTGTGTGTGTGTGTCTAGGCATGCGTGCGTGTGTGTCAGTGTGTGTGTATGTGTGTGTGTGTATGTGTGTGTATATGTGTGTGTATATGTGTGTGTATATGTGTGTGTATATGTGTGTGTATATGTGTGTGTGTGGTGTGGTGTGTGAGTCAGTGTGTGTGTCTGTGTGTGTCTGTATATATGTGTGTGTGTCAGTGTGTGCGCGCGCGTGTGTGTGTGTGTTGTCTGTGTGTGTCTGTGTGTGTGTCTCTGTGTGTGTATGTGTGTGTATGTGTGTGTGTGTGTCTGTGTCAGTCTGTGTCAGTCTGTGTGAGCATGGGTGCACGCATGTATGTGTGTGTGTGTGTGTACGTGCGTGTGTTTGTATGTATGTGTGTGCGTGTGTGCGTGTGTGCATGTGTGCGTGTGTGCGTGTGTGTGTGCATGTGTTTGTGTCTATGTGTGTCTATGTGTATGTGTGTGTCTATATGTGTCTGCGTGTCTGTGTGTGTCTGTGTGTGTCTGTGTGTGTCTGTGTGTGTCTGTGTGTGTGTCTGTGTGTGTCTGTGTGTGTCTGTGTGTGTCTGTGTGTGTCTGTGTGTGTCTGTGTGTGTCTGTGTGTGTCTGTGTGGTCTCACCTTGGTCTGCTGTGTCAGTGTACTCTGTAGTTTCGAGATCTCCAGCATCTTCTGGTTGAGGATGTGCGCATTCTGCTCCGCGCGGTCCTCCGCCATCTTGGCGCGACTCTCCGCCTCCTCCGCACGCAGCTCATACTGGCGCACACTGCGCTCCGGCTGCTCCAGGCAACAACATAAACAACATCGGCATCAAACAACAACATCAGTGACAACACAACAACATACAACAACGTCAGCATCAAACAACATCAGTGACAACACAACAACATACAACAACGTCAGCATCAAACAACAACATCAGTGACAACACAACAACAAACAACAAAGTCGGCATCAAACAACAACATCAGTGACAACACAACAACATACAACAACGTCAGCATCAAACGACAACATCAATGACAACAGAACAACATCAGCATCAAATGACAATATCAGTGACAACACAACAACATACAACAACATCACCATCAAACAACAATATCAGTGTCAACAGAACAACATACAACAATGTCACCATCAAACAACAATATCAGTGACAACACAACAACATCAATAACAATGCACAACAATAGTAATGACAAGTGATAATGACATCACACAACAACACTAATGACAATGTACAACAACATAACTGACAACTGACACCACACAACAACATTAATGACAATTGATACTGACAACACACAACAACATTAATGACATTTGATGCTGACAACACACAACAACGTCAATGACAATGCACAACAACATTAATGATACCACACTAATGACATCTCATTTAACACCACACAACAACATTAATGACAATTGATGCTGACAACACACAACAACGCCAATGACAATGCGCAACAACATTAATGAAACCACACTAATTACAACTCATGTAATATCATCACCATCTAGTAATGTATTGCCCCACGGTAGTAACATATTTTCCTCTGATGCATGACGCTAACCAAAGGACATTTTTTGTAGTTTTCTCAAACCGGCGCAATCATCACTTAAGTGGTGGGCCGATACAATAAATGCATAAAACAGTTTCGGAAAGACGTTGTTCAATAAAAATGTTAGACAGAAACTTGTCAACCCACCATGTTTTGGCATTTGACAGAGAGATCTGGCACAGAGATGCTCAGTTTGCCGGCGCGCTTCAGATTAGCATTCTCCATCTGCAGTATCTTCACCTTGCCCTGCAGTTGCCGTAGCAACTGGGCTGTTTCTGGGCTCTCCTCATTTGGGCCACCGTTGTAGGCCATACTCTGGATGGGAAAATTGTATATAAAAAAGTGAAATTAATGTACACTGTATCTCCGGAGAAAGACTGCAACTGTTGAGAGTTATCTCTAGAGAGATGGAATAATTAAATATATATATACCCTGGAGAATTTGACAGTGTTAAACTGATTCAATGTGCTATCGTTTGGAATATTGTGACCCATTAAAGCAAGTCAATCAATTTGTTTGACTGGGCAGAAATGCTTGTCAAAATCTCATGTTTCAATGTCCAGTTTATATTCCTTGACAAAGCCAATATTTGAAATGGGTTAATTTATGAACCCTTTAGCAAACACCAAAGAACAAATAAATACAAATCGCTGAAAAATTTTGCTTTGAAAAAGTCGATAAAAATAATTTAGAACTAAATTAATAAATTAGAATTAAAATATTGCAAGTTTGCTGCGGTAACTATTGCGTGAGACACACCAGTCGGAGTAGTTCGTGCTTGAGTCTCTCAATCTCCCTCTTCATCACTTCCCTCTCATGCTCCCATTCAGCCCGGTTCTTGTTCGTGTCCTTCCCCCTCCTAACAACAACACGACTGGGTGAATAACAACATGACTGAGTGAATAACAACATGACTGGGTGAATAACAACATGACTGGGTGAACAACAACATGACCGGGTGAATAACAACACGTATGTGTGAATAACAACACGACTGAGTGAATAACAACATGACTGGGTGAATAACAACATGACTGGGTGAATAACAACATGACTGAGTGAACAACAACAACATGACTGAGTGAACAACAACATGACTGAGTGAACAACAACATGACTGAGTGAACAACACTGACCCAAAATTAACAACATGACAAGTGAATAACGTGACGTAGTGAACACAACATGACTGAGTGAAGAACAACATGACTCAATGAAGAACAACATGACTCAATGAAGAACAACATGACGTGATCAATGTGATATTCCATGAGTGGATAACAACATGACGTTATATCTGAATGAAAAACAATATGATGATACATCTCAGTGAATAGCAACATGATGGCATATCTGAATGAACAACAACATGATGACATGTGAATCAAAAACAGCATGACAACTTATCTGAGTGAACAACAGCATGATGACATATATGAGTGAACAACATCATGATGACATATCTGAGTGAACAACAGCATGATGACATATATGAGTGAACAACATCATGATGACATATCTGAGTGAACAACAACATGATGTCACAACTGAGTAAACAACAACATGAGGACACATATGAGTGAACTACAATAAGATGTAATTTCCGAGTGAGCAAGACATTCTCATTACTGTGCAAACAACAACATCGCTTTGTTACTAAGTAGGGCTGCGCAACAACATCATCATATCATGAGGTCAGAATAGACACCATTATAGCTTATCAGTTGAGATTACAAGAACGTAATAACTCGAGTCACTTAAACAGATCATAAACATGGGCAGATGACAAAGTTAGAAACATTAGAAATATAATGTTCCTGTTCATTTGTGGAATAACAGCACACAACTTTTAATAAAAAAGTCACTATTTTACTCAATGAAACATATTTAATTTTAAGTTGCGTAAAAATACCAATTAAATCAGTTGATGCAATTTTAACTCCATGGTATTTACCAACTGAAACAGGTGAACTGTTATTTATAAATTAACTGACCATATAACAGAATAACATGTGTTATTATTCAGTGTTGTTAGTACATACACACACATGTCACTATACGTATTGTGACATCACAACTACTCTCTCTTGCAGTGTTAGTGTCATGCTCAAACTGTGTTATTCACTTGTGCGAAAATGTGTGTACCGTGTATTAATTATGTTATAACAAACGCTGACGAAAACAAACAAAACATGCTTACAAAGTCCTGACTATGGCACTAGGAAGACAGGGTAGAGTGGTTAGGCAGATGGTTGGGATTAAGAGTTAAACAGCATTCACAAAGTTCTACATACACAATTCATTCAGTAAGTGAAACCGTAATGAAGCAATTTCGGTTTCATGATAAAGACCACTGACGTAATTCAAAACTTACACTCAAAAATCTCACCACCATCGTAGGGAAAGATACAATGCATCAATGTATAAGATATATGTATATATATATATATATATATATATATATATATATATATATATATATATATATATAGGGCCATGCTAGTGGTAATTATTCGGGGACAATATGGCACGTGACACTGCAGACTTGAGCTATATTTCCCTTTATGTAAACATTCTGGGGTCCGATTTGATACATGCCTTGTGGGTGTAAAACCCAATAATGTCATGTCATCCCTATGTAGCGAAATTGTTGTTCCAATACAACTGTATCGAGTCCTGCGTACAGCTTTCAGTGAGAGTGTTGCCATGGCAACTGCTGCAGCGCATAGCAGTAATTATGATTGCCACCCATCCCATAAAATATGGAATATTCCATAATCATGAGACCAATTAATATAGCATCCTTTATCAAGGGAACAGGGGTTGATCAGTCCCTTATTTTTCCGTGTGAAAAGTAGCAACCTTAAAAGAAACATTCCAGTGAACTGATTTACATTTGTGACATTTCAGACAGAAATGACCAAACTGTGTATGTTGTTCTATAGCTGCATTCACCAGCTGAGATAAATGTATTTGGTTTATGAAACTATTACTATTACTTGTAATAAATAGTCTGCATTTGTAATCTGCCCTAATCTGGGTAAAACAAAAACTGTTCAGCGGTGCCTACAAGATGAAACTAAGCAGGACCTATATTTAAAAACATTTATCAAAGAAAAAAGTAAAATCCACTTAAAGTATAAACAGATGACAGAAGTATCAAAGAAGCAAAATAAAGAGGCAGCATCAAACAATGTCAGAGGCAGCAATAATGGAAACACTTAAAAAATTGAATAAATGACAATTATTAACAAAGACAACCGGCAAAGGAATGCAAACAAATCTTGCAACAGCATCAAATACAGCATTAAAGTGAGGGGCCAACTCCTCTGCCCAGAATTGGCCAAGCGGTAATTTGTAATGGGAAGTCTGCTGTCCGGAACGTGGGAAAGTTAAACATCAATGGGTATCATGGTTAACTCACATTGGCATTATTGCCAATCAATTTGTTTGGTTAAACTGGAAGTTTTGTTTACAATTTGAACATGATACAGGTGGAATATTTCATATTGTGAACACTGTCCTGAGCTTACAAAAGGAACTAAATACAAGTTGACAGGCAGTAAACATTCAACATGCATGCTGTAGTCATAAGAACGTAACACTAAATGAAAAACGATAGTACCTAGAAGCTCACACCCTCCCCTCGCTTAAATTTAACACACGTCACATACAAAGGAACAGGATAAAGCGGCAGGGTTGGGAGCAACAGTGGCAGCTGGTGTTGAACTCCACAGCAACGGGAAAGCAACAACAAACAGGGGTCGTCAATAGCTGTACAACTGAGCCACACACTACGCTGTGCAACGGTTATTTACTTCTCGAGTTCGCGCGCCATTTCCTCCTGGAATTTTTTCGCCAATTTCTCGACCGTCGCCGCCTTCCACGTTGTCATGTTGCGTTGGATCTCCTGGAGTTCGTTGTCGCGATCTCGCAGGGTTTTGCTCACCGTCTTACCCTTGCCGAGCATCCGATGCAACTTGTCCACCTCAGAGAGGTGTTCCTGAAAGACGCCCACACACTCGTAGCACCAATAGGGGGCGCTGTGGTCACCACTAGGTGGCGCCACCGGAAGCGGGACACTTCTCGACGGGATGGTTACGGTGACAGATTAGATTACGTGCTGCGGTTGGCGAGTGGGTTGAAAGTGAGAAATTGAAAGTGAAACTGAAAGGGAATGTTGATAGCGAAAGTGGAAGTACTGGTAGTGGGAAGCTGAATGTGAAAATGTAACAGGGCTGGCGATATGGGTGAAAGCAAAGCAATGTTATTTATAAAGGTTGGAGTAAAAAGGTAACAGTAAATAGAAATGTATAAAGTTGTATGGGAAAGTGAAAGTGAAAGCATAACTGGAGGACAACAGAGAAAACAATGTTACAAGCAGAAGTAAGCAAACAAAGGGAACTGTTAAAATATACTGAAGTAGGATTTCAACCTGAATTATCAAAGGAAATATATTAAACAGGAAAGAAACAAAAATGCTGAAATGAAATTGTCAACGAAACTCATTAAAAGGAAACTGTTAAAATAAAAACACACCATGCAAGTATTAATTTTCGATAACTAGTTAGTGTTACATTTTGTTTGAGTTAGTGTGTTTTGTAAGTCAGCACACACAAATCCCTTCACCACAAGTTAGTTATAAATGTATAAATTATTAGCAGATACTTTCACCAGAATGTAATGTTTACTCAGGAAATGCTTACAACTGGTGGCCAAATGCATAAAAGCCACATGAATTGGTCATCAGAACACCGCTCTAGAAAGAGGAAACATGTTCAAAGAGCTATAAGCAGGTTTGAAAACTTCCATGGTGCCTGTTGCACGTTTACGAATCTTTTATTTCCAAAATAACAAAACAACTACAATCGTTTGATGGATAGGCTACATTATTGTTTATATTCCAATGAAAATAGTTTAATTTATAGCTGTTTATATAGAGTTGGTTAACTATTAGATTGTTTGATAACTTAGTTATGCAAACAATCCAATAGTTAACAAATTCTATATAAACAGCTATACATTAATTTACTTAAACCCTCTGCGTTACATTTTATTGATAAAATGAATGAATATTGATCCTTAAAAATTAACATAGCTATAAACATTGTGGTGTAGATAATATTTATGCTTAGCAAAAATAACTGCAAAATTTATAAGCTATTCGGGAAATTTATATAATCAGAACTTGAAATTATTTGGGAAATGGAGAGTGATGGAACTTTGTACAACGAGCTTGAACACTCACGGTGGTTATTGGAATTTAGAGATAATTTCAGGTACATTGCGATATATGAGTTATTTGAGGCAATTGTGTTTAAACCACACTAGGATAAAACAGTGATTTTAAGCACACTGTGGTCACACAAAATTAAGGGAAATATAGTGCATTTATACAGTGACAATTATACGACAGTCAATTCAATCGGCTAAATTTACAAACTGTACAAATATAGACAATTTAACAGCATTAAACATAACATATATGGCAACATCTTCAGACAAACATTCACTGACACACTCATGACAAGACAAAAACAATCCAAAACACTGAAACAGATCAAACGGAAATTGGAACCGAGTCAAATGAAGACAATATCAGAAAATGTGCTAAAACCGAAAGAAACCGAATCTAACCCAAAACACGACAAGCTGACTTAGACAAACTTACTTGTTGCCAGAGTTGGCCAGGACTCTCTCTCTAATGCAGGAACACATGTTACAGATCAACAGTGAGAGACATCTCTCTTGTAATTCTCAACATTATTAGTGAGTCCACAAGTTGAAAAAAACATTATTTGGGATTTTTGAAACAATACTTAAATCAATTACTAATTTTGTACATTTAGTGGCATCACCACATGAAATGTCTATGTAAAATTAGAGAAAACATTACTAAAAAAATTAAAAGAGCGAAATATGAAAATGTATTAGTTTGGGGGTCCTGGGGGCATTAGTATAATGTAATCAAATATAGATTCCTCTTGCATTATAGAAAAACCCTCAGTTTAGGGTCAACTCCTACAACCACAAATATATGGGAGATGTGCGATTTTTGTGGTCCAAAATTAGCATTAGAATCAATTTGCATTGCTTTTCCTTGCAGGTGGAGCCACCATAGCAATATATTTCCCCGTGGCCTGCAGCAACAAACAACGAATATAAATGTTGTGACTTCACAAACTGATGCGACATTTATTACCAAGACTGTTCATTCACGTCACATTACCGCTGTGAAAAGGTTAAGGTATATATGTATGTGTGTGTATGTAAAGAGATGCGTTGCCATGGGAACGAGATGTGGGTTGCCATGACAACGAGGGAGGCTGCATACCTTGATGAGTCTATCTTTCAGCATCTCGAGAGCCTCCAACTTCTCTGTCTGCATTTTCTTTCTCAGAGCATCCAACTCGTCCTTCTGGAAACACAGGGAGGATGTGAGGGGAGACGAAGGAGGGAGTGAGAGAGGGAAGGAGGGAGGGAGGGAGGAGGGAGGAAGGGAGAGAGGGAGAGAAGGAGGAGGGAGGGAGGAGAAGGAGGGGGAGGGAGGAAGGGAGGAGGGGGAGAGAGGGAGAGAAGGAGGAGGGAGGGAGGAGAAGGAGGGGGAGGGAGGAAGGGAGGAGGGGGAGAGAGGGAGAGAAGGAGGAGGGAGGGAGGAGAAGGAGGGGGAGGGAGGAAGGGAGGAGGGGGAGAGAGGGAGAGAAGGAGGAGGGAGGGAGGAGAAGGAGGGGGAGGGAGGAAGGGAGGAGGGGAAGAGAGGGAGAGAAGGAGGAGGGAGGGAGGAGAAGGAGGGGGAGGGAGGAACGGGAGGGAGGGAGGAGAGTGAAGGAGGAGGGGGAGAGAGGGAGAGAAGGAGGAGGGAGGGAGGAGAAGGAGGGGGAGGGAGGAACGGGAGGGAGGGAGGAGAGTGAAGGAGGAGGGGAAGGGAAGAGGGGGAGGGAGGGAGTGAGGGAAGTGAGGGAGGGAGGAGAGAGAGGAAGGGAGGAGGGAGGGAGGAGAGTGAGATTGGGAGGAGGGAGGGAGGGAGGTATGGAAGGAGTCTAGCCAGTTGTCCTGCAGAATCTGACAACATTTACTAGACTTCTGCATTTCTAGTTTTACATAAACTGAAATCATTGCCGTGAAAGGTGTAACAGATTGAGACAGACGCTGTAATATATTGAGTACTATCTGAGGCACCCAGAACTAATACATATTTATACAGTTACTGTGGCCAGAGAGGCTCTCGCACTCTCCTACTAAGACTTGTTGACAGTCGCTACCGTAGGAGCCAACAGTTGTTATGGTTTAGTTCAGTTTCTGTGGAATTAAAATATTGCATCTATTAATTAGAACAAAACTTTAACAGTAAACTGTAATAGTGTCCATATACAACTGTGCCTGATTGTTGTGTTTTAGCATGCAGTTAGGGTGTATATTCACTGTGTAGAGACAATGGTAATAGAATGAACACATATTGTGTAGTGTGTGGATATAGATGACATCATGGCAGTTAATGGCATGTGTGCAAGTATAACAAATAATTGATCAAACATTTTCATATCCAAATTATGTTTCTTTCTTTCACCTGTAGATATTCGTTGAACATTACACCTCAACTTCTTAAGTACTAATGATGAATAACATCATGTATCATCCGACAAAACCCTCTTAAGGTAAAAGAAACATTTGAATTTGGATATGAAAAATGAAAACGTTTGATATGAAAAAGAACTATACTTGAGAAATGTACAGTAAGAACAATTAATGTGTGAAGACGAACATGTATCATCTTGCAGACAAACCTTGTCACTATCGAGTTTGCCGAGGTTGTGTTTTTGTTCCTCCATCTGTTCACTCATCGTCACCATTCGTTGCCTCAACTCCTCACCGAGGGAACGCAGACTTGACTGAAACATTGTGCAGTCGAAACACTCATGATTATTCAGGTTTCATAACGTTTGCATAAATTATTAATTAGTAATACATTAATCATTTCATTGCATTTCTCTATGCAATAGATCGGGCAATTATGACGTCAGCACACTAGCAAACAACACATCTGGGAGGTCAATTTGGTGGCCATCTTTAAAAATGGCCGCCATCTTGGATTTTAAAATGGCTACTTATCGGGGAGACTCGCTAAGCATGCTAACAGGAACCACTGCGCCACATTGGTGCCTACGTCACTGTTTGCATGATTTCAACAAACGACATACTTATATATTATCTGCTACATTTCTGTGATATCCCTAGGACCGACAGATCATCTGTTTCAAAACAACGTTTTGTTCCTAGAAGAATGCTCAATATTGGCAAGCGCGTGCTTTCTCTGAATAGCTGGAATCAACTCCCTATTATAATTAAATCTTCTGAAACTATAGCCACCTTTTTGTAAAAAACTAAAAACAGATTTGCTTGAAATTGATTTTCCACCAGATACTTTTAATTGGTGGTGCCAGGCTCCAATGACAACTTTTACCTATCCCGGTTTATGATTACGCCAAATTATTTTGTTTATTGTGCCTCTGGGTTTGAATTTTCAAGGATATAGGTGTTATAAAAGAATTACAATTTTTATTATGAAACTGCTGTTATACAGATCTGCTCCACTAATGTCAAAATTTGGTGGCCATCTTTAACAATGGATGCCATTTTAGATTTTCAAATGGCCAGTCAAGCAGACTTGCTAAGCATGAATGACAGTCGGAATAACTGTGACTAATGTGGTGCTTGCATCACTGTTTGCATGATTTCACTGCAAACTAGCTGTTAACTGCTCCATTAATCGGGATAGATCGAGTACTTTGTCGGCCTCAGACATCTGTAGATGCTGGAGCTGCTAGTAAGAAGTGATGATGTGTTAGTGTGACACCTACCATGGCCGCAGTCAGACTTGTTGTTGGTCGGATAGAACTCCTCAAGAACCCCACAGGGCGAGATGGGGACCAGCCATTGTAGCTGCAACAGGAAAAAACACCACGAGTTGCAGAGAAAGGATCTAGAGAGACTTTCATTCATGTTGTTCTGATTTCAGCACTTTAAGGACACATATAATTAAATCTACTATTTTCATTTGGCAATCAATCAATCAGCCAGCCAGCCAGCCAGCCAGCCAGCCAGCCAGCCAGCCAGCCAGCCAGCCAGCCAGCCAGCCAGCCAGCCAGCCAGCCAGCCAGCCAGCCAGCCAGCCAGCCAGCCAGCCAGCCAACCAACCAACCAACCAACCAGTTTTTCAAATTATATAATATTTTCTTCTAGTTTTAGCAAATGCATACGTTAATTAACACCCTCTATGTATCCGATCAATTTCTACGACACAAAAGACCAAATTAAATTATAGCAAGTCTTAAACCAACAACACGACAACTGACCTTGAGAACGTGACCTTGCGAGGAAGCTGGCCGAGAAGGTCGACGATGCTGCGACACTCCTCGTTGATGTCGGTGATGACCTTCTTCTCGTGCCTGTCAGAGGTCGCCACTGTCTCCTCCTCCCGAGACTTCAGACAGTAGCGTTCGCTGCGCAGCTGCTGTATCTCTGCCTCCTGGTGTTTGATCGTCTCTCGCAGGTGTTCGATCGACCGATGTGTCTCCTTTAGTCATGTGATCAGATACAAAATACTTTAAACGTCTCAAAGGAACACTGTCTAATGTAGTCTGAACATGTACGTTAACTATTGTATCATTATTAACTATTTATCTTCATTAACTATTTTATCATTAACTATTAAATTATTATTATTAACTATTTTACCATTGTTAAATATTTTATCATTATTATATATTTTATCATTAATAATTTTATCATTATTACCTATATATAATTATTAACTATTTTATCATTAACTATTTTATCATTAACCAATTTTCATCATTAACTATTCTATCTTTGTTAACAAGATTTAACAAGATTTAAAAAGATTGCCACCTAGAGAATCAACTCTAGATGGCAGGTGGACTAGGAAGCCCTTTGGCTTATCGAGAGTCCAACCTATCTATCTAAGTATAGCCCCCGCTCGTCTTAGATATATGTCAATTTTATTTTAAAATATATTAACACTACTAGCACCTACACAATCAGCTGATAGTCTGTTCCATTCAGTTACTGTTATTTGTGAAAATGAAAATTTTCTAATATCTAGTCTACACTGCTTCTTTGCTAATGTAACTCCATGTCCTCTAGTCCTTCTCTCTTCCTTGACCGAGAAGAACATATTTCTGTCAATATTTTCATACCCATTCAATATTTTAGACACTTCTATCTGATCTCCTCTCAGTCTCCTGGTTTCTAGTGTTGTTAATCCACATTCTTTTAGACGCATGTCTCAAAGGAACACTATCTTGTAGTCTGTACATAACTGTTTTTATGTGGGACAATGCTCAATTGTTTATAATGAATCGTGGCTTGTTTGCTGTAAGTGACAAAGCATGTATGCATTTGTAAAAGAGCTTTATAGTCAGCCAAAGATGTTATACACGTGATAATAAATAGTTAAAACATTTTCAAAATAATAATAAAAATTGCCTATTATAACACAAAGGCAGTCATTATGAGTTCCACCCGTGTGTAATACCAAAAAATATTTGTAACACTGTGATGGTCGTTTTATAAGGTTCCCCTGGATAGACCGACCAGACCTCACCTTCTCAATGCCTTCTCTCAGCAAATCCAGTTCCCGTTCCTTCTCCAGTTCGGCCGATTCCTTCGCCACGTTGACCGCGGTCATCTTCTCGCGGTAAGCCTGGCGGGCGTGGCCTCGAGTCTCCTCCAACTCCTACGGGGGTAAAGAGGGGTTATTAAAGTGACATGGTCCATTCGTAGCTTTTTACTTTTATTGCAAAATCATGTTATACAGTATAAATTATACCTATTATAGCATAAAAACAGTCAAAATATGTTTTCATGTATCATTTAGGGGTTGAAAATATATGCAGTAAGGGGTGCCTAACTCTGTTTACATATCGACCACAAGGCATTTTCGAAACCGCTGTAGGGGTGGCTAAAAGCCCAGAAGGAAATTCATGCTCAAGCGATGCAGTATCATGTGAACACAAGTTTGATGCCACTAACGCCACATATATTACATTCAATTGTTTTTATTTATAACTGAAACAATTTTAAATACAATTAAACCATGGTAAATAAGAACTAAAAATAATAAAATAAAACACAAACTGAACTAAAAACATAACAAAATAAATTAACATAAACTAAAACAAAATACAATTAAACTATGCTAAATAAGAACTACAGAAAATATAAATTAATTAAACTAAACTAAAACAATTAAAAATAAACTAAAATAAACTAAAATAAACTAAAAAAAAAAGAAAAAATGACTTCCAACTGAAGCTGCCCTGCCACTGAGTGTACCTTCTTGAGCTGTGAGATCTGCAGGAGATGTTTCTCCACGAGGTCTCTCTCCCGCCCTGTCTCCTCATGCGCCCTCGTCATGCCCTGCTCCAGCTCCAGGCGCAGTCTCTTCACCTCCTCCGCCCGCTCCGCCTCCCAACGCCGCCGCTCCTCCGCAAGCACACCTTGCATCTGGAGCCGTCACATGACACACGGTGACAACATGACACACAGTGACAACATGACACACGGTGACAACATGACACACAGTGACAACATGACACACGGTGACAACATGACACACGGTGACAACATGACACACGGTGACAACATGACACACGGTGACAACATGACACACGGTGACAACATGACACACGGTGACAACATGACACACGGTGACAACATGACACACGGTGACAACATGACACACGGTGACAGCATGACACACGTTGACAGCATGACACACGGTGACAACATGACTCACAGTGACAACATGACACACAGTGACAACATGACACACAGTGACAACATGACACACGGTCGCAACACGACACACGTTCGCAACACGACACACGGTGACAACACAACACACAGTGACAACATGACACACGGTGACAACATGACACACGGTGACAACATGACACACGGTGACAACATGACACACGGTGACAACATGACACACGGTGACAACATGACACACGGTGACAACATGACACACTGTGACAACATGACACACGGTGACAACATGACACATGGTGACAACATGACACACGGTGACAACATGACACACGGTGACAACATGACACACGGTGACAACATGACACACGGTGACAACATGACACACGGTGACAACATGACACACGGTGACAACATGACTCACGGTGACAACACAACACACAGTGACAACATGACACACGGTGACAACATGACACACGGTGACAACATGACACACGGTGACAACATGACACACGGTGACAACATGACACACGGTGACAACATGACACACGGTGACAACATGACACACGGTGACAACATGACTCACGGTGACAACATGACACACGGTGACAACATGACACACGGTGACAACATGACACACGGTCACAGTATGGTGGCAGGAATTCAGTTGAAATTGTAAGGATTTGAGTTTTCAGTAGGATATAATTAACCCCCTTCTGCAGCACTAAAACCCTGTCATGGGAATAATCCCCTTTCCATGGGAGTAATTTTCCCTCAAGGATAATTTATTAACTAAATAATTAAATTAAACTAAAAAATCATTTTGTTTCTTCATATTACTAGGAATTTTGTTTTTAATCTTCCTCGTGGAAGTAAGGCCATCCAATGGGAGGATTTTACAAAAAACTACAAGAACTGTAATGTCTAGTCGACTGACCGTGGCCTGAGTGTCCTTGCAGGCGACCTTGACTTTGTCCTGGATGGCAGCTTCCTGTTCCTTGAGTCTGTCCTTGAGTACTTCGACCTCGACCTCCCGCGCCTGTCACACACACAGACAGCTATTCAAGACTAGTTTGCTATAATTTACTATTTTATCATCAATTAGTGTATAATTAACTATTTTATCATTATTAACTATTTATCATCATTAACTATTTTATTATTAACAATTATATTATTATTATTAACTATTATACCATTATTAGATACTTCTCAGATTTTTGACCTAGCTTTAAAAAACATTGCTTGTGCCTGTTTTTATGCTGGTGACCATTTCTTGCTTGATGCTAAGACACTGCAGTGCCCTATGAGCTGACTGCCAATGGCTGACTTGAGTGCTAATGGGTTAACTTATAATTATTTTACCATTATTAAATTTTCCATAAAATTTCACAGAATATTTATGAATTTTATTAAATTTTCCATAAATTTTCACTGAATATTTATGAATTTTATTAAACTTTCCAGAACAATTTCATTGAATATTTATGAATTTAAAAACAATTCCATAACAATTTCACTGAATATTTATGAATAAAATACTGACAGTATATCAACGTTAAAATGTTCACACCCCTAGAGGGAGGCTATGGACCCACCGTGAGTCGCCCCTGCTGCTCTGTCATCTGCTGCTTCAGCTGTGTCTCCAGCTGTCGCAGCTGCTGTGTCTGCTGCTGGCGGAGGGAGGCCTCGAGGGCCTCCACGGCCTGGGCCTTCTCCACATCCGCAGACTCTCTCAGTCGACCCAGGGCCTGCTCCTGACAGCAACACATGTCATGTGACCACAGCTCAAGTCATGTGACATCAAAAGTCATGTGACCAATACAAAGTCACCACAAGTCACGTGACAGCAACACAGTGTCAACACAATTAAGTCATGTGCCAGTAACACAATGCTAACACAAGTCATGTAGCAAGTCATGTAGCAGCAACATATTGTAAATACAAATCATGTGACAGCAGTACAAGTCATGTGACTAACACAGGGTCAACACTAGTCATGTGAAAGCAACACCGTGTTAACACAAGTCATGTCACAGGTGGATAGTGTCATCACAAGTCATGTGATAGTAATGCTATATTTTCTTTACTAAAATCTGTTTTAACTGGAGGTGATTTGGCAGACATTATTCAACTCCTACCTTAGTCATGTGACATTGTCACTTCAGTCTAAATTAAATAAATATGTGCAGCAGATATTTCCTCTCCCCACATTGTATGACTCTGGGATGTTTCTAAACATAGAGGAACTTTCTTCCCATTACAAATGTCCCATTCTTCCGAAATCAACATCTCCCAGTGCTATAACAATTCATGATGCACACAAAATAATGTGAGAAGTCCAGCCAGGAATGAAGAAAGTTGACACTGGCGGCCATTATGACAAAACGCTAGGGATGTCCTCAGTCTCCGTACCTTCTCTGCTGTCAGCTCTGCCGTGGTCCGTTTCATCTCCTCTATAGACGCCTCTTGTTGCTCTGACACACGAGCAGCAGCATGCTCCAGCTCCAACACATGCTCCCTGAGACAACGGTAAATGACAGTAAATAATACATGCTCCCTAGACAATGGCAAATGACAATAATAACTCATGATCCGTGAGACAATGGTAAATAATTATAATAATGATGACTATTAATAATAGCGCCAATATCCTCAAAGTTCAAGTCCAATGGCACGACAAAACCAAGGGATTAAGCAATCTCATAATCCTAAACACTGCGTGAGTCGTCAATGGATGGATGAAGATGCTATGAAGCTAAGGAGGATAGGCAGCATTGAAGAGATAGGTTTCTAGACACTGATGGAATGAAACTATACAAATAATGCATGCTCTAATACATGCTCCCTATAGACAATGGTAAATGACAATAAATAATGTAGTTCCTCCATTCTTCTCTTATCAGCTGTCTTAAAGGCCCACCATTTTTCGCCCACGTACATCCTCATTGAGAAAACAAAATTGCAAAGTTTCAATACAAGACAAAGATCAACTGCTCAGTCATTGGAAATGTAACTTTAAATGAATGATTTTCTACCACTGACCCTACTGCTATCCATAACTGACCTCAATTTTAAATATGTATTACAATAACTGTAATGAACACTGCGATTGACACTAGATACCTGCTTGTTTGTGACGATTACATACTCATGCAACCATAATGACAACAGCCAATACAATGTGTGACAGTTCCACTGACCAATTAATTATAATTGTATTTAATCAAAACATATCTTACAAGAAAAAGCTGCACACAAACACATTCACACTTTACATAAAGGGAGGGTGCCAGCTCCTCTGCCCAGAATTAACTGACCAGTAATTTGTAACGGGAAGTCTACTGTCAAGAACGTTAAACATTAATGGTACCGCGGTTAACTCTGCTCACCTCAGTAATATTGCCAATCAATTTTGTTTTGAAACTGGATGTTTTGTTCACTTTTTAAACATGTAGGATCTTTCCAATTGTGAACACTGTTCCGAGCTTAATAAAGTGAAAAAACACAAATTGGCAGGCAGCAAACCTTTAACATACATGTTTTAAACAAGATTTAACAAGATTGCCACCTAGAGATTCAACTCTAGATGGCAGGTGGACAAGGAAGCCGTTTGGCTTATCAAGAGTCCAACCTATCTATCTAAGTATACCACGCCCTTCTTAGGTACATGTCGATTTTATTTTTAAACATATTAACACTACAAGCACCTACACAATCAGCTGATATTTACTGTTCTTTGTGAAAATGAGAATTTTCTAATATCTAGTCTACATTACTTCTTTGCTAATGTAACTCCATGTCCTCTAATCCTTCTCTCTTCCTTGACTGAAAAAAATATTTCTGTCAATATTTTCATACCCATTCACTATTTTAAACACCTCAATCTGATCTCCTCTCAATCTCCTGGTTTCTAGTGTTGTTAAACCATGCTCTTATAGACGCATTTCATAACTAATATTCCTGAGTTTTTGTATCATTTTGGTTGCTCTCCTTCAATTGTTGTAGTCATAAGTACGTAATATTAACTGGACAAAATAAAACCTTAGGAGCTGACATCCTCCCTTTAACAAGCCAACTTCACCCCCCGGGAAATCTAAACGAGCTCCACAGTGGACATGGTCAAGTGGTCACCTGAGCTGTAGGACCAGCTCATCCTTGCGGTCAGTCTCAGCCTGGACTGTGGTCAGTTTCGTGGTGACCTCGCTCAGCTGACTGCGTAGTTTGGCGAGCTGCTGGTTGAGGGCAGCACGTGTCTCAGCTAGCTCCGCCTGGAGCTCTGACTTCAACTCCTCTCGCTCCTCCAACTGCTCCTGGAGCGGAGCAAATTACTAAGTAATTAGTAATTTAAAATATTAATAAACTACTTAGTAATTTAAAATAATAATAAACTACTTAGTAATTTAAAGTTATAATAAATGTTAAACACTGGTCTCAGAGCATGACTTCAATAATGTGTACATGATCTTCTCTAAAACATTATAAGTTATGTTTACACAAATAAAATAAATCTAATGATATAAATGTAAATTCTGACAAATGTTTTTAGCAAATGTGACTGTGAATTCTGTTTAAAAATATAAATAAATAAAATGAGACCAGGATGGCAAAAAATGTAAACCAAATAAATAAATTTTAATGTGAAACGCAAACAAATTAATACATATAATATATGTTATAAAATTAATAAGTATTAAAATCCTATAGTAGTAAATAGTAAACACCAAAATAGACATAACTGAAAGCAGATTTGACATGATAAATCATAGCGTACGATTTATTTATGATATATTAGCTCTGATGATACAGTGGACTGCTGCCCCTCAATTCACTCAACTCTAGGCTGACATTTCAACATCAGCCGCTGTGATATAACCCACAAACACACCCAACTACACACGTGTCTTACTGATAATAATAATTTTTATTTGTAAGGCCCCGTATACCGGAAAGAATTCCGCTCAGAGGCGCATAAAATATATTTTAACACATACATATATTATAATCAGTTTAAACTTGCACGCAAAGATGAAATGTTAAATGATAATAAATGTTTTAAGTTTTAAATAAAGCTTCTAAAAGTCCTAGTTCATAAGCTGAACTTATCAGCAATAAATAAATAATATAAAATAATAAATAAATAATTAAATAGATTAAAAACTTAATAATAAAGTAAACAAAGCAAAATAAAAAACTATGATTACAGTTAAAATAAATTAATTATAAAATACCCTACAAGTAGTTTACAAATGCAGCCTTAAAAAGATCTGTTTTTATTAGCTAAACTTATAAAGTTCAAGTGAGTCTATTAGGCACAGACAACTCTCTCATACACGCACGCACGCACGAACGAACGAACGCACGCACGCACGCACGCACGCACGCACGCACGCAAACACACACACTCGCTCATACATACACGCTCTCTCATACAAATTAGATTGTTCCACGATGAAGACCGTACCTTGACAAGTTGGTTCTTCTCCTTCTCCAGATGTCTGTATTTCTTCTCCAGTTTGCCGAGCTTCTCCAGGGCAGCCTTCCTCTCTCCCTGAGCCTCCTCCTGCGTGGCCTGTTCCCTCTCCACATCCTGCACACAGGGAGGGGAATCAAGGAAGGGAAGGGGAATGGTTTTCAGTGACGGGTTTAAAGTGAAAGTAGTTTAGCTACACAAGATGTCACTGCTCTTCCCACGGAATATGCAGGTCTTCTACAGTGAGACTCATTCTCTCTATATGTCAGTGACCTCTTCATAAAGAACAGGTTCAACTTCTCTAGAGTGAACAAGTCCAACCTCTGAATAAAGAACAGGTCCGACTTAGGTATAAAGAGCAGGCCCAACTTATGCAGAGTGAACAACTGCAACCTCTGTATAAAGAACTGAGGCAATTTATGGTGCGTGAACAAGTCCAACCTCTATATTAAGAACAAGTCTAACCTGTGTAGGGTGAACAAGTCTAACCTCTGTATAAAGAACATATCCAACTTCTGTAGAGTGAGCAAGTTCAACCTTCGTATAAAGAACAAGTTCAACCTTTGTAGAAAGAACAGATCTAACCAAAGCAGACTGATCAAGTCCAACGTTTGTATAAAGAACAAGTCCAACCTCTGTGGAAAGAACAGTTCTAATCTCTTGACAGTAAACAAGTCCAACATCTGCCTAAGAACAAGTCCAACCTATATACAATGAACAAGTCCAACCTCTGTAGAAAGAACAGTTCTAATCTCTGTACAGTAAACAAGTTCAACCTCTATAGAACGAACAGAAACACCAGAAATAAACATATTGATCCTATCCTGACCTCAGCGAGGGCGTCGACCTTTGAGCGAGACTTCCTCTGTTCAGCCGTGAGAGTGTCCTTGAGTGAGGTCACTTGTTTCATTAACTCTTTCACCTCCGTCTCTCTCTCCCCCAGACTTCTCTGTAGCTTCTCTCTCTCCTCCATCGCCCTTGTCAACTGTCAACATACGTCACCACTTACGTCAACACACGTCACCACTTACGTCAACACACGTCACCACTTACGTCAACAAGCTGCTCAGCATCTGAAATCAATTTCAATAACGACTTTAAAATAGTGTAAATAGCAGTTTACTGTGTGTATAAACGTACACAGACAGTGTAATGCACTCTCAATAGAAACAACTGCACATGTTCAAAGAACATTACTGTTGACATTTTCGCGTCACTGGTGCTTACTTCCTGCTGAAGCTGCAAGGTGGCTCCACCGTGTCCATCCTGTGGCTCCGGGTGTTCGTCGAGCGTCTCCAGTTCACGTTTTTTAGACTGCAGTTGCTCCACCAGACTCTCCAGCTCCTTTCTGGCCGAGTCTCGCTTGAATTCAGTCAGCATTAGCTCCGTCCTGTGGGAAACGTGGACTTTCTTTACATGCCACTTCATAGATAGAAATCTAGACTAAGAGTCCTGTGGTGTGGTCCTGGGGCAAGTTTTTCACTCTACATTGCTCCAGTTCACTCAGCTATATAAATGAGTGCCTGGCTATATATAGCCCTTGGCAAAAAATTCTATAGAAAACTATAGATTTTCTATAGATTTCTATAGAATTCTGTAGAATTCTATAGAATTTTTCAGTTTTCTATAGCATTCTACAGAATTTTCTATAGATTTTGTGTGTCCTAAAGTTTTCTATATAATTTTATAGATTTTTCTATAGTTTTCTAAAGAATTCTATAGATTTTTCTATAGAAAACTATTGGCAAAAATCCTATTGAAAACTATTGGCAAAAATCCTATAGAATATTCTATAGAATTTTTTTTTTTTGCCAAGGGTATAAACAGTGGTGGATATGTGTAGGAACAGTCTTTGTGCATTAATTGCAACATATGGCTGGATGCTTCCCAGAGAAGTTGAGATGGTGTCTGATTGAACAGGTCTGCCAGTAGGAAAAATGTAAAATGCTTTGAGCATTCCTGAGGACTAGAACTGTATAAGAACTTACCTTTTATTAAAAGGAGGGTGCCAGCCCCTCTGCCCAGAATTGGAAGAGCAGTAGCAGGGTAATTTATAAAGGGAAGTCTGCTATCTAGAACGTGGGAAAGTTAAATATAAAAAGGTATTGCAGTTAACTCTGCTTGGCATTAGTGCCAATCAGTTTTGTTTTGAAACTGGATGTTTTGTTTACCATTTGAATGTGTCACAAGAGCCCAAGCGCAATTTGCAATTGATTGGGTGCTACACAACTATTTTAGTTTGTATAATCTACACTTAAAAATAGATATATTAAAACTTAAAATAATTTTTTTAATCATAATATAAAAAAACACAAATAATTGATAACAAGTATATAAAATAAAATCTTACAAAAGATTTTAGACATACGTGAAATAAGTATTAAAAAATATATAAAATAAATAATAAATTAATAAGAAATATAGAATAAAAATACTTAAACCAAGTGTGTGGAAAAATTAGACATGACTGTATAAGGTATTATGATAATAATAATAAGAATATATATATTTGGTATAGCGCCACAACCATAATCGTTCGTGGCGCTTCACAACATATTACTATTTAAAATACATAAAAACATATATGTATACAATAAGACAAATATTAGTGTTTTAAAATAAATGTAAAAAAATATATGTATAGGTGTATAAATAAATAAAATTGATACAGTATTTAGTAGTGTAGCACTTTCAAATAAATAAATAAATTGCTGTGTCCTGTGTAGATATATTAAAAAGTAAATGAAAAAAATCATAATATAGACAAAGACAAATAATTTATAAAAAGTATATAAAATAAAATCTTACAAAAGATTATAGACATACATGAAATAAGTATTAAAAAATATATAAAATAAATTAATAAAAATATG